>CM068580.1:12000217-13200217 GCA_035048485.1 Pteria penguin
CAATAAGAGCCTATGGCGGGTATCTTGGATTACAGATCAGGTCGAAAGGCACAAACTTGGACTTGGACCCCACGACGACGCCAATCAAAACATCATCACATTGTCCAGGAGAGACTATTTGGTGTAAGATCTAACGATACGATACATATCATGATACCTGAACAACGATTTTATACATAACTATCTTTTATTTATTACGTCCAAATATGGACAAACTATACCGAAGGTACGGCCCAAACAAGAATTTTAATTGACATAAACACTGTACCCTTGACTTTGTAAATATGACCTTGATTCAAGGTCATAAAACACCCTTGGGTCCTGTGAAATATTTTTTTAAATCCAGTTAATGGCTTGGACAAATTAAAGCGAATGGAAACCGGACGGACGAGAGACGGACGCCGGACGGACAACTCATTAAGCTAATGTGCCCCGTCGGAGTACGTCTGATACAGGAAGAAATCATTATTGTTTTGGATTGTTTTAATGTTGTTTCACGTCACTTCACGATTATTTCACGTATATGGTGAAGGCATCTGCCTGATGCATTGCATAGAAATTTAGATCTCAGCAACGAACCATCCCAAAGCAATGAGGGATCTTCCACGTGCCACGCCTACCGTGACACGGTACCTCGGTTTTCATTGTCTCATCAGAAGGACAGAATATCAGTGCACGAGCCGAGCACCTTATTCACTGAGCCACACCGGCTTGTTTTTGAGTTTTACCATCAATACTGAGGATAGAAAATTCAACAGTGAGAAAATAAAGTTTACTAATGATTCATTTGATTACTACCACGCATAGATCTACATGTCATTTGATAACTACCACACACAGATCTACATATAAGTCATTTGATTACTACCACACATAGATCTACATATAAGTCATTTGACAACTGCCACACATAGGTCTACATATAAGTCATTTGATTACTACTACACATAGATCTACATATAAGTCATTTGATAAATACCACCCATAGATCTACATATAAGTCATTTGATTACTACCACACATAGATCTACATATAAGTCATTTGATTACTACCACACATAGATCTACATATAAGTCATTTGATAAGTACCGCACATAGATCTACATATAAGTAATTTGATTACTACCACACATAGATCTACATATAAGTCATTTGATTAGTACCACACATAGGTCTACATATAAGTCATTTGACAACTGCCACACATAGGTCTACATATAAGTCATTTGACAACTGCCACACATAGGTCTACATATAAGTCATTTGATTACTACCACACATAGATCTACATATAAGTCATTTGATAAGTACCGCACATAGATCTACATATAAGTCATTTGATTACTACCGCACATAGATCTACATATAAGTCATTTGATAAGTACCGCACATAGATCTACATATAAGTCATTTGATTACTACCACACATAGATCTACATATAAGTCATTTGATAACTACCACACATAGATCTACATAAATGTCATTTGATTACTACCACACATAGATCTACATATAAGTCATTTGATAACTACCACACATAGATCTACATATAAGTCATTTGATTACTACCACACATAGATCTACATATAAGTCATTTGATTACTACCACACATAGATCTACATATAAGTCATTTGATTACTACCACACACAGATCTACATATAAGTCATTTGATTACTACCACACATAGATCTACATATAAGTCATTTGATAACTACCAAACATAGATATACATATAAGCCATTTGATTACTACCGCACATAGATCTACATATAAGTCATTTGATAAGTACCACACATAGATCTACATATAAGTCATTTGAAAAAATCATTATCATTATTCTGACCATTACTAATTAATTAAAAAGATGAATTCATTGTATTGTTCTGCATTACACAGCCATATATCATTTTCAGAAGGGATTTTTTGTTTTGCCTACAGCAGGGAGCAATTACTGTTATATGTCTATCATGAATACAATTTATGAAGTGAAGTTGAAATTATGTATTACATGAAAAAATTATCATTTTCAACACTAAAATAACTTTAAAATGTTTACTATTTTATTCTACGTTTCTTAACAGTTTATTCATAGTGTATTCATATACTAATAACAAAACAAAAACATAGGTAAACAAATAAACAGGTCAAAAACAATATGCCCCCGATCCATTTATACGGGACATAATAATAACTGCTCCCTTTTTACATATGCACATTTTGACACGCTTGAGAAAACAATGTCAACTCATTTACATTTGGGAGTTCTTGTTAAAGACATACTTTCAATGATATGTTGAAAAATATGCGAATAATCTATGTATTACCAATATTTGAGATGATGAAACTTTGTATTATGATACATGTATTTGAGTTTTCTGGTTTTTAAAGTTCGTCTGCAAATAAAATAGGGAAACGACATCAAAAGAGCTGCTCTCGATGGCGATGACTTGTTATCAGGTCAGTAGTGATGCACTATACTTTTAGCGTGGTTCGTGATATAGATCGACAAGAACCAATCAGAAAGAAGTGTGTGAACATTGGTAGCGTCAGAGCATTGGTAGTGTCCAAGCATTGGAAGCGTCTGAGCATGGGTAGCGTCCGAGCATTGGTAGTGTCTAAGCATTGGTAGCATTGGTAGTGTCCAAGAATTGGTTGCGTCTGAGCACTGGTAGTGTCCGAGCATTGGTAGTGTCCGAGCATTGGTAGCGTTTGATCATTGGTACTGTCCGAGCATTGGTAGCGTCTGAGCATTGGTAGTGTCCGAGCATTGGTAGTGTCCGAGCATTGGTAGCGTCCGAGCATTGGTAGCGTCTGAGCATTGGTAGCGTCTGAGCATTGGTAATGTCCGAGCATTGGTAGTGTCCTAGCATTGGTAGCGTCCGAGCATTGGTAGTGTCCGAGCATTGGTAGCGTCCTAACATTGGTAGTGTCCGAGCATTGGTAGCGTCCGAGCATTGGTGGCGTCAGAGCATTGGTAGCGTCTGAGCATTGGTAGTGTTCGAGCATTGGTAGCGTCTGAGCATTGGTAGTGTCCGAGCATTGGTAGCGTCTGAGCATTGGTAATGTCCGAGCATAGGTAGCGTCCGAGCATTGGTAGCGTCCGAGCATTGGTAGCGTTCGATGAGTCTTATGTCCTCTATGTTACCACCCATGCATTCTTAAGCTTGCTCACCCACAATCTGATTTTATTCCGCTTCTCTATTTGTCCCATTTGCGGATAAAGATCTGGCGAAACTCCGTAAGGGGTCATGTTCTGGTGAACTCTGATGACGTTTCAGTCATCGAAACCGTTAATTGCCATAGCAAATCAATGACTCGGCTAGGCACACGAGAGTGACGCAATATGTAACAAACACTGTTCAAAAACTACCTTGTGGATCACGCACGCTGGGGATGTTAATTTCATTCCTAGGAATTTGTAGCCGATCCACTGATTGGCTGAAAATCAGAGTTCACCAGAACATTACCCCTTATGGAGTTTCGCCAAATCAGCAATGGGACAGAGAAGCGGAATAAAGATATGGTTTTAATCAGATTGGCTAACCCAGTATCAAAGATTTGAATAAAATGTGATACAAGGCTCTTCACCCGGTGCATGCGCGGATACAGAGGGGGTTAGGGGGGTCTGGACTAACCCACCCCCCCCCCTGGAATCCGAAAATTTCACCAAAAAAAGGTAATATTTGGGAATTTTTGGGGTTGGACCCCCCTCGTCTAAGAGAAAAATTTACCTTTCTTGGTTGGACCCCCTCTGACAAAAATTTCTGGATCCGCGCATGCGGTGGTGCACATTTACTGCCCTTTTTTAAATGATACCACCTTCACATATTTACAATAACATAAGTAATATATTACTAAAAATTTGCATTACTGCTTACAACAAATCATAATCCATAATACATTCGAAATTTTTCGGACCTCTTATTATAAAAGAATGTAAAATTCGAAGCAGGTGAGTATAGCTGATGAACCTACATGTATTTAGAAATTATCATAATTTTCTAACGTGAAATCTTTATTTCAGAATCTATCCATAAAAAAAACATGGAATCCTTCTAAAACACTGCGATATTTTAAGTTTTCATTTTATTCAGCTTTCGGTCTGAAATGTCTCTTCACAAAGAAGGGTACCCTTCTATGTATACTTTGACCTGGATATACCCCTCAGCGGATCTAGCAAAAAACACAACACACATAGAGAACCTTATTTTTCTATAGTTTCATAATAAACTTCAGTTACTTCTGGGTATCTGCAATAGTGCACTCCCTTCCTTTTAATATATAATAATTTCCCCTGAGAGATAAGAAAATCCGTTGAGCATTCATATGAGCGAAACAGTTTCAATATTCTAATTTTATGCCTGGAGAACACTTATCAAAATGCGCCACAGTGAATCTATCTATCTACCTAAGAATGACCATAGACAAGTGGGTCAATAGCCAAGAAGATCGCCGTCAACTCCAAGGTAAATATAGTAAGGAAAGGAGTCAAATCCTCAAGAATTCTAACGAGGTATAATCTACATATCTACTTCGGAGATGAATATTGAATTATGGCGATAGAGATTATACACCGGGAATGTTAGCACCACAATTTATCATTATTTTGAACTGACTGTGTAGGGTTAGTCTCTTCAGAAGACTGACTATGTAGGGTTAGTCTCTTCAGAAGACTGACTGTGTAGGGTTAGTCTCTTCAGAAGATTGACTGTGTAGGGTTAGTCTCTTCAGAAGACTGACTGTGTAGGGTTAGTCCCTTCAGAAGTCTAACTGTGTAGGGTGAGTCTCTTCAGAAGACTGACTGTGTAGGGTTAGTCTCTTCAGAAGGCTGACTGTGTAGGGTTAGTCTCTTCAGAAGATTGACTATGTAGGGTTAGTCTCTTCAGAAGATTGACTGTGTAGGGTTAGTCTCTTCAGAAGACTGACTGTGTAGAGTTAGTCTCTTCAGAAGACTGACTATGTAGGGTTAGTCTCTTCAGAAGACTGACTGTGTAGGGTTAGTCCCTTCAGAAGTCTGACTGTGTAGGGTGAGTCTCTTCAGAAGACTGGCTGTGTAGGGTTAGTCTCTTCAGAAGACTGACTGTGTAGGGTTAGTCTCTTCAGAAGGCTGACTGTGTAGGGTTAGTCTCTTCAGAAGACTGACTGTGTAGGGTTAGTCTCTTCAGAAGACTGACTGTGTAGGGTTAGTCTCTTCAGACGATTGACTGTGTAGGGTTAGTCTCTTCAGAAGACTGACTGTGTAGAGTTAGTCTCTTCAGAAGATTGACTGTGTAGGGTTAGTCTCTTCAGAAGACTGACTGTGTAGGGTGAGTCTCTTCAGAAGACTGACTATGTAGAGTTAGTCTCTTCAGAAGACTGACTGTGTAGGGTGAGTCTCTTCAGAAGACTGACTGTGTAGAGTTAGTCTCTTCAGAAGACTGACTGTGTAGGGTTAGTCTCTTCAGAAGACTGACTATGTAGGGTTAGTCTCTTCAGAAGGCTGACTGTGTAGAGTTAGTCTCTTCAGAAGATTGACTGTGTAGGGTTAGTCTCTTCAGAAGACTGACTGTGTAGGGTTAGTCTCTTCAGAAGATTGACTGTGTAGGGTTAGTCTCTTCAGAAGATTGACTGTGTAGGGTTAGTCTCTTCAGAAGATTGACTGTGTAGGGTGAGTCTCTTCAGAAGGCTGACTGTGTAGGGTTAGTCTCTTCAGAAGACTGACTGTGTAGGGTGAGTCTCTTCAGACGATTGACTGTGTAGAGTTAGTCTCTTCAGAAGACTGACTGTGTAGAGTTAGTCTCTTCAGAAGATTGACTGTGTAGGGTTAGCCTCTTCAGAAGACTGACTGTGTAGGGTGAGTCTCTTCAGAAGACTGACTATGTAGAGTTAGTCTCTTCAGAAGACTGACTGTGTAGGGTGAGTCTCTTCAGAAGACTGACTGTGTAGAGTTAGTCTCTTCAGAAGACTGACTGTGTAGGGTTAGTCTCTTCAGAAGACTGACTATGTAGGGTTAGTCTCTTCAGAAGGCTGACTGTGTAGAGTTAGTCTCTTCAGAAGATTGACTGTGTAGGGTTAGTCTCTTCAGAAGACTGACTGTGTAGGGTTAGTCTCTTCAGAAGATTGACTGTGTAGGGTTAGTCTCTTCAGAAGATTGACTGTGTAGGGTTAGTCTCTTCAGAAGACTGACTGTGTAGGGTTAGTCTCTTCAGAAGGCTGACTGTGTAGGGTTAGTCTCTTCAGAAGACTGACTGTGTAGGGTGAGTCTCTTCAGAAGATTGACTGTGTAGAGTGAGTCTCTTCAGAAGACTGACTGTGTAGGGTTAGTCTCTTCAGAAGGCTGACTGTGTAGGGTTAGTCTCTTCAGAAGACTGACTATGTAGGGTTAGTCTCTTCAGAAGATTGACTGTGTAGGGTTAGTTTCTTCAGATGTGAATTTCATCATACACAATATATCATACGGCATCATTCTTACTTGCACTCTGATTATGAAATAATCAGTGTTGGAATACCAAGCGATCTGATTGGTTGAACAGTCCAAAGGGAATAATGAAATGTTAATGACTGAAATAGGTAGAACGGACTAATGAAACACTTAACTGCAATTACTTAGTATGTAATCAAAGGAATTTATCATATTATGTCATGATTGGTTGAATTTTGCCTATTTTGCTATTGTATGTCCTGTTACTGAGATTGTTACAATGTCCGTTTCTCAGTTCTCTGGCCAAAAAAACCTCCTAAAACAAAACACCCCCCCCCCCCAAAAAAACCCCCAACCCTCCCCCCCCCCCAAAAAAAAACAACAACAACAAAAACCAATCAAACAAACAAACAAAACACACAAAAAGAAAAGAACCCCCCCCCCCCACACACACACACAAACGTTTTTGATTTGTCCTCGGGCCACACCCGTCAAGCCCGATATTCTTGCATAAAGCTGATGATGTGTACAATAAAATACAGATGTAAATATGGCAGCAACTTCATGTTCTCTTACAATAAGCAGACGACTGATTTAGGTAAACTAGCCCTGTCTGTATGTACGTAATTATATATTGAGCTGTTTACCACTGTCGTGGTATATATTGCTAACAAATCATTAACGCAGGTAGCTTTGACTTTTCTACTGATTTTGATCCATGCACGTCTGCTTTAACGAAATTAATGGACGTTAACAACTGAGTGGGTCGGTGTTATATGGTAGTCTTTCCCTCAGCCATTCCCGGAAAACTGACTATATAGTAGCCCCCTCCTTTTTTTTTTTTAACCCTACTTAGATTTACAATATAGCAGGGAAATGGTAAAAACTTTACGAAAATACTCACTTAAGACCTATAATCCCTAGTGAATACAAATTGAACGAATTGTGGAATTGAAAGCCGTTAATGACGTTGTTAAATGCTAAAAATACCCAATAATCATATTAATGAGGGAGCACCCATTTGATTTTTATCGGGAGTTTTAGGAAGACTTTTCAACACAACACCCCCCCCCCCTCCAAGAAAAATTCAGGACAGGAGTCAGTGTAATTGGAGGTGTAGTATATGTTAGCGAACCGAAGGGCTGCCGGGATTTCTGGGTATATATATATATATATATATATATATATATATATGTAGATATGGTATATTTAGTTGCGGCCCGAAGCTCAGAAAAAAAACCCTAATTTTCCGGCTCACAGAAGTCTTCTTGTCCCATCCCCTGCCATTTAAAAATCAAATGGTTGCTTCCCATATACAGGCTTTATTCAACGGATTCTGTTCAGCATACTAATACGACAGACATACAGTAGCCGCAAATAGTGGCCCTATATGAATGATAAGGTCACAATCCCTTATGTTGCGTAAACCTGCAATTTTTCCAAACCTGTGTCAAATTTGCCGGTTTGTTACTATGTAGTCTGAATCATCCACACGTTTGCGTACTTGCGTCTCGTCTGCAGAATCAACTATGTGGATGATTTAGATTACGTATAAACAAACCGGCAAATTTGACACAGGTAGGAAAAAAAGTGTGTACAGCCTTCAGACAACAGATTGGGGGGTAAGTTATTATTGCCGATCGTTTGCTTAATGTTTATATATGTTAGATATTTGCTCCATTTGATGCCTAAATGCGTAGAATCGTGCCGGCCATTCCGTTTATCAAAATTGCAAGTTTACGCAACGTAAGGGATTGTGGCCCTACCATCCATATAGGGCCACTTCTTGCGACAAGACATACAGAATTATTTCAAAATAAATGTTCATGATCTTATTTGGAGATCACATTCGCTTTAGTGTTAGTCTGTCCGTTCGGTCAAAACGTTCATGTTTCTAAAGAAAGCATATAGTACTAGAAGCTAGTTTTAGTCTGTCGGTACGTTAAAAATAAATATTCATTTTTCTAACATTAGCATAGAGTTGTTGAAGTGTTATTCTGTCTGCCCGTTCATAGCTTATATCAGATGATTCTTTCACTTGAATGTAGGTTCAAGACTTTTGACTTTTGACACGTCTTACTGTAGATGCTAGCTCCATTGCTTTAGGGTAGTCAATTGGCAAGGTCATGTGTCACTGTATACGCTTCAGTGCTTTTTTCGGTTCCATCGCTAAGGTCTGGTGTCACTGTATATGCTAGCTTTACTGCTTTTGGCGAGTTCATCGCTAAGGTCTGGTGTCACTGTATATGCTAGCTTTACTGCTTTTGACGAGTCCGTCGCTAATTAATGTCTGGTGTCACTGTATATGCTAGCTCCACTGCTTTTGGCGAGTTCATCGCTAATGTCTGGTGTCACTGTATATGCTAGCTTCACTGCTTTTGGCGAGTTCATTGCTAAGGTCTTGTGTTACTGTACACGCTAGCTCCGCTGTCTTTGGCGAGTTCATTGCTAAGGTCTTGTGTTACTGTACACACTAGCTTCACTGCCTTTGGCAAGTCCATCGCTAATGTCTGGTGTCACTGTATATGCTAGCTTCACTGCTTTTGGCGAGTTCATTGCTAATGTCTTGTGTTACTGTACACGCTAGCTTTGCTGCCTTTGGCGAGTTCATTGCTAAGGTCTTGTGTTACTGTACACGCTAGCTTCACTGCCTTTGGCGAGTTCATTGCTAAGGTCTTGTGTTACTGTACACGCTAGCTTCACTGCCTTTGGCGAGTTCATTGCTAAGGTCTTGTGTTACTGTACACGCTAGCTTCACTGCCTTTGGCGAGTTCATTGCTAAGGTCTTGTGTTACTGTACACGCTAGCTTCACTGCCTTTGGCGAGTTCATTGCTAAGGTCTTGTGTTACTGTACACGCTAGCTTCACTGCCTTTGGCGAGTTCATTGCTAAGGTCTTGTGTTACTGTACACGCTAGTTTCGCTGCTTTTGGCGAGTTCATTGCTAAGGTCTTGTGTTACTGTACAAGCTAGTTTCATTGCCTTTGGCAAGTCCATCGCTAATGTCTGGTGTCACTGTATATGCTAGCTTCACTACTTTTGGCGAGTTCATTGCTAAGGTCTTGTGTTGCTGTACACGCTAGCTTCACTGCCTTTGGCGAGTTCATTGCTAAGGTCTTGTGTTACTGTACACGCTAGCTTCACTGCCTTTGGCGAGTTCATTGCTAAGGTCTTGTGTTACTGTACACGCTAGTTTCGCTGCTTTTGGCGAGTTCATTGCTAAGGTCTTGTGTTACTGTACACGCTAGCTTCACTGCCTTTGGCGAGTTCTAACATACAATACACACGCTCCACATATACGACATGCGCTCAACATTCGCCCACCACACACGACATGTGCTGAACATACACGGCATGCGTTCAACATACACGGCATGCGCTCAACATACACGGTTGGTTGGTTAATTGGTGTTTTGCGTCGCTTTCAACAATTTTTCAGTTATATCGCGACATGGAAGCAGGAGGTAACTAACCTCTTAAACATAGTGGCGCAACCCGGGACTCGAACCCGGATCGTCGGCACCGCAAGCCAAGCGCTTAACCACTACACCAAGCCTGCCCCAAGATATACGGCATGCGCTCAACTTACATGTACTTAACATACTATTATTCACGACATGCGTTCAACATATAAGCACTCAACATTCTGTTGTACACAACTTGTACTCAACCGTGCGAATCAAAATTTTACGGGCGTCAAATCTTGATCGTTTAACGTCATTCGTACACAAATCCGTATTTTTATCGTTGCGAGTTTAACTTGCCTCCGAACACATGTGATATGATCTAAATTACTACATATGTTGTTTATGTATACATAAAATATCTAAATGATTATATGCGTCTAGTTTATACGAGCAATATTATTTTCATGTATACTACACCTTCGTCAAGAATCCCAAGGCAATTAATGATGTAAACTATCCAGAAAGCGAACTAATGTAGAACGATTTATTTTCTCCCAAGCAGTTTACGTGGTAACTCTAGCAAGGAATTTCGCAGAGGGAGAAGTAGAAATCTTGCATCCCAGTTATGTAAATCGTGTTATCCTGACATGATTCCAGAGTAAACATTTCAGAGATATTAACTTTCTTACCTCTTTGGCCCACTTTCCAGCTGTACTATACCTCTGTGAATGTGTTTGTTGTACACTCCTCACACACACACACACACACTTTATATTTGCCTCCTTTAATAGCAGGTTAAATGGGACGTATGTTTATCACTTAATCATTTTGGATTTCGAGTGAAATCAACCGTGGTATTTGACAATAACTTGAATGGGTTTTCTGGTGAAGACGGTGTCTGACTGGTAATATATTTTAGATTTTCAGCAAAATTATTGTCTCGTTTATCTTCTTTTAATTTCTTTTGTATATGTGGCTAAAAATTTTAACATACTAACACTATAACCAAGTAACCGTATCATACAATACTCGGTCCCTCAGATCGATTATATAATCAGGTATCCCTATCATACAATACGAGGTTCCTAAGACCTATTATATAACCAAGTATCCCTATCATACAATACGAGGTTCCTAAGACCTATTATATAACCAAGTATCCCTATCATACTATATGAGGATCCTCAGACCTATTATATAACCAGGTAACCCTATCATACAATACGAGGTTCCTCAGACCTATTATATAACCAAGTATCCCTATCATACAAAACGAGGTTCCTAAGACCTATTATATTACCAAGTATCCCTATCATACAATACAAGGTGCTAAGACCTATTATATAACCAAGTATCCCTATCATACAATACAAGGTTCCTCAGACCTATTATATAACCAAGTATCCCTATCATACAATACAATGTGCTAAGACGTATTATATAACCAAGTATCCCTATCATACAATACGAGGTTCCTAAGACCTATCATATAATCAAGTATCCCTATCATCCAATACGAGGTTCCTAAGACCTATTATATAACCAAGTATCCCTATCATACAATACAAGGTGCTAAGACCTATTATATAACCAAGTATCCCTATCTTACAATACGAGGTTCCTCAGACCTATTATAGAAGCAAGTATCCTTATCCTACAATACGAGGTTCGTAAGAAAAAAAAGAGGAGTTACTGACTCAGTTATGTGGCAGAAGTCACCATGGAGCTATACAATAGTAAGACCGATTATATAACCAGATATCCCTATCATACAATACGAGGATCCTCAGACCTATTATTTAACCAGATATCCCTATCCTACAATACGAGGATCCTCAGACCTATTATATAACCAGATATCCCTATTCTATAATACGAGGATCCTCAGACCTATTATATAACCAGGTAGCCCTATCATACAATATGAGGATCCTCAGACTTATTATATTACCAGATATCCCTATCATACAATACGAGGATCCTCAGACCTATTATATAACCAAGTATCCCTATTCTACAATACGAGGATCCTCAGACCTATTATATAACCAGGTAACCTTATCATACAATATGAGGATCCTCAGACCTATTATATAACCAAGTATCCCTATCATACAATACGAGGATCCTCAGACCTATTATATAACCAGATATCCCTATCCTACAATACGAGGTTCCTCAGACCTATTATATAACCAGAGATCCCTATCCTACAATACGAGGATCCTCAGACCTATTATATAACCAGGTAGCTCTATCATACAATACGAGGATCCTCAGACCTATTATATAACCATGTAATCCTATCATACAATATGATGACCTTCAGACCTAGTATATAACCAGGTATCCCTATCATACAATATGAGGATCCTCAGACCTATTATATAACCAGATATCCCTATCCTACAATACGAGGTTCCTCAGACCTATTATATAACCAGTTATCCCTATCCTACAATACGAGGTTCCTCAGACCTATTATATAACCAGATATCCCTATCCTACAATACGAGGTTCCTCAGACCTATTATGTAACCAGATATCCCTATCCTATAATACAAGGATCCTCAGACCTATTATATAACCAGATATCCCTATCATACAATACGAGGATCCTCAAACCTATTATATAACCAGATATCCCTATCATACAATACGAGGTTCCTCAGCCCTATCATATAACCAGATATCCCTATCATACAATATGAGGATCCTCAGACCTATTATATAACCAGGTAACCTTATCATACAATACGAGGTTCCTCAGACCGATTATATAACCAGGTAACCTTATCATACAATACGAGGTTCCTCAGACCGATTATATAACCAAGTATCCCTATCATACAATATGAGGATCCTCAGACATATTATATAATCAGGTAACCCTATCATACAATATGAGGATCGTCAGACCTATTATATAATCAGGTAACCCTATTCTACAATATGAGGATCCTCAGACCTATTATATAACCAGATACCCCTATCCTACAATACGAGGGTCCTCAGACCTATTATGTAACCAGATATCCCTATCCTATAATACGAGGATCCTCAGACCTATTATATAACCAGATATCCCTATCATACAATATGAGGATCCTCAGACCTATTATATAACCAGATATCCCTATCATACAATACGAGGTTCCTCAGACCTATCATATAACCAGATATCCCTATCATACAATATGAGGATCCTCAGACCTATTATATAACCAGGTAACCTTATCATACAATACGAGGTTCCTAAGACCGATTATATAACCAAGTATCCCTATCATACAATACGAGGATCCTCAAACCTATTATATAACCAGAGATCCCTATCCTACAATACGAGGATCCTCAGACCTATTATATAACCAGGTAGCTCTATCATACAATACGAGGATCCTCAGACCTATTATATAACCATGTAATCCTATCATACAATATGATGACCTTCAGACCTAGTATATAACCAGGTATCCCTATCATACAATATGAGGATCCTCAGACCTATTATATAACCAGATATCCCTATCCTACAATACGAGGTTCCTCAGACCTATTATATAACCAGATATCCCTATCCTACAATACGAGGTTCCTCAGACCTATTATATAACCAGATATCCCTATCCTACAATACGAGGTTCCTCAGACCTATTATGTAACCAGATATCCCTATCCTATAATACAAGGATCCTCAGACCTATTATATAACCAGATATCCCTATCATACAATACGAGGATCCTCAAACCTATTATATAACCAGATATCCCTATCATACAATACGAGGTTCCTCAGCCCTATCATATAACCAGATATCCCTATCATACAATATGAGGATCCTCAGACCTATTATATAACCAGGTAACCTTATCATACAACACGAGGTTCCTCAGACCGATTATATAACCAGGTAACCTTATCATACAATACGAGGTTCCTCAGACCGATTATATAACCAAGTATCCCTATCATACAATATGAGGATCCTCAGACATATTATATAATCAGGTAACCCTATCATACAATATGAGGATCGTCAGACCTATTATATAATCAGGTAACCCTATTCTACAATATGAGGATCCTCAGACCTATTATATAACCAGATACCCCTATCCTACAATACGAGGGTCCTCAGACATATTATGTAACCAAATATCCCTATCCTATAATACGAGGATCCTCAGACCTATTATATAACCAGATATCCCTATCATACAATATGAGGATCCTCAGACCTATTATATAACCAGATATCCCTATCATACAATACGAGGTTCCTCAGACCTATCATATAACCAGATATCCCTATCATACAATATGAGGATCCTCAGACCTATTATATAACCAGGTAACCTTATCATACAATACGAGGTTCCTAAGACCGATTATATAACCAAGTATCCCTATCATACAATACGAGGATCCTCAAACCTATTATATAACCAGATATCCCTATTCTACAATACGAGGATCCTCAGACCTATTATATAACCATGAGATCCCTATCCTACAATACGAGGATCCTCAGACCTATTATATAACCAGGTAACCCTATCATACAATATGAGGATCCTCAGACCTATTATATAACCAGATATCCCTATGATACAATACGAGGATCCTCAGACCTATTATATAACCAGATATCCCTATTCTACAATACGAGGATCCTCAGACCTATTATATAACCAGATATCCCTATCATACAATATGAGGATCCTCAGACCTATTATATAACCAGATATCCCTATCATACAATATGCGGATACTCAGACCTATTATATAACCAAGTATCCCTATCATACAATACGAGGATCCTCAAACCTATTATATAACCAAATATCCCTATTCTACAATACGAGGATCCTCAGACCTATTATATAACCAGATATCCCTATCATACAATATGAGGATCCTCAGACCTATTATATAACCAGATATCCCTATCCTACAATACGAGGATCCTCCGACCTATTATATAATCAGGTAACGCTGTCCTACAATACGAGGTTCCTCAGACCTATTATATAACCAGGTAATCCTATCATACAATATGAGGATCTTCAGACCTAGTATATAACCAGGTATCCCTATCATACAATATGAGGATCCTCAGACCTATTATATAACCAGATATCCCTATCCTACAATACGAGGATCCTCCGACCTATTATATAACCAGGTAACCTTATCATACAAAACGAGGTTCCTCAGACCGATTATATAACCAGGTAACCTTATCATACAATACGAGGTTCCTCAGACCGATTATATAACCAAGTATCCCTATCATACAATATGAGGATCCTCAGACATATTATATAATCAGGTAACCCTATCATACAATATGAGGATCGTCAGACCTATTATATAATCAGGTAACCCTATTCTACAATATGAGGATCCTCAGACCTATTATATAACCAGATACCCCTATCCTACAATACGAGGGTCCTCAGACCTATTATGTAACCAGATATCCCTATCCTATAATATGAGGATCCTCAGACCTATTATATAACCAGATATCCCTATTCTACAATACGAGGATCCTCAGACCTATTATATAACCATGAGATCCCTATCCTACAATACGAGGATCCTCAGACCTATTATATAACCAGGTAACCCTATCATACAATATGAGGATCCTCAGACCTATTATATAACCAGATATCCCTATCATACAATACGAGGATCCTCAGACCTATTATATAACCAGATATCCCTATTCTACAATACGAGGATCCTCAGACCTATTATATAACCAGATATCCCTATCATACAATATGAGGATCCTCAGACCTATTATATAACCAGATATCCCTATCATACAATATGCGGATACTCAGACCTATTATATAACCAAGTATCCCTATCATACAATACGAGGATCCTCAAACCTATTATATAACCAAATATCCCTATTCTACAATACGAGGATCCTCAGACCTATTATATAACCAGATATCCCTATCATACAATATGAGGATCCTCAGACCTATTATATAACCAGATATCCCTATCCTACAATACGAGGATCCTCCGACCTATTATATAATCAGGTAACGCTGTCCTACAATACGAGGTTCCTCAGACCTATTATATAACCAGGTAATCCTATCATACAATATGAGGATCTTCAGACCTAGTATATAACCAGGTATCCCTATCATACAATATGAGGATCCTCAGACCTATTATATAACCAGATATCCCTATCCTACAATACGAGGATCCTCCGACCTATTATATAACCAGGTAACCTTATCATACAAAACGAGGTTCCTCAGACCGATTATATAACCAGGTAACCTTATCATACAATACGAGGTTCCTCAGACCGATTATATAACCAAGTATCCCTATCATACAATATGAGGATCCTCAGACATATTATATAATCAGGTAACCCTATCATACAATATGAGGATCGTCAGACCTATTATATAATCAGGCAACCCTATTCTACAATATGAGGATCCTCAGACCTATTATATAACCAGATACCCCTATCCTACAATACGAGGGTCCTCAGACCTATTATGTAACCAGATATCCCTATCCTATAATATGAGGATCCTCAGACCTATTATATAACCAGATATCCCTATCATACAATACGAGGATCCTCAAACCTATTATATAACCAGATATCCCTATCATACAATACGAGGTTCCTCAGACCTATCATATAACCAGATATCCCTATCATACAATATGAGGATCCTCAGACCTATTATATAACCAGGTAACCTTATCATACAATACGAGGTTCCTAAGACCGATTATATAACCAAGTATCCCTATCATACAATACGAGGATCCTCAAACCTATTATATAACCAGATATCCCTATTCTACAATACGAGGATCCTCAGACCTATTATATAACCATGAGATCCCTATCCTACAATACGAGGATCCTCAGACCTATTATATAACCAGGTAACCCTATCATACAATATGAGGATCCTCAGACCTATTATATAACCAAATATCCCTATTCTACAATACGAGGATCCTCAGACCTATTATATAACCAGATATCCCTATTCTACAATACGAGGATCCTCAGACCTATTATATAACCAGATATCCCTATCATACAATATGAGGATCCTCAGACCTATTATATAACCAGATATCCCTATCATACAATATGCGGATACTCAGACCTATTATATAACCAAGTATCCCTATCATACAATACGAGGATCCTCAAACCTATTATATAACCAAATATCCCTATTCTACAATACGAGGATCCTCAGACCTATTATATAACCAGATATCCCTATCATACAATATGTGGATCCTTAGACCTATTATATAACCAGGAATCCCTATCATACAATATGAGGATCCTCAGACCTATTATATAATCAGGTAACGCTGTCCTACAATACGAGGTTCATCAGACCTATTATATAACCAGGTAATCCTATCATACAATATGAGGATCTTCAGACCTAGTATATAACCAGGTATCCCTATCATACAATATGAGGATCCTCAGACCTATTATATAACCAGATATCCCTATCCTACAATACGAGGATCCTCAGACCTATTATATAACCAGGTAACCCTATCATACAATATGAGGATCCTCAGACCTATTATATAACCAGGTAACCCTATCCTACAATACGAGGATCCTCAGACCTATTATATAACCAGGTAACCCTATCATACAATATGAGGATCCTCAGACCTATTATATAACCAGATAACCCTATCATACAATATGAGGATCCTCAGATCTATTATATAACCAGATATCCCTATTCTATAATACGAGGATCCTCAGACCTATTATATAACCAGGTAACCCTATCATACAATATGAGGATCCTCAGACCTATTATATAATCAGGTAACCCTATCCTACAATACGAGGTTCCTCAGACCTATTATATAACCAAGTAACCCTATCATACAATATGAGGATCCTCAGACCTATTATATAACCAGATATCCCTATCCTACAATACGAGGTTCCTCAGACCTATTATATAATCAGGTAACCCTATCATACAGTACTAGGTTCCTCAGACCTATCATACAATACGAGGTTCCTCAGACCTATTATATGACCAAATATCAATACCATACAATCAGATGTATAGATAAATCACTATATTATATTACGGTATAACTGAAGAGACATAACTTGTCGAAATGCGCATATGGTGCACAAAATTAAAAGGTATGTTCTATATTTATGTAAATCAGTAATTATAAACACATTTATTGAGGTAAACCTCCTAGATATAAATTTCATAAATTCAAATAGATAAGTTTAGATGATATTGTATTGATTTAATGCGACATTAAACGAATACATGCAATGAATGCTACGCTACTCTCCGCATTTCCCCTCTGTTTGTCGGCTCGAAGCTGTTTTACAAGATTCTTACAAAATCCCATTTAATGTTATAATAGATTTTAGACATCAATTTACCTTTTAATAGAAAGGGTTTTACATTTGGTACACCATGTACATGTACATAGGCAGATCTAGAAATTTTTGAAAAAGAGTTGGAAAAGGGGGGGTTAGGGGTGTGCAGCCCAAAACTTGATCGTAAATGACCTTTTTTGGTAAAATTTTCCGACCAAAGGGGGGTTACAACCCCTCCCCCCTCTAAATCCGCCAATGATGTAAGTCACTAGCATAGCGCCCTCTGTATGAGAAATTGCATTCATCAGTAGATGACAAACTAATGTCGGACTGTCATATACCTGAATACTATTAAATTCCACGTAGATACAAATGACATGTACAGGGCTGTTTCTATAACGACAAGAGAATGATACATATGAACATCTTCGAGGGACTGGATCTATTGTGTGGGTTTGCCAATGCAGCACATAGTAATGAGACAATGTCACCTATTATCACACTTGTACAACATGCAGTAGAAATAACCACGTCTAAGCATTGGTCGGTGTTTTATTTTTTAACCTTGTTTCCATGTGATAATGCATCAAGATCTCAACAAGTTGAAAGATTTTCTTCGAATACCGGACTTTCTTGTCCTCCTTTTGATATGTATGTTATCATTCGTGTCAATTTCACATCAATGTTTTGAGATTTTTGTGCAGATTTCTTCAGAATTTTGAAACAATCTAAATATTGCGGCAGGTAGTGTGATTCGAACAAGAATTTTGTGAGTGTGGATACTGCAATGATAGAAGTAAACGAAATTAACATACACAACGTCTTATATGGGAATAACTGTCCGTCTGCATCATTGTAAAATGGGTACTTGATCAGCGGAGGAATATTTAGCGTCGATTCACCTCCAGCTAAGCGGAAGAATGCTCCGAGAAAAAAGCTGATAAATGAACCGTATGTGTTAGTGTCGGCAAGGTATATGACGCACAGTAATTGTGGGAAAACGATGACGTATAACAAGTCAGAGCAAAGGTACCATAACACATAGATCGACTCCACCGTAATAGCCATGACAGTTGCAAGGGCAGCCACACCGAAGACTGATATACGCATCACCCAAACGATTTCAACTTCCGAAGCCTGAAAAATATACAAGAAAAGACAGCATTACAATACTTGATAACATGGTCTTTAACTGCAGCAAGAGCGGAGGTAATATGTTTAGAAAGCACAGTTGTAGAGCAATGACTAAAATTTGATATAAAACGTGATTTATATTGATTTTTGTATGGTTTGGGAGCCTACACATAGTCGGAGGATCATTTTTATCAATGCTTAAATTGAAGTCACACATAGTATTACAGTGGCCATATCTTGTCTTTAAACAATGGGGTTTCAACATACGTAGAAGTAGAGTTCAATTCCGTTTTAAGAGATAATAGAGGTAATATAGTATATGTTTCAAACAATGATAATATCATTAGCTGCAGGTACGAAGACATAGGTATTATGTAAATCAGCCATTTTCTTTTTATAGATTGGACTGGTATATAATGTGGTTGTTTGGATGAATGGGGATTAATAGTAAAATTATCGATGCGAATATCGATAATTTTTAAGATTTCACTTTTTCCGGCATTTGGTAAAATCTGTCCTGGAAAGTAATCTATACTTTGGCCTTTTATTAAAAAGCAAACGTAAATATTTGTCCGAAATACAATTAAGATCACCTGTAATAATAAGGCCCGCAGGCTGATAAATGAGTTTAGAATTATTGCATGAATAGGACGATGGAATAGAGTCAAGAGAATTAAGATTAGATGTGACTGCATTGTAATTAAATATAAGATTTCTAATAGGTTTTTTGTACTGATAGCAAATCAGAGGTGGTTCAAGATTCTCGAAATACTGAGGAATTTTAGATTTGACTCTATGATCACGAAAAATATTAGAAATATTAAGCAGATCTAAACCTTTATTTACAAATTTAATCTTGATAAATTGCGATTTAGGAGGAAGCGATGATATAAAGCATATTTATTTGCTATGCTCAATGTGGCAGTATTACTCATAAAATAGCAGCGGCAGTGTAATGCAGGCTTCACGCAATACCTTATGTAGTTATAACAGGATGTTAATTATATTGTGATAAATAAAATTACAACAATAAATATAGAATGGTTGGCGATTAAAACGTTACCGATTGTCTGAAAATCATTTTGTAAACATTTCGGGAAAACATGGAGCTTGATGACAATATAGAGGAATCAGCTGACGACATGACTGCTGCTGATACGGCCCCTAAACCAAAGAAAGATACCCAGGTAGGCGTCAGGTACTGCAAGACGAGCGGCAAAACGTTCTGTTTCTCAACATCAGGGATTTCCACTTGTCTGTACATTGTTGAATTCCAATCTATGAAAGAAAAGCAGTGTGTGTTTTGATCAAAAAGCCTTACAAAATTAATTGAAATAAAATAAATATATAGGTAAATAAAACACAGTCTTGTTCTCTCCAGTGAGATGTTCTTACTAATAACTTTCACTTTTAGTATATACATGTTATTAGTGACAACACTGGGATAGGGTTGGTCAAACTCTATAAGTTTAACCAAAATCCGCCTCATACTTTGGTTGAAGACTGAAATTAAAAACCTCTATGTGTTTGGTTCCTGAGGAGATCAACTAGTTTATAGAGGATTATTTGCAGTACGTTTAATAAAACTCCATCTTGCATCTTGATAGAAGATACAAATAAGAAACATATATGGACATGCTACCTTAAGAGTCTTTCTGAAGTTTGAATCAACAAGAGTGCTAGAAGGTCATTCTGGTAAGTTTCAGAAACATTTATCTATCTTGTGTCTGGAAAAACATAAGAGGATAAATCTGTAAATGTTCTCTTAAATAAGGAGAGATGTAAAAAAGACAATCTGTCACACAAGGCCATGAAGAGGTTCGGGGATAACAACCTGTCACACAAGGCCATGAAGAGGTTCGGGGATAACAACCTGTCACATAAGGCCATGAAGAGGTTCGGGGATAACAACCTGTCACATAAGGCCATGAAGAAGGTTCGGGGATAACAACCTGTCACACAAGGCCATGAAGAAGGTTCGGGGATAACAACCTGTCACACAAGGCCATGAAGAAGGTTCGGGGATAAAAACCTGTCACACAAGGCCATGAAGAAGGTTCGGGGATAACAACCTGTCACATAAGGCCATGAAGAGGTTCGGGGATAACAACCTGTCACACAAGGCCATGAAGAGGTTCGGGGATAACAACCTGTCACACAAGGCCATGAAGAAGGTTCGGGGATAACAACCTGTCACACAAGACCATAAAGAGGTTCGGGGATAACAACCTGTCACACAAGGCCATGAAGAAGGTTCGGGGATAACAACCTGTCACACAAGGCCATGAAGAGGTTCGGGGATAACAACCTGTCACACAAGGCCATAAAGAGGTTCGGAGATAACAACCTGTCACACAAGACCATGAAGAGGTTCGGGGATAACAACCTGTCACACAAGGCCATGAAGAAGGTTCGGGGATAACAACCTGTCACACAAGGCCATGAAGAAGGTTCGGGGATAACAACCTGTCACAAAAGGCCATAAAGAGGTTCGGAGATAACAACCTGTCACACAAGGCCATGAAGAAGGTTCGGGGATAACAACCTGTCACACAAGGCCATGAAGAAGGTTCGGGGATAACAACCTGTCACACAAGGCCATGAAGAAGGTTCGGGGATAACAACCTGTCACACAAGGCCATGAGGAGGTTCGGGGATGACAACCTGTCACACAAGGCCATGAAGAAGGTTCGGGGATAACAACCTGTCACACAAGACCATGAAGAGGTTCGGGGATAACAACCTGTCACAAAAGGCCATAAAGAGGTTCGGAGATAACAACCTGTCACACAAGGCCATGAAGAATGTTCGGGGATAACAACCTGTCACACAAGGCCATGAAGAAGGTTCGGGGATAACAACCTGTCACATAAGGCCATGAAGAGGTTCGGAGATAACAACCTGTCACACAAGGCCATGAAGAGGTTCGGGGATAACAACCTGTCACACAAGGCCATGAAGAAGGTTCGGGGATAACAACCTGTCACACAAGACCATAAAGAGGTTCGGGGATAACAACCTGTCACACAAGACCATGAAGAAGGTTCGGGGATAAAAACCTGTCACACAAGGCCATGAAGAGGTTCGGGGATAACAACCTGTCACAAAAGGCCATAAAGAGGTTCGGAGATAACAACCTGTCACATAAGGCCATGAGGAGGTTTGAGGATAACAACCTGTCACAAAAGGCCATAAAGAGGTTCGGGGATAACTTGCCATGATTTAGGGTACTGACGTGCAGCTGGAATCGTTAGCACTCTACCCATTTATATCTTGTTCAATGTGTGAGATCATACCCATTTATATCCTGGATATGGGGAAAAGCATAACCATTCATATCCTGGACATGGTGAAAAGCATAACCATTCATTTATCATGAAAAGGGTCACGTTCAAAAGTTGCATTCCCGATTTAAGTGTCTTCTCCTTTGACCTTCACGTATGTTTTATTTATTGATATATTCTTTTCATTGAAGTATTATCCATAGATATATATTTTAGATAAAATGATACCTTTTCATCTATCATTTCACCTTAAAAGTATACCTTATTCCAGCCGCACGTCTGCATATACCTTTATATAAAAAGTTAACCCACCCACCTCCCTTTTCCCAATGCACTAGGCACAAGATACACTTGACAATTACTCCATTTGAATGCATGATAGGAATCGAACTCCAGCAAAGATCCCGGATGTTGACTCAACCTATTGACTTTACCTGTATTTGTTGCAATAGCTCCAATAAGAACAGAAGGTATTGCCATAGCAACGCATCCAAACGCTGCAGCATATGACAAAACTTGTGCGTTATATGCAGTCTTGGCCGATAATACTCTCTGGAAATACACCTGCCATGGTATACCACCGAACATAAGGAGCAATGCTGAATCCAGGTAATATCCAATGAATTTCAGGTCCAAGTCTTTAATCCAATCAGTAGTTGTGTTCGGGAAGATGGATGACGTCAAATTTGTGATGTCACCGACATGTTCATTCGTCATTGCAAATGGTATGGAGAGCCACTAAGAAGTAAATCATGTGCTGATTAAACAGATGATTTTTGTGTGAAAATTTGTGATGAAATAAATTATCATAACGGCCGTTTTGTGTACTAAAAC
This sequence comes from Pteria penguin, assembly GCA_035048485.1. Classification (NCBI taxonomy): domain Eukaryota; kingdom Metazoa; phylum Mollusca; class Bivalvia; order Pterioida; family Pteriidae; genus Pteria; species Pteria penguin. The sequence goes on from CM068580.1 coordinate 12,023,691, forward strand.
AACACATCACGCAGGACCTTAGCCAGTCCCTGAATATTAAAGGGGTGTGTCCAGGAAGACTGAACTTTCCTGTCTGTCAAGCCATAACCCAATAATATACAAACATATACGTCATTCATATCATCATACCAAACATCTATAAAATGTAGAACAAAAAGGCTGAATTTTTAAAATTTCTTTTTGAAATATGAATTAAACATTTTAGATTATAAAGAAATGCATTTTTATACGCCCGTCATTAGACGGCACGTATTATGTTATGGCGCTGTCCGTACGTCCGTCCGTCCGTCCGGGGTCAAGTTTCGGACTTTTTTGCCGTCTTTCAAGATATTGAGTTTAAATATGGTGTATAACTTTATTTCAAGCGGCGTCAGTACCAGTTCGAGTTTTGTTACGATTGACCTACTTTTGACGGATTTATGACCCTTGGACTTATAAATTTCAAGATTTTTCAGAAATTCATTAAAAATCTATATTTTGTTAAAACATTATGAAATTTATCATGAAACAAGTAAAATGTACCAACTATCACATATAATACGGGTTTAAATATCTTTGTCTTCATTTTTGAGAAATTTATAATTTTAGGGGGGGGGTGACCATATGTCCTAGGTCATGTTTTCCGGACATTTTTTTTGCCGTCTTTCAAGATATTGAGATGAAATATGGTATATAGCTTAATTTTAAGCGGCGTCCGTACCAGTTCGAGTTTTGTTACGATTGACCTACTTTTGACGGATTTATGGCCCTTGGACTTAAAAATTTCAAGATTTTTTTCAGAAAAAAACATTATGAAATTTATCATGAAACAAGTAAAATGTACCAACTATCACATATATTACGGGTTTTAATATCTTTTTCTTCATTTTTGAGAAATTTATAATTTTAGGAGGGGGTGTTGGGGGCGGCTGGTACTAAAAAAAATTCAAGGTTTTTTTTTTTGCAGGTCAAGTTCCAAGATGGGTTGGATGGGACGATTTCTGCAGGAGTTATTGCCCTTTGACTTACTCCTATGATAAAATGCTATGAAACGCAATTAACTTTAGTAAACGTCAGATGTTTTTCATGAAAATCATGCCAAATGCGAATTGATCCCGTCCGAATTAAACGACGGGCGTATTATGCCACGCTAGGCGTTGCTCTTGTTGTGCATTTCATTGGTCTGAATTTCAAGAAAAACAGAAATATACAAGATGTGTTTGTGAAACACGAATGCTTCCGGCGACAACAAAATCCAAATACGACAAATTTTGCAATGTCCTATATCTTGATTACACCCCTCCCCATGGGAATGCACATGTGAAATATGGAAACCCTACCTTTACGATTCATAAGTTATTAACCGATGTTAAAGTTTTTTAAATGTAGGTCAAAGGTCACGGTCAAGGTGACAAGATCTAAAAAATTACTGTTCCGTCGGAAAGGTCTTGTCACAAGGAATACGCATGCGAAATATGAAAGTCTTAGCACTTACAATTGAAAAGTGATAACCAATGTCAAAGTTTTTGAAATGTAGGGCAAATGTCACTGGTAAAGTTCTCAAGGTCAAAAATTTCTGTATCGACGGAAAGGTCTTGTCACAAGGAATACCTATGTGAAATGTGAAAACCTTATCTTTTGCGGTTAAAAAGTCATAACCAAAGTCAATGTTTTGGAAATGTAGGTCAAAGGTCACGATAAAGGTCAAGAGGTAAAAGATTATTGTACCGAGGGGAGGGGGGGGGGGGGTCGCGTCACAAGTTATACGCATGTGAAATATTAAAGTCCTGCCATGCACCATTCAAAAATTATAGCATGACCTATTTTTTCCTAACTTTAAGTCAAACTCCAAGGGCAAGGTCACAAGGTCAAAATTTTTTTGTACTAGTAAAAAGATATTCCTGCAAAATATGCACATGTGAATATTAAAGCTCTTTCACTTAGCATTCAAAAGTTATAGCATAAGGTGGTTTTTTCCTAATATATGTCCCAATTCCAAGGTCAATACCAAAAGGTCAAATATTATTATACAAAACGAAAGGTCGTCCAACAAGAAATACACATGTGAAATATGAATTACCTATTAAGTCGTGCGCACGAGATAATTTTTTCACGCATGCACCTTCCATACTTCCAATCCGTAACAATGAGGGGACATGTTCAGTATGGTGTATTTAGGGACATATCATGGTTACCTTGTAACATTGCATAGCCGTCTGTAACTACTCTACATTTTGTACGTGTTATTGTTGGCCGGAACTAGCCGGCCCATCTATCATTATAAGTTTGGGAGAGCTGCACGCGTTACTGCGGTACAGTAAAGCCACACCCCATGATTTTACACCAATGATAAAATTAGGATTATATTCACTGCGGAGCGAGCATGTGTCACCTCGTTGACCCAGTTTGATAGATTTATGTAAGCGTAGTATTTTCGGGACCTACGCTGATTTATTTTACAACCAGAGGAGTACTTTTAAAATTTGTTCGAACATATTCGGGGAGGGGGGTGTGTTAAAAACTTTGTTGGAACATTGGGGGGGGGGGGTTACCTTACAATTTTAGAGTATTTGACGCGCTTTCTTCATAAGCAAAATTATTATTCGGTTGTGTAAGGGACCTTTGGTTAATCATGACGTGATGAAAGTCCTATTAAACTTCCAGAATACAGAATGCTACACTAAGAAGGACGTGCCTACATAACCAATTATATTCTACAATTCTCTCTTTTGGCAAGACGATAAACCTTTTACTTATTGTTTAGGAATTGAATAGTGAGAATAAAAAGATTGCCAACCAGCACGGCTACACCACTACCAAAAGTTTAACCAGTAAAGGTTTGGTTACCCCAGCAAACAGCCTGTTGCTTATAGATTGGTTATGTTTTGTTGTTAAAAATAAATAGTAGATTGATTGATTGATTAATTAATATATTATTGTTTCACGTCACGATTCCACGATTATTTCACGTATATGGTGACGGTATCTGCCTGATGCATCGCATAGAAATGTACACCTTTGTAGCGGACCCACCCGAAGAAGTGGGGGGATCATTTACCTGATAACTGCCGTGACACGGGACCTTGGTTTCCACTGTGTCACCTGAAAGACAGGACACCGATGTCCCCACGGCGAGAGTCGACCCGAGACCTTTCGGTCATCCACTGACCCCACCGGTTCAAAACCAATAGTAAATTAAATGATATGGCTAGTGATTTTAAAAGTACATTTCCATATCATATGCAGGCTAATCCGTAAGACTATAAACTCGCTATTGCTTTAAGTGCTGAATGGGTCTAAATGATCCCAAATATATACTATTTGCTGAAATATCAACGGAAGTGATATTGGAGATTTATACGTCTGTGGTCGATCATCATGGTCTTTATATGTCTGCTAATTAACAGTCACATGGCTGTGCAATACACATTTTAAAACGTTATTCTGTTTTTAAAATTCTTTGCAGTTTTATCAAACATCACATTCAGGCCCACACTTTGGTGCTTGCACCAAATTGTTTCTTGTTAATGAATTGTGTATCTTTGTGCACGTATCGACTCTCTGATTAGGTATGAACTTCCAAGGTTTACCAAAGAAATATTTAAATGTCATCGGATGCTATGTTAAATTATTTTGATATGTGTGATATTCTGTTTTATATAAGTTTACTGTTCAAAGTTAAGATTTTTCCTGAGTCTCAATTATTTAAGTGAACAGGAGTTGTACTATAATAGATTTTTATCACTAGGAATTCCCTTATGTTGACATGTGTATTCTAATTCATTTGAAAAGTGGTAAAAATTCTACCTTTTTCTAGAATAACCTAGAATAGATATTTCTGTGCTTTCATTTTATTAAGCAATCAAGTACCGAAATTGGAAATTGTTTCAATTTATTTTATTAACAGTCGAACCGCATTAATAAACATTACAGAGCATAAAAACGTAACAATTTTACTATGATATGCCTAACATACATGTACGAACGTGTAATTGTTACCTGTATTGTCAGCAGGAACCATGACGAAATTTTCGTGAAGTCGAGAAAGTTCTTTAACAAAGCTGTAGTCACGAATTATAGACATGCTTTGTTGTCAAAGAATTGACAGACTTCTGTTATACTTTAGTTCAACAAAGCGAAGTTACTAAGTCCTACGTAGTATGTTAGTACAATCTGATTAAAACCACATCTTTATTCCACTTCTCTATTTGTCCCATTCCGGATAAAGATCTGGCGAAACTCTTAAAGGCCGGGGTTTCTTCGCAAGATTTACCAGGTTTTTTTTTCAGCCAATCATCGGATCTCCTACAAATTCCTAGGAATGTAATTAACATCCACAGCGTGCGTGACCCACAAGGTAGTGTTTGAACAGTGTTTGTTACATATTGCGTCACTATCACGTGCCTAGCCGAGTCATTTATTGGCTATGGGAAATAACGGTTTCGGCGACTGAAACGTCTTCAGAGTTCACCAGAACATGACCTCTTACTGGGTTTCGCCAGATCTTTATCCGCAATGGGACAAATAGAGAAGAGGAATAAAGATATGGTTTTAATCAGATTGTATGTTAGTAATGTCCATAAATAAGAAATCTGTTATGAAATCCACTTTATCAAAGTACAGTAATTGAACACGTCATTTAATATTAGCAACACAAGTGAGAAATGAGCTGTGAGATCTAATATATCAAGGTCGGTGGACACGTCAATTACTACTAGCAACATTAGTCAGAAATGAGCTGTGAAATCTACTATATCAAGGTCAGTGGACTCGTCAATTACTACTAGCAACATAAGTAAGAAATGAGCGGTGAAATCTACTATATCATTGTCAGTATACACGTCAATTTCTGTTAGCAACATAGGTAAAATGAGCTGTGAAATCCACTATAACAAGGTCAGTGGACACGTAAATTACTGTTAGCAACATAAGTAAAAATGAGCTGTGAAATCCACTATAACAAGGTCAGTGGACACGTAAATTACTGTTAGCAACATAAGTAAAAATGAGCTGTGAAATCCACTATAACAAGGTCAGTGGACACGTCAATCACTGTTAGTAACATTAGTAATTTTATAAAAAATGAGCCATGAAATCCACTATATCAAGGTCAGTGGACACGTCAATTACTACTAGCAACACAATATTGGTCAAAATAAATACGAAGCCGTAAAAAACCAAAGTAGTAGTGGTAAAAGCATTAAATATATCAAAACAGTTAAAATGGCAATAGGTCACTTATTCCATATTTGCCTTTTTAAAATTATTATTATTATCATTATTATTATTATTATTATTATTATTATTATTATTATTATTATAATAATAAAGTTCACCTACAAGACCGAAGAAGATGCAGATGAGTTGTACGACATCTGTGTAAGCCACAGAGTACAGACCCCCGAACAACGTGTATATCATAGCTATACAGGCTGACGCAATGATCGCTATCTTTTGGTCCAGGTCTATGATCACCGCCAAGGTGGCACCTAAAAAGTAAAGCAGATCGACTTCAATTGTAATTGTTCATTATGGTGTGTGTAGCATATCTGAAGCTTTCAAAATGAATAATCCAATTAAATTTTACGAGAATTATGCAAAATGTAAACTGTGTTTAAGGAAAGAGTTGATAAAGAAGGGTCTGCCCATGTAATGTCACATTACTAGCATTGGCGGCCATGAGTACAACTCTCAGATTTTTTTCTATTACTACCATATAAACTTCATTAAATTTTTGAGAAATTTTCTAACTACCAAGGCAGATTTCGTGACTTCAGTAATATTTAATCAGTAAATATAATCAATCATCGATTTTCAATAAAACAATAAAACATTTAGATATACAATGCGATTATATTACAATATTAAGTTAAATCAAGCAGTTTTGCATGGACAGTAATGGATTAAGTCCAAGAGTTATACAGTGATGGATAAAGTCCAAGAGTTGTAGTTGTAAGTAGTGGAAAAACGAGGGTTCTACGCGAGACACCTTAACATGGGGAGAGGCGTAACGCCTCCCTGTTTGGGAGGCGTAGATGACGTTATCATTGACCCCGTCATATGACCAGGCGACCTTAGGGATGACTTCTCTACCTACCCCATTACCTTTGTATTGACCCGTGATCTCTTTTTGACCCCTCTCGTTACTGTAAAGGGACCCCCCCATCTTTTTCATTATATTTGTTATCATTTATTGTATACACCTTCACCAATATGTACAATGTTAATCAAATATTTGAATGCAATATATAACATTGATTTTAATATCATTCTGTGTCACTTTTGACATCATTTTCTTCATCGTCTTCGAAAAGAGGATCAAAATCCAATTTATGTCGTTTGATTACAAGGGTGCAAGCCTTTTCAATGTCCATGGATTCATCTACCATTTGGTTGGTAATCTCTCGTTTAATATCTCGATGGAGTGTCCTGTCATTTAAGTGGCATATATTCAGTAGAAAAGTTCCATATTTTTTCATAAACAACTATCTGTCTTTCGGCAACATAAGTTCACTGGCTTCCTCCTTCGCATATTGTTGGATAAATTTGTATCTTCTTTCATTAACTGATTGATTTTCTTCTCGTATTGGGAACTATGTTCATCCTAGACCTCGTTGATGATGAAATTGAAACCGTCACTATCATCATCATCATCGTCGATGCCCATGCTCTCTTCATCGCTCTTTTCATCGTCATCCATCGGACAACCGAGTTTAATATGTCTCTGGAGATCATATTCAGTAGCAAACACAATTCCACAGTCGACACACGGTGGTGTTTTGTCTGAATCCCCATATTTCATTCGATGATGATTTGTCATGTAAAATGGGACGGGTCTATCCTTATATGGAGCTTTATCTGATTCTGGGTTTTCATATTTAGATCGGTGATTATCCATGTAAAATGGAGCGCATCTTTCCGACATGTCTGAGTGTGATTGACCAGCGGACTGTAATATGTTTTCTGAGCGAGAATGACACGTCTGTACACCTTCGCCGCCGTCAGACGAGAAATGACCATCTTCTTGTGAATCCGGCCTTTTATAGGTACCGAAGACGTCCGTTTGTAGTCTTTTTGATTCCGAAGTGATTTGTTTTAAATTTACGAGTAAATAACCAAATGGCCTGTCTATCGCTTGTCGATATGCATTCATGAATGTCTTTGTGTTTCCCGGGTACATTTGTCTGGCAGGGGATTTGTAACTGGTCTCTTGGATTCTTGAATAGAACGAGGTATTGATTGTTCAAACTCATCGTCCTATTTTCTTTGTTGAATATATTTTGCATCAAGCACACCACATTAAGATTGCGATGATGTGCTCCTTCTGTGAAAAGTTCACAGACCTCTGGACTTCCGGACGCACCCCGTTGAATATCGTCCATGACGAGTAAATTGTTTTCTTCGGGGTTTATAAAATCGTCTCTGCGTAGGTCATCAGTTAAACCTTGAATAAACTCAACAGAGGGTCGCACTAATGTTCTGATGACGTCATACATCGGTTCTATCTCTTGTATATCCATAAAATCCTTGTCGGATGAGGCTTAATCACCAGTCTGTTTACTTTCAAGAGATCTCTAACCCATGTCCTCTTACTGCTCATCGTCGGTCCGGCCAATATTATGGGAACGGATGTTGAAATTTAAACAAATTCTCTGTATCATCTGACGGATCAAACATGATTTTCTGGCGAGAAGGAGGATACGCGTCATTGATTTAAGGATACGATTGCGGATATGGTTGACTGCTTCCATGAGCAATCCTTCTATGTCTCCTCAGGTTGTCTGATCGAGAAAAAATCTTGGAGCACACAAGACACACGATGTTGACAGCATGACGCCTCGATGAAAAATGAGCCTTTGAATCAATGTCTATACTTTTTGTGTTCTGGTCGTCCTCCTTGATCAGAAGAGAATCCCTAATGAGGAGGAGGAGTAAGAACTCTCTGAGGAGGAGGGGATCTCGGAGGAGGAGGAGGAGGAGGGAATCACTGAGGAGGAGAGAATCATTGCGGAGAAGGAGGATACGCTTCAGTGATTTGAGGACATGCTACACTGCTCATGGATATACTAGTAATCATAGATTCTATTCAGTAGGGAGCTGAATACCTTGATGCTCAATCCTAATTTTTCTTCATGTATATTGATATTGTGTATAATATTTCAATACATACTGATCATAATTATACGACTAAGGATGCCAAAGAAATAGCTGACAGAAAACTAACCGAGAGTACACAAGACAATGTATGGATCACTATATGTCCATCATAAAATAAATATTGCAACTTCACAATGGTTCTGTTCATCGCCAGGTCATGCGGAGTGTTCAGGAATTATTAGACAAAGGTTACGAAGAAGATAAAGCCATTAGAATCGCCGTAAAGAAACATAAAGACATACAAGAAGAGATATGGGAAGGAGATACGGACGAAGAAATGGAAATGAAAAATGATGGGAAAAAGTCATGGAAACTGACGAAGAATCTGAATAAGACAAAAAATCCCATATCAGTCAATCGGAAGAAAATGACGTGGGAAAATCACTTGAGAGACACATTTACTACAGCGCCATCATTGCCGGAAGCTTTGGCGGACCGGATAATGTAAAGATGATGGATAAATCCATACCACAAGTCCAAAAATTATGAAATCAGAGGACATACAAAATCAGTATAAATGAAAACCAAGTAGAAAATAACAAAACATGTTTACTCGAAGAGCATATGTGAAACCCTATGATGGAGTGAGATCAGGTGCCCGGGAGAGTGAGCATTTCCTGCTTGCTAGCAACATCCGTCACATATACCCAGTAGAAAGAGTCAAATCGTGTAAATTCCATATATATATTTATATGGAGAAGTAAAGTAGGAAACTTTCTAGTATAGAAGGTGTCAAATCTGTGTAAAATGATCGGAATCGGTCTCATTCCAGAATATCATTTAAAAGTTTGGATAACTAGATATAATATGGAGTAATAAGAGTCGTCTCATAACGACCTTAGAACATCCTCAGTGACGTTGTTAGTCTAGCACATATATAACCCTGGTTGAGTAGCTTTTCTGAGAGTCGCCTTGCCCTCAGAACAAAGTCATTGTAATTTGAACATTCTCTGGAATAACGTATTAACTGAGATATGAATACGCCGTATGCGGGCGATGATGAAATGTTGCTACTTATGAAAGGAAAGTTTGTGATAGCGAAATTGAAATCGTCACGTTTATCATAGAGTAAGGTGTTCAATTGATCATTAATGTCGAAAGACAACATAATATCTAAATACGATGTAGAATTACTACTTTCTGTGGTTTCTTTGACCTCCAGTTCACTTGGATAGATTATGCTAAGGAATCTGCGAATGAAGGATTATCAATTGAAAGCAAGTCATCTATATATCTGTAAGTGAAATTGAAGCCAAGGGCCAATTGTTTCTTTCCTTGCGAAAGCAAATTGAATGAATTCAGCTTCGTATGAGTAAAGGAATATGTCAGTCAGAAGCGGCGCACAGTTAGTGTCCATTGGAATGCCGACAATTTGTTGAAAAATCTTTCCTCCAAACACCACAAAAATGTTATCGATAAAAACTATATCGATACGTCAAAAAAGCGGGAAGATACGTCATAAATAAAAACAAGATTCGAAAATGGCTTCAGAGTCAGGACGCTTACAACTTACAAAGACCTTTAAAGAGAATTTTCAAGAGAAACAGGGTGATTACTCTCGACATCGACGATCAATGGGATGCAGATGTCATGTTCTTATTTTTGTATTTACCACCACCCTTGACACAGATCTCATGGACATGGCTATATTCTCTAAAGACAACGATGGATATATGTATGTTTGGTCGTCATCGACATATTTTCGAAATACCTGTGGATGCGTCCTTTAAAAGATAAGAGAGGCGAGGTGTTTCTCAAGCATTTACAGATGTGTTGGAAGAAGGAAGAAAGCCTATCAGAAGTCGTACGGATAAAGGACAGGAATTTCGATCGAAGGCTTTCAATGCCTTATAAAAAGATTGGTGCATCGAACATCTATTTTCCCAAAACACGGAAGTGAAAGCCATTTATGCAGAGCGGGTCATCAAAACGATAAAATCGAAAATCTACCGCTATTTGTCTTATAAACAAACACATCGCTATGTCGATCGCCTACAAGAGTTTGTTACCATCGGACGATTGGAATGGCGCCCGTGAAAGTGACCAAATCCAAAGAAACGAATATCTGGTGGAGAATGTACTGCCCAAATAGATGCCGAGGACAAAATGCGTCGGAGAAGGTTTCAGGTTCAAAGTGGGGGACCGCGTACGGATCAGTAATCTCAGAAATGTATTTTCCAGTGAATATGATAAAAAGTGGTCGGGAGAAATCTTTATCGCCGCAAATAGGCGCTTGGATGGAGGATTATCCGTGTATAAACTCAAAGACAATAACGATGAAGACATCAAAGGAACCTTCTATCCTTCGGAACTGCAGAAAGTGGATATACGAGACGACGATGTATCTAAAGTAGAAAAGATTCTAAAGACTAAAAGCACTAGACCTAATAAACAATATTATGTGAAATGGTTACACTGGCCTTCCAAGTTTAATTCTTGGATTCTAGCCACTGATTTGCAAATGTAAATATGTATTGCAATAATGAAATATTGTACTTTGAATAGAGCTGTCGATACGTATTGCATATTATCAATAAAATATTGTATTTTGATCAGAGTTGTCATTCTTTATTATTCTTTGTGTAACACATATTATAGTCATATTACTGAATGTGTGGTACAATGGCTATAGTATTATGACATCAATTACCTTGGTATTTTACATTTTGTGTCTGTATAGCGGCAATACGTCATATTCCCATTGTATAACCGAACAATAGAGGTCCATATAGCAGCAATACGTCACAGAAGTTAAACATTGTCGATTCCAAAACTGCTGACTCATTCTTTTTTCTATAGCTTCTAAAATACAAATCCTGACCCTAAATGAAAGGTCGGATAGGGGGTCAGTAGAGGTCATGGGATCAATAGAGAGGTCGTGGGGTCAGTAAAGAGGTCGTGGGATCATGTGACGGGTCAATGATGACGTCATCTACGCCTCCAAAAGAGGGAGGCGTTACGCCTCTCCCCATGTTAAGGTATCTGGCGTAGGACCCTGGTTTTTCCACTACTGTTGTACTGAGGGAGATAACTGTAGCTAATCTGAGGAAAATAAAGTTATACGGGAACACTCTATAGTTGAAATTTCATTCTACTTTATTATTTCAACATGTTTGGCATGATATTAGTTCCCCAAGTCGACGCCTATCGACTATGAAATACCATTGTGTTTGACAATCTTCTGAAGTTATAAAAGATTGTGATACGCACTGATTGCTGTACATTATATAATGCTTATCTACCACTGCTGTTGATCTGACACACTTCAAGTGGATAAACATTGACGGATGATAAATCCAAACACTTAAACTAGCCCCGACATATATGGGTATATAATACGCAAAGAATATCATAGGGAGTCCATAACGCGTATCGGTGTCTTTATAACACTATCATACTTCCTTTTGATTTTCATACATTTTCTCCATGGTAGTATTAAAATCTCTTCTTTCAACTTTATCATTGACGATGTCACCTCTATTATTATAATGTTTGCAGATTGATATCATCTAGATCTCCTATAACATTACAGTAACGATACTATCTTCAACCTAATTCATTATTAGTAATTTCATCTAAGAATTATATATGATATCTAATAATGTCAACAGTTCATCTTTTTGGGCAGTTTTTGTGTGAAAATATTCAGATAATATATTAAAACATGTGTGTATTTATACATAAATTAAATAACATAAATTGGAAAAAAATAAATTGATAACAGAATAGATTATATTGTATATTTATATATATATATATACCTAGTGCAGCAAGAATTGCTCCTGTCCAGAAAATGTCCCCCAACAAAGCAGGGATATATAACAATCCTCCCATCCGGTTACCATAGCGTTTGGCTAGAGGGTCAATCATTGTAACGTAACCTTGGGAACGCATACGATGAGCAAAGAAAATACCTCCTGAAAAAATGTAAAACACATTTTACTTTTCTTTATTTTCATTCAATGAAGTTCTCCAAAAACAACATAAAAACTATATAAACTACAGCCTGTATGTATAACATATGCCCCAGTTGTAGGTTTAATTCATAGCAGCAACAAAGTTCTCCTAAATTATTAGTTTCGTACTCTATAACTCCTAAAAATATTACCAGTAGTGACCTTGTCTGTTGAATATTGACCTTCAAATCTTTATGCATCGATCTCTTTTGATAAGATTTTAAAAAAACTCTTTTTAGTAGAACTCAACCTGTGAACTATATGAAATATAATCAAATTCTGATGAGCAGTTAATGATATATGATAATAAATAAAAATCACCTGGAAACCAATCATTACAGCCTATTTTCGTCAGCTGTAACCTTGACGGTACTCGAGTTATCACCTGGAAATAATTATAGTCTTTTTTCGTCAGTTGTGACCTTGACTTTTGACTTTTCGACCACAAAATCAATACGGTTCTTCCTCTCTTGATAAATAAGCATATATTTAAGTTTGGTTTGAATATGTTGAAAGGTACTTGAGTTACCATCCAGAAAGCAGATGTGAGACTGAAGGACGGATAAAGCAAACATTTAATGCCCGCCATACCTAGCGGGGGCATAAAAAGTACACTGCCCTCTATATAAGTCATTTAACGATCAACCCGCCTCAAACATCATACTCTATCCATCCCGAAGAGAGTTGACTAATAACATAAAAACGGACTTCAACTAACTAATAATATATAATTACATATACAACTCCACAATTATATATAGATATATACAACTGACAATAACAACACAATCATATATAGCAAAGAGAAAACAGAAGACATCTGACGAAGCTGTATGACAAAAATCACAAGGACATACACACAAAACATGATAATAGTAGAATATACACGGAAAATCATTACAAAAATATTCGATTGTGCTTCGGTTACGATACCGAATTATGACGGTCAATTAAAGTAACAAACGTCACTCAATTGGTTTGGTTAACCGGTTTACGGACGCCCACCTTCCCACTCACCGCAAAAGCAGCACAATCAAAGGACACACATTTTTAAAAATTAGATAATTCTCCATATAGAGAACAAGGATCAACAGGAAGTATAGATATGTACAACTAACTACAACTACACAATCAAGTCTAGATATGCACAACTGACTACAACTTAACAATCATATATAGCAAGTCTAGATACATGTATGTACAACTGACTGCAACAACACAATCACATATAACATGTCTTAATGCGTACAACCCACTACAATTACACAATCATATAAAACAAGCCCAGATACGTACAACCGACAGTAACTACTCAATCATATATAAAAAGTCTCAATGCGGACAAGCGACTGCAACTACACAACGATATAAAACAAGTTTCAATGCGAAAAACGGACTGCAACTACACAATTATATTTAACAAGCCTACAAACATACAACGGACTACAACTACCCAATCATATATTACAAGCTTAGATACGTACAACGGACTACAACTACCCAGTCATATATAACAAGCTTAGATACGCACAACGCACTACAACTACCCTATCATATATATCAAGCTTAGATACGTACAACGGACTACAACTACCCAATCATTTATAACAAGCTTAGATACGTACAACGGACTACAACTACCACATCATATATAACAAGCTTAGATACGTAAACGGACTACAACTACCCAATTATATATAACAAGCTTAGATACGTACAACGGACTACAACTACCCAATCATACATAACAAGCCTAGAAACGTACAACGGACTACAACTACCCATTCATATATAACAAGCTTAGATACGTACAACGGACTACAACTACTCAGTCATATATAACAAGCTTAGATACGTACAACGGACTACAACTACCCAATCATATATAACAAGCTTAGATACGTACAACGGACTACAACTACCCAATCATATATAACAAGCTTAGATACGTACAACGGACTACAACTACCCAATCATATATAACAAGCTTAGATACGTACAACGGACTACAACTACACAATCATATATAACAAGCTTAGATACGTACAACGGACTACAACTACCCAATCATATATAACAAGCCTAGAAACGTACAACGGACTACAACTACCCAATCATATATAACAAGCTTAGATACGTACAACGGACTACAACTACACAATTATATATAACAAGCTTAGATACGTACAACGGACTACAACTACCCATTCATATATAACAAGCCTAGAAACGTACAACGGACTACAACTACCAAATCATATATAACAAGCCTAGAAACGTACAACGGACTACAACTACCCATTCATATATAACAAGCTTAGATACGTACAACGGACTACAACTACTCAGTCATATATAACAAGCTTAGATACGTAAACGGACTACAACTACCCGATTATATATAACAAGCTTAGATACGTACAACGGACTACAACTACACAATCATATATAACAAGCCTAGAAACGTACAACGGACTACAACTACCCAGTCATATATAACAAGCTTAGATACGTACAACGGACTACAACTACTCAGTCATATATAACAAGCTTAGATACGTACAACGGACTACAACTACCCATTCATATATAACAAGCTTAGATACGTACAACGGACTACAATTACCCATTCATATATAACAAGCTTAGATACGTACAACGGACTACAACTACCCATTCATATATAACAAGCCTAGAAACGTACAACGGACTACAACTACCCATTCATATATACTACTACTACTACTACTACTACATATAACAAGCTTAGATACGTACAACGGACTACAATTACCCAATCATATATAACAAGCTTAGATACCTACAACGGACTACAACTACCTAATCATATATAACAAGCTTAGATACGTATAACGGACTACAAATACCTAATCATACATAACAAGCTTAGATACGTACAACGGACTACAACTACCCAATCATATATAACAAGCTTAGATACGTACAACGGACTACAACTACCCAATCATATATAACAAGCTTAAATACGTACAACGGACTACAACTACCTAATCATACATAACAAGCTTAGATACGTACAACGGACTACAACTACCCAATCATATATAACAAGCTTAGAAGTCATCAATCAGGACAAAACATTTGTTGAGAGCTTTAATGGCAAAGCCAAACGTAATAATGGTTAAATTTTATCTTTTTTTTCATTAAACTGAAATGTGTTGAGTGTATACTTGACATCTCTCACAATAGATTTAATTGATCACCAAATCCCATTGTGTCATGCCTCGCCAGCGAAGACAATCAGCATATGATTTGAAAGCCGAATGACACAGTCAACACTTTTTTCACAATGGCCTCTGCCACTGCAAGAATATGTAGAAACTATAACTTACCAAAACTATTTTAGAAAATAAAAAGGTATTTATCATAATATGTACTAATCTTTGTCAAAGAGGAAATAAAGAATGAATAAATATATATAATGATATTTATTTTCCTTTTCCCCACTGAATAATTACACTTTTGATGTTAGGCGGCAAAACAGTTCTTAATGTATTTTCATTGTTTAAGCAATCTTAGTTTCAGGAACGTGGTTTCACTCAGCAAGAGAGATAACTCGTAAAAGTTAATTCGACTCAGTTACCTTTATTCTACGACAACATTGAGGGATTTTAGTTTTAAATTTTGCAATCAACACAAAGTTTATAATTTATGCAAAAATAAAATATTGTCGTAATTTTTTTTTTCATGCTATGATTTTGCAGTCTCCGACCAGGTCCCTTTAAAAACAAACAAACAAACAAAAAATCCCGATGCTTCGGGTTTAAACTGCACATACTGGACACCGATTACTTACCTGTAAAATGTCAAATTACATTTGAGATGTATTAACATTATTGCTGGAGTTATTTGTTTGTTTGTTTGTTTGTTTTTTGGGGGGGGGTTTCTTTTGTTTTGGGGTTTTTTTTTTTTTTGTTTTTTTTTTGTTTTTTTTTTTGTCAAAATAATTGTTAGAGATATCAAGTATATACTAAGAAAGTTAGAGAAAAGTTTCTCGTTCCGCTTGATTTGGTAACTCGAAACTATTCTCTAACCTTTACTTAATATAAATTGCGTTCTTTAATCACTAATTAGCATAACACATGTTAGCAGATAGCCTGCAAGGTACGCTTGTCGTACATGATACCACAGTCAAATCTGAGCATGAATTAATTCAACAATAATTATTGTCCATATCTACATTCTTTTACAAGGGATAATTTTCGAATCATTATATAGAGTACGATATTTACCGAACACTAAGCTTAAGGCATAACCCAGTGGGGCTTGACACCATACCAATCCGAATTTGAAAACGTACTCGGCTGTTCCATTTATAAAGCCTCCTCCTACCCATGTAGCTGCAATCATAAATATTTTAACTTGAGTACATATATATTCATATCGCCTTCGAAACATAATTTGGAACATCTACATAAATAGAATTGACACTACATGTCATAAGGATGCTGTCTATCTACATAAATAGAAATGATACTACATGCCATAAGGATGCTGTCTATCTACATAAATAGAAATTATACTACATGTCATAAGGATACTGCATGTCATAAGGATGCTATCTATCTACATAAATAGAATTGAGACTACATGCCATAAGGATGCTGTTTATCTGCATAAATAGAATTGATATTACATGTCATAAGGATGCTGTTTATCTGCATAAATAGAATTGATATTACATGTCATAAGGATGCTGTCTACCTACATAAATAGAATGATACTACATGTCATAAGGATGCTGTTTATCTGCATAAATAGAAATGATATTACATGTCATAAGGATGCTGTTTATCTACATAAATAGAATTGATATTACATGTCATAAGGATGCTGTTTATCTACATAAATAGAATTGATATTACATGTCATAAGGATGCTGTTTATCTGCATAAATAGAATTGATATTACATGTCATAAGGATGCTGTCTACCTACATAAATAGAATGATATCACATGTCATAAGGATGCTGTTTATCTACATAAATAGTATTGATATCACATGTCATAAGGATGCTGTCTACCTACATAAATAGTATTGATATCACATGTCATAATGATGCTGTCTATCTACATAAATAGTATTGATATCACATGTCATAAGGATGCTGTCTATCTACATAAATAGTATTGATATCACATGTCATAAGGATGCTGTCTATCTACATAAATAGTATTGATATCACATGTCATAAGGATGCTGTCTATCTACATAAATAGAATTGATATTACATGTCATAAGGATGCTGTCTATCTACATAAATAGTATTGATATCACATGTCATAAGGATGCTGTCTATCTACATAAATAGTATTGATATCACATGTCATAAGGATGCTGTCTATCTACATAAATAGAATTGATATTACATGTCATAAGGATGCTGTCTATCTACATAAATAGTATTGATATCACATGTCATAAGGATGCTGTCTATCTACATAAATAGTATTGATATCACATGTCATAATGATGCTGTTCATCTACATAAATAGAAATGATATTACATGTCATAATGATGCTGTTCATCTACATAAATAGAAATGATATTACATGCCATAAGGATGCTGTCTATCTACATAAATAGAAATGATACTACATGTCATAAGGATGCTGTTTATCTGCATAAATAGAATTGATATTACATGTCATAAGGATGCTGTTTATCTGCATAAATAGAATTAATATTACATGTCATAAGGATGCTCTCTATCTACATAAATAGAAATGATACTACATGTCATAAGGATGCTGTCTATCTTCATAAATAGAAATGATATTACATGTCATAAGGATGCTGTTTATCTGCATAAATAGAATTGATATTACATGTCATAAGGATGATGTCTATCTACATAAATAGAAATGATATTACATGCCATAAGGATGCTGTTTATCTACATAAATAGAAATGATATTACATGCCATAAGGATGCTGTTTATCTACATAAATAGAATTGATATTACATGTCATAAGGATGCTGTCTATCTACATAAATAGAATTGATATTACATGTCATAAGGATGATGTCTATCTACATAAATAGAAATGATATTACATGCCATAAGGATGCTGTTTATCTACATAAATAGAAATTATACTACATGTCATAAGGATACTGCATGTCATAAGGATGCTGTCTATCTACATAAATAGAAATGATACTACATGCCATAAGGATGCTGTCTATCTACATAAATAGAAATGATACTACATGCCATAAGGATGCTGTCTATCTACATAAATAGAATTGATATTACATGCCATAAGGATGCTCTCTATCTACATAAATAGAAATGATACTACATGTCATAAGAATGCTGTTTATTTACATAAACAGAAATGATATTACATCGTCAGCTTCGCCTCTTTTTGCGAGGTTTCTGTTAACGAGATCTCGCGAGACCGAATGGCTGACACTGAAACCGGCAAATTTGAAACAGGTTGGGAAAAATGTGTGTAGAGCCTTCAGACGACAGATCGGGGGTAAGATAACATTGCCGATCGTTAGATTTATGTTTATTTATGTTAGATATTTGCTCCATTTGATGCCGAAATGCGTAGAACCGTGCCGGCCATTCCGTTTATCAAAAATGCAAGTTTACGCAACTTAAGGAATTGTGGCCCTATCATTCAATTAGGGCCACTACTTGCGGCTAGTCATAAGGATGCTGTCTATCTACATAAATAGAATTGATACTACATGTCATAAGGATGCTGTCTATCTACATAAATAGAAATGATATTACATGTCATAAGGATGCTGTTTATCTACATAAATAGAAATGATACTACATGTCATAAGGATGCTGTTTATCTACATAAATAGAAATGATATTACATGTCATAAGGATGCTGTTTATCTACATAAATAGAATTGATACTACATGTCATAAGGATGCTGTCTATCTACATAAATAGTATTGATATCACATGTCATAAGGATGCTGTCTATCTACATAAATAGAATTGATACTACATGCCATAAGGATGCTGTTTATCTACATAAATAGAATTGATATCACATACCATAAGGATGCTGTTTATCTACATAAATAGAATTGATATCACATGCCATAAGGATGATGTCTATCTACATAAATAGAATTGATATTACATGCCATAAGGATGCTGTTTATCTACATAAATAGAATTGATATTAAATGTCATAAGGATGTTGTTTATCTACATAAATAGAATTGATATTACATGTCATACATGTAAGGATGCTGTTTATCTACATAAATAGAATTGTTACTACATGTCATAAGGATGCTGTCTATCTACATAAATAGAATTGATATTACATGTCATAAGGATGTTGTTTATCTACATAAATAGAATTGATATTACATGTCATAAGGATGCTGTCTATCTACATAAATAGAATTGATACTACATGTCATAAGGATGCTGTTTATCTACATAAATAGAATTGATACTGCATGTCATAAGGATGTTGTTTATCTACATAAATAGAATTGATATTACATGTCATAAGGATGCTGTTTATCTAAATACTTAGACGCCAGAGAGTACTCTCCACTGACAAACTTCTCCAGACTGACTGTGTACATGGCCAAATCCAATGCATCACTGATTTAAAAGGATGTATTTAGTGTTGATCTTCCATTCTAAAGTCTGATTTCGACATGTTCTGGACATTTTTCAGACTATGTAGCTTTATCAAATTTTCTGGTAATTTCTTTGATTTTCTCATTGCACAATGCAAAAAAAGATGAGTTCATTTTCAGAATATTATTTCTTTTGGGAAAAAACATGTTACTTTGAATAATTGGAATGCTAAAATATAAAATTTCAAGTAGTTCCTGTTATCCAAGAAGTAAATGTTTTGACTCACCTGAACTAAGGATTTCAGAAAGAGGTTGTCAAAGTGCTTTCTTTGTTACTTCATCATTTTCATGATGAAAAATATTGGTAAACTTGTTCAAATCAAGAAATGAAAATATTTCTTTATAATTTTTCATCAAAGAGAAATACAATTTATAATTTATAATTAATTATATTTCGGTAAATTTCAAGATGTATTACTTTATTATTTTTAAATCAGAAGATTCCGAGTAATAATTGTTGCGACTTGATATCTTTGGCGCTTGCCTCAATACGTTTCTGTCTGTATTTATGTGTTTTACCAGTGCTTCCATAATAGGCACCGCCATATTTAATCCACCACAACTTGATATATTCGATATTTTCCCGAAAATGCGACGGAAAGGCCCGAGAAAGTAAGACTGCGGTCGTTACTTGGAAAAAAAAATCCATAATCAATAATGACTAGATCATCATTTCTTCACGTGACAATTCTGCAGTTCATTTGAGACCTAGATTTCAGCCACCAACCAAATGCATGCGCGGATCCAGAAATTTTTGTCAGAAGGGGTCCAACCAAAAAAGGTAAATTTTTCTCTTAGACGAGGGGGTGGGGTCCAACCCAAAAAATGTCCAAATATTACCTTTTTTGGGTAAAATTTTCGGATTCCGGGGGGTGGGGTTTCAGAAACACCCCCCTTACCCCCCTCTGTATCCGCGCATGAAATGACAGAGAACTCTGGAAACTCGTTCTATGGTTTCTCGTTCGAAGGAGATTTTTTAATTGTTACAACGAAATAATTTCTCCTTCTAACGAGGTATTTTTTTTTTTCGTTCGAACGACATAGTTTCTCGTACGAATGAGATAAAAAAAACCCGCATTTTTTTTATTAAGAATGGCACGCAAAACCCTTCGTGTGTAAACATGTATATTATGCACATAAGAACTTTTGAAAAACCCAAGACATGTGATGAAATTCCAAACGATAAATACTGTATATTGGTGAAACAATGAAAACACTTTCGTATATTGATGAAATTTTAGAGCCAACTATGTTTATTGGTTGAGGCAAACTGGAATTCTAGGGAAAGGCGACTGTTCCTCCGCTAAGTACAAAAGCACATCTGGCTCGGACTGAGGACTGATACGAAAAAGTGAGTCCTAGCACAGCGATTCAACCCAATCAACCTTGAAGAACCCTCTTTCTCACTGTAACGGGTATCTAATTATTCCGCTGACGATCACCTATTAATAGTAACAAAAACTAGTTTTTAAAGATGGAATAGAAACTCCGGAAGTGCGATTTTGTAGTAAAATACATGTATTATTCTACAAACAATTTAGAACCATGTTTCGTCAAATGAAACTAAATGTGAGCACCATTGATACAAACGTATAAACTAACTTGCTTATACACGTACATATACTTGATCATTCTAACAGTTAGGCACATACCCGTCATGGTGAATATCCCTACAGCGACCCCTATATCTCGACCCGCTAACATCAAGACCTCGCTCTTCTTGTCCCCCTTCGTCTTCCTGGCCGCCCATATCCCAATGATGAGGATAAGGAAATAGAACACAATGATGGACACTAAACCAGGAACGTTGATTGTCATGCTTGTTGAGCGTAGAGAAACACGTCGTTTACTAGTGTATTTTTAAGTGCGCATTATTACACGACTATAAACGACAGTTCATCGGAAATATGATCTGGAATATCGGTTGCTCATATCGCACAATGGCGCGCTTGAATGGATGCTTAACATCTGTCCAAATTGATTCTCTCTTTTAGATAGCAAACAATATCAGCAAATCAAAGATTGGATGATTAGTATTTGAATGGAATTTAAAGTCAACAAAATAGACACAGTGCACAACAAAGTCTAAACATGTTTACATTTTGTACTTCATAGCAGTCCTTAACTTAGTTGAAATGAGATTTACATGTAGAGAGGTTGCAACTTCTCTCTCTCTCTCTCTCCAGGAAAGAAACGGGGGAAACTTTTATGTTCTCTTCGAATCTGCATCCGATTACGTACAAGTAATGAATCGCACCCTTTTTGATCTTATAAAGAATCTTAAAATTTTCTTGACATATATTTTTCTTGAAAATTAAAAAAGAGATAAATCAAGAGAGACCCCAATGGGTCTATCTCACTGAACTCACCTTCAACACACGAGAAACTTGTAAAGTATTAAAATATTCTCTTACGAGAGTCTCCTTTTTCAGAAATTTTACTTCAAAAGTGAACCAAGAACAACACTGCATCTAATAGGATAGTGTGTACTTGATATTCATGCCAAATTCCATCAAAATATATCACAGCTCAATATCACTAATGCAACCGCACTTCCTTGTTTTATTCTTTTAAAAAGACTGAAATAAATTCTGAAAAAAAGTTTGCAGTTAAATGCTGTCTTTAATTAATTAATTAATTATTTACTTAGATTCAACTTGAATGTACAAAACAGATGTGTTGTAAGTAATATTAAATGAGAAGATAAATGCGTTACACGAAATGTGCATATATTACAAAGTCAAAAAGATGTCGAAAAGGGACAAACATTGGGATTTTGATTTTAACAGAAAACATGTAATTCACTCATCGTTAATGATTACTCTGATGCATTTAATATTTCACTCTATGCAGTAACCTGTGTTATGACCTACATTGCCCCATCCTAGATTCACCCTTGAAAAAATCTGAATAAAAAAACCCCAAAAACAAATTAGGAAAAACAATGAAATTCTGAGTCCAAAATAAAGAGAATATAATATTAATAAAACCAAACAAATAAACAAACAAAAAAAGAAAAGATGTGGGCATTCCATCTCTCATTGACAACAATGAGCAAAAAATAAAATCAGAAAGTATAGAAAATTTCTAATCTACTGGGCACATTTTTTTAAAAAAATCTACAAAATACCTAAATGACTAAATAAAATAAAAATACCCCCCCCCCCAAGGAACAAAAAAGTAAATGACTAAATAAAAAAAACCAACAACACCCCTCCCCCCCCCCCCCAAACAAATATCAAAGGACTCAAAAGTCCTGAGAGTCGGCTTTGCTGATTTTAAGTATGTAATCATTTTACCATTTTAGTGGCGGATTCAGGATTTCAGGAAAATGGGGAGGGGGGGGGGGGCAAAAATGAAGTCTTTGTTGCAACTACATCGTCATTATACCTATGTACAAAATGCTAATAAAATTTGTTCTCTTTATACTATCTTACGGCAAAGAGTTTGCAATTGCTTGTATCCGAAATGAACGTGCAATCGACAACTTCATGGCAACAAGTTTTACTGCATTGTTGTCACGAGTCGAAGCTGAGCCAAGGAACGACATTCCTTCATGTGGGACATTAAATAACCATCTTATTCACGATTCTCATAATGTTTTAACATCATTTATATTTAGAAACATACAACATTTACCTAAATATTTATATTGCATTTTCATTATCAGAGGAAATGCGGGAAGATCGATCTTTAAATTTGTTATATATGTGAAAAAGAACTAAAGTTCCAGAACATGTTGAGGAAAACTTTAATTGAAATATCTCGATAAAAACAAGCGATACAAGATCAAGACAAATGCTTTGTCCGGAGAATTACACAATCGAGTACATCCGACGGTGTCGGTGGTAAACACATCGTAAAGTAGTTACAACTACATATTATTACGCGAAATTTGAAAACATTATTGCAACTCCTTTTTCGGGTTATTGAAACTAGTTTATGTTTAGCTTAAATTAACTGAGCTAAAGGTACATTGTGCTGATCAAGAATTTTTAAGACAACATCAGTAATTTTTCGGCACTTTATTTTTCAGCGGCGTAGTAAGCTCTATATCGGTAGTGAAAGTTATAACCCCTGAAAAGAAAGTAATTGCAATGATTACGGCTTCACCGAAGCCGACTCAAAAAGGAAAATAAAAATAAAATAGTTAAACTAATAATAATGATAATTATAATAATAATAATAAAATAAAAACAAGAGGCCCAAGTGGGCCTATATCGCTCACATGAGTACCTAGATGATCAGTCATGCATGAAGGAAGAATTCATTTATTTTTGCATTAATGTGACTAAGTCAACACAGATGTTGAAAATATGTCAAATTTTATTTCAGGCTAGAATAAAAAACAACACTTTTTTGCACTTCCACTCAGGTGATTTTGATATTAAGCATTTCCTTTGTCTCTGCAAGATGTCATTCAGGGCAACAAGTTAGTCATTTTCTTTAGGTGGGGCCTTTTATTGACTGATTTCAAGTCTGGGTCATGAACAACAATTGTTTCAAATATTGTCCAGATCTAACTTAAAATTGCCTAATTTCATATGTTGAGTGTTGAGAAACATCTAAAAACTTATTTAGATGTGTAAAGAAATGAAAAAAAAAATTCTGACCACAGCTGGATTTGAACCGCTACTCTCCATATTTCAATTACCAAGTGGTATATGTACCATTGTGAGACCTACTTTTTAGACATGGTGGCATTATCTGTTAACCAATTTGGATGAAATGTACCAAATTGATAGAGGACTTTTAGTACTTCATGTATTCCATGTTTCATTAAAATCTTTCATGTGGTATAACAGCAGAAGTGAAAAATGTCATTGAATTGTTCCTATACACCCTCATTTGGAAGTCTTAAAAAATTCATAGAAAATCCAAAAATTGAGATATTGACAAAATTCTTTCAAAGTAACAATCCTTACCATAATTATGATCACAATAGTCCATAAGAAATCATCATTATCAATTAACTAGGAAATATGACACTTTTTTCTGCATTGAATCACCAAGTCCAAAGAAATGTCGAAAAAAATTCTAAAATTTGATTTTGGAAGGGAACCAAAATGACAATACATCTTCACTCATCCCTCTAGATCATTTCTATGCATTCTGTTTGTCTCTGTATACAGCCCGTATGAAAAAGAATATTGTTAAACGAGGGAACTCTTTTGTGACCTACTCTTGACTATGGTGGCGCCACCTGTAAAGAGGTCTGGACGAAAACAACAGAATTTGAAGAGGATCACAAGTGACTTATTTCTACCAAGATTTATTAAAATCCTTCAAACAGTTTTGTAGAAAAAGTGAAGAAATGTGAAAAATGGCCAACACCCCCCCCCCCCCCCCCTTTTTTTTTTGGAAGTCTTAAACGTAAAATTCCTAATTTCATATGTTGAGTGTTGAGAAACATCTAAAAACTTATTTAGATGTGTAAAAAAAAAAAAAAAAATTTTTTGACCACAGCTGGATTTGAACCGCTACTCTCCATATTTCAATTACCAAGTGGTATATGTACCATTGTGAGACCTACTTTTAGACATGGTGGCATTATCTGTTAACCAATTTGGATGATCCGCACAAAAAACAAAACCTTTGAAAAGGACTATGAGTACTTGCATCCTACCCAGTTTTATCACAATCCTTCAAGTTGTTCTGTAGATCAAGTTGAAGATATGAAAAATTGTCACCCCCCCCCCTTTTCTTGGAAGTCTTAAAAAATTCATAAAAAATTCAAAAATCGAGATATTGAAAAAATTCCTTCGCACCAGCATTCCTTACCATAGAAATGATTAAATGAAACCAAATGAATACATCAATGTTTATTAAAAGAAAATAATAACTCTTTAATGCATTAAAATAACAAAATCCAAAATAAAAATGAAAAAACGTCAAAAATTTGATTTCGGAATGGAACCAAAAATATCAACACTTCTTCCCATATGCCTCTAAATCATTCCTATGCAGTCGGTTTGTCGCTTTATGCACCCGATCTGAATAAGAAGTTTGTCAAAGGAGGGTACCCTCTGGGACCTACTTTTGTCTGTGGTGGTGCCACCTGTTCATGGATCCTGACAAAGATGACCACATTTGTCGAGGACCTTGAGTATTTGATGCATGCCAAGTTTCATTGAATTCCAGCAAGTGGTTCCGAAGAAAAAGTTCAAAATGTGAAATGTTTACACCAATTATCCCACCCCCCTTTTTCTTGAAAGTCTTAAAAAATTCATAAAAAATCCAAAACATAAAATATTGAAAAATTTTCTTCGCAGTAGTATTTCTTACCATCAAAATGATCAAATTAAACCAAATTAATGCATCAATGTTTACTAAAAGAAAAAAATACCTCTTTTCTGCATTAAAACTACCAAGTACAAAAAAACGTCAAAAATTTGATTTCAGAACGGAACCAAAAATAACAACACTTCTTCACACATCCCTCTAGATCATTCCTATGCATTCGGTTTGTCTCTGTATGCCCCCGGTCTGAAGAAGAAGTTTGTCAAAGGAGGGTACCCTCTTTGACCTACTTTTGCCTGTGGTGGCGCCACCTGTTGATGAATCCGGACGAAAAACAACAACACTTGTAGAGGACCATGAGTACTACATGCTTATCAAGTTTCATCAAATTCTGTTCAGTGGGTCTGGAGAAGAAGTCGAAAATGTGAAAAGTTAACGACGGACGACGGACTTGGTCTGAAAAAAAATTGTCGAAGGGATGTACTCTCTGGGATCCCATGTCGTCCGCCCTGAATCCACCGCTAAAAAGGTGTAGTCGAAGTCAATAAATGTAAGGATCTTGGATACATCATCCCTATCAATTTTCATCAAAAAGTTTGAACACCTGATACTTATAGATGCGGAATGAAGAATGACCATAACAGCTTTCCTCGAGCCTTTGGCTCATATGTGCTTAAACCTACAAAATGTTGTCTTATTGCACCACTATTGTCAGATCAAACCTCCTCTCCGGTGTTAAATCAAGATTAGAAATCTGCTTCATAATCTAGTTTAAGTTATCAAAAAATCTGGTATGCCCCTTTCACATGCAACAATAATCTAATCACGAAGACGTTTAATTTTGGCTTAAAAAAAGACATCGATTTAATCATCAGTCAACGTAAAACTAATCGGAGAAAACATATTGATCATCTGAACAAACACGATACGCGTTGAAAGTACGCTGGCGTTCTGTATTTTCCGGTTCTAATCGTCGAATAACTATAGATCAAATGGAGATCAATACTGATAATTTTCATCAAATCTAACGTGAATCCTTTCATAATATTCACTTAGGGGCATGGCATCTATCTGGGTTGTTCTTGAATGAATATTGGTCAGGATTAATTACGCCCGATTCAATTCAAATTCCGTATGATATTCAATGCACAAGAATGTGTTTTACACACGAATGCCCAGCAACGAAGTCGAAATTTTGACCTATGTTAAAGTTTTTGAAATGTAAGTCAAAGGTGATCAAAAATAATTGTGCCGTTGGAAAGGTCTTGTCACAAGGACTACGCATCGTGATATATAAAAGATCTGTTTGTTACAATGGAAAAGTTATGGGTAATGTAAAGTGCCACAAACAGTCCAAAAACTAGAAGAACCCGAATCTTTGATTCCGGGGGAATAAAACCCCAAAGGATACAACAATTTTGTAATACACGGGGTTAAAACACAATTTCCTACGAATTCCTCGAGAGAAAATGCAAAGAAGGCTCTGATGACTAGGATACTGAATGGTAATTCTATTCAAAAGCTGTAGACCACATTATTATGTAGTGTTACATGCACATAAATTCCATATCATGTCTTATACTAAGAATGTAGCTGGGAATTGCTCTATAAAATACACAAGAACATTACATCAGGTGATAAATAATTTAATAATTTCCTTTTAGACATGCTGATCAATTCATTTTCATCATCTCTGAAGTGATGCTGAGTCACCCATGCATGCATATTATAGACATACTAGTACATGTATATAACATCCATCTTGCACACAATTTTTTTATAACAACATACTTAACCAATACTCTATCAGCAACACAATAATTGTAACAAAACAAGCATGACAACTTTATCAGTATGAACTTTCTTCTCTGCTTGACCTCCTTACAACTATATAAATGAAATATCTGGTGTATATATCAGGTTCCTTATTTGGCTGCTGATCAAGTAAGAATACCAGAACCACGGCTTAAAATCTGTTACAAATCTTATGGTCCAAGTGGGCTCATAACATTTCAAATTCATGGACCCACATCCTTTTTTCATGAGCCCACACTGCAAGAATGTAAACAATCTGAACTGTGAGTTAAGTTTTCAATCATGAATTGCGATTTTCTTTATTCAGTGTGTTTTTCTTCTTGCACTTTTAACATTATTCTTTCATTTTGGAGAGACTTTTTTCTAGCAAGATGCCAGGGAATCACTGACCCAACTGGACCTTCAAAACGTATTTGACCATAGACTACGGTTTCTTCCTATTTTTCATGTACCACACACAGTGTCTAAACAGTGCCTAAAAAAAACAATTAATGGGGACATTTTCATCAATTTGAGACTTAGTAGTGCCAAAAAAAGTTAGTAGGGACATTTTCCTACATACTATTTGCTTTGCAGAAGAACAGTTGACAGCTGTTTATAACAACATACTAGACTCGGAAAAAATTCATACAATTTTTGCAATGATCTTTGAATTCTTAAAGGAGACAATACAAGGGAAAAGTCTTGTCTATGGTCCTTTTGTTGAAGCAGACATGTATGTTTTACCTATTTTCTAAACCTATACAGAATTAAATTCTGTATTCAACAAAATGTTTGAAATAAATGTCAATTGGAAAGAACATAAACATCAAAATGATCTAGACCAATTGTATGGCTGTATCATCCTCAAAATAATTCACTTGCCACGTGGAAGAGGAGAGATAATTTCTGATAGCCCACAAAGAGAATTGCTTGTCTTGGTCGAGCTTTAGGATGGTACCCCCGATAACAAATTAAAACTCTTTAATAAATAAATGTTGCATGTCAACACATTCATATCCTTTCACTACATCATGATCAGATATAATACTACACTTGATGATGTATGCATACATCATGAATCAATAAAAATTAAAGCGTTTCATTAAGTCAATAGGTAGTATTATGTACTAGGTAAGAACTTAATCATGTAGTCATTATTCTGGTGTTTGTTCATGCCTGTATATAGACATTCATTTGCATGGCAGTCTGAATCAGCATTTTGAGTCCAGGCATAAAGCTGCTGATTTCGGAGAAATTTCCCTGGCTGACCATCTGGGTATATATGTGTAGTCCTGTGTTGTAGTCATACTGTTGAATAGCTTGAACAATCTGATGTAAGCCCAGTATAACGGACTGTGATAACTGAAAAAGAGATAACTACAATGACTAGACAAAGAAGGAAAACTATGGTGAACATACTGACTAACATATGACAATATACCTGTAATAATCAACAAATTCTAAATGTCAATTGTTACATGCAGTATACATCATATAGCATAAAAATGTTGCCTTTCAATGAAAACTGACAAGTTTATAAATGCAAGACCAATATTTACTATATCACTAGCCTGGATGTCAGGTAAATCGTTAAAGTTGAAGCATGTTAACCTGAGTGAGATTCAACTTTATTCCTGTATATTTCTATAATCTAACAACAGAATGAGCCACTCTGTGTCAAACTATACTGTCTAAAGTAAACAAGTACAACAAAGGACATAAGCTGATATACAAATGTATTTAATTTCTCAACTTACTCTCTTACATTAAAAATGGGAAACAGGACATATGACAAACTCATGATGTAACATAGAAAATGATTCTGTATCACTGGTACCTCCTCATATACTATACCAGCTGTAACCACAATGATTCTGTATCACTGGTACCTCCTCATATACTATACCAGCTGTTACCACGTTGATTCTGTATCACTGTTACCTCCTCATATACTATACCAGCTGTTACCACATTGATTCTGCATCACTGTTACCTCCTCATATACTATACCAGCTGTTACCACGTTGATTCTGTATCACTGGTACCTCCTCATATACTATACCAGCTGTTACCACATTGATTCTGTATCACTGGTACCTCCTCATATACTATACCAGCTGTTACCACAATGATTCTGTATCACTGTTACCTCCTCATATACTATACCAGCTGTTACCACAATGATTCTGTATCACTGGTACCTCCTCATATACTATACCAGCTGTTACCACATTGATTCTGTATCACTGTTACCTCCTCATATACTATACCAGCTGTTACCACAATGATTCTGTATCACTGGTACCTCCTCAAATACTATATCAGCTGTTACCACAATGATTCTGTATCACTGGTACCTCCTCAAATACTATACCAGCTGTTACCACAATGATTCTGTATCACTGGTACCTCCTCATATACTATACCAGCTGTAACCACAATGATTCTGTATCACTCTTACCTCCTCATATACTATACCAGCTGTTACCACAATGATTCTGTATCACTGTTACCTCCTCATATACTATACCAGCTGTTACCACGTTGATTTTGTATCACTGGTACCTCCTCATATACTATACCAGCTGTTACCACGTTGATTCTGTATCACTGTTACCTCCTCATATACTATACCAGCTGTTACCACATTGATTCTGCATCACTGTTACCTCCTCATATACTATACCAGCTGTTACCACGTTGATTCTGTATCACTGGTACCTCCTCATATACTATACCAGCTGTTACCACGTTGATTCTGTATCACTGGTACCTCCTCATATACTATACCAGCTGTTACCACGTTGATTCTGTATCACTGGTACCTCCTCATATACTATACCAGCTGTTACCACAATGATTCTGTATCACTGGTACCTCCTCAAATACTATACCAGCTGTTACCACATTGATTCTGTATCACTGTTACCTCCTCATATACTATACCAGCTGTTACCACAATGATTCTGTATCACTGTTACCTCCTCATATACTATACCAGCTGTTACCACAATGATTCTGTATCACTGGTACCTCCTCATATACTATACCAGCTGTTACCACATTGATTCTGTATCACTGTTACCTCCTCATATACTATACCAGCTGTTACCACATTGATTCTGTATCACTGTTACCTCCTCATATACTATACCAGCTGTTACCACATTGATTCTGTATCACTGTTACCTCCTCATATACTATACCAGCTGTTACCACAATGATTCTGTATCACTGGTACCTCCTCATATACTATACCAGCTGTTACCACAATGATTCTGTATCACTGGTACCTCCTCATATACTATACCAGCTGTTACCACAATGATTCTGTATCACTGGTACCTCCTCAAATACTATATCAGCTGTTACCACAATGATTCTGTATCACTGGTACCTCCTCAAATACTATACCAGCTGTTACCACAATGATTCTGTATCACTGGTACCTCCTCATATACTATACCAGCTGTAACCACAATGATTCTGTATCACTCTTACCTCCTCATATACTATACCAGCTGTTACCACAATGATTCTGTATCACTGTTACCTCCTCATATACTATACCAGCTGTTACCACGTTGATTTTGTATCACTGGTACC
Source organism: Pteria penguin (assembly GCA_035048485.1). Classification (NCBI taxonomy): domain Eukaryota; kingdom Metazoa; phylum Mollusca; class Bivalvia; order Pterioida; family Pteriidae; genus Pteria; species Pteria penguin. The sequence goes on from CM068580.1 coordinate 12,055,104, forward strand.
TCCTCATATACTATACCAGCTGTTACCACGTTGATTCTGTATCACTGTTACCTCCTCATATACTATACCAGCTGTTACCACGTTGATTCTGTATCACTGGTACCTCCTCAAATACTATACCAGCTGTTACCACAATGATTCTGTATCACTGGTACCTCCTCATATACTATACCAGCTGTTACCACATTGATTCTGTATCACTGGTACCTCCTCATATACTATACCAGCTGTTACCACATTGATTCTGTATCACTGGTACCTCCTCAAATACTATACCAGCTGTTACGACATTATACTATATCAGCTGTTACCACATTGATTCTGTATCACTGGTACCTCCTCATATACTATACCAGCTGTTACCACATTGATTCTGTATCACTGGTACCTCCTCATATACTATACCAGCTGTTACCACAATGATTCTGTATCACTGGTACCTCCTCATATACTATACCAGCTGTAACCACAATGATTCTGTATCACTCTTACCTCCTCATATACTATACCAGCTGTTACCACAATGATTCTGTATCACTGTTACCTCCTCATATACTATACCAGCTGTTACCACAATGATTCTGTATCACTGGTACCTCCTCATATACTATACCAGCTGTTACCACATTGATTCTGTATCACTCTTACCTCCTCATATACTATACCAGCTGTAACCACAATGATTCTGTATCACTGGTACCTCCTCATATACTATACCAGCTGTTACCACGTTGATTCTGTATCACTGGTACCTCCTCAAATACTATACCAGCTGTTACCACATTGATTCTGTATCACTGGTACCTCCTCATATACTATACCAGCTGTTACCACGTTGATTCTGTATCACTGGTACCTCCTCATATACTATACCAGCTGTTACCACAATGATTCTGTATCACTGGTACCTCCTCATATACTATACCAGCTGTTACCACATTGATTCTGTATCACTGGTACCTCCTCATATACTATACCAGCTGTTACCACATTGATTCTGTATCACTGGTACCTCCTCAAATACCATACCAGCTGTTACCATATCAATGCTACTCATCTGTTTTATTCAGTAATATTTTTGGTTTGATTTTACGGAGATGCACTCATTTCCAATACATGACATTGTGCCAAACTAGTCTTTGACATGGGCAACAATTTTATATCCTCATTCAAAACATAAGCATTTTTTAAGATTTTAACAAGCAATATTCAAATCAGAAGTCCAACTTGCATACTTTGTTTGATATAATGCAAGCTAGTTACTCTATGATGACTACATAAACTTACATTCTCTTGTCTTAATCTGTCATATAGAAGCTCTAGTTTTCTGGAAACTTCATCTAATTTTCTCTTCATTTGCTGAAAGAGTAAAAGGGTATGGTTATACCATTACTGTCAACTTGAAATAATTATATAAATGTAAATTTCTAGTGCTATAACACCCATTTTTATTTTGAATAATTTATTACAAATTTGATGTGTAATATAAAACAATAAATAAAAGAATTAACTTACTGCATTGCTTGCAACTGATGAACAGTTTTGGACTAGATTACCAAAGATATCCTGTAAAACCTGGTGCTCTGATGGGATAGGGCCTTTAGGCACTGGCTTTGGGGGCTCCGACTTGGCAGCAGCAATCTCTGCTTGCTAAGATAATAGTAAAACTGATATCATTACTTGTAACAGCATCATTTATCAATCCATTTTATGAGAATTCAGTATTCATTGGTAGATTTAAATATGCATATTAAAGTGGTGGTATCAATGCAGAATTAAGTCGGTGTGGCTCAGTGGATGAAGTGCTCAGCTCTTGATCAAGAGGTCCCTGGTTTGATTCCCGATGTGGGCATAACAGTGCTCTGTCTTTAGAGTGAGACAATAAAAATGGAGGTACAGTATCATGGTAGGCGTGGCAAGTAAAAGATCCCTCACTGCTTTGGGTGGGTCCGTTGCAAAGGTATAAATTTCTATACAATGCATCAGGTAGATGCCATCACAATATATTTTAAATAATAGTGGTGTGACAATAATCGATCAATCATGAAGAATTTTATTCAAGTAGCAGTATCCTTCATAAACTCTGAAGTGTGGAAAAAATACTTCTGCTATTAAAATAAAATAACTTCTTTTTTTTACTATCAATTCACAGCACCCCAACAAGACGAGGATAAATGTAAATTTGAAACATGCTATATCATTTGCAAAAATGAAATTCAGGGCATAAAAGAAAAAAGGTCTTTCAGTGATATAAAATATTTAATTGTAATGCACCTGTGGTAGTAAGGATGGTTAATTGAAATTACTCGCTGAAGTTTCCTTCATTTACAAAATAAATATGGAAGACGATAATTCATATTAGTATTGTGGAAAAGAAGTGTATAAGGAAAACGAGGCCATAACCTGCAATTAATGCAGTACATGGCATTATCATAAATGCAAAACAGGTAGAAATGCAATATATTACTGTATTAAAGAAAATAAAATACATAGATATATCTCAACATTATGATTTTCATACACTGGTTAAAACAAGAGTATCGGTAAAACTGATGGTTACTACACGAAGGGCAGTTATACTTATAATGCAGAAAATTGATGGCTCAATTCATAAACAAAAAATCAGTAAAACTGATGGATACTCCACGAAGCACAGCAATAATGAAGGAAAATATTGACTCAATATATAGGAAATCATTGAATTAATTATGACAATTTCAAACATCAATGTATCATATGGATGTCTAATTGAGTCGACTGAAGAACAAGTGAACACATTATCTTAAACTAAAATAGTAAACTTGACCTTGATTAGTTATGAAATAAACCTTTTTATTTAGACCTTGACCTTTCAGAAATAACCTTGAGTGACCTTTGTCCAAAAGCCCTTAACCTAAATAACATTTTGGTGAAATACAATCAAATTCATATGAAAATTCAAAAGTATAGGAGATATAATTACCATACACTATGGTATTTTAAATCATAATTAATAAGTGACCTTGACCTTTCAGAAATGACCTTGAGTGACCTTTGTCCAAAAGCCCTTAACCTAAAAAACATTTTGGTGAAGTATGATTAAATTCTGATGAAAGGTATAGGAGAAATGAGCTCTGATGGACAAACAGACTGACAGCTGGACAGACACACGGACACACAGCGACTATGTACTCCCCCTAAATTTTTTGGTGAGCATAAAAAAGGAATAAGCCAAAATGTAAAGTGTATGGCCGAATGAGGGGCCAACTTGTCTTTTTAATAAGCTGAAGGTTTTGGGCCAATATTGCAAATGGTGGAAATGACTGCAGGCCAAAATAGAATGAAAGGACTTGAAAGTCCTCAAGGTCGGATTTACATGGTCAAGTACATCAAAGGTAATAAAGTCGTGATCCACCAAGAGATCACACACCAAGCGTGTAGTGTTTAGGATCAGTATTGACAAAAACACTGTCTGCGCACAGGTGCTCGTTTTCATATAAACAACGGCTCCGCCCGTGTACACCCCTGTACGTCTCCGTCTCGTACTATATAGTTATCTCATTCCCTCATCACTTTTGATATTGACAGTAGTGTGAAATTAACAATCTGGACAGTCTCCCGCTGTACATGTACATTTGGGGAAAACCATGTTTACACGTGGAGATCTATAAATAACTGGCTATTTTTAGTAGCATTACATATCAACAACTACTGAGACGTTTGTTTATCGTTGTGACGAGAAGATTGTAGAGTACCTCGAATTCCACTGCTATAAAAAGAAGCGATAGTTTTATTAATTATAATACAACGGATACTAGTACTGACTAGTAGTGTACTTCTTAAATTACGGCACAGCTACACAATAATGTCAATCGTACTTTTTCGGGACTTTCCGTCGAGTATTCGGAAAGACTGCATGTCCTCCAGCGCATGAATATAACTCGTCTAAATCAAAGGAATAACGGCACATCTATTTTCTCATCTGATCAAACCTATCTTGTATTGACTCGTACAATATGAATTATAAGTACTGAAAGTAAATCTAATCACGCGTTTTCTAAATATCGACGCACTATTTATACACGAGGAGGTATTTTCTGCGTTCCACGCATTCTCCACAGCTTATTGTAACGACTAGGGTCTGGAATTGCTATGCAATTCCGACCAAAAAAGCAGAAGTGTCTGGAAACTTGTTTAAGTATGAATGATCTCCAGGATGAGTTGTCTCGTCTTCTCAAGTGCAACTGGCAAATGAAAATGACAGATGCTATCATCAGATGAAAAAAAGCAGGATGTCCTTGCTGTATGGCCAATAGTGTTTGGTTGACATTAAAGATCTGATTATCCAAAACTAGGAGTAATATGTGTAGTGAACAAAATGTGGGATTTGAAGACTATTATCAGTTTTGTATAAGAATGAATCTCACCTCGTTATTAGAGGCCAGTTGTTTGAAACTTTAAGCAATGGTTAGGTTAACCAAAGGTTAAATTTCATGTATTTCTTTGAAATAAGAAGACTTGAAGTCAATGTCTGTGTACTGATTAATAGCATAGGATACCAGCACTGTATTGTAATTTAGAAATTTTAACAGAAATCTTATAAATTAAATTAATTGTCTCTCTAACTTTAAGCGATGCTTAGCTCAACCAGTGGTTCAAATTTCGAAAGACTGGCCCCAGATGCATCTAATAATGAATATGTCTTTTAGCTTTATTTTAAATTTTAAGGTCTCTTGTGTATATGCAATACTTATGAGCATGCATATGATATCTATGGTAAGTATCACTTTCATGCACAATGTTTTATTTAGAAATGGCAGGGATAATTGTTATCACATTGCTATCTACATTTACTGGGATGAATATGAACTTATATGGATTTCAAGAATATTGCTCCTTTTCAATTCTATTCTTATACATGTATACCGGTATATATATATATTTTGTGTATGCCTGTTTATAGTAAAGTAAAAGTGTTTATAATTACAAGCATAATTTTATTACAAACCCATGAATATTAATAAATGCAAACAGATACACTGAAAAATATTATGATCTCATTTTCAGGTATTCTATAATGCAATAATTCATGCAAACATGATACAAGGAGGCATCTTTGAACATTTCAATAACCACCTTGTATAGGATTCACCATTATTATGAACCAAACATTTGAAGGGTATAAATTCAATTTTAAATTAAACCATTTATCTCTATTGACACTGAATGCTGAGACACATAAATGTTGCATCTTCTACTTGTATTTACAGACCTGTTACTGAAGCTTCTAGTAAAAAAGTGTCCCATGTGGCAGGAAAATTTCTATCAAATATTTTTGCCCTCTGACCAGAAAACTCTCGAGAAAACTTTTTTGCCTGTTTTAATCTCCCCAATCAGGGTTCATGCTAAGTAAGCACTGAAGTAATCTGGGTTAAATTTTCATGGTTCTTTTAAGAGTACATTTATAGTGATTTAGCAAGGTGTTATCATAAAGTATTTGATCAACAATATCCAACTTCAAGATGTATAGCAAATTTCAATGAAACATTCATATACAGCTCAAACTATCTTTATATGTTGAGTGTTTTACCTGGTTCATGTCCTACTTGCCCTGTATCTATGATTAATTCATTATTGTGGGCAGAATATATTTAAATATTTCTCCAGAGCTCATGCGCATCACAATGTTTAGTCAATCAACAAGGCCGTTCTGGGTAAAAATATCTCAAAAACTGCAATAGGAAAATTGATCATTTTTTTCGTCAGTGATGAAATGCTAAATAAAAATAATTTTCAGAGGTTTGTAGAAAAATTCACCGCTTGGTTCAATTTTGGGGGATAATTTCAAAAAACACTATTTTTAACGTTTTGAAATGTCGTAATCCGATATTATGAGAATTAATTTCAATTTTCGGTTTTAACATTAATGTTGGGTACATACATTTCAGTTAAACTATGCTGATTTTATAATTTGTTGATAATTTTTGAATATTATTAACGTTTTTAAGACGCCGACTATTTTAACGATTACAATCAATCGGCATGCGCTAAAACTTGTGCAGCGCATTAAAACTCGTACCGAGAACGGACTCGTTAACTGATGCCAGCTTGTGAAATATTAGAATATAATCAACATATAAATGTTATATCTGTGTTTGCTCAATTAAAAATCTGTCACGTGCAAGTTTGTCACAGCTACCCTGGATACAATGAATACTGATTTAAGTATCAGGGACAAGTCCTAACACAAATAAAAGAAAACTGCCATTTCTATTTCGTATAGTCTGAAAGGACGAAAAGCAGATAGTAAATTTTAAGTGCAAACTGCCTGCCATACAGCATAACTTGTACTATGTAGTTCAAGCTCTATCAATCATAATAATCAATGTTTGCTGATTGACAGTACTTTGTGGAATACTTCGCTTATTATGTAGCAGTATCTTCTGAGCAAGTAAGACATCATTTTCAATTTGCTTCTAAGCATTACCCATTTGGGAAGTTTAGAATACAAACCTGACCTTGACACAAGTTCCAGTTCTACGTCTATGAGATATACACTATGGGTTCTGATGAAGTTTAAAACATTCATCTTCAGATTACGTACTGATCTTACGAAGCAATTCTTGTCAGACTCAATTAAAAGTAAATGAGAATAGAACGATGTTACTCAATTTCTCACCTTAGGCTGTGCAGGTGTGGCAAGAGAAGGTGTAGAATTAGGGAAAGTCCTAGGAGCTTGAGCAGGCTGAAGGAATAGTACATGGTCACATGTTAGAAAGCAAGGCATAATATATTACTGTTCTGCAATGATTAGAATAAAGTTATATACTAAGATGTACAAAAGATAGCGGGCAGAGTATTTATACAAGGTATTATACGTAACTGTGCAACAAAATGCATCAGAGTGAAGCAAACTAAACAACATAATAGAGCACGCAAAGGAAAGTACATGGTGTTAGAAATATTCTGAGAAATAAAAAATCAACTAATGTTATATTTCATTCCGAGGAAATGGATGTACTGCTCTATAAACAAAACGTCTAACAATATGTTACTAATCGTTAGTTCTGTCCCATAAACTTGATGAGGAAATTGTTACATACCTGTATTTGTGCCTGATGTTCCTGAGGATTGTACAGCCCAGAGTAATTCATTGGAGCACCTGGTGGGTCCTGGCTAGGTACTGAAGCTCCACTATCTCCACTTGCCTGTGTATTAAACTGTGGTGTCTGCTATAAAGTATCAATTGCTTTATTGTAATTCATACCATTTTAAATTTGATGCAATTCTGATATAACCTGCAAATAACTATAATTTATGTTTTATACACTATATTTTCATCACAATGGTAATTCCATTTTTAATAATAAATAACTAAGAAATGAAACTATGACAGATAAAAACTTTCAAAACATAATCAGAATAGAACTAATAGCCATGCAGCAGCATGGAACAACAACAAATTTTGAAATAGACTCAAAGTGACCATGAAACATTGTTCTTGAGTCAAAGTCATGACACAACCTTATATCACGGGTAACAATTATGATATATTATATGTTAAGAATGATGACTGTAGGATGAAAAGCGATTCAAGTTAGTCTGGAAATAAGTAGAAAATTAAATTAAAGCAAAAAATCATGCTAAGTCAACAGAAACGAAATTCAAACTCAGCCTGTAGTTGTTAATAATATAAATGTGTATGGAGTTTCGTTCCAGATTCTCAGAGGACATGTGAAAAATGTTAAAAGAACTTGTACAGACAGACCAAAAAACATACAGACAGCCCGATTCCAGTATACTCCCAACAACTTTTGATGCAAAATAATGATGGAGAAATTTCATCAACACTGTTATACCACTATACATACAACTGTCCTTTCAATAATTAAAACATAAATATTTTATTTAAGTTGTACATGATGAGGAGAACAATTCAAGTAAAAGCTAACCTTTGGTTTTCTATCTTTTACAGGTGGAGGATCATTCCACCCCATGGCAGGTTTGTGGTCCATGAAAGACTCCATGTGAGGGAGGGGACTTGCTCCAGATGCACTAGGACCACCTGTAATATAGTGTTGCTGCAGTTTTAGTAATCAGTTCTATACATACTATACCGAATAAAGAAAGTGAAATTAATATTCTTGTAAGCATAAATAAATTGAGGGATAAAATTTAGACAAAAGTTGAATTTTTGAAATTTACAAGAACTTTACCTGGTGTTGGTGGATTGTAAATATTGCCTTGTGGAACATTGTGCTGTGGTGCTGTTCTGTGAAAGAAAAATGGAACAGTTGCTTAGTTAAAAGATAATATTAGTTCATAATTTGTAAATGGCATTGAAACTTTACATTGTCAATTCCCTTAGATATTCGTTGGTTGAATAATGGTGTTTATGTTGTTTTCAACAGTTTCTCAGCTATATCATGGTTCTTCATTTAGTCAATGAATTCAATTGTTTCTTGACAGTAAAAAGTTGCTCACTACTGTATAAATTTCATTTGAATGGGTTCAATTATGATTTTCAATTCATGAAATGATCTAGTCCGAGGTTCTTTGCCCTTCTCCCACTTTTCATATCGGTGGTTTGTGGGAGAGGGTCAGAGAGACTTTGTTCATCAAAAGTTGGAATTTCAGTGATACCAGCCGGTATCGCAATGTTCAAGCCTCTGGCGACAAATAAACGCTTGTCCAATGAACTTACAACCTATAATCCAATAAATGAACATTTAACTTACTCGATCACACCAATGTTTTTTCCAAATAAGATCTATAACTTCCGTTTTATCTGAATACACACAGCAATTCTCCATTTCGTCATTTGTTATAGAGTATGACATTAGACCTCGCTGAATGTGACTGCTCATTCGTGACGAGGTTGCATTGTGTTTTTCTTTACGAAAATGTGTCAGCTGCTGAAGTGCAAAGTCGCGTTTTGCGAGATCTGACGTCAGAACGTATACACAAATGGCGAAATGAGAATATTGTCAGGGAATAAACTTAACGCTCGCCCACTCGCCCAAGACGAGTGAAATTTGTTGTGGACGACAAAGAAACACTTCCTACTCGCCCACGTGGCGAACGAAAAATCTGCAAGATGAATCGGCCGTTTTCTTGTTGAATTCTAATCTGAATCATCTAGACGCTTAATTCCGTCACTGAGTAAGTGGAACTAAGCGTCTAGATGTTTCAAATCCGGACATGTTCTTTTTATTTGTTAGTTAGCCGTATCTGGTTTCAGTGGCGTAGCTACCATTACGCCAAATACGCACGTCCGTACACATCATTTTGTCAAAAATATAGTATCTCATGAGAGAGAGAGGTGGTCGTTTTCCTTTCCCCCAAACCCCTGCCTTTCTTGTGCATACACATGATTTGCGCTCTGGCTACGCCCTTGGGTTTCACGTTTGTTTATATAGGTCAAAGCATAGTAATTCCATTTCCCATAAGGTCTCATGTTAAATTAACAAATTTCCAGCAAGATTTACACAACATCCTGCATTTTAGCTATATACAATCTAATTTCTATTGAAACGGTCGGCTCATACCTTCACCGTTTCAATAGAAATTATATACAATCCATGTGTCAAAATGTTTGTCAGACCGTCCTCTATCAGATTTTTAACAGTTTATCATAGGTTATCCACCTTAATTTTGAGAAAATCATGCTGGAAGGGGGTCACCCCCCCCCCAAATTCAAACGTAAACAACCTGTCTATCTATCTCTTTTTAGGTTATAAAATTTCTACATTAGCGAAATGAGATAAAAATTCATGATTTTACAGCAGAATCAACCTTTATTTATAGATAGATTAAATAAATTCATTCAATCACAGCTCCTGATACATTGAAAAAGTATTGCTCTCTCCCTACACCATCAGCCAATCACGACTCTAGTTAATTACTGTTCTTTGATCTTTGAATTATGGCTCGACAAGCCTACTTAGGAAGTTTTTTTTTTCGCCATTAATTCCCATGAAACGAAATGTATCGCCGACAAAACGGGACGATTACTTCAAGGAGTAAAATTGGAGAGAAATTGTTGTGTAATGTAATAAAATTCAGAAAAAAATGATTAGTTTTTCTTGCAATTTTTGAATGGTTTTAGTGTGGACTCATAAAGATTGGTGTGGGCCCGTAGATTCTGAGTCTTACGAGCCCACATGGCTCGTAAAAATTTCTGTTAAGTTTATTCCCTGATTGTTGTGTTTGCAGATAAAATGGCAGCTAGCACAAGTTATAGACCTTATTTGGAAAAGATATCGCTATGATCGGGTAAGTTTAATGTTCATTTATTGAATTATGTTCGCTGTGCAAACGTTTATTAGTCACCAGAGGCTTGTACAACTCGATACCAGATGGCATCGCTAAAATTCCAACTTTTGATGAACAAAGTCTCTCTTACCCTCTCCCACAAACCGTCGATATCAAAAGTGGGAGAAGGGCAGAGAATCTCGGACTAGAAATGATCAAATGTTAATTTGTTTTGTATTTTAATAAGCATAAAACACATTTACACCTCTTAAAGCATCTTGAAAATTTGAAATGCATATCACCATACCAGTAAGTACTTAAAATTTCATTTGAATTTCATCTAAACTTAGGTGCTCAAGTTCATGCTTCATTCTTTATTTCCTAAAAATCATATTTATATGTCTGTCTATCTCCCAGAAATTGATTTATGGTTTCATTTGAGTATAAAGCAATTACCAGAACTACCCAGCATAAGCTTTCTCAACAATTTTGGCATGTCTCATGACTTTCACAGTGAGATGATGCCACTTAAGCGGTCCTTCACTTTAATGGAAGAAGAAGAAGATGTCATGTCATGAGAGTAAATGAAACTGTCTGCACCACAAGCAAAGAACTTGGACTTCAAAGACTATGTTATTACTATCTAGGCCACCAAGTCTGAGCACCAGATAATTGCATTAATTGAATGTTTCTTAAGTAATGGTCATGGAAAACTTCTTTGAAATGATCAGAACAATTATATCATAACTGAAAATGACATCACTTGACACACTGGTAGAGTCACCTGTCAACTCTGGCAAAAACTGAAATTAAATAGGGCTTTTTCAGCAAGGCAGAATATGACAAAATATAAAATTCAAAATAGAATGAAAAATTTTGCCATAACTATCAATGTCATGAGAGACATTTAGACACCAAATGTGAAATAGATTTGTTGGCATTCCTGAGAGACCTGAAATTTTGAAAATTATTTCTCTTATGGAGTTGTCATTCTTGGCTAAGTTAAATCCCTATCAATTATTTACATTTGTTCCAGTACTTTCATTTTCTTATCAATTTTTCAAATACTTACTTATTATTTATTTATTATATAATGAATCTGATAGATATGCCTAGGGATCTTGTTGATAACATTAGAAATACATGTATATCAAATAAACATTTTTCATACACACAGGTTTTTCAAGTCCAGGCAAAAGTGATTGTTTTGTTGGTAGCAGGATTTAAAATATATGACATTTAAAGATTCACAAATATTCTGAAAGCATGAATGTCTAATCAGTTTTTAATAAATTTCAAGGTAAATATATGTCAACCATGGTGTTCACATCTGATCTTGTACACACAATAATAAAGCAGATAACAACTTTCATTCACATATCTGACTGTATCAAAAAACAAGTATGTAAAACTGATATTTGGACATCATTAAGGGGCATAACTCCATCAAAAGTAAATAAACCATGACTAAACTTAAACTTGATCTCTAAATAGCAAATACAGTGATGCTCCGTTAATCCGGAATCCATTTATCCAGAAAATCCACATTCCGGACAAGAAAGTGCGGGAACAGACTTCCCAAATGATATTTTGATCCGATAATCCGCATTCTGTATCCACACAAGGAAATACGGTAACCGAATTCCAAAAGTATGTGAAAACTGATCCAATAATCTGGACAAAATTTTGCTTTCCGGACCTAGCTGTAGCAAATAACTGCAGTTTATTTAATACACAAAGAAACACTGCTTATCTCCTCTCTGCGCTGATTGCTTGTTTGTTTAATAGTTAAACAATGCGTTTACCTGGTCACCTACCTATAGTTTGTTAATTACCTATCCAATTAAGAATTGACCGCTTGTGGTCATGTTAGAAGTCATTGATGATTACTTTTTAATTAATGTGTCGGTACACATTCACGTCAAAAATGAAGATTACTGTTACTTGAATGATAGTAAATAAAAGTAAATTGCCGACTTCGCAGCTTATAGTGTTAATTAAATATTGGGGCTTTAAATTGTTACCAAACTTTAGGTAGCGTGACTCTTCTATCCAATATCAATCATTGATAACGTATCCTTACTTAGTGCTAATCAGTGCTCATTACATTATTTTGTAGAGAAGATATACTTTTAGTTATTCTTCTGTTTTATAGTTATAGAACCTTGTTTAAATTTATCCCGACATAAATAATTTGTATGACACAGCAGGACGTTGGATTAACACTGATTGCAAAAGAAGTGAAATTAATTAGTCAAGGGCAAGGTATATACAAAGGTGACTATCAACATTTAAATAGAGGACAATGAGTTGAAAAATCATGAAGGTTTCAGAAGTTTGGCTGCAATTAATGTACAATTTACTAAAGATGTTAATATATTAAATAAGTAATACATATATAATTCTTCGTATAAAAATTAAACGCATATAAGGATTGTTACTTGTGTTTTATTATGTACTGTATACACCCTTCTTTCATAAAGGATTCTTTAACATCTAATGTACCGGTACTATGGGCTGTTAATCTGGAAAATCCATTTATCCGGACAAATCGGCGGGGAACAAATGTGTCAAGATAAACGGAACACCACTGTATTCATATATGAATTTTTATGTTCGGTGGTCTGTGTATCCAATACTAATTTTCTATCTTTGTTGTTTCCCACCCATCCAACCCTTTGATCTGTGTCAATAGGTATCTTTCTCTTATCATAACTAACTAAAACTCCAAGTTTAGTTTGCACCTGATCAATAATGCTTCAGTTTTTATCTGGAAACTATTTTGTAATGTAATAACGAACAGACAGACGGACAGAAGGAAAACCTACTTTTGTCCTGTAGTTTTGTATATAAGGAAGTCACAGATAATTACCCATAGTAATTTGGTTGATATCCAGGGTTATAGCTAGATGATTGTGACCCATAATCCATCGGTTGAGTACCATAACCAACATTCTGATTACTAAATGGTTGTTGGTATCCGGTTTGTGTGTACGGATCATAGGCAGGCTGCGTAGCTGGGTGTGTAGGATACTTCTGTGACAGTGGACCTGAAAGACATTTAATCATAGGTGATTTTCCATAAATCAGTCATAAAATATGCAAAGACAGTCCATAAATCAGTCGATAAAATATGCCGAGACAACAGATCCTAGATCATGGATAAACTTATTCAGTCAATATTACTTTTTGTCGAAAATTACTGTATACAACAGCATACCTTTGGACACAGGTGCAACTGCATTAGATGTGGATGCTGTTGAAGATCCAGGGTTGTATAGATTTGACTGTAGAGCTGTTGAAGATCCATTCATCTGAGAATATGGAGTAGAGTAATTTGTGGAATTCATATATGATACAGAAGGAGTAGTCACAGTTCCAAATGATCCCTGAGCAGTCTGATAAGCTGATGATGATCTTGTCTGTCCCACTTGCCTCTGACTAATTGCAGCACGAGTTGTTTGTTGAGGTTGCTGAGCCCCTTGAGGTAAAATGTTCTGTTTTGCAAATGGACAGACTGGTGCTTGAATTCCTTGTACATTTCCCAAAGCATTATACAGGCGATCCTTCAGAATTGCAAGATTTGTCTGAAATCAAAAAGATAAGCATTATGTGAACCTGTTTAATTTGATCCCTTGAGTATATTACAATAACATATTGCTTGTGACAATACTATAATATATACAGTTAATATATAGACCTGTTAAACGACATTTTTCCTATGTGTAGCAAAATATATTTAATATACAAAAACTACCTTTATGTCAGGGTGTCACCAATACAAAGACCAAGGATTCAATAAGATTCAAACCAACAACCCTCTGATTATCACCTGAATTTGCTAAGCACTGTACAATAAGGAGCTTAAACTATGAGATAAATTTGCATCATTTGTACATCAAACATCTTACATCGGTTGAATTTCCTAGGTATCTTATGGCAGTGTCCAGACTTCCTTGAGCAGCTAATATGTTGGCATAATTATTGAGTTTCTCTGCAAGTGGACCACTTCCTATATCCATGATCTGACCACGAGATAATTCTACTGCTTTTCTAAGTACCATCACCTTCTCAACCAGATCCTGCAAAACAGATATAACGTAGTTACAACCATAATATTTAGCACTAATGATTAATTTTCTCAGCTTATAACTGTCTTAAAAATTCAAAATAACCAGGTCCTGGGATACATGACAAAAATGAATTTCTTATGTTTCAAACTTCTTTGTTTATGTCTGCTATATTAATCTTTCATTCCACACATCTTAGAAATAATGATTCATATTAACACATACTATCAAGGCCTAGCTATGATAAATATTACTTGAAGTATAGTAAGATTAATAACTAATTTACAGGAATACAATTCTATGCAAATTATTTGTAAATTTTGTCAGCAATATCATGAATAAATTCGCAGTATTCAAGATAAATACTTCAAAGTTTCCATTACAAGATTTCATTACTTCCGTTCACTTGACTTGATTTAAAATCTCATTAACAAATAATATGCTTAAATTTAAACTCCACTCACAAAAAAAAACCCAACACAGAATTTTACCTGTAAGCTAAGAGGTGAGTTGCTGGATTCAGTATTCTGATGCCAGTTTTCTACAAACTTTTCCACATTGCCAGAACAAACATAACACAGACTAGCATAAACAGAAAATTCTCCATCTTTTTCTATCTCTAGACGATGAGCTAAAGAATCTGTAAAAAAAAAAAAGAAAAAAAAAGCAAACTTCAATAACAAGTGTATGACAATGCTAATCAAATTTACAATCTTGGTCTAAGTACTAATTTTACAAAATGTTTGATAAATCAAGAATCAGAATAAGTACTAAAATGCATATGATTACAAATTCTTTAAATAGACTTTTCAATGATAATGCTGTTTTTACCATATTAATTTATATTCATTTGATATTTGAAAAACTTCTTGCCATTTGGTTTTTCCTTTGATTTTATCAAGAATGCAAGAAGTTTCATACACAATGCATATTATTAATACAATATAAATCATGTTTCTTCATCAGAATTCACCATAAACCAAACACATATTAAAGTTATGTGTATTTGTAAGAATGAAACGTAAAAGGTTACTGACCACAGAGAGAAGCAAATTCATCTGGAGAGGCATATGTTAATATGACAGCTAAAGCTTCTTTCCAATTAGCAAGATCACAGGTTTCTACAATATGGGACCATTCATGTGTGACAACTGACGATATCAACTAAAATGGAGAAAGATCAACATCATATAAATAAATTACAATACATTAATTTATGAGAGTGTTAGTGTTCAAAGTCCAGGCAAAAAAACCTTTTGATCTGAACAAAAAGACAAAGACATAAAGACAGAAATACATATCACAGAGTATAATAACAATGTTGTAAAAATTGTCATCTCTGTTAGGAATGGAACTCAGGATCTTTGGTTTTGTAGCCCTACGCTCTACCAAGTGAGCTAAAGGGAAATCCTTCCAACCGAGTTAGTAATAAGCGACTGCTGAGTCCCTCAGTTGGCTCCAAATATCGCAGAGTATAATAACAATATTGTAAAAATTGTCATCTCTGTTAAAAATCGAATTCTGGAAATTTGATTTTGTAGCCCTACGCTCTACCAACTGAGCTAAAGAGAATTCCTCGCAACCGAGTTTGTAACAAGCAACTGGACAAAGCAAACACCGATGACATACACATGTAATATTACAGCCTATCATTAAATGTTGACAAGTTATAAGCATTATTACAGTTTTCTGCTTCAGATAGACAGAGGTCGACAAATCAAATATTATATGCCCTTATCTCCAATTCTTGGTTTATAAACACATTCTGTTTCTTCCATTATCCATAAAAATAGATATTAAATGAATTTTTGTCATAATACCCAATGAGACAAAAATGTAGCAAACATATTTATTTTCTATTAAACATGGATGAGTTGCATGTCCAAGGTGAATAATGTATAAAATGAACTATATCTTACCCTTCCAACATGACTCTTATTAATTTCAAAGTATTTTTTCTGTGTACGACTCAAAAGCTCTGGACCACCAGCTATAGACAAGAGTATAGCTTCTGCCATCATATTTTCACTAAGGCATACATCTACAGCAGCTTCGAAGTTTCCGGTCAATAAAGCCTGGCTCAGCAAGCCATCAGCATCTTTAAAATATCCAGTAAACATTAAATATGTTTCATACTACAAAACTTTCAGTACATATTGCAACAGACTTTTACAATTGTTTAGCAAAAGTTTAGCTCTAGGTATATTTCTCTATAAACATAATGCAAAAGGAAGCTCAGATTACTCTGATTTATGCAAAAAACTAACTTGGAAAAAGTGAGAAATTGCTTACATGTGCCAAATGTTATCTTGACATCAGATTTTTATTTGAATGATCTCGATGAAAAGGTAGAAAAGATAAAGGTATGTAGTTTAAAGTTACAACCTTCTTTCATTAGTATTCAACAAAATATTCCTAGTAAAAAAAAATATTTTGTTGCACCTCAGAAATCAATGTTACATTCTTTACCAGTCTTCCAAATAAACCTTTTTCAATACAAGCCCAAACAGCCAGTAACAGACAAAATTAAAAAGCCTGAACAGATTTTCACACACCTGAAAGATTTTTATACTTTTTAAATGTCAAAGAAGAAATTTCACAATTTTGTAACAATATCAAATTCTCTTTCGATTTCTTTCTCAGTCATCTGCACTATCAATACATTATGCACAAAACAGTTATATAGACTCTTTCACTTAACTGTGGGACTGATGTTTTGAGTTTAAAATATTGTTTCTAAAAACATTTTTGACATCAATGTAATTTTGATTGTGCTTTACGTCATTTTGAAGAAAAGTGATGACTTTGTCACTCAAAAAATTATTCCTGCAGTTGTCCATTCCAACAACGGTCTACCATTATACCAATGATGTTGGAATTTCCTCTGTCATGTAATTTAATACTCTTTTTTGCCCCCTGTTTTTCCTCATTTGATGGTGATGGTCTTTTAATCGATTTTCGGAGAAGATCAGTCTCTTCTTTGTATTTCAAAAAAGGAATCATAATACAATAATTTCCAAATAATGAGGAAATATTTACAAGCCTCATGGGCATATGATCACAATTTTTTTTACAAGCCCAATCCTGAGTTTACAACCTGCAGGCTTGTGGTTATTTTCAAGACTGCGTCCAATCTACCTACTATGACTATTGGGTATCACCAGCGGAGTAGGTGTTGATAAATCCCCATCTATCTACCATGACTACTGGGTATCACCAGTGGAGTAGGTGGTGATAAATCCCCACCTACCATGACTATTGGGTATCACCAGTGGAGTAGGTGGTGATACATCCCCATCTACCTACCATGACTACTGGGTATCACCAATGGAGTATGTGGTGATAAATCCCCATCTACCTACCATGACTATTGGGTATCACCAGAGTGACCAGTGGAGTATGTGGTGATAAATCCCCATCTACCTACAATGACTATGGGTATCACCAGTGGAGTAGGTGGTGATACATCTCCATCTACCTACCATGACTCGGGTATCACCAGTGGTGTAGGTGGTGATAAATCCCCACCTACCATGACTATTGGGTATCACCAGTGGAGTAGGTGGTGATAAATCCCCACCTACCATGACTATTAGGTAACATCAGTGGAGGAGTATGTGGTAATAAATCCCCTACCATGACTACTGAGTATCACCAGTGGAGTAGGTGGTGATAAATCCCCATCTACTTTCCATGAATTGAGTACAGTGCCCGCCACTTAATTGAATGTCGCATTATTGAATATTTCGTTTTATTGAATAAGATGCTGAAATCCAAAACCATTTTCTATTAAATCCATTGAAAATCCGCCACGTATTACACTAGAATAAAGATGCAACTTCGTTTATTTGAATAGCGCGATTATCCTTTCAAGTATACCTTTGTTAAAACTTCACTGTATCACGCCCGAGGTCATGTTTTTCACTACGGTGCGAGCGACCTATCAATTAAAGATAAATGGTTTCACACCTATCCAGGTAAAAGCTGTTGACCAAATCACACGTAAATTGTCGAATAAGCCGTAGCAGTAGGGATGAAAGGATTAATTAATTACCAACTGCCGAAGCCAGATCGTATGCAAGATCACCGAAAACATCGACAAGATGACGCTGTTAGCCAACGGCATTGCGTGAAAACTGACCCTACTAGATGCCATCCACTTACTCAGTAAGGCCTGGCGCACCGTGAAACCCATAACCATCGCCAACTGCTTCCAAAAGGCTGGCTTTGCCTCGTCAGACAACGCCGCAACCGAAACTGACAATATCCGGCCGACAGAGGATGTTGATAGTTAGATGCTTGATGCCTTCATCACAAACGATGGCAACCTGGAGAGCTAAGCTGCCCGGACTGAGGAGAAAATATGCACCAGTTTCCCTGAAGACGCCTTCTGACCATGCAACACCAGTGACGACGAGGAGGCTGAAAAAAACGGCACCACTATGCACGGCGAACGTAAAGATGCAATAGCCATACTTTGACGATTCCTTGAGGAAAAGTAAAGCGATGACTTCAGCCTGTTCTATCAGGTGGAAAATTGAAGTTTTACTCGCTAGAATATGCCTTTTAATTTGCCTTTGTTAAAATAAATTGTTGAACCCGTCTTGTGTCTTTGATCATCCTGGCTACACGACTGAGATACAATTACATGTGTTTCAATAGACAGCGGATTTGTCTTTACGGTCAGACGAGCAGGTGTAATGTAACTATTTAATAACATTTGGTTACTGCACTTTTAAATCGTTTGCAAAATTATCGAAAATGTAGTCTGTTGAGTTTCATGTAGCTCAAGCAAACAAGAAGAGGATCTAAGAGAGGTAACTCTAGTGTATCTATATATAGATACATGTACAATGATTCCATTACAGATACCGCGAATGTTATACACGTATGCAATTCTTGCACAATCTGTCGATCTTCTGGTCTTGGAAACTGCATTCGTTCGTCATGCCGTGTAATTGAATATTCGTTTATTTGAATCATAAAGTTCTGACAAATAGCTTATTCAATTAAGCGGCTTGCATTGTATCACCAGTGGAGTTGGTGGTTATAAATCCCTATCTACCTACCATGACTATTGGGTGTCACTAGTGCAGTAGGTGGTGATAAATGCCCATCTACCTACCATGACTATTGGGTATCACCAGTGGAGTAGGTGGTGATAAATCCAACTCTTGTTGTGTATTAGAAGCTGCTATTTCATCAAATGCTGATGATCCAAGTGAAACTTCATCTCTGCTGCCTGGAGTCTGCAATCCAATTCAATCAAGTGTTAGAAATATTTAATAAAAACATCATCAGCATAACATTTATAAAGATAATTTTTAATCATTAAAATAATAATCATGAAAAGTTGTAGAAGATGTTTTATTATTATGTGATGTTGCTGATGTCTTGTAAACTTACCTTTGAACCAACGCTTGGAGATGCTTGACCTGAGCCTGCTAATGGTGCCTTCAGTCCACCCTAAAACACAAATATCTCCAAATATAGTCACCATACTGTTTCTTCAAATGGAATTGTTTTGTAATGTAATCAAATATCTAAAACTAAATTGTGGTGACCTTAGGATCACATGTGTTGTCTGAGAAGTTATTACCGAAAGGTGACAAATGGATAATCAAATGTACTATGGTAACAAGTGTCACTATATTTCACAAAGAAAAACACCAAAACATTCAAAATGCATCATAAACACACAAATTTACTAGGACTAGGAAAATTAATAAATATATAATGTTGAACTTTCATCAATGAGTAAGTACATTTGGGATGTTACACCCACCATTTTTGTACAAAAGTATTAAACTTTACTTACACTTGTATTTAACTGGGACATTTTCCGAGCAAGTTCCTGAGCATCTACTCCTTGACCTTGACCTTGACCAACATGCTCAGAGACCTAAAACATACAACATTCCAGTTTTCTTAGGAATCATAAACTGAAAAATGACATAAATGATAATGACAGAACTATCTATTCAAGTTTCTGAGATTCTTAGCACCCATATTATGGCAACTTTATGGTTTAAAGAAGTAAAAGTATTCTTTTGATGCAGGTACTGATTTTGTATTTACAATCTATTCTTTTCCACATCTACTGAGATATTCCCTGAAATACAGAATTCTAAATACTACTATTACATGCATCAATATATGTTCCATTCATTCTTAATCTCAATTAATATACCATGTACTTAATAACGAAATACTTACTTTTTTGACAAGTTCATTTTTGTCATATCCTAAAAGTTGTATATAATGGTCTCGTGGTTCTTTTTCAAAATTAATCTACAAAAGAAACAGAAAAAAGGACAATTCTATATTTAATATACAATCAATACTGCTTAACTGACAAAAAGGAGACTATGTATGCTATGGGCATTGGGAGATCTTAAATAAGTAAAGCTTATCCATCCTTTACAAGCTTCCCTTCCACTTGACATCACTTCTACTATGGGTCTAAAGGACTTTGAATCTGCAACCATTAGATTATGAACACAAATCCATCAACAATTCTGACATGTTGGATTCGAGCAAGTTTTCACAATCATATTCCACTTTAGCAATATACTTGCTTTACATTAAGCTCATCTCTCACTATAATATATTCACAAAAACAGCCAGTACATCTGAAGCAACCCTTACCCTGAGGAAATTCCATATGTTTTCCTGTAATGAGTCAGTGTTTGCAGCTTTCATAGCACAATACTCAACATACTGTCCATTATACATAGCCTGCTCTAGTTGACTTGACTGATGCAAAAGGTCTGTTTCTGTGACCACCTGACTTAAATACACCTGCTTAGGTGTAGGTTGTTGAGGGTTGGAATTCTTTTCTGAATCAAAACTGACTAGCTTTCCACCAAACTGTTAAAATATAAACACTACTTCATAAACTATCTGTACACAATAAAGCCTACAGTAATATTTCTTTTTTTTTTCTGTAATAATAAACATATTCAAGTAAAAGTTAACAATCTCAATAAACACAAGACTATCACAGTACTTAACTAGAGCTTTCATATCTCTACTAGATTTAATAGATCTTACTTAGTAAAATTTTTTATAAAATACATGTAATGAAATATGCTTACTCCAAATGAAGCTCCAACTGGTTTCCTTAACCACTTTGGAGGTTTCTGTAGCGGCATTACATTCTGTGTTGGTTGAGAAATAGTCTGAGAGGAAAAGGGATCAGTAGACTGGAAGGCATCAGCAACCTTAATACACAAATGAAATAAACTGATAGCTGACAATTGGAATTGCATGTATAAACCAAGGACATGTATATCTTCTAGCCTACCGGTAATATTTGCCTACACTTGTTTGAATGGCTTACATAACGATAAACCATTATTTTCAAACCTATCTATCCGCACAATTTCAACAATTTGGCATTTGGGTGCAAACCGTATGTAGCAATCTAAAAAGTGAAATATGTAACTTGAATAAAAATGTGCTTACATTTTCTAGCTTTTATGTTCAATAAACTTTGCATATTCTGCCGATTATTGGTTACAAATTTCCACAGACTTCTATATATATATATATATATATATATATATATGTATATATATATATATATATATATATATATATGCATAACTTTTTGCTTGGACAAGTCAGAACTGAAAATTATACATCCAGAAGGATATAGCTTCTCTAAAATTTATTTTCTGAATCTTCAATTAGTTTGGAAATTCTATAAGATACCAATAATCCAAAAACTGTTTCTTGACTATCTGTGACTTTGATTTACCTTTCTTCTAATGGGTATGAATAGATTGCTACAAATTAAAGCCCAAATAAACAGCTATGTACATGTAAACATCACCACATATTTATGAACCAAAACTTGCTAAATTTCAATGTATCCTTTTGTAATCCAAACAAATTTTTCTTCTAATAACATGAGTTATCTTTATGCTTATTGAATTGTATTGTGTTTTTGTATACACTTGTGCACTATTTCATTGTGAGAAAGGACTAAGATTGTACTCAAAATTCCAGTTTTTCTCAAGACTTGCCATACCAAAGAGTCTAGAATTGCTAATGTGATTCCGACCCAAAAAACAAAAAGTTTAAATGCTTACTAAACCATAAAATTAAAGAGGAGCTGAATTTCATATCAATTACATAGACTAATATAAATACAGTAATATAATACAGTTTTTCTTTATCATCATTATTTCCTAACATAAAAATAACAATATTCCTGGTGCAACATAAAAAACTTATTGTATCTCAGGGAATAAACTTAACGTTCGCCCACTCGCCCAAGACGAGTAAATTTGTTGCGGATGATTAAGGAACACTCCCTTCTTGCCCACGTGGCGAACGAAAAAACCTGCAAGACGAATCTGCCGTTTCCTTGTTGAATTCTAATCTGAATCATCTAGACGCTTAATTCCGTCACTGAGTAAGCGGAACTAAGCTTCTAGATGATTCAAATCCGGACAGGTTTCTTTTTATTTGTTAGTTAGCAATATTCGGTTTCACGTTTAAATTATGGTTCAACAAGCCCAGTTAGGAAGTTTTTTTGCCATTCCCATGAAACGATATGTATTGCCGACAAAACGGGACGATTACGATTTTACGAAAGAGATTATTTCTCGGTGAGTGGCAAAATGGGAGGGAATGGTTGGTGAACACAGCTGAGGGTATGATATGCAAGCATTGCAAGGAATTTTCAAGTACCGGAAATTCATTCACCAAGCGGTGTACATCATATGAAACTGACAGTGTTATAAAACATGAACACTCTCAGCAGCATCAACAGTATACAGCTATCGTTAAGGGAAGAGCAGAGGAAGTCTCCCAAGCCTCTACAATCATCATCTTAATTCAGTGTGGACTTATAAAGATTGGTGTGGGCCCACAGATTCTGAATCTTGCGAGCCCATATGGCTCGTAAAAATTTATGTTAAGTTTATTCCCTGCATCTATGTATTGTACATACTAGATATAATATTATCATACATAGGGTATATACATATCTGCCAACATTGAGTACTTTTAAAAAAAGAAGAACAATCAGTCAGGTTTTTTGGGCCACAGGTTCCCAATGGAGTGCAGGGGTACAGCCCCGCTGGAGGACCAGAAGGTGAAACCCCCGAAAAATCCTGGTAATTCAGCTTTTTTGAAGGCAATCTAGAGCATTTCTGAGAATATAAAACATGCTCAGGACTTCAATATTTCATTGGCCAATTCTTGTTTCATTCTGCATCAAGACTGCAGAAAATGCAGACTTTCATGACTATGTAATAGATACAACAATAATGTCCTTCATATTCATATATAAAGTTTCAGCTCTCGTAATGTCACAAACGCCATCATTATTTGTTAATAAATAACTGTTTAACCACTGACTTCCTTCAACCAACAAAGCAGCATTTCTGTGCTTCCCAATATTTACTTTTCTGAATGTTGTTGAAACCACCATGCCAAATAGTAATGTCTGTATGACAGATTGTACAAAATGCGCAGTTGCATTCTCGTGTCAATTGTGTTACTACACCTTTAAATTGACTTGGATAACTGTCCTTTTATTTCTGCATTCGCTTGATATTCACAGTCTTTTGGAGCAACTCCATCTTTACATAGTGTCACTAGAAATGGCACAGATCCGCCATTCCCATGTGTTCGCTCGTGATGTGTCACAGTGAAACTTAAATATGACTGGGCCTTGAATATTGCATTCGAACGTTTGTAAGATTCTGTGTCTACATGAGAAAATGGAAAGCGTAACGGGACAGCGCAAACCCAGAACGCAGAAATTATGAGCGAAAATCAGGACTGTTCTGCACAAATCGGAATAGTTGGCAGGTATGTATGTGAAGTGACAAAACACATTTTGATAAATTTCTTTTTCGGTACATTCCATAAACTGAATAATTTCATGTATTTTTTATCATCACTAGCTTATACATGTAGAACTGCTAAACTCTTCATGCAGCAAGCCTCTCTTGAAGAGGGTAGAGTACTTTTACATGTCACTCTGTACTGTGATACAGACCCGTTTACCAACAAGACACATAAAGGACTCAAACCCAGGTTCTTATGGCTTTCTGCTTGACAGATTTACCACTTTGTCACACATACTTGGATTCCAGACCCTTACCTTATTAGACTGATGAATGGGATGTCCACCTCCCATTAACGAGTAACAGGTCACATGACCATCAAATGATGAAGTAGATATAATAGCTGGATTTCGTGGACACCATTTAACATCAAAACACCACTGGTTACTAGTAGGAAGTTCATACACAACCTTAAATATGATTAAATAAAATGCTACATGTATATAATTAACTGTGTGAAAGAGACCTACAGTTTAAAATATAAAGTTCATGATCAAATATCACTACACCAACAACCTTTATAAATATTCAAGATATCCTCTTTAGTAAGAGTCGCATGCATTTTCATTCATTTTAATCTGTGTTACAGAGTCTCAATTAATATGTATTACAGCTTTCTGCCAATGTGGATATTTATCTTTACCTCTCCTCCCTGAACATTACTGTTTGGATTCCAGCAGAGTATTCGATTATCTTTACCACAACTTAGAAGCAAATCAGGGTCTTGAGGACACCAAGCAATGTCTAAAACTCCTCTGAAAGTTGTAAGATCTCATGAATAAAACAGATGTGCCAAACAAATATACAATGTATTAATTTTAGTACAATGACTGCGTTAGTGCTAAAGGTTCCATATTCACCATGAGAAAGTAATATTCAGATGTGGCAAATTCAGTTGCAATTGTCAATTTGGCAATTGTAATACTTATGGTAGGCTACTGGAAAAGGCCAATGGATATGAAGTGTGTACTGCCAATAAAAAAAGTTCAAATGACACATAAAATTAACAGTCAAAACCTTGTAAAAAGACTGATTTATTTAGTTATTTCCTGAAATTACGTTTTATAAAGAGCATTACACTTCCGGATACAATGTTCATTTCCGGTAGCAATTTTCTCTCTTTTTTTTTAAGTTATTTTCAATTTTCACAACATGGATGATAACAATGAAGATGTGTGGCTAATTGAATGCATACATATATGGGTAGGGAAAAGGGGGGAAAATGGTGATTAGCAATTTTGGCTAGTTCCATTTTTTTTTCTCCTGCTAACACAGAATAAACAGGTACCAATTAAACAATGGACAAAATACATTCATAATAAGTGACAGTGTAATTTCTTTGAAATGCATTAAAACTTAGTTAAAATTTACTGTTTATTAAAAACTGATGGATGTTTTTAAATATTTCATACACAGCTCATAGCTTACCTTTGGTGATTTTCAAAAACTTTAACAGGTGATGTTGCATATCTGAGATCCCAAAGCTGTATTACTGGTGTATGATCATCCTCAGAAGACAGACACAACTGTGTGGCTACATCTGGGTGCCAGGCAACCATCTTACACTTAATCTAAATTAGCAGATCTTCAATAAGTATTGTTTAAATCAAATCATATCATTTTCATTATGACTGTAAATAAAATCATTAACAAGGGAATCAGTGAATCTGATAGAAGCTCTCTATAATCAAATTACCTATAACTGCAACAATACTTCTTGCAGAATTTTTTCTCTGAATTTATTCCTATGGATTTCCTTTGAGCCAACATATATAATATGCTATACAGACAAACCTCGACATCTAGAAATCAGAGGGACTGTGGAAAATACTTCAAGATATCCCGAGTTCAAGATATCCAAATCACAAATTTTGAAGTTGTTAACACACACAGGTCCATTTGATATGTGCAATTATTACAGTACATGAGGTATTTCTCAATAAATACACATGAAGATGTTCCTTAATCTCAATCACATCATACATTTTGTTCATGAAAATATGGTAAGAATATACTCCAAAACTGGTTTGTTTGGTTTTCAGTACTTTAATTCAACTTCAAATTTAATAATCATCTAACAATTAGTATAAACAACAATGTACCAAGGGACTTGATTGATTATGTAATCATTGTGGCTTTGTACACTAGCAGTCAATTAATCATGTTATACATGCAGCCTGTCAACTATAGAAACACTGCCGTCAAAACTGTCAATAAGAAACCAAGTTTGAGATAAACCGAGTAAATAAGAACCTCAGGACTTGCAATGTACTTGAGATACGCATAGTATTTAAAATATCACTTTTCGACACTTGTGAGCTGAATTTAATCATAATATGAACGATTTTTCTTCAAGATATCCTGGGTATCAGAATTATCAGTGTTTGAGATATCAAAATTTGACTGTATATCATTTAGCATCAGATACTTACCAAACAAATTTCTGTAACACATTTCATTCCATACAAAAATAATAAGTACAATGATAGTGACCTACCCTAGACATGCTGTCACTGACTTTGATGATGGGCTCATTTTTACGTAGATCCCAAACCACACATCGGGAGGCGAAAGTCGATGCTATAATGTGTTGGACCTGACGATTCCAAGCTATGCAAGCAACTTCTTCAGGTGGCTACAAAATAATACAATGTAGTCATCAGCGATTATGATTTATACATGTAGTGGCTTATTTTAATTATCATTTAATAATTCACATGTAGTCAAGAACTATTTTACTGATAGTAAGATACATGACAATTTTCTGAGAATAGCACAGTTACTAGTGTTGTAACAATTGTCGGTGACAATCGCACTATCGTCGTTAATGATTCAAAGTCGGTGACTATCGGTAGTGTTTACAATAATCGATTATCATGCTAGTTAAGAACAAGAAGTTAGTCGTACAAGCTGTGTTTGATAAAAACGAACATAATGTGTAAATAATCATAGTGGACAGTCATGACAAATGTTCCCAATATCTATCCATTTTCTGGACACACTGAATCAGTTGTACGGAGGTATATCGGGTTAAAAAAGAAGGAGGAGGGTCCATCTTCAAAGGCAAACCTAGAACACAGCTATTCGTAAATAAATCATGTGATTACTTTGAAACAGCCCCTTCGACTTGTCTACAAAGTCTTTTACAATATAAACAAAGTCAAAGGGGCCGTTTCAAAGTAGCCACATGATTTATTTATGAATACCTGCGACCTAAACACGAGCAATGTGATCTGCAAAATATGCAGAAAACCATTCGCTAACAAAGGAACTGTAATAGTGTAATGTCTACTGATTTGGTTGGTTGATTGGTGTTTTACACCGCTTTCAACAATATTTCAGTTATATCGCGACATGGAAGCAGGAGGTTACCAACCTCTTAAACATCGTGGCGCAATCCGGGAATCAAACCCGGATCGTCGGCGCCGCAAGCCAAGCGCTTAACCACTACACCAAGCCTGCCCCTCTACTGATTTGGAGAACAGGAACGCCATACATGTTTAAATAAAATACAACAGTATACAATGCAAGCTGTTACTTTTAATGCCCTTTTCTACCTTCCCTAAATGTGAAAATAGTAAGTAATTTTGTATTACATGTATATAAGTACAGTATGCCCATATATACATGTGCCAATACTAAAATTGTGTTTATCTCGACTGCAGTCTAATTATGCATTAGATATTTATTTTATCACATTTACCATTACCAATAGTGCAGTGATGGAACTGGAGATAAATATGAACATGATGAACACAATCAGTGATTTTGTGACAATTTAACCATAATTTGTTTCATTGGGGTTGATATTATTTATTTTTAACTACCCAATAGGCAACATTGATCAATATTGTAAATCTTTACATGTTCCATTTGACTTAATATATTTGAGATTTATTGTCTGATGATCAAAATTTTCGTATTACACATGTATGTTTTTATTTGTTTTTGTTTACATGAGAAGAAAATGTTTGATATGCTTGATCTTTAATATGTCTTTCAATATTATTTAATCAAAGGACCCGAGGTCCTGAAAGATACTCCTACTCACATCTTGTTGTGAGTTGAGATCTAAATGTATCACACACTAAGGACACCTCGACCTCATTTTCTATGAAGTTGATTGAAATGAGTTATGTTATTACAAATGTATGAAACTAAGGTAGTGCACTGACAAACCTGCTCATTGTAGTTGGGTGGACGTATATCTGACCTTTGCACTTTGAACACAACAAGCAAATTCTGAGAATTTTGGTTCCCCGCTTTCGGGGTTCTATCAGTAAGGGTGCAGTGATCTGTGACATACTGTCATGGTTGTGCATGTCTACAGACACACATGCCAAATATGAAGGCCCTACTCCTAATGGTGAAAAAGTTACACTGAAGTAGGTCAAAGGTCATGGTCACATGATAAAAATTTTGGTACCAACGGAAAGGTATTGCAATTAGGGACACACATGTCAAATATGAAGGCCTTTCGTCTTACGATTAAAAAGTTATAACCAAGGTTAAAATTTTTCTGACGGACAGAAGAATGAGATATAATGTCCCCATGCTTTCACGAAAAGCGGGGAACAATAACAGTAAGATACTCTTTGATAAGGAGTATCTTAAAAACAAAAGAAAATTTTGAGGAAAAAAAAAAATTCTTTTTCTTGCATTTGATAGTTGAATTTCAAATATCTGAATGTACCGATCATTTCGATTATCAATCAATAGTACCTTTCCAATTGTATCTGATAATCAATAGTGAAATTGATCTGATTTTACAACACTAACAGTTACAGACAGAAACAACCTGTGTTTGTGAAACACCAATGCCCCCAGCGGCACCAAAGTCCAAAAAGTTATTTTTAACGAGAAGGTCATTGTCAAGGTCAAAAGGTCATCAACCTTTGTATCAATTGAAAGGGCTTCATTAGTTGAGTATGCATGTCAAATATGACGTCTCTATCACTCATGGTTCAAAAGTTATAGCCAAGGTTAAAGGTGACAACAGACAGACAAGCAAACAAAGAAACAAACAGACAGGACAAAAACAATATGCCCCAATCTATCGATCCGAGGGCATAAAAAGACATTTAATCCATAAACTACTATAGCATCAACCACTTTTTGTGCATAATTAAAGATATTAACTGAAGCAGATGATACCTGTGATTTTGCTCCTGGTGTCATAGGAGAGTCTGGTTTATTCAAATCCCAAATATAAATCTCCGACTCTGAAGCACCAGATGCCAACAGGTTACTCTGAAATATACATACATCATAAAGTCAAAAAGTAGTTAAACTAAAATTGTGAAAGATGAGTGATATTTGTATCATTACATCACTAGACAATAAGAATGATAGATCTATACTCCTATATAATTTGTAACAGTCATAATCCTGATGACTGTGAATTATACTTCGACAAATGACCCTCGGTTACCTTAGTGCATAGGCTAGGTCATACATGAAGTTGTGTTAAGTTTGATTCCAATATATGCTTTAGGTACAGGAATATTTTCTCTTTGTCTGATAATACATACGATCATTTTAAAATGACCTGTAGACAGCTGAGTTAAATTTGGATATTTACCACTCAACATAGGCATACATCCTCTTCCAACAATGGCCTACCGGTAGTTCCAATGGAACATAATAACACATTACTAAAATAATTAAAATCATGGCAAAAATAGACCCATTTAAAAACCAATAGAAACAGTTTTCTCTAATTTCTAAGTGAATCTGCAGAGTTGACTGGAGATTGCCAGTAAATTTTCCGGACTTTTGTGAGTAACGATATTAACATGAATGCCTTTAAAGATCTCTTTAAAACCAGTCAAAATAAATGATGCTGATATTGATAAAAAATCTATTTCTAAAAACTCTGCAATGAAATGTATTACGAACTTAAAAGAGACTTTTAAATTTAAAATACATCATAAGTTTTGTCTGGGCTAGAATTTTTCTCGGGTTAGTGAAAGTTTGGGCTCGGCAAACATTACTCAATGCTTACTGGATAGTGATGTAAAAAAGTTTTCGGAAAGACCGTCCTACTGTAATTAGGTGTTATCAAATTAAGTGAGATGTTAATAACAATGGTGAAATTTAAATTTAGTAGATGACTCAGAAATTTGTTTGATGAAAAAAGGACATTAAACACAGATGTCACGGTCACCGTATTATATAATACCAACCCCAGTTTTCTATAAAAACAACAAATAATAAGTCAATATCTTGGGTTGTTAGATTTTAACTGATAGAATGTAGGGACAATTTGTCTGCCAGGAGATGCAGAACACTTGTGATAAAATATTAGACTGATATGAGCATTATAGATTAGTATTGCATTTGTATATGATTTTTAAAAAATGTTTTCTTAAACTTCACTTTTCTTTCATTGAATATAGAGAGCAAAATACCTGAATTATTTCTATTTCTTTCATTTTTGTTAAATTAATTCCAAAAATATGAAAAATGTAAGAGCATGTACTTATTTATGGAGGGTACTATTTTGATAATTTAATGTTATCTGATGTATCTAACTCAAACTTGAAGATTATATTTTCTAATTTACCACTTACGTAGCATAATGAAGTTTCACATGTTATGTTCAGTTAACGAAAAATCATAAATAGCATATTTGCTGATTAGAAATCATGATGCAAGATAGCATTAATTTATAGGTCAATTTCAATTTTATCTAGTGCTAAAATGTTTGGAGATCAAATATAACATGTTTAAACTTTAATGAATTTGGGGCAGGGGAAAATACAAGAGTGGGAAAAGGGTTTTTTATAGTGTTACACAATAAATTTCAATCATTTCCTTAAGTTCAGTAAATTTATAGCATGTCCAGTATTTTTAGAAAATCTGCAGGACAAATTTATAGCATGTGCTGAGACAGTTTCGGAAACTCTGAATCTGTGGGTGCTGATCCTGGTACTGAAAAGATTCAAGTGAATCAGCATTCAGCACATTCTGAGGGCAGGAATTCCAAATGATGATGATGCCAGCTGCATACAAAGAATTTTGGTAGCTCCTGATTATATAGCTAATAGGCAGAATGATTGCAGGAATCCCTGACTTTGTTCTGTTGACTGTCATGCCCAAAGGAAGGAGTAGACAGGGTTCTAGAAATCCCATTACCCTGTTACCTCTGGTAAGTGAAAAAACAGGTCATGTAACTGAAAACCTTTTAACCTCTTACTCAGTGGTAAGTAAATTCTGAATAATGCAATCACATTAATTTTAAACTTTGCTAAAGAAAAGACGATATAGCACAACCAGAAATAGCGGAATCGAAAATTAAATTTACCAATACCAGTTTTGATTTTATTTAAAAATCATAAATCGTAAGTTCTCTGTCTTTGTCTCAGCAGGGGACCCAGTATTCGCGAAAACTCACTAGCCTGACACTCAAGGCTACCAAAATCTCCTAAGGAATAGATCTACTAAAATTTGCTTTTGAAGTAGCCGAACTACCCAGTAAAAATACTGATGTATCCAGATAAAAAAAAATGACAACTTGCTAAGGCTAACATAATTCATCAAGATTTCAAATTTTCTATATACTTTCTTTTGATTCTACCATGCTTGATATATTGGTCTAAATTCAACCACAAACTTATAATAATTGTCTTTACATCCTAGATTCGATTATACACGTACATAAACTTACAACAATTTCATTTATAATCTTTATTGTTTAGTAATTTTCTTTATCTCTTTTAAATACAGTTAAAATTAAGCAAATGGCTTTAATTTCTCAAACACTTCTTCAATGATGGCATATCTATATTTGAAACATTTCAATTTTATCAGAGGAAATTCTGAATACAAAAAGAAAACAATCTCTCAAAAATGTAAATGGAACTTAAAACCTTGAAATCAAAGCACATCATTATAACCTTTCTATGTATGAATCCAACTGATGCCAGATTAATTATCTTTAACACATGAAAAAGTTAGTATCTAATCCACAAGGTAGTGATTTACTGGTAATCGCACTAATGAAATGTGATCCTTTACAAAAAGATGGATATACGCAGAATTGAAAAAAGGAAATGTACCTGTCCCAATGATATTTCTATGTAACTACGCAATGGGTGTGGTTAAAGTTGGATCAGGTGTTTTGGACCAAGGTTTTCTACAATTTTAAGAAGTATTGTTTCGTGTAAAAAAAAAATCATCATATCGCAATTGCCATATCAGAATAATTATCGTATCGTGAGGGACGTGTATGGTTTCAGTCCTAAAAATTGCAAATCTATACATTTTACTCTTACTGTACATGTTGTCAATAATGAGCATGTTAATGGGCAAAAGTTACCTATATTATGCTTTTCTCAGAATTAAGTTTTGAATATGCCTTTATACTTTGGTTTTGAATATGCCTTTTTACTTTGGTTTTGAATATGCCTTTTTACTTTGGTTTTGAATATGCCTTTTTACTTTGGGTTAGTACATTTTTACCCTTGGTAAGTGGATTTCAGTCAATTACCCCTTGGCAAGTGGATTTTTGAAAAATTCCTAGAACACTGAGTAGGTCAGATGAAAAGTCATTCATTGAATAAGGCTGTACACTGCACATTACATTATTACGACTCTACGTTTGCATTGTTTCTCTTAAAGGTTTTACAGTTGGAGATCTTGAAACTGATGACTGTAGTCTCCAGGGATGAACTAAGCAGTCATCTGTTGAGTAGTCTCTACTGCCTTTGTGTTTAATTCTGATGACCCCACACAGAAGAAGTGTATGCAAGCTGAGGACTGATGAAAGTTTTTCAGCCGGAGTTTTTCAATTGGCATGGGCAGGATGACAGATTGAGTTTCCTTCTAAGAAAAAGGTGCATTTGTTTACTTTCTTCATCATGATTTTTTGTGATGCTTTCAGCAGTGTGTTTCTTTGCACTTCATATTGGTTGAGTTAAATGACTATCATGATAAAGGTCTTACTAAAATCTACAAGAACTACATGTAGCTGCTGCTTGTTATAAGCCTCTGCAAACAAAAACAATTTTCTCATTTCACTCTGCTTGCAGTTCTTGTATACCTCCTCACCTGAAACGGATTAAAATCCAAAGCTTTAACAGCTCCTATGTGCTTCTCCTTTTTAAATTTCAGGCTACTGGAGGATCCCTTGATTAGACCAGCTCCATCATAACAGTAGAGACTACCATTATCAGCTCCTGCTACCACTGTACCAGAACATGCACTCGAGTCCGACATCCCATGGGAGCCCCATACTATTTTGTGAAATCTAGAAAAAAAAACCCAGTATTTGTCAAACAAAAACGTACAAGTTGTATTTCAGAAATATGAGTGTTCCTGGCGGCAATGTTGTCAGTAAAAGCTATTATTCTTAAACTATTTCAAACTCAAAAGTCAAAGGTCATAAGGTGAAAATTTTGGTACTGACAGAAAGGTCTTGTCACAAGGAATACAAATGTAACAGTCCTATCCATTACCATTCAAAAGATAAACCCAATAATAATGTATTTGAATGTAGGTCAAAGGTCACAGTCAAGATAGCAAGGTAAAAAATTATGTCACCAATGAAAAGGTCTTGTCACAAGGAATACGTGTGTAAAATCTGAATGCCTTACCTTTTACAATTCAAAAGTTATTAACATTGTTAAAGTTTTGAAATGTAGGTCAAAGATAACAGTCAAGGTTATGAGGTTAAAAATTGTTGTATTGACAGAAAGGTCAAGGTCAAGAATGTCAAAAATTATTGTACCAACAAAGTTTTTGAAATGTATGTTAAAGGTGACAGTCAAGGTCATGAAGTAAAAAAATTATTGTACTGACAGAAAGGTCTTGTCACTTGTCACAGACAGACAGGTCAAAAACAAGATGCCCCAAAATCTTTGATTCTGGTGCATAAAAGAATAGTACTAAGAACTAAAGAAAACAATTATCTTGAACACTGTATAAGTCCAACAGACTAATGAAAACATGGTGATACCCACTCAAATCCTCTCATCCGCCCTGCAAACTATATGACTGAAAACTTATTTTTCTGGAAATCCCGTAACGAGAGTCAGAGTCGCTGGTGCGCTTCGTTGAAACAGATTATAGAGCAGCTTCAATATGTTTTCGAATGACATCGTTGTTTTGCATGGTGATCGTGGGGCCACAGAGAAATGTGGCGATATATTTAGCCATCCTTCCTTTATGGATGAGGAGCTAGAGGCATATGTGCCCCACAGTGTCTTGAAATCTGACAAATCAAATGTGTTTACCCAGAAATTAAATCATTGAATTTAAAATGAATAAATAGTCTATTTTTCTATGGACTAATAGATTTTTCTGCGGACTAATGGATATTGTAACCGATTAGTCCGCCAGACTAGTGCTTGAAAAAGTAAGTTTCGAGCCCTGCATGTGCCTAAGTCAGCATACCAAGATTAGTGTTAAATCGCATTGAGTTATTCTGTTTCTGAAAAATTCTCGGTAATGAAAGAATGAGCCGTAGAAAGAATGAAATAGCTCATGAAAAATGGTCAGAGCCATCGGAGTAACAGTGAGTGCTTGAATAAGCTCATTCTCTTCTGCATTATGTCAAGCTCTTTATTTACCATGATGTTAGAAACGAAACAAAGGCATGCCAACCAAACAAAAGCTACCTTAAATGTCAGGTTGGAACCAGCTAAACTTAACGAAATTCTTAAGACCAGAAGTGACTACAAACGATGAAATTAATAATATACACAAGGAATTATGAATGAACATTACCCACAGCTCCTTTGCGGAACAGACTCAGCTCAGATCATTTAGAGGGACCAAATATGTTATTCTTTGACTCTAAAAAACAATCACTGAGTGGCGAAATATGAAAAGCCGTTATATCTTTAAGAAATGATCCAACAAACTTCGATAAAGTTCATTATCAAGTGTTCTTGACACTGACTTCTTTCTTTATTTATTGTATATCAATGTCTATGAAAGTAAAATATGACATATTTGTGTAATAAACTAGTGAATTTTCAACATTCTCACTGAAATTTAAATATCTCATTAAATTTTTTTGTGGTGAGAGAATTCTCTCATTAACATCAAAATCCAGATACATCACTGAAGATTGCAAATTTAGTAACTGTAGCACCTATACCTTCTCCAATACTGAGTTACCCCAAGCAAGAAAACTGACAAAGTCAGAAGGGCCCTCCAGGATGCCTGTCACCATAACCTTGACCTTAATTTGGTACCAGCAGAGAGGTCTTGTCATACATAACACAGATATTAAATATGAAAGCCCTACTTTTAACGGTTCAATAGTTATGGTCAATGTCAAAGTTTTTCAAATGCAGATCAAAGGTTACTGTTAATGCCACATGATAAAAAATTTTGGTACCAACTGAAAAGTCTTGTCATAAGGAACACACATTCGAAATATGATAGCTCTACCTGTGACATTGTATTAGATATGGCCAATGTTAAAGTTTTTTGGCTGACGGAAAGAGACGGACAGACAGACACAGTGCTTATTGTAGGGCACCTGCTTATGAAGAAGTTAAAATTTAAATATTTTGACTATGGCTTTTTAAGTCAGCTAAATATGGAATGAAATGTAAAACATCTGTTTAAATTCTAGGTTTAAATACATTAATATAAAGCAAGATAATTCTTAAATCAGACTCATTTCCCAGCACCTTATGTCAAATTATGGAAATCTGACATATTTACATAAAAATTATCATAATCCAAATACAATGATAAATATTAATATATGCAAGACATACGTGTAAACAGTGTATATGCAATAGCTTACCTGCATTCTGATGGCACAGATGCAACCAATGGCATTGTCAAAGAAGAATCACTGAGGTTTAATTCATATACCTCTAAAGCTGCTGATGTACTACAATAGAAATATGTTTATTTTTATGGGTACATAAAACTATCTAAGGTTGTTTAAAGTAAAGCAAGGATACATTTAACACGGATTATACTTTTAAATGAAATACTCTGTTGTTATTTTATTTATACAATGTATTAAACATGCTTATCTTTGTAAAACACATGTCAGCCTTCTAAAGAACTTGTTATCTTGTACATGTACAGTATTGTTATAATGACATGCACATCAGCATATGACATAATACATGTAATAGTGATGATACTACACTTACTGATCAACAGTGAATTGAAAGGTCAGATACAAATATATTACTCAAATACTGAATATACACTGACTGAATATTTCATATGTATCACATTAATGTCTGGTCTAGGAGGAGTAAGACTAGGAGCTGTGTACCAGATAGGGATGGTATGAAAAAAGGTGAATACTTTGGAATTGTCTACTATTACAGAAATAAGAATTTGAAGTGTTCATGAAATAAAGGAGAATGCTGTTTCTCTTTCCTTACTTTTTAAAACTAATAAACTATATCAATCATAATAATCCTAGCTCTCTACTCAACAAAAGTGATTAAACAATCTGATTAAAAAACTGCTCTCGATTTGCAAACTGCCATACAGATGTGACAACGAATGACTGAGGGTTAATTTTTAATGAACTTTCTCTTTTACCAATCAGAAGACAATTTGCATGAACATTTGCATTTTGGGTCTTCTATATTCGTCATCATATAATGTTAACTACCAAAAACCAATTTTTAATTCTTAAAAATGGTGAAAAATCATCGTGAAAAAGGCTTCAAATGGAATAGTGTAGGTTTTAGCTCAAACATTCACAAGAGTTTCAAATCTAGATTTCAACGAAAGGCATGACATCAAGTACTCTAGCCCATTTCACTAACAGTAACAATGGTAGAAAAAAATGTAACCATTCCATAAGTCAGGTATTTACAGGATCAACCACGAATTCGTACTTCACGTAACTTCCGATGAATTTAAGTTTACACTTACCAAGGGTGAAAGTGGAAACACATATATATTTTTTTTGGCCTAATACAGTATTTCTGTATTTATATGTAAATAATGAGCAAGTTCAGAGAAAACAATGTATGATTCTTAAACAATCATTGCCAGATCTCTATACCAATACAATGCATATGTATATACATGTACAAATAGAGAGCAGAGCAGTTTTAATCAGACTTGTGATTAAACATACATGTACATCATGTATGCTCATATGCATCTTTTATGCAAACCACACATACCTGAAAGTGGCATCAAGCTGTTGAGCTGCAGTACCAGCCACCATATATATTGGATACTGGTCTGGTGGCGACCATGCTATATTAGCTGTCCGTTCTATCTCTTTCAGTTTCATTTTACCTTTAAGATATAAAAACAGACAATAAATGCAGCAAAATATCATAATAAATACATGTACATGTATACATATCATTTTGAAACAATGCTTAGAAAAGGACTTTAAGAGGAGTTTTTTGACTTCTACATGTCTGTCAATACTGGTACGCATTTTCTTTTTCTAAAATAAAAATCTCTTTAAAACAAAAAGCATAAGTAAGTTTTCTTCTAAGTTGTATCAAAATTCAAGTAACGCACAGTTCAGAAGGGCGTTACACTAACACCAGTATCATCAGGAATTTGGTTGGTGCAGAGTAGATGACCCTCTATCCTTTCGAAGCAGAAACCAAACATGTTACCCTGAACCCTACATTTTTTAAATATTTTCAGTCAAAAACACGTCAAAATGTGTTCTTCAATCCCCTTGGCAACCTGGACCTGGAGTCACCTCTGACTATCTTTCATAGGTGTAAATTAAGCGTCACTGACTGTCTAAATCTGTACATGTATGCAACGCATCAGGCAGATGCTGTCACCATGGCATGTAGGTGAAATAATCTTGAAGTGACATAAAACAATAATCAATCAAAGTCACTGACTGTTGATGAAAGTAACAAGTAGATTCTACAGATGATAAGGTCAGAATCAATACTGCATACCTGGGTATATCACTTAATACCGTACAAATGTATATCAATTATCAATACATGTAAACTGATGTTTATGCATTTATACATGTATACCGGTACTATACATAGTAGAATTTAAATTTTCATTTATTCACAAACAAATACAGATGATCCAAAAGTCACCAGACCACCACAGGGCTCGCGCTGCCATTCGCCATTGGCGAAAGAAGTTCAGAATCGGCGATAGAAATTATGAATTGGCAAAAGCCAATTTTTCAGTGTTATGAATTTTCTCTTGTATTGAATTGATACAAGATAAGGCTAAACGTAAAAGTCATTGACACGTGAAGTCTTTTGTTCGAGTGCTGTAGTCAAATAGCGGTTGATGACTTAATTGGTTGATTGGATTAATCCCCGTTAGATAACTTTAACACCTCGTCGAGAAGGTGCCAAGGTAGGTACAAACGTTTATTAATTAATAAGTTTTCATAACGATTATCCGTGATCATAAGTATGCTATTTCGATTGGACTAAGTTTAAAAGAACACGTTTTAATTATGAGAAACTACAATTAATCATTTGTTTCTTATTATTTTGTAATTTCCAATTAGAATACGACAATGAAATATTTCATCATTCTTTATGCAACCGAGAACTTGATAACATATACATGTACATGTAGTTAAACAAAATTTTGAATTGACCGACGATTGGTCTAGTATATCTCAAACTTTCTGCTCTTTAGCTTTAAAGTAAAAAATACCAAGTCGAAATCATATAAAGGATAATGTTTCAGTTTAGAAATCAACTTCAATTAAAAATTCTAGCAGGCGTTTCAATTGCTAATAGTAAAGTATGACTCGGTTATAGGCCTTATGATTTGCGACGTATGTATCAAAGCTTGCGTCAAAAATTCATTTAACGATGGCTGCAACGTGATAAAAGAGGACAACATAGACAATCATGAGAACCGTAAAGGTATATAAAATGATATTAACATCTTACGCATACGTGACTTATAAAATAAAATATTTCGTAACTGTATGCAAGCGTAGTGAATCGCTTTATTCTATGGGCAGTATATTTGTAGTCCTGTCTATTTTTGCACATAGAATATATGTATACTTTAAATCACTCATTAATTAAATGAATGGAACATATTTTTTAATGTTTTTGGCTCATGTATTTCAGCTGGTAACAGCCATACTGTAGCCGTGATGAAACTATGAGTGGGTTCTAACACGGACGTAGCCCGTGTGAATGCAGTGTCTAAGAGAAGACTGCAGTGGGTTCTTGTGAAAAATAGAAGAATTAGCTTCCAAAGTACAGGTAGTGACTGACTGAGTATCGGGATGAACAAGCCTCTGGTGACTAATAAGAGTTTGCACAGTGAACTTGCAACCTATAATCCAATAAATGAACATTTAACTTCCTCAATCATAGCAATATCTTTTCCAAATTAGGTTTATAACTTCTTCTATCTTCCGTTTTATCTGCAAACACAATAATACTCTCTTTTCGCCATTTGTGAGTACAGTATGACGTCAAATCTTACAGAACACGACTTTGCATTCGTGACACTTCAGCATCTGACACATTCTTGTAAAGAAAAACGTGATGCAACCTCGTCACGAATGAGCAAAGTTGCGTTCGGTGAGATCTGATGTCATACTCTATACACAAATGACTAAATGGAGAATCTTGTCAAGTTTTCAGATAAAACGGCAGCTAGCAGAACAGTCTTCGCGAGAAGTCTTTTTCACTACAAGCCCAAAGGGCAGGTAACAGACAAAATTCAGAAGCCCCAAAAAAATTTCACAAGCCCGAACTTTTTTTTATACTTTTAATTTTAGAAAATAAAACAATTCAATTTTTATTCAATTAGCTCCAGTTCTCATTCAGTTTCTTTCTCAGTCTTCGGGCAGTTCGCAATTTTATGACTAGTTTGTCATAGTCTGCTTTCTTAAGCTGATGTAGACACTTGCTTGCCTCACTTAGACCAGAAAGACAAGAAGCAGAATTATTGTCTCCTACAACATCACTTGGAATATGAGAATATTTTGGTACAAAGTAATCTTACCATTTTGACTCTTCATGGTCCCTCACAGAGGTCAGCCTAAAGTGGTCACTGCCCGTGACAAACCTACTATTCTCCACATTTCTTGCCCTGCAACATTTTACCCGACTCAACGTCAAACTCCAGTCACGGGGCCCCTCACACCAATGTGGCTGGAATATCCTCTGCCGCCATGTTTTATAACGATGCTTTGCCCCCTCTTTTTCTTCATGCAATGGCCGCAGCCGTTTCAGTGTCTTGCGAAAAGGATCTGCCCCCTCCTCAGGAAAGGAATCATGACCTGTCATTATGCCCTGTTCACCTTCCAAAACTTTACAAGCCCAATCGTGCCTATGATCCTGAAATTTTACCTGCCCGATCCCTATTTTACAAGCCTCTGACATCAGGCTTGTGCCATCTTCCGAAGACTGGTAGAAGTTAATATTAGTTATAGATATTTGGAAAAGATAGTGGTATAATCAAGTACGTTAAATGTTCTTTTATAGGATTATAGGTTGAAAGTTCGCTGTGTAAACGCTTATTAGTCACTAGAGGTTTGTACATCCTGATACTGGCTGGTATCCCTAAAATTCCAACTTTTGATGAAATTCTCTGACCCTCCCCTACAAACTTGCCATCGAAGCGAGGATTTATATTGTTGTTTTCACCTGGACATTTTTTGTGTTGTAATGGGCATATGATGGAAAATGAAGGCAAATATGTCTGGATATTATCCGATACCTGCACTTTGCAGGAAACAAAGGTTTGTATGGTGTGTTTGATAATTAGTACACAGGGGTGTCAAATAACGAAAAATGGAATAACATAAAGAAGAACTGACAAGATATTCTGGCAAGTAGCAATAGTACACGACAGCATAATAAAACGGCCACCTGCAAGAATCTCAAAAGAGATTACCTATTTACGATCTTACTACAGCCGTATCAGAGAAAATTCTGACTCATCTTTCTCTCGATAGATAAATTTTATCGATTCAATCACAATTTGATATAAAATATACATAATAATCATTCTTCTCATATATTTTGCCTGTAGAGAGTGCACGCTGAGACATCTGAACCTTACTAACCAAGAAAAATATTGTTTTACACAGTAAACATGCATTTTGACGTTTCGGCCATTTGCAACTAATCTTCCGTTTCACCGGTCGCTTTAAATCAACATATATTTACCTGTAAGTCCAGTTCAAATATCAGAATGTGAATGATAAAACCACACTTCTCTTCTTTGAAATTCTCTAACAATCTGGTATTTTTCTAGCCATATAATTATGAACAAGTCATAATAAGTTACACGTAAGTACACTCGTTTGCATACCAACGTGGCAGATATGAAATGATCCCAGAATGCAAAGCGCACATGGGCGCTTTAGTGGGGGCAATATCAAAACAAATTAACACTAATAAAAGACATACTTTTCACCCCACCTCTTCAAAACAAAACCCTTAAACAAACAAATAATAAGACAAAAGGGAGGTAAATTTGGTTGGGTCAGATTATTTATTTTCTTACCTTTGAGGGATAAAATATTTATTTCCTTGATATCCTGAGACAGATTATTTATTTTTCTTGACTTTTTGTCGGCAAGATACTTGTTAGAACTGTATTGTAATATATGCCATTACTGAACAGAACACATGCTAATACAATGTATAAAGTAAATCAACAAATACTATGTTAAAACTACTTTAATTACATAGGTCTTTTTACTACATGTACCAGTTTCTATAGTGAAGTGTTTAGTCTCTGTCAGATCTTGAAGGATGTGTGAGGAAAGGTTGTTGTTTTGGCTTCTTCCAATATGAAGTGTACTCAAAACTGAGTTGAGCGTTATACTTCATGGTTCCTGTCCGAAGGATACTAATTCATTCAATTTTGACTTACTTCGAACTATGTCATTTTAATGTAAAAAGCATTTCATAAATATTTTTGATATATTTGATACATTGATTTTTTTACATATTTAACTTTGTCTTCACTAGCCTACTTCTAAACTGGATTTGAGAAAACTTGGGAGACGTTCCTGTACAATTTTACATGTTTTATAGGTTTTGAAGAAACTTAAACATTATGTGGCCATCTACAAGCATTGTTCAGTATCATTGTGCAATTATCTTTTCAATGTCTCAGGTGAACACTATAGGCTCACTTGGGACTCTTTTTACTTTTGTTATCGTGCATGTTAAGTGAAGATGTACGTTTTTGTTGTTTTTACTTTTGTTCTTATTTTGAAAGTTATGAGTTTTTATTTTACATCTGAATAAATGTGTTAAAATCATTTGACGAATGTCCTATTGCATTGCTTTGAATGAAACTTAAAAGAAATGAAACATGTCAACAAATTGGAAACCATAGATTTTGAAATGTACATGATTTAATTTAAACATCGACTTTGCATATATGCTCAGCTGAGAGATGAGAGCGAATGCAATTAAGATCCCTTTTGGTCACTTGTTTTAACGTTAACTTATAGGAGTGCCTAGCATATAAATGAGGGGTGGACAACACTAGGGGAAGTCGGGGAAAGGGATTGGAGCTTCACGGCAAGGGAACGCGAACGACATTATTCCGAACAAGAACCTGAAGAGAAAATCTCTCGGAAAACAGATGATAGGGTCCTTGTCCCTTGTCTGTTCCTAAAAATGGACATAAAAATATACTTTTTACAAAATGCAACAATTCTATAAAGTTTTGTCAAACATGTTGAATAGTACGTTTTGTCCAATACTATAAATTCCGCTGAAATGTGAATTATACATTTAAACTACTGCACATTATAATATAAGCAGCAATATGGCGAGTGAAGCGAGCCGTAAAAAATGAACGTGTTTCTATAGAACATTCAGCTTTAAATTTGCATGATCTGCTATATGGCAGCCAGGAT
This sequence comes from Pteria penguin, assembly GCA_035048485.1. Taxonomy (NCBI): domain Eukaryota; kingdom Metazoa; phylum Mollusca; class Bivalvia; order Pterioida; family Pteriidae; genus Pteria; species Pteria penguin. Next base: position 12,098,081 of record CM068580.1, read on the forward strand.
ATATAATTTCATTTCAGTCAAAGCCAGATTCTTTATTTCCGGCATTTTCAGGATAAGACCATTTATTTCCAAAAAGTGCCAGCCCCTCCCCCTCAGAATCAAATTGTCGTCCCCTTAATTGTTTAAACCAAATTGAGGAGCTTCCAGCCCTCCCCCACCACCACCAAAGTTTCGCCATTAATTTGACCGGCACCTAAGCGGTACATAGTAATTAATCATCATTTATCATAATCATTTTCACTTTTGCAGATGAAAGATTTGTAAGTTGTGTCCCTCCGTATTTGAGTACTCAGCGATGCGACTCTGTAGGTATTCGTGAAATTTCATTTGTCAACAAGTTTTACTCAGCAGCGCCGCTGTGTAGGTATTCAGGCGAGATTTATACTCAGCTAAGGCACTGTGTAGGTATTCGTTCAAGATTTGTCAACAATTTATATTGGTCAATGATACATTATAAGATATTTTTGTGATAGTACTGGCCATCAATAGTGACAAAATGATCATTATGATTTTACTGATATTTGACTTCTCTTAAATAAAAAACAGGGGGGAAAATCATATAAAGCGATATGTGGAAAATTTGAATAGATGGGTTTGATTACATGGTGGTGTTGCGAGACCGGCATCCTGTGATATTTATAGTTTTCAATTGGCTCGTTTTCCTAGAGACTACACATACGTTCCCAACTTCTATACAAATACCTGAAAAATATTTTCTTCTTCTTCCAATACGAAGTGTGCTCAAAAGTTGAGCGTTATACTTCATGTGGCAGTCAAGATAAAAACATCACAGGGCAATATGATACAGTTAAAATCCTTGATCCTCATCCTAAGCTGAAGTGGGCAGGTGGTATGTTACCCAATGCAATCTGGTAGTCCTCCAAGGAACATGCTGATGTCATTGCTGATGGAAGTCTGTTCCAATCCCTGGTTGTACGTGGGAAGAAGGGGAACCGGTATACATCCTTTCTCGTTGTTGGGATGCGAAAGGTATGTTGTCCCCATGTCCTGATGTCTGTCTGGATAAGGCCTTGCTCTGCTGGAATGGTCACTAGATTGTGCTGAATCTCGAATAGCAAAAGAAGGCGGAATTTTAATGTTCTGATCTTTAGCGGTTCTCATCCCGGGGAGTTGACCATGTCTGAGATATATAACTTAATAAAGAATTTAAAAACGGCTTCATCTGTCAAGTCCTTTTTATAAGCCTTTTTTTCAAATTAATATATATATGAACATATATTTAAATTTATATAACATTAATGTATATGATAATGGAAAGAAGCAATCTGATTCAGATGTATGAGAAAAGTCATTACAGATATGCAGAGCTTAGTAGATTGATTGATGTATAATTGTATCTATATGCTGTATGGCATTTGATTAATAAACTACGATAAACTACTACGATTGATTGATTGATTGATTTTGGTTTAACGTTACACCACGAATATTTCACGTATATGGTGACGGCATACAGAGCATAGTTTTAAAGAATCTGTGAAATCATATCTCAAATCTAATGCTAGACAAAGAGAAGAAAATGAATTTTACTTGTATTAAATTGTAATTATAATTATTTCATTATTTCATTATTATTATTATTATTATTATTATTATTATTATTATTATTATTATTATTATTATTATTATTATTATTATTATTGTTTTAATGAATACTAGTAATTAGTTTTTATTATTATTATTATTATTATTATTATTATTATTATTATTATTATTATTATTATTATTATTATTATTATTTAATTTTAGATTGTTCAGGCAATGATTTTTAGTAACCATTTTAACATCCAATCAGAAAATGCAATATGATAACCTTTAATTTTTGTTTAATCAAATACTATAATTTCTATTATTTTATATTATTAATATCAAATTCCATCAATTAATGAGGACCCCATCGGAAATAAGCCATGTATTTAGGCTTTTATGGGTTATCCCAGGCAATATGTCATATTAAACTTGAAAGTAAATGTATTAGTACCATTTGTGATATTTTGTTATATAATCTATGATATCTTCAAAATGTGATAATTCAATGTATAATCTGTGATTAGTATCTATTTTAAAAACGTCTTGGATTTTTTAAAATCATATCAGAACTGTGATTTACCATCATCTTTTCATGCATAAATTGTCAATGTAACAACTGTGATATATTTATTATTTAATATTTATTACTCTTTTTATTTTCATTGTACATGTATATTGTATTGCCTGAATAAATAACATAACACAAACATCTGCCTGATGCGGGGCATTCAAATTTTGACCTTTGCAACGGACCCACCCGAAACAGTGAGGGATCTTTAACGTGCCATGCGTACCACGACACGGGGCCTCGGTTTTTACTGTCTCATCCGAAAGACAGGACACCGGCATGACTCGAACCCGGGCCTCCCGATCAGGAGTCCAGCGCGATACCACTAGGCCACGCCGGCTTAGAGCATAGTAGAATAAGCACAGAAATAGACATTACAAAATGGATAAGAATGCAGCTGTTGTATCTACTTAAGACGGTCAATTGAAATGACAATCGTCACTCATTTAGTGTGTTATCAGGTCTACAGGTCCACTTACCCACTCATCACAAAAGCAGTACTATCATAGAACTTGGAGAATCAGAGAATTTAAAATCTATAAATAATCCTCCATATAGAGAAAAGGATCAACAGAGTACTCACGCTGAGAGGTTATAAAAATACCAGTAGACACGAATATTATTATGAAATAAATGTAAATAAAAATAACAATAATAATAACAACAACAACAACAAAAGCAACAACAATAACAACAATAATAATAATAATAAGTGACCTCAACATCAAATTTATGGTCTTTGTGATTTTAAAACCAGCCTAGATTAAATGAAATTATCGGAACTTTTGATTCCCCTTAATATGTATATTAGATCACCGTAGAAGTGGGGTATAAGAAATTTCGCTTGACACATTGCTGAAAAGTAAGTTTTCCGCACTTAGATAAAGAATTTGAATAAGATCTGCAAAATTATGATCCATTCTGTAAACTGTATTTGGATTGTAATAGTGCTCTTTACTCTGAAGTCTCGTTACACTAGATAAGAATAAAGCGAATTGTTTATAAGATCATGTACTGGGGTGGATTCAGGTTTTGGAGTCATAAAGGGGGCGAAGTCAGGCGAGGGGTCTTGGGACTGCTATGGTTCCCAGCTGATCCAGGGCGGGTCCCTACTTTGGGGATCAAGGAGGCGAAGCTACCCTCCTTTTAGAAGCTCGTGCTATTTGACAGTTTAAGGGCCTAAAATCACAGTTTCACCCTTTGGTGTCAGTATCACAGCTACCGAGTAATCGAAAAATTTTGTGTTGTAATTCATGTCTTTTCTATACTTTGTTATTTTGGCTGTACCTCTGGTGGACTTAGTCAATTCACCAACGACCTAAGTTGATAACATACTTCCATTATAAAATCATAGAATTTTATTGGCAAATTAATTCACATAATGATAATTTTGCTGAAAATGAGTTATGACGTTGTGAATTTTAAAAACTGTAAGTGAATTATTACAATATTCTCTAGAACAAGTATCATGCGCGGATACAAGGTTAGAGATTCGGACTCATCCAGGAGTTCCAAATACATGTACTGACTTTCGTTTATAAATACGTTTTATTGTAAAATATAAAAATCTACACCCCACAACAGCTGAACAACGACGATGACGGACCCACTCTCGATAATATTTTGGATTCGCGCCTGCATATTTCTGTTTATCATGCATTATCTGTATTTAGTTCACATTTGCTATTACAAAACAATGCATTTAATCTGTTTAAATATTACCTGACCCGATACGCAGTCAATCTTAAAATTAAACGCACCGACAAACTGCATATTGATAATGCAGTGCAGAGTGATACTCGGTTTTCTATCTGCAATGTAAAACGAAATCAGATTTTATTTTCGGTTTACTAATGTAAACATACTCGGTTTTCTATCTGCAATGTAAAACGAAATCAGATTTTATTTTCGGTTTACTAATGTAAACATGACGGATGCTCGAAAGACACACATTTTGGTAGCCGCTATAGACTTTGGGACCACTTACTCGGGCTATGCTTATTCATCATTAAATGACTTCAAAACAAAGCCAACGAAATCATCGAGTAAAATATGGACTGCTTCCGAGGGATTAATATCCCAGAAAGCTCCAACAAGCGTAGTTTTAGATCCTCAAGGTAAATTCAAGGAGTTTGGATATGAAGCAGAAAATGTCTATAAAGAATTGGCAGATGACGGGGAACACAAAGATCATTATTACTTCTCAAGATTCAAAATGATGTTGTACAATAAAGATGGCAATGTAGTAAGTAGAATTCCAAGTTAAATTTGTACCAATATCTTCTTTCGTTTACATAGATTTTGACTTCCAATGAGATCACAGGATTATAATTGCCGATATATGTCCAATGGCCACAAGGAAAATGTGTCGCACAAAGTCTGAATCTCAAACCGCCGATATCAAAAGTGGGAGAAGGACAGAGAATAAAGGCATGTGTATGTGGAAGAGTAGTGCTAATTACTAAACCCAACCTCGGAGTGAGTAAGGTTCATTTTCCGTTGTTCTTGCATGACTGATCAATCTTGATGATAACCAGACCCAACCTCGGAGTGAGTAAGGTAATTTTTCGTTGTTCCTGTATGAATTATGAATCTTGATGATCACCAGACCAAACCTCGAAATTAGTTAGTCCGAGATACTCTGCCCTTCTCCCACTTTTGATATCGGCGGTTTGTGAGAGAGGGTCTCCCACAAACCGCCGATATCAAAAGTAGGAGAAGGGTAGAGATTCTCGGAATAGGAATGAGTAAGGGTTATTGTCCGTTGTTCCTGCATGAATTATGAATCTTGATGTCGTATCACATTTATGGTATGGTACCTTTGGTTCAATGTTTGTATTAAGCCGGTAGAAATCAGTCGCAGACCCGTCCATTTTCTTTCCTTTATTCTCCATGAATGCTCAGTAAGACACTTGTAAAGTCTTAAACGTCTATTAGATGAATTCGATTAGGCTTTGAAATTCTTATACATGTAATAATGTTTAAACACACTAAATGTTTTAAATATTAGTGTAACACATGTGGAGTCTTATAAACACAATGAGTATTCTCGTAAACGTGACAAGTAAATAATGCTACAACCTTTTAGCATGCGAGTCAGGGCTAGACGAAAATTAAATCATATTCACTCCTACTTATTAGTATTGTATTATTTTACTTTGAAACCCCCCCCCCCCCCGCCCCCTTCTCTAGGGCAAGCTATATCAAACTAATTGTTAATATTAGCAATGTCGTAAGTGACTACGCAATGTTGGTATACATTTTCTTGTTTATTGGTACTTCCTGTGTTGTTCATGTCATTTTTACTCGTGCATTATTGCAATATGTATTGCCTGTATATTTTGGAATCCATGCCGGGTGTGGTTTGTCAAACAAACAAGAGGCCCAAGTGGGCCTATATCGCTCACCTGACTACCTAGATTATCTTCATGCAGGAAGGAAGAATTATTTATTTTTGCATTACTGTGACGAGGTCAACGAAAATGTTGAAAATATGTCAAATTTTATTTCAAACCAGAATAAAAAAAGAACAACAGTTTTTTGAACATCCGTTCAGGTGATTTTGATATTCAGCATTTGCTTTGTTTCTGCAAGATGTGACTCAGGGCAACACATTTGTCATTTTCTTTAAATGGGGCCTTTTGTTGACTGATTTCAAGTCTGGGTCATGAACAATTGCATTGAAATTACTAAGTCCAAAAAAAAAAAATGTCGAAAAAACGTCAAAAATTTGATTTCGGAACGGAATCAAATATAACAACATTTCTTCACACATCCCTCTAGATCTTTCCTATGTATTCGGTTTGTCTCTGTATACCCCCGGTCTTAAGAAGTTTGTTAAAGGAGGGTACCCTCTGTGATCTCCTTTTGCCTGCAGTGGCGCCACCTGTTGACGGATCTGGACAAAAAACAACAACACTTGTAGGGGACCATGCATATCAAGTTTCATCAAATTCTGTTCAGCGGTTCTGAAGAAGTAAAAAATGTGAAAAGTTAACGATGGACGACAGACGGACGACGAACTACGATTGATCACAATAGCTCACTTGAGCCTTTGGCTCAAGTGAGCTATAAACGTCTACTCTTCACACACATCTGGTCCCATTTTTGATGTCCATGTGTTCTTCTTGCCCATCATGATATGTACTATTGTGTCTGTCAAATAACAGCATTTACACATTTATTTCCTTATTTGATATTCTGATACAGATACTGTCTCGCCAGACGAAGTTGAAGGACATTCGAAAGAAGGAGTTCCCTGCCATTATTGTCTTTACCGAGGCCATTAAATATTTGAAACGTTTAATGCTGGAAGACATGAAACGCAAAGGTTCGAATTTTAAAGAGAAGGACATACTATGGGTGTTAACAGTTCCTGCCATATGGAATGATTCTGCTAAACAGTTCATGAGAGAAGCAGCAGAAAAGGTTTGATAAAATACAGAGAATCGTAAAATTGCGTGTACATTGTATAAAGTTAATACAAGATCAACATTGATAACAGACATCCCAAGTAACTCCTTTTCCTTACAAAGTCAAACAGCATTAATCTGATTTAAAAAACACTGCACTTGGATTTACATTCGATTAGCGATCATTCAGAAGGCGACTGGCATGATTGCTATACTATATGTAAGCAATAGCATACATCTCAGTAGTCCTCTATATTCAACATTGACGTGATGTAAACCCTTGTCCATAGTCGTTGCTGGGTCTCAATGTCAGTATGAATAAATAGAGAGCGGTGTTTTAATCCGATTGAAAGGGCATATACTTGATATTATATTATTCTGTAGAAATATAGAAATAGCATTAACAAGAGTAAATAGAAACGCATATTCCAAAATAAGTTATGTATTTACAGGCAGGAATTTCACCGGAACGATTGCTTATTGCCCTGGAACCAGAGGCTGCCTCTCTGTATTGCAAATATATAAACGTTCAAAAGAAAAACGATGGAGAACAAAATGACTTGGAGGCTTTTACTCCTGGAAGCCAGTATTTGGTTTTGGATGCTGGAGGTAAATAGTCAATACTTTTTATTTTGTAATTTCGAAACTTTAGTTTTCAATCATTTTCAGGGGCTTCTAAATTTTGCAAACTTGCATGAATAATAGTTGCGGTGATGTGTTCATCAGATATCCATGACATCATTACTTACTACTTGTACCCGATTCAATATCGTTACATGTATATGTCATAGTTTTGTGTTTATTGGTATGCTGTTTGTTTGACAGGAGGAACTGTTGATATCACTGTGCATCGTGTCGAGAAGAATGGAAGGTTGAAAGAATTGGAAAGAGCAAGTGGAGGTGAATGGGGAGGAACCAGAGTCGACTCTGCTTTCTTGGATATGTTGAAATTAATTACCACCGAAGAATTTTTGGAAGAATATTCAGAAACTCACACGGAAGACTACATAGATTTATTGAGAAGTTTTGAATTCAAAAAAAGAACAGAAGTGAGGAGGGGCAAAATTAATATGAAAATTCCACTATCATTATCAGAAGCATTTTTTGACAAATATGACATGGATATATCAGAAAAATGCAGTCAAACAAGTTACAAAGAAAACATAACTTGGTATGGTGATAAAATAATAATGAATCTAGAGCTATTTAGAGACTTCTTTCGACCTGTCTGCAATGGTATAGTAGAACACGTCAAAGACCTGCTCATTCGACCCAACGTTAATGGAACAAAAACTATACTGATGGTGGGAGGATTTTCCGATTCGCCAATCTTGCAACAAACAATAAAGGAAGCATTTCCAGAGTGCCGAGTCATAATACCACCAGACGCTGGTTTGGCCGTATTGAAAGGAGCGGTAATATTTGGGCACGATCCAGGCGCCATTGGAGAACGAGTCGCAAAATATACATATGGGATTGGAATAACGTCTAGTTTTGACCCCAAATGTCATTCTGCAGATAGAAAAATAATGGTCGGTGGTGAGCCGTATTGCAGTGGCGTTTTCGATAAATATGTTACAAAGGGAGAAAACGTCAAAGTAGACGAAAGACGTGAAACCACTACGTATGTTCCACTTTATGAAGGTCAGAGAAGTTTGACATTGCCGATATATATTACGGAGAACGAACATCCTCAGTACATCGACGAGTGTACAAAATTAGGATCCATATCGATTGATCTTTCGGGAATCTTGTCTGAAGATGAGAAAAAAGTGAAGGCAGCATTGGTTTTCGGAGGAACGGAGTTGAAGGTGGAAGGCAAATCATTGCATACTGGTAATGTAACACCTGGGACCTTCAACTTCCTTAGTGACGAACTTTGAAAACTTTACCAATAATAAATGTGGAGGCCGTGAAAAAATAAGAACTATTATTATGTCTGTATATCAATGCACATGTATACGTTTATTTTGTTCATTATATATCACTTTCATATATCAACGCTAGTATTCAGGATTACGTGTCGTACATTCATTATACTATACTATAGTAACGTATTGTACTAAGATAAGTCTTGTATGCATGTATAATGATTTCAATCAAAATATACATGTGTATATTAAATTTATTTACACAAAGTAACATTAATATATATACACATATAGAAGTTGATATACGGCTTGCATCAACATGAAAATTACAGGGTTTTTTTTTATAAAACAAGGACAAAGCGTAGTTCCTAGAATAGACACAGCATGTACTTCCTATTGTGACCTTGAAACTAAAGGGTTCATCTCCTCCCCTGGTCAATATTTGTGGAAAGTTTGGTGATTTTATGTCGAGTAGTTTGTCTTCTGTCGTGTTAACAGTATTCAGACACACACACAGAGGTCAGTGACGAATCCAGGATCTGCCACTGTAGGTGATGACATCCCTCCGGAACTCTCCAAGGGGATACTAAACTTCACATTTACTTAACGTCTCGTCCATTCTCAATGTGGAAAACAAAAAGAATCTGCAAAGACAGATTTTAACGGACCAATTTAAGCAATTACATATGCTTGTATTATTCTATATATGTACTTTATTAGCCTTAAGCAAAGAATGCTTCTTCTTACTAAGTGTTTTAAGCTTATACAATGTTGACCATAATAATACAGATTTTGGTAAATATTTTACAAGTAAATCATAGTATAATCGACATGTTAATACAAAATGATAATCGTTTTCCATATGTAAAATATCACAAAGCGTACAAAGCCTGTTCTCTCGTAGAATATTTCAGTGTTTACCAATTTTAATATTAAGATTTTGAGATGAACAACGGAATCTGGTCAAATCTGTTCTGTATAAACCATTACTGATATAGTCTAAATATGGTTCAAATTCCAAATCGATTTTAATGCTTGAATAAAAAGATAGACGTGACATATTATTAATTTCACTTCTCCATGATTGTATATACGTGTCAAAAACAGCTTGTTTTACAATAGAAAAAATAATATTCTCAGCATTGTCTGGCATTCATATATACGAAAATCCAAGATCGTTTAAGCAATGCCTGATCTTATTGGCCCAAGAAATCTTTATAACGTTTGATTCAACCTTCGCTTTTTCGTTTAAAAACGCTTTATACAGTAAACTATTTTTTTTTAGATACAATATCGAACCAATACTTTAGCGCACGTACTTTGCATAATATTTTGAAAGGAAATTGTCTGAGTTCACCAAATATAGCAGCATTTGAAGTACCAGGACGTACACCAAGTAAAACTCTACAAAATGACAACAAACGATTATCAAGAGGTTTCACATCAGATAATCCTCATATTTCTGATCCGTACATCATAATAGGAGATATAAGCTTATTAAATAATGGTAACTTTGATGATACGGAAAAATCCATCTGTTCAAATAATTTCTTTAGAGAAAAGAATGCTTTACTGGTCTGTTCACAAAAGATTTAATTGCTGGTTTCATATTACCATTTCTAGATAAAGTAACGCCAAGATATGTGATTTCATCAACAATATCCAATATGGAGTTCTCATACGTAAACATCTTGCGTCTTTTAGATTTTTGTTTTACAAAAATAAAAATAATAATAATAATATTCCTGAAAAATATAAGCAAAGACTTGAATCAATATTGAAGTGGACATGATCGACCGACTAAATATTGTTGAACGCCACATGTGGATTATTTTATCTACATTGTGACCTAACTCCTTGGTTCTTTGTTTCATTAATATTGACTCTCAACATCAACGGAAGTATGTAAAATAAACCAACATACTGTCTTTCTTTTCATATTAAAATGCAATGAAAACGCGCATTTTTTACATGACTTAACCCCGATGGATCGGTTTGCAGATTTTATAGGTGAAACTCTCTCCTAGTGTTTTTCTAGCTAACTAGAGATCCGAGAGTCAAAACCTAAGAAATGTAAAGAGAAAGACTTTGACGACTTAAATTATATCAAAAGACAGAAACATTTGTAGATTGAAATTATGTAAAAAGTTTGTATCCTCATCAAAATATCATTCCTGTAAATTTTCACCATACATATGCTCACTTGAGCACAAACAAATGACTGCTTGACGAAATTTGTAGATAAATTATATTCCCTTGCTTATTGTTTTTGGCAACTGGATAGATAGTAACACAAAAAAATCACCGTAAAAGTGAAAAAGATAAAGATATAATTCTTTTTTTTGGTCATTTTTCCGGTAAGTGACCTACTTAATATACTGAATGCTGCAAAATAGTTAGAAACTTGTTTTCGTGTAAAATGAACTAAAATTTATTTTGCCTTTAAGGGGGCTTCCTTTCAGCAGCAAGACATTTTAAAACGTTTTTAGTGTAAAATGAAATGAAAACATTTTTTGTCTACAAATGGTTTCCAACTGCTTAACATTCAGCATGCCAGACCTGGTCAACATCAAAATAAAAAAAACCCATTCATACAAAAAACTTGGGTATAAAGATTTCACATGATACTTTCAAATAACTCTTGAAACAGATATTTTCAAATGAATGTTTACTTAGCAAATCGATGCTTTATTGCATCACTCTATTGAATAAATCAAAGTTTTGAATAACGCTGAAATAAAAAACAACTAGAAAACTGACAATCAGAAACCCCCCCCCCTCCTGGATGCCTGTCACCATGATCTTAAACTTAATTTGGTACCAGCAGAAAAAGTCTCGTCATAAGGAACGAAGCCAGTGTGGTTCAGTGGATAAAGTGCTCGTCTCATGACCAAGAGGTCCCGGGTTCAACTCCCGCCTTAAGCGCACCAGTGTTGTCTTTCGGATGAGATAGTAAAAACGAGGTCTCATGTCACAGTAGCCGTGGCACGTAAAAGATCCCTCACTGCTTCAGGTGGATCCATTGCAAAGGTCTAAATTTCTATGCAATGCATTGGGCAGATGCCATCACAATATATGTGAAATAATCGTGAAGTGACGTAAAACAATATTCAATCAATCAATCAATTATAAGGAACGCAGATGCCAAATATGAAAGCCGTTCTTCCAACGGTTCAATGGCTATTGTCAATGTTAAAGTTTTTCAAATGCATGTCAAAGGTTACAGTCAAGGCCACATGATACAAAATTTTGGTACAAACGGAAAGGCTTGTCCTTAAGAACACACATGCCAATTATGAAAGCCCTACTTCTTTCCGTTCAATAGTTGTGATCAATGTTAAATATTTTGAAATGCAGGTCAAAGGTCAATGTCAAGGTCACATGATGAAAAATTTTGATACCATTGGAAAGGGTTTGTCATAAGGAGCACATATTACAAATATGAAAGCTCAACCTGTGAAAGTGTATTAGATATGACCAATGTAAAATTTTTTGCTTACAGACAGACAGATAGACAGACAGACAGGCAGTGATTACTATAGGGCACCCACTTATGAAGCTTGGACCTAACCTTTTTAGAGCAATCTGGTGCATTCATTATAATGATCTACCTATGCAGAAAGTCTGAATAAAAACTTTGACAAAAGAGGGTATCCTCTAGAGGTTATGCTATCTTGCCCTGTATCACTACAGATTTGGTCTAAAATAGCAATACTTGGATAGGACCTTGAGTACTTCATACCTACCAAGTTTCATAAAAATCATCTTGTTAGTTTTGAAATAGAGTCTATCAAAGCTTATTATTGCATGCTAATTGTATATCTGCCCCTTTTTTAAACTTGAAACTAGATGTGTTGCTATGCCACTTAATCCCTGATTCATCAAGAGAAAAGATCACTCTGAGATGAACACTATACCAATAAGGTAAATTTTCACATGAAGAACATTCAACATCTTATACTAAAACATCTTACATGAAAATCATAAGGAAATGCAGTTCATATGGTAAACAAAACATGCTATATAATTTAATTTCGAAGTTTCATAAGTAGTACAGATGCCCTTAATAGCAAAAAAACCTTCAGGAGACAATGTTCTGGAAAGTAGAACCGATGAATGAACAGACTCAGAGTCAAAGTACCATACTGTGTGATTTTTTCTGAATGGGGCTAAAAAATATACTTTATTTATACAGCAAGAGACAAAATAATACACTAACCCTCTACTGAACCTTCTGCTTGATCTCATTATGGATCATTTATATGGTGTACATAGTTTGTTATAAGCAATAATAGTTCAAACTTTGGTTTTTTTCACATGTTTGGGTGGAATTTCTTCATTAGCTGACAGTGATGATTTTCTCTTCTCACTGATAGTGTCTGTTCCTAAATTTTCAATACTTTCTGGATCATTTGTTTTTAATATTTGGTAAGTCCATAATGCTAACTCTACTTTGTGAGGTGTCCATGATTCATCATCTACAAGAAAAAATATTTTAATTGAAGTTAAGTGAACTGTTGTACATTGTATTTCAGTTTGATTGTCATCTGATTCTAAACATCCTTTAAAAATGTTTACATTTTTCATCATATAATCTTTGATCATGGCTTCTCTACCACAATTTTTAGCACATGATTTTAAACTTATTTACACCAAATTCATACACTAATCATCATCCATTACTGCTAATTTTGTCCTGATTGGCTAACAAATCCTTGTTTTAAGATATCTTAATAAATATTTCTACCTAATATATTTACAGAGACTCTATTTTCATCTTCAGGGATCCAAAATACAAATGAAATTTTTTCCACATAAAAATAATTTACTGTATGTACTAGTTAGCTACCGTGGTAAATATTTATCGGTTCGGATTGTGTTTTACAGATTTCAGTTCGGTTTCAATTTTTTTTTCAATCTTACTTATTTCCCTTTTCCCTGTAATATGCGCTTTGATTGGCTCAAACTTTGGATGCACATATTTTGACTGAGTTGATCCTAATCAAAAGGATTTCATCTTTACTAAGATTGTTTTTGAGTTTATATGAAACAATATGTTTGTTGGATTCTTCATCATTTTTTTCATTTTATCTTGTTGTTGTTGTTATTTTCTTGAATAAAGTCAATTTAAATGTAAAAATTGCTTAAGTGTACTTTTGATAAAAACAATCTGCTGAGTGGTCCTACTTTATCTTAAATTCATTCAATTATGTTGTTGAATTACCATGGTTGAATCATGACAGCCCTAGTACTAGTATCCCACATATACTTGTTACATGTACTAGTATCAGGTATTTTGTTACAAGTACTAGATATCTGACATATAACTTACTACATGTACTAGTATCAAGTATCTGAAATATAGCTTACTACTGGTACTAGTATCAGATATCTGACATGTAGTAAGTCACATATACTAGTACCAGATATCTGACATATAACTTGCTACATGTACTAGTATCAGATATCTGACATATAGTAAGTTACACATACTAGTATCAGATATCTGACATACAACTTGCTACATGAACTAGTATCAGATATCTGACATATAGTTAGCTACATATACTAGTATTAGATATCTGACATATAACTAACTACATGTATAACTTACTACATGTACTAGTATCAAGTATCTGAAATATAGCTTACTACTGGTACTAGTATCAGATATCTGACATGTAGTAAGTCACATATACTAGTACCAGATATCTGACATATAACTTGCTACATGTACTAGTATCAGATATCTGACATATAGTAAGTTACACATACTAGTATCAGATATCTGACATACAACTTGCTACATGAACTAGTATCAGATATCTGACATATAGTTAGCTACATATACTAGTATTAGATATCTGACATATAACTAACTACATGGGCTAGTATCAGATATCTAACATATAACTTACTACATGTACTAGTATCAGGTATCTGATATATAACTTACTACATATACTAGTATCAGGTATCTGACATATAACTTACTACATGTACTAGTATCAGATATCTGACATATAACTTACTACATATACTAGTATCAGGTATCTGACATATAACTTACTACATGTACTAGTATCAGGTATCTGACATATAACTTACTACATATACTAGTATCAGGTATCTGACATATAACTTACTACATGTACTAGGATCAAGTATCTGACATATTTGTACATTTAGACCACTATTTAATGTTTTGAAATTCATTGCTTCTATTTATTATCAGAAGGTAAATCAATCAAAAAGAAAAAAAGAAAAGATTATTTTTAAATCAAGTCAAATACCCCCGACAGGTTTTGAGTACAATAAAAGTCTTTTTCATTTTGGTTGCAACAGATTTAAAAGAAAAAGAGATGTACCACCAAAAACGTGACAGAATTAATGCAATAATAAGTTAATATACAAAACAAACAAGTTGTGTTTGTGAAACACTAATGCCCCCAGTAGCACCAAAGTCCAAAAAGTTATTTTTAGCATGAAGGTCATTGTCATGATCAAAAGGTCATTGACCTTGGTGTCATTTGGAAGGGCTTCATTAGTTGAGTACGCATGTCAAATATGAAGTCTTTATCCCTCACGGTTGAAAAGTTATACCCCTCAGTCCAAAAAGTAATTTTTAATATGAAGGTATTGTTAAGGTCAAAAGATCATCGACCTTGGTGTAATTTGAAAGGGCTTTAATAGTTGAGTACGCATGTGAAATATGAAGTCTCTATCCCTCATGGTTTAAAAGTTATAGCCAAGGTTAAAGTTGACTACAGACAAAGAAACAGACAAGACAAAAACAATATGCCCCTGATCTATCAATCGGGGAGCATAAAAACATGCACTAACAAACTGAAAGAGATCACATCTTGTACTTTTAATTCCTGGAGAAATATATGTATATACTCGATACATATCAGGTATTGCAAATCATACTGGCGATAGTCAGATCCCAGTCTTGGTCACCAACTATACATGTGTATAACCTCCTTATAAATTTACTTTATCTTTGTTCTTACGCATACCAACATTATCATTAGTCATTATCAACAGTGTATTTAATCTCCCAGAACCTTACCTTTTTTCAATCTTTTCACAATAATCTTAATTTGTTCCATGTATGCCATAAAAAAGTTTAGAGTATACTGTAATGGTTGTAAACCTGGAAGTGCTATCATGCTCTCATCTGCCATAAAAGCAACATGCTCTGGGGCTCCAGCTGCTAACACTGCTGTAAATGTCAAAAATCAAAAGTATCAGGTTTATCCTTTTTATAACAGTCTCTAATTAGCATTTAAAGTTAACATTTAACCATGTGCCATTCCATCTATCTTTGCAAGCTAACAGAATCATTCCTTAAGGAGGATATAAACACCTACCCAAAACTTTCCCCTGGCCACAATCGTTTTGCTTCATTTTGACAAATAATCATCTCTAGTATGTATTACATCACCATGCAAAATTTAAAAGAATTCTAATCTATTGTTCTCTTACAGTGTGGGTTCAAAAGCACCCTATTTATAAGCTTAGGCACAGCTCCGAACCACCTAGTCAAATCATATTAAACCCATCATAAATTTTTTAGTGCTTTTTTCTTATTACATGATAAAACATTGTTTAAAGACATAAACTATTGAAAAAAAATTGATCTGATATATCGTAGGTGTTGCCAATATGAAAAAATATGTTGTTGGATCTATTTTAGAATACCTTAAAAATGTTGTTTGAACCTATGTTAACAAAAATTGTAACAATCAATTTTCAAGAAAAAGTGTTTAAAAGCTTTTAAAGATAGACTAAATAAATGAGCAAAATTAAAAGAAACAATTGTACCAAGAAGTTTTGAAATATCAGATGTTATACTTCATCAAGCAGCCCTATCGTTTTATCTATTCTGAGCATAATGAAAAACGAAAGTCTTGGTAAGAAAACCTAAAAGAAATATGTAATTAAAAACCAGAATGCATTTATAAATAATAAATAAGATAGAATAATGATGATAAAGTTATCTGGGTTTAGAAAATAATATACTGTTTTAATTTATATAAAATTGTTTCCATGGAAACTCTGCATTTTACTTTTTAGCATAACCCAGGGTATTCAATAAAATAAAATAAAAAAATATGCAAGTTTATGTTTTAATTTATTTTTATCTAAATCATATTCTAAACATATACTTGTCAACATTTATCCATCTACTACTAATATTTAAAACTTTGAACTCAGACATTATGATATTATAATCCATTTTACTAATTAATTCATTGAAGTCCTTGAGACAAACAGTCTCCAATAAGCAGGTTTATATGCAGATAAGTTATAAAAGTTGGAACCAATAAAAATAACAATGTGATTGGTCTTATACCTGAATGATCTTAAATCTAGGGACTTTAAAACATAAAACATGGATGTGGTTTGCTGCTTTTTTTTGCCCTAGATATTGGACCTTGACCTTGAATATCACTAGACATTTAATATTATATCAGATTCTGATTATGATTGATCCTCCATATCTCTGCAAAACTGATGATTCAAAAGATTTCTTGAACAAATTTAATTTTCATTTAATTACTAAATTACTTTGACAACCAAATGGACAGACAGACAGACACTAGACAAATGATCCTTATAATGTGCATAACGTGACATAAAGCAATCAGATACTTATATCCTGCAACCAGATACCTATAAATTAAATACCCATAATGTGTAACATATGTAATGGCACACATTATGTGTTTCAGCTATATCTAAAACAAAGAGACAACCCAAATTATCTGGACTTTCTGCGCATGAACCTCATGCACAGATATGGAATCATTTCAGTCTTTGACACTGACATACAGATCAGACCATTATAAACCTTTGTCCTATAGCAATTGACAGATATTTTATTTAGAATTATCTTCAGTATAGTAAATACTGTAAGTTATTTGCTATTGTTTAAATGTTTTATCCACAGAAGTTGAAAAGAATGAGTATAAAAGTGGTGCATTGACTGCTAATTCAAGCTCTTCTCTTTGTGTGTATGGTGAACTGACCATCATGGTGCGATTTGGTCAGTCAAACAGCACTCATGTTTTTATACATCATCATGTTATGCAGAAAGCGTGAGAATTCTTTTCAAGAGCAGATAAATTACATGCACCTTACTTAGAGAGAGAGAGAGAGAGAGAGAGAGAGAGAGAGAGAGAGATTGATTTAATTTCTAGATAATAATCACATAGCATAATTTAAATTACTTAATATCTTATTTGTTTTTAAACCTGACAGAGATAATGACATAAACATGCCACACATGTTGGACATTCTTTCATTACCGGTATACAAATTCATTCTGAGATTCACATATATTAATTCAATCTTCATTTTGTAGCTTATTCATCAATTTATTGTCCATTCGTTTTCTTATATTGTGCTCCTTCAAAATAGCTTTGAGTCCTGCAGGCTTTCTTTGGTATGCCAAACAAACATGACTAAATGGTAGGCCACTTCTTGACAGTCTTGTAGATATTTCTTGGCTAATAATTTTCTTGTCATCTATTCCTTTGTAAGAATCTTTACATGAATGATAATTCAAATGATAAATATCATCTCTCTCACATTTTTGTTTCAAACTCCTGTCAAAAACTGCTTGGAAAGCCGTTACATCATCACTAGCATTATGGGCTTGGAATTTTCCATCAATATCTGGGTACAATTTTACTAAGCTTTTGAGCTCGTGGTTAAAATTTTCTTCTACAGTTGTTTTGGCTATAGCTCTTCTTGCCAATTTGAGGGTGTCAATGTAACCATATATCTTCTGACAGAATGTAGTAAACAACCCATGTTCTCAAAGGAAATTAGTTAGCACAGGAATATCATATGCACAGATATTGTATCCAACTAAAACCCATGTTCTCAAAGGAGATTAGTTAGCACAGGAATATCATATGCACAGACATTGTATCCAACTATAACCGGGGATGTTTTTGAGTCTAGGTATACCATGAAGTCTAGAAGTACTTCACCTATACTCTTCCCTGCCACCTCTTGGCCATCAAAATACATTTTATTTCGGAAAAACAAAACACTGGAAGTGGTCATTTTTACATGTGTAATTTCACTTTTTCATGAAAATCCTGTAGTTTCCAAGTCAAACACAATAAATTGCTCATTTCCATTTAGATACAGAGGGTCAGGAATAATAGATGACTGAAAAGGGTTGAAACTGGCATTTCAATCATATAAGAGGGTGCTTCTTTTGTTGTGCACAAAAACTCATTTTTGTTTCTGATTTTTTTTCAGTTGAATTCTTTTTCTTTTGAAGAATATAGATTTCTTCTTTATTTTTTCTTTTTCTTTCTTTTTGTCCAAACTTTTCCCTAATGAAATGGTTACTTCTCCTGGTGAGAGACCAACCACTTCATGGACCTGTAAAAAATATACATTTCAAATTGAATGAAATCTACTTCATATAATTTTCAAATTTTTTGTACATTATATGGTCTGAACTTCAATTTTTATCATGGGCTGGATTTTACATGCATATACATTAATTACACTTTTTATTCTGCTTGCTTGATTGATTTTTGTTTTACGTCGCACCACGAATATTTCACGTATATGGTGACGGCATCTGCCTGATGCAGGGCATACAAATTTTGACCTTTGCAACAAACCCACCCGAAGCATTATGGGATCTTTAACGTGCCATGCATACCACAACACGGGGCCTTGGTTTTTACTGTCTCATCCGAAAGACATGACACTTGCATGACCAGAGCGGGACTCAAACCCCGGCCTCCCGATTAGGAGTCCGACGCGATACCACTAGACCACGCTGACTTTTATTTTGCTTTAAAATCCAATACGTATTTTTAAATTGATATTGTTTACCTTTGTCATATAAGCAGAACATTCATTTTTCTGCAAAACAGCAGCACAAACTCTGTTTTTTAAAGAAACACTGCTACCATACTGCTTACATTTTTCAAAGACAATTGTATAATTAGAATTCTAGAGTCTGAGTTGTCTTACACTTTATAGAGATTGACTGAACTTAAATTTGATTTTATGAAACTGATACATTTCCAAGTTGAAAATATATAAAAGTTTAGTTATAAACTAGAAATGTCTGAATGGGACAAACACCCCTTGTATAACAACAAACTTGTTAATAGACTAACACTGAGTCTAGGTCAAGGTTATGATATATTCATTTGTAGCATTTATTGAAACCCTAACCCTTACTGTTCAAGGTAAAATCAATCAAACCAGACTAGTAAGTGTCTATAGATAGCACAAAATCCCTAAATGAATATATGATATATGCATCTTAGTCTTAACAAGACCAATGCCTAGCGTGGCAAAATAAGCATGTCGCTTTGTTTGACGGAAAAAAATTTATAAAGTGTGTCAAAAATTACAGCAACACACACCCATATTTGAACTTGACCTGCATTTTCCCTTAATATATCTATATACCCAATATCAATTTAATCCATCAAACCTTCATGGTGAAAATAAGTGGAAACTGTCTTTTTTAAGAACTTTTCTATGTTCAAGGGCAATAACTCTGTCAGAAATTACCAGACCACACCCATATTCAAACTTTACCTGCATTTTCTCTTGATACATTCGTATACCCAATATTAATTTAATTCTTCAAACCTTCAAAGAGAAAATGAGCATAAACTGTCATTTTTAAGAAATAGTGTAAAATATTATCTCCCTCCAAAGTAATATGAAGAAGTTATGACCTGTACAAGATTCATGGACAGACAGACAAATGGACAGACAGATAGACAGACGGACAAGCAGACAGACGACCAGGGTAATTCCTATATATGTTTGCAGGGGGATATTATAAATATTGCCGAAAGTTTTTACAGATAAACAGACAGACAGATAACTGATTGCAGAGAGTTAAAATAGATCAAATAATCAATTAGGCTAAGACTTAAACGATCGTTAAAAGAAATCTAACACACTTATAATTTTCTGGATTTTCTTTGTATTTGCACCAATTAGCATCTTAGCAAAGGGTATTATGGTCTTCAAATAAGTGGGGTACAATTCTGTCAAAGCCTTCCTCAACAAAAGTGGGGTCAGACCCCACTGAACATTACTGTAAAAATATAAAAATGCTTAATTCAAATAATAGAATTTTAAATTTCTCATAACTGTAGGGCTGGGACGATTCAAGATTTTTCTATTCGGTTCGGTTTCGATTCACAGACCCTCGATTCGATTTTTTTCGGTTCGGTTCATTTTGTTTAAAATAAACTATGAAATAACAAGAAAATGATTAATTTAAAACATTACTTAAGGTGAACAACAACTAATAAAAATCAACAACAAAATGTTACAAAAAATGACTAGATTGTTAATGGATGGTGCTTGAATCATGATGAGTCACAGGTTAAAATTGTATAGTTTTTCTGCAAAATGCCTTCTACTTGGGATATTGTAACGTGATTCAAGTTCTTTAAACTCCTCATTCTCAACAACACTATAAGGTCGCATGTCTTTTGCCAAAAATACACCAATTGATCTTGTAATTTTGAGATGTCTGGGGGAAGACACAGACAACATCGAATCCTTTGAAAATAGCTCTCCAATGCGCAACTGACCGGTAGCTGAAACAGTTTTGTTCATCATTGATGAACAAAACTGTTTCAGCTATCGGTCAGTCAGATGACATCACCGGCGCCGACGAAATAGAAATGTAATGCTTTCTCTTTAAATGAGCGCTCATAGAGTTTGTTGAGCCAGTTTTATAAGAAAATGTGGATGCACAATGTTTGCACACAGTTGAATTTTTATCTTCTTTTCCGTCATTTACCGAGAATTTGAAATGATCCCAGACTTTAGATCGTTTTCCTATCGACACGGCCATTGTTAAAACGAAAGTAAGAACACTAAATTCTATAACGGAAACCGAACCGAAATCCGGAATTTCCGAATCGAATCGAACCAAGCGTTCCCCGAACCGCGGTGCACCGAAGATTTCGGTGCACCGCACACCCCTACATAACTGTATATAAATCTTACATCTACATAAAAATTGAATTAACTAGACACTATCGAAGGATAACATCACTAAGAGCCCCGCTAAGTATTGGGTCTTTTCGTTATGTAGAGTTAATTCCCATATGTACATGGTAGCTGACGTCAAACCATCGTGATGTCATGCAGTTTCTATGTCATTTCCCGTAATTCTACACCAGTTTCCATAGAACTGGTTGACGTCAAAATGCCTTGACAACAGATACCTGCTCTTATGGGAAATAACTCTGTATAACGAAAAGACTTAAAAGGACCAAAATGAAGAAAGGATTATCAGAAACAAGTCTTTCTAACTGGGAGTCTGAGACACACTGATGAACAGACAGACACACAGGCTGATCACTATAAGGCATTCGCTAAATGTGGCCCTGATGATTAAAGCATAATATTTTTAGCACTACATCTAATGCATTTTGTTTGTAACACGCTATCCTCTGCAGTTTATGTTACCTTGCAGTTTTTGATTTGTGACGTCACGATATCCTACAATTTTTTATATGACATCACTGTGTTTAGCGACTTCCTTTAGAAAACTGTAACTCTTTGCATATTGCCTCTAGTTGTAATTTTTTATTCAATGCATTAGAATGGGGTTACCATGAATGTGTTTTACAAAAACTGACAGGGTATCGCCAATACCCTGTCAGAAATTGAGTTTCACTGTGAGGCGTTAGTCGATACTCTCTCAGTTTTTGTAAAGCACATGCATGGTAACCCCTAAGTATATGACATTTGATTTATAATAAAATTTTGAACATTTTGTCATCATGGAATTTGATAAATAAATACGTATATTTTTGCCCTCAAATCAAATAATCAAGGGTATATTATTTTTGTCCTGTCTTTTGGTTTGTTTGTTAGTGTGTTTTTATGTCTGTCTGTCTGTTGTCAACTTTAACCTTGGCCATCAGTTTTGAACCATAAAAGATAGAAACTTCATATTTTGCATACTATTCAACCAATTTAACCCTTTCAAATGACACCCAGGTCAATGACTTTGTGATCTTGACCTATACGTGAAAACAGCTGTTTTCGACTTTGTTACCACCGGGGGCATTCATGTTTCATAAACACATCTTGTTTTTAGGTTGGAATTAATAAATGGACGACTCTTAGCAGTATGTTTAAAAGATAGTATATGCAATACTTATTAAAGTCAAAATGATATAAATATACCTTAATGGAATAAGTAAAGCATCTTATTATGTAAGGAATGACTTCATCGCTTTTCAGTTCTTTGTACCTGAAATAAATTGAAGTAAAATGATCAATTAATAAATTCCAATTTTTCAAAAGCTATATGTAAGCTTCATTTGAAATAAGAAAAAATCATTTATAAATTTAATTTTCATTTTACATATAAGTATTGAAAATATTTTCATTAAATTCTTACTTTTTTGACAGGTCATAGAGGCTTTTAGAAATGCTCTTTTTAATATGATTTTGGTCATCATTCTTTTCAGGGTTTGGAAAGTCTAACTTTAGTTTCGATGCTGTGGTGCAATCATTGTCAGCATGCAAAACATCTATTTTAAAATCTTTGACATCTAATTCATGAACCATACACACTGCCATATCAGGTTCCATAGACTTACTGCTCGAAAACCAGTTCTTGTTACATACATGGTTGGGAACTGTTTCTTTTCTTGATTGATGATACTGACATGTTCTACAAAAAAACATAATATACATTATAATCTATTTCAATATTTCTCAAAAAACAAGGTCAAATGTCAATATTAAGGTGCAGGTCAAAAGGCATGGTAATACATGTATTACAAGAAACTACACATAAGTGTAAAATATTTTCAAATAGACAGACAATACATGAACTCAGTATATCTAAGTAAAAATTATACTAAAAGAAAACTTTCTCTCAGATTTACTTGAAAGACCACATTTTAATGTATTTTATATACAAATACATAGTAATGACAACTTACTTGCAAAACATCAAATGCTATAATTTTCCCACTTTCCTTTCCAATCATTGTTGCATGCCCTATATAAGAATTATATAAATATATATTACTATATATGTTTATCAGTATGTAAGGTAAAGGATATTTATCAGTCTATGTATGGAACTTGGTTCAATGTATTTTGTCAGTATTCTAGTTGCCCACACAGGGGCATATATTTTACAAACATGCTCTAGTTTATTTAAAACTATACATAAACAGACTTCTTTAAATCATGAAAAGACTCATTGCTTTCTTTATATAAAAAATAGTTTCAAATATATTTTTATAATGCTACAGTTATTGATTCTGCTAACTTTTTTTCTATCATTGCTTACCTGATAGACGTTATAATTTCTTCCAGTCCCATGCTTTTGCCACTCAACATCAAAGCTTACTTGTAACTAAAATAAAATATATCATATTATCACAAATTTATGATTTTCTGAGTACAAATAAGCATCATGCAATATTAGAATTTAAAATCATATTTCAAATAATACTTTAAATATTCATCTAAGTTACACTATTTATACATAATTAACAATACAAATATAAAGGAAACAATTCAATGTATCAATATTGTTTTTTACATATAAACATACTTTTTCCCTTGATTATTCCTTCTCAAGAACTGTGGCCTCTTTGAATAATGTTTCTGCAACTGATTGGAAATGCTTGGCAAGGATATTTCCTCTTTTTCTTATCATCATCTGTGATAGAGGAGGTATGTTACATTCTGATAGGAAATTAGTTAAATGAGTGTGACCTTTACCTGCATGCTCTATTCCTGAATAAAAAAAAATACTTATGACCATGTTTATTATACTGAACTTTTCTTTTGAAATTGTATATAATATGATTTCTGTTTAAATCATGGTGATTAAGATTTGGCCAAGCATTATATAAATTATAGCTAATTTTTACCCAGAACTGTCTTTGTGTTTATGTCAAAGGATCCTGTTGCACTTTGTTTTCCAGTAGGAACATTGCAAATTGCATTGCAGGTGGAACATCTTACATGCAGTATACTACCCAAACCAAATCTGAATAAAATTTTGAAACACTTCAGTTAATGTTTTACAATAGTTTTTTTCTTTTTTTCTTTACTTTCTGCTGATAATGCAAAATTATGGTCTCATTTTATGTATATTTAATCTATAGTTTACAGACTACATCTGAAAATACCTCATTTAATCAGTATTTGGTGTTTTAATATTTCATCAAAGTTGTTTAACTATAAACATATAAATATCTATCTGTGATTATTTATATAATTCATTTAAACATTTTAGATCTAGGTCTACTTGATCTATTCCATACCTCCTCTCAAAACAATGTTTGATAAATGTATGGGGTGTTTCACAAATACAGCAATACATCCTCTCTACAAGAAAGTCTCGCTCAACAATCCTCCTCCCCACTTTTCATTCTCCTTCTGACTCTGTTGTATCATCGGGATTGGAAGAAAGAACCGGCCGAGTAGCGTACGAATAATCGCAAGCACATTGTTATTTTCACAACATATCTTAACATTTAAATGAACCCCCCTTTGATTTAGATTTCTTAGATTTATATTTTCCTTGACAGTCCCTTTTTCTTTCCATTTAACCCCTATTTAATTTAAAATATCATAATTCATGTTATCTTCTGCTTCTGCGATTTGATGTTAATATAAACAATCAATGTCTATTAAACGCTTAAATGAAAGTCGGTAGTGTTTTTGGAGGGAGAAGCATTCCGAATGTATGTGCTGTTCGGATGGTGTTTTTATCCTCCTTAAATTGGATAATGGGAGTGTTTAAATGACAAATTGAGTGCAAGGAGTAGATCTGATGGCTGGCAAAAATGAATTATGGTACAGATTTCAATCCATCTACATACACAAAGATGGGCAAACAACCTGATTCTAATGTATCTTTCCCACATTTTGCTGCTGAAGTGCAACTGTATAAACTAGAAGTGTCCTAAGAGACAAATACCCCCCGCAGGAACAAAATTTGAAGTAGGGCAAAGACCAAGGTAAAGGTCATGAGGTCAAAAATTTTGGTACTGACAAACCGGTCTTGCTACAAGGAATATACATATGTAATATGAAGGCCCCATCTCTTTTTGTTCAAAAGTTGTGGCTAAAGTTAAAAGTATTTCTAAAGTAGGTCATGGTTAAAATATTTTGGTACCGATAGACAGATCTTGCCACAACAAATACACATGTGTAGTATGAAGGCTCCAGCTCTTTTGGTTCAGAAATTATGGCTAAGGTTAAAGTTTTTCAACAGTAGGTCAAAAGTCAAGGTCATGAAGTCAAAATTTTTAGTACCAACAGACAGGTCTTGCCACAAAGAATATACATGTATAGTATGAAAGCCCTATCTCTTTTGGTTCAAAAGTTATGACGAAGATTTAAGTTTTTCAAAAGTAAGTCAAACGTCAAGGTTGAGGTCACAGGGTAAAAAATTTGGTACTAACACAAAGGTCTTGCTACAAGGAATACATGTGTACTATGAAGATCCCATCTCTTTTCGTTCAAATGTTATGGCCAAGAATAAAGTTTTTCAAAAATAGCTCAAACGTCAAGGTAAAGGTCATGAGGACAAAAAGTTTGGTACCGACAGAAAGGTCTTGCCACAAGGAACGCACATGTATAGTATGAAGGCCCCATCTCTTTTGGTTCAAAAGTTATGGCTAAGGTTCAAGTTTTCTGGACAGACAGATGGGCGAACCGACAGACAGACAGACAGACAGAGACGGACAAGGTGAT
The DNA here is from genome assembly GCA_035048485.1 of Pteria penguin. NCBI lineage: Eukaryota > Metazoa > Mollusca > Bivalvia > Pterioida > Pteriidae > Pteria > Pteria penguin. Next base: position 12,124,249 of record CM068580.1, read on the forward strand.
TCCAATATACCCCCCCAAACTTCATTTGCGGTGGGTATAATCAGAGCTGCCTGCTGAGCAAAACTAATACCTCTGCCCCTAGATTATGTCTTGGTCCCCTTTAAATCTTTATACACTACAGTCACCTTCCTTCTACATGTTTTCACATGATACCCTTCCTTTATGCCAAGCGTGGTTTAACAGGAATTGCAATGGAAAGATTAAAATGTGTAATATGAAAGCATCAAGGGCCGTGACTCTTGGAAATATTTAGGTGTCACAATGATCTCCCCTCATGTAAATTTACGCACAATTGTCTTTTTATTGTGCCAAGTTTAGCTGAAACACTTACAGTGGTTTAGGAGTAGTTGGAAAGACAAGGTTTACCTTAGTCCAAAATGTCAGAGCCAAGCGGACTGGGTTTACGTGTGATGTAAACATCTCTAAATGTTAAAGACTGCAACTCTTGTAACTGCAACTCATGTAAATCTACATATGATGACCTTTCCTTTTGCCAAATTTAATTGAAATGCTTACAGCATTTTAGGAGGAGTTGGGATGACAAAGTAAACATTGAGGAAAGAGTCGTAACATTTTTGTAAAATCTATAGGACAATAGTGATCTTACTCCCTAGAAAACTGCACATCATCCTTTCTCAAAGTTTAGTTTTACAGATATACTACAGACAGATAGATGGACGGAAGGATTGACAAGAGCAGGTCATTCCTATGAAGGCAGTATAAAAATAAAACTTCTGAAGTCAGTATACTTATTGGCAACACTACCTTCATAGTTTAATGGTTTGTAAAGAACTAGAAATAAAAAAAACCCCAAAAATTTAAACCTGAGGCAGTAGCAGGTCCTACAGCTTTCAGTACAGTAAGGGCTTCAATGGCTGCTTTGAGGTTTGGTAGAAACTGAAAAGCTTTTTTACTGGCTCTAACCACATCATCTTCTGTGTTTGATTCAACCATTTGTTGAAGTCGTGGACGAAATTTACCTCTCTGAAATGTATAAGTAATGTTTATAACTGAGTAAGAATTAAGAATACAGATAAATGGAATATCAACTTAGGCTACAAATCAACATCAATAATACTAGAATCAGACTATCATTATCAGATAATGTTAATTCCAAAACAGCAACCAAGTTTATATTCCAAATATCAAAAGGCTATTGATAAACATACAACAGCAGAGGATTTTTCCAGTAATTATTGGCTTCATGTGCGAGATCGAAATAGAATATATAAATTTCAAGATACAAATCCAGACTGTCATTTTTCGATTTTGATGCACTCCTTGTTAAGCTTCAAAATGAGGCAAAGGTGGGTCACCCCTGGCTGTTATATTAACGGATATCCCATTAATTTTGAATTATAAGAAAATTCTCAGTAAAACAACAGCACTAATATTTGTTTAGTATTGTCAAATGGAAGTCTCCTTAGTGTTCAAGTTTTAGGCGATAATTTTTGTAATACCATGTTGAGAAGCAACTCTCAACTCTTCCACAGAGTGGATCATTTACTCGATACAGCGACGGATGTAAACATGTCCAACCTTTGCTATAGGAAGCGTGTAGAATTCCAAAAATATTCATCCAAATCAGAGGGGCAGGCTTGGTGTAGTGGTTAAGCGCTTGGCTTGCGGCGCCAACGATCTGGGTTAGATTCCCGGGTTGCGCCACTATGTTTAAGAGGTTGGTTACCTCCTGCTTCCATGTCGCGATATAACTGATATATTGTTGAAAGCGACTTAAAACACCAATCAACCAACCATCCAAATCAGTTTCTCGAAACTCAAGTACATGTATTGTCATTGTATGACTACAGTACAAATAAATAAGGAGTACTCCAATAAGTTATAACAACGTTTGAATTTATCTTCCCAACTAGTGCACCACTATAAGATCTGAAGTTTATAAAAATTAAGCAGATAAATATACTACAATATGTACTCACAGACAACTTCCACTTCATTAATTTACTGAGCTCTGAAAGAGTTACATGCTTTTCCGGTCTATCCTGTATTGTTACTGGAAGACTTTCCTGATACCTGAAAATATACATGTAATTATGTGAGTCTCAATTAACTCTTCAAAACCACATACATCTGTGGCCAAATGGTTGAGTGCATCAATCTACAAATCACTGCAGATTATCAGCTTGGTATGGTTGGCATAAGATTCCCTATTAAGGCAAATTGGAGGATGATCAAACTAGTGTGCCTGCTGAAGACCCAGCATTTGTACACGATTAACACCCACCATAAAACATACCAGAGGTTCAATTACATTTCTTATATTGATGTACATCATCTGTCTTCCTCTTTTCTTTCTCTTAAGCAAATAAAATAAAATACATAACAGAGAAGAATCAGAGAAAATGACAGAGGCATATAGCAGCTAATTATATTTTTAGTTCTACTACAGAAATATCAGCAATGTAAATGGGCAAAGAATGTGACTTGCTCTGGTAAATAATCTTATATTTATACAAATTCTGATTCAGGTACTACCACGTACCATTTAGATTTATAACAAAATATACTGATGTATGTTATAGTACATGCACTAACCTGCAACCACTTATATATTACATATAAGTTATCTAATCTTTTCAAGATTCTTGCACATAACGGTTTATTATGCTCATGTTTACTGTTACCGTTACTGTTACCACTCACCTGAAGCAATAGTAAACAACAGCAGAATAAACGGTCACATGCAAGAATCTCGAAATCAACACATTATCATACATTGTACTCATTTTGACAGAGGACATAAATTTCAGTCTCCTTGTTTCATGTAGTCATTTTATTCATGTGCAACAGGCAGGGTGAAAAATTGTGGATGGACCTGGGAATCAAACCCAGAATCTTCTGCTATTAATTCACAGATAGGGTGCAACCTCTCATTTGAGAGATAATCACTCAAATGAGGAACTATCACTGTTTTCAGTAATCAATTTCAAGGAATGAACAGAAGTTAACAAGTATCAAAAAATGAAATTTTGGAATTATGATTTGAAATTCAAAAGGGCACATGTTGGTTTCAATATTATTTATGAATTTCATATACATAAATTAATCAACAATTAAAAACTATCAGGATTTGGTAACAAGATAATAATCTTATATTGTTAAGCCATCTCCTGATCACATGTTTACAACATACTGAATATAGTTTACAAAACAAGTTGACATATCAAAGTTACTGTTTTGGAGTTTATAGCTGCACAAATGTTGCAGGTATATACTCCAAAATGGTAAGTTGAAAGGGTCAACTTCTTTTGTATTTTATGTTCAGTATATTATAACGATGTGCCCTTTTAAGTTTAAGCCAAAATTTTGAAATTTTAATTTTTTAGTACTTGTTTACTTCTATTCATTCCTTGAAATTGATTACTGAAAACAGTGATAGTTACTCATTTGATCTGGTGAGCCAGTGACAGATGCTTTCTCATTTTTGTCATAGCGTTCTCGTTTGTTGTCTGCATATAGATGAATTGGTTAACACTGACAGTGCAATGTCAATGAAAATAAACTTGAGCCATTACTAATACTATACCATTTGTCCAATAAAAGTAACTCTTGGCGCTTTGCCTCTTTCATTTTATGTGAACGAATCGATAATGCTGATTGATAAGAATTTAAAACTGTTTGCCATTTAGTACATCGCTCTGATAACAAGTCCATTATTACATGTATCCTTCTAATATTTCTTTCCCGCAAAAATTGTAAAAAATAAAATATCGAGATTGAGATACAGTACAACATAGAATAAAATAATTAAGATTTTGTTTTTACTCACAATATTATTTCTAGAATTCTTTTTAATAATTATTACGCTTCATTAGAATAATTGTATATTCTTAAGAATGTTTATGATATTGAATAAGATCATGAATCAGAATATTTATTTTAAAAAAGTCGGGATCAAGATCAAAGTTTCTGTCAAATTCATTTGCCGGTCACGTTGTGAAAATGGCACACTTTATTCCTCCTCTAATACAAGATAATCCGCAAGGATGGGGGCCATGTGCTATTCCTGACCAGTTTAAAGATCTTCCTTATCAACCTTTCGCAAAGGGTGACCGATTGGGAAAAGTATGTATTGAAAGGTTATATTTCTTACTATTTGCTGTCGAGTTTCCTCTGACGCATAGCCATATGGTGGCATTTTCTGTATTGCTTTCTTTGATGATCATGTTGGTGTACATTAAATGACTTGTGTGATTTTATTGTTGCGGTTATTTTACCACAGGAATCTAAAGTTCTGTCCGTAAACATAGCTTTTATATAGAGTTTGCCCATGTGATGTCACACTACTAGCATTAGCGGCCATGTTGGAGTACAACTCCCGGACTTTTTCCATCTCTACCATGTAAACTTCATTAAATTTCTGAGTATTTAACTATCTGTCAGGGTAGATTTCGGGACCTCAGTCTTAATTAATCAGTAAATATATTCAATGAGTTGAAAATTTTCTGTAAAACATTTAGATATACAATGCGATTATTTCATAAAATTAAGTTAAATCAAGCAGTTTTATATGAGCATTGATGGATAAAGCCCGAGAGTTGTACTCCAATGAGGGAGATAACTCTAGCTAATTTGAGGAAAACAGGGCTGTATGGGAACACTCTATAGCAAGCCATTGGATTGTGTGGGGAGAAAAAAGGGAAGGTGTTTAACGAGTTTTTAAACCCGATACTTTCGTAGCATTTCAGTGAGAATCAGTGTTTTTCACCAAAACAACGGCTTGGACAGCTTCACAGATTATTATTCTAATTACCCAATATTATTTTTGGAAATAAACGACACTTACAAACACACTATCTCTGCTTTTTTGAGTCGGCTTCGGTGAAGCCGCACTCATTGCAATCACTTTCTTTTCAGGGGTTATAACTTTCACTACCGACATAGAGCTTACTACGCTGCTGAAAAATAAAGTGCCGAAAAATTACTGATGTTGTCTTAAAAATTCTTGATCAGCACAATGTACCTTTAGCTCAGTTAATTTAAGCTAAACATAAACTAGTTTCAATAACTCGAAAAAGGAGTTGCAATAATGTTTTCAATTTTCGCGTAATAATATGTAGTTGTGACTACTTTACGATGTGTTTACCACTGACACCGTCGGATGTACTCGATTGTGTAATTCTCCAGACAAAGCATTTGTCTTGATCTTGTATCGCTTGTTTTTATCGAGATATTTCAATTAAAGTTTTCCCCAACATGTTCTGGAACTTTAGTACTTTTTCACATATATGACAAATTTAAAGATTGATCTTCCCGCATTTCCTCTGATAATGAAAATGCAATATAAATATTTAGGTAAATGTTGTATGTTTCTAGTATATAAATGATGTTAAAACATTATGAGAATCGTGAATAAGATGGTTATTTAATGTCCCACTTGAAGGAATGTCGTTCCTTGGCTCAGCTTCGACTCGTGACAACAATGCAGTTAAACTTGTTGCCATGAAGTTGTCGATTGCATGTTCATTTCGGATACAAGCAATTGCAAACTCTTTGCCTTAAGATAGTATGAAGAGAGCAAATTTTTTCTGAAATCCTGAATCCGCCACCAAAATGGTAAAACGATTACATATTTAAAATCAGCAAAGCCGACTCTCAGGACTTTTGAGTCCTTTGATCATTCTTAAATGGTTGAATCTGTCACTTAAGTCCAGTTTACTTCCGGTCTGGTTCAGAGTGAATATTTCCTGAATATTTGACTTGTAATTAACTAAGAGTTACCTGCCCTTTAATGACCTTATAAGATTCCACAAAGCTACAAACTGCTGCAAGAAAAAACTGGAAGTGTCCTTGCACATTATATTTTTTCTTTTCATTAAGCAGAGTAAATAAATAATAATTTGAATTAAGTTCATAAATAGTTAAACCATTAATATTCACTCCAAACTAGACCGGAAGTAAACAGGACATAGGTGACAGGTTCAACCGCTTGAGAATTAAAAAGCAGCGATAGTGTGGTTCGTAAGCATTTTTATTTCCTAAAATGACATTGGGTAATTAGAATAATCTGTGAAGCTGTCCAAGGCGTTGTTTTGGTGGAAAAACACCGATTCTCTCTGAAATGTGGCGGGATGTATCGGGGTTCAAAAACTCCTTGCACTCCTTCCCTTTTTTTTTTCCCCACACAATCCGAGGGCATGCTTTATAAAAGCTATGTTTACGGACAGAATTTCAGATTCCTGTGATTTTACTACGCACATTTTCATGAGAAGCCATTTACATAAGGCTTGATAAGCTGCAATATGTGACCCTATTTTAATGATGCGGACACAATTCATCCTTAGTTGCATAAACTTGAATTTTTGATAAACGGAGTGGTTGGCAAGATTCTACACATTTCGGCATCAAATGGAGCAAATATCAAACCACAGGGCTTTCGACTCGTTGGTCCCCACCCCCCTCAATTATACCAATATAATAAGAAGGGTTATAACTTCCGATTTACCAAAAATACACCTCCTCCCATCTGTGTCTTAGAACTTTTTTAATTCTTCACAAAGCGTCTCAAACGTGGTATCAAATGAAAGCAGACATATTTATCTACACATCCATATATACATTGTCCAAATCTAGAGCCAGTGATTTTCTGCCAAAAAGGAATCGCGGATGGAATCATAGAAACAACAAACTGAAACGAAATTCGCTATTTTTGTTCAGAAAATTCTTAGTTCCTATATTTTGCAGATATTTTTTATTCTTTTCTGTGAAACTCTTTCAAAAAATGATGTTTTTGACTTTAGCTTTCATTTGCAGTACTTTCCTTGCGTAACACGAATCATTTTACGACATCGGAATTCCGCCGGCTTTTGGTTTGTATAAAGAAACGCGTTTCGATATGGCAGATCAAACCCTACGAGTGCTAAGCAGAAAAGATCAACACCTCTTGACACGGTCAATTGATCACACCACGCAAGCGACCTGTCATTTAAGGTAAACGCCACGGGGAATATTGTCAATAAGAAGCCAACTTCGAGATAAACCGGGTAAATTAGAACTTCAAGACTTGAAAATGTATTCGAGATAAGCATGGTATTCGACATATCAATGTTCGACACATCCGGGGTGAATTTAATCATACTATGAAGGATTTTTTTCGGGACCGACGTTCGACTTCGAGATATCCCGGGTATTCGAGATATCAGTGTTCGAGATATCGAAGTTTGACTGTGAATATAAACATAATTCAAAAAAAAAAAAAATTGAAACATTATTTAAGCTAAAAGTTGGACTCTGCCCTCCTTAAACTGTTTTAATTAAAGGTACATGTATGATCTATGGTAAAAAAATCTAACTGGATGGCTTGACCATATTATTGCATAAACTAAAGAAAAACATGATTAAATCTGGTGAATTTGAGTATTATCTTTCATTTTTAAAAAGTAAGCAACAAGTGATCATGAATTTTCATACTAAAATGGGAAAATCAAGGTAAACTGTGAATGGGGCATTTAGTGTAGTCATGTCGAGATTTTCCGCAATATCCGTACAAGATTTATCTATAGGGACAAAGTTTATCATTTTCGCATGAGCTAAAATACATGTATCTTCAAGCACAAATCCCTCAAAATCACTTTCATCGCAATCAAAATATTCTGTGTAAAACGAAAGTCTTTCCTCATTATCAAAAACTGTGGCGTATGCCATGAATCATGAAATAATTATCACACCACAGAGTTAGCGAAACTTTACAAAAATCTGCCAGACATTGTGTCCTGTGGATTGTCATAAACTACAGGACATTTGAAAAATTTACAGGACAAGCGTGGATGAAAATAAACAATCAAATGCTCATTGTTATACCAATTTTATTTTCAGTTTAATTCATTTTCAATTTTATCGAGCACGTTTTTTATCATAATTTCATTCATGTTTTCACTGCAACCCCTTACAAACTGAGTAGGGTAATTACCTCTGTTTTTACCCGACTGCACAAAAGATGTACAAAGAACACAGGTTATAACGTTAGTATCACCATCATAACGCAACCATTTTTTCTCCCTTAGCCATTTTTCATAAAATTTCCATATCATCACTAAGGCAACTTTCTGATCTGTTTTTCCCCAGGCGTATCTTCATTATGTTTGCGTTTATTGGAACCCCATTTAATTGGCCATTTCTCCATCGTGAACAAGATTTAATAATTTTATATTTACTAGGTCGTCCAAGGTAGTATTAACCGGAAATTTAAAGGCAATAGTAATGTTAGAACCGAGACTGAACTTTCGAGAATGTCAAGATAGTTGCAAGTCAAATATTATCACCATGCTTTTCCAAAAGGTTTTGTTTTGTCAAATTGGTTCACATAAAAGATAAACTATGTATGTATGCCAAGTTATTACATGTATGTATATAATTAAAACGAAAGAGCTGGAGAAATTTACCGGACAATATGTCTGACTGGGTTCTGGTATTTACCGGTCATTTGTAAAATTTACCGGTAATTACAGGCAGACCAGCAAGTTTCGCCAACTCTGACACCATGCCAGTAGATATTTATATTTAGCCTTGGAAATCTCCCAGAAAGAAAAATACACACATCAATTACATGTTGTTGTAAAACAGGTGCAGAAACGACAATTGTCACGATTAGCATTGAACAGCAATATTTTCAGAACGACTTATGTCACCATTAACGTGATAAGGGTTAATAATATATTGGGAAATTCTGTCTTTGATCAAGTAGTAAAATATATAAATGAATAAATATGCAGTATGAAAGAGCATGACCCAATATGTGCCAAATTTGTTCGGGGAAATATCAGGATTTATCATCGCTTTACACAAAGAGTGTGATATTTTGAAAAGTCTTTTCAAACTGCAGTGACGGTCATATCAAATTTAAAGAAAGAAAGGGAGTCAGTCTTCGTCAGATTCCTTGATGAATTTCGGAAGTTTTATGACTTGTAATTGTATAGCTCTTGTGCTCAAAATGCAATTCAGCAAAGTTGCATACTGGTCTATGATAAACACCGAGTTTATACCCCAGGTTATCCTCTGAAAATTTTGGGAATTAGTTCGTTTAGATTTTAGTGTAATTTTAGATTTTAGTAACACCAACCTCGAGAATTACTTACATGTAACTTCCAGTCTTCCTCTAGGGATCAGACTACTCTAAGCCAATGGGGTTACCAGGGGATTTTCATTTGTATGTGAATCTTTTGTTATACAATGTATATCAATAGATGTTATACATATACAGTATCTAATTTCATACAAATATTCTGTGTATTAAATATAAAAAGCCCCTATATTTTCTGTTGGCTCATTCACCATTTTGAAAGGAAGTCAACTGTTTGAATTTACCTCATAGAACATAACAGTTCTTAGAGATACTTTGTATGATGCAATATCGAGGGAAACATAACTTTTGTTCAAAATGAATTACAGTATGTCACAGATCACTGCACCCTTACTGATAGAACCCCCAAAGCGGGGGACCACAATTCTTTGAATTTGCTTGTTTTGTATGTACATGTATGCTTGCATAAAAATGTAGGTGTTTTATGCTATATATTTCTGCCATCGGTCTCTGTCTGACCATTTGTCTGTCTGTCCACACCATCTTGTCTTAAATTTCTATAACATTCCTCATACCGGTTATTTTACACATGCTCGAAAGATCTGGTTGACGCCTAAATAGTTTGACATCAGATACCTGCTCATATGGGAAATAACTCTGTGTAACGAAAAGAACCAATATAGTCAGAATCATCAACACGTTTGATTCTGCACAATTATGCAATTTGTAATTACGCAACCATGTGGCTGATACAGACTACATATAAACAAACTGGCCAATTTGACACAGGTTGGGAAAAAATGTGTGTTGCTTTCAGACGACAGATCGGGGGGTGAGTTATTATTGCCAATTATTTGCTTAATTTTATTTATGGATATGATTGATATTTGCTCCGTTTGTTGTACGCTATTCTTGGTCCTTAAAAAAGTTGGGATTCAGCACTTTTGACAACAGTGCTCTTATGGTGAACTTGCACGCTACATGTATGTCAAAAAAAATCCAGTGAAACATGACATAAGAACATAATATAGATGTAGGTACATGTACTGAGATATAGTACTACATTGTACTGCTACTGTTTATCATTATATGAAACAAAATCCAAGGAACCAGTGTTACTTTATTTTAACATTATTTCAGGTGTCAGACTGGACTGGAGCAACTTACCAAGATAAGAGATATCTAGGTAATTATTTGGATAACTTGAATGAATAGATACATGTATAAAGATATATTGGTGTTTTATGTCATGCCAGGATTATCTTACACATATAGGGACATTATGACCAGTGAAAGAAGAAGTGGCCAAAACAGTTATCTTAGGAGATTACTATGTAATATTTTACACATATGGTGACATTATGACCAGTGAAAGAAGAAGTGGCCAAAACAGTTAACTTAGGAAATTACTATGTTATATTTTACACATATAGTGACATTATGGCCAGTGAGAGGAAACGCAGCCAAAACAGTTATCTTAGGAGATTACTATGTTATATTTTACATACATAGTGACATTATGACCAGTGAAAGAAAAAACGGTAAAAATAGTTAACTTAGGAGATTACTATGTTATATTTTACACACATAGTGACATTATGACCAATGAAAGAAAAAGCGGCCAAAACAGTTATATTAAGAAATTACTGTTAAATTTTGCACATATAGTGACATTATGATCATGAAAAGAAAAAGCAGCCAAAATAGTTACATGTAACTTAGGAGATTTCTATGTTATATTTTACAGATATAGTGACATTATGACCAGTGAAAAAAAAGCGGCCAAAATAGTTACATGTGACTTAGGAGATTACTATGTAATATTTTACACATATAGTAACATTATGACTAGTGAAAGAAAAAGTGGCCAAAATAGTTAACTGAGGAGATTACTATGTAATATTTTACACATATAGTGACATTATGACCAGTGAAAGAAGAAGCGGCCAAAATAGTTACCTTAGGAGATGACTGTGTTATATTTTCGCTTATTTTCACTTTGACTTAAAACAAGCTGAATATTATAGCGATTCGCATACCAGTTTCAAATATATGATGACTTTTACATATGTATACAGTAGTGTACATTATTATCTGAAAACTATACTTAAAGCCACTCTCAAGTTGCTTAAAAAGTAAGCATCAGGCCCTATTATTATACTTTGTCATTATTGAGTTTACATATATTGATATACAACATACAGCTCTGGACGAAATGGATAGTGGACAATGTGGATTTCATACATAACAGTATAAGTGTATTACATTTTTTTTAGCTTTATTTAATTTTAATTAATTTAATTTATAAATTGTAATCGTCGCCATATGGATGTAATATTCCCGTTGCGACGTTAAACAGTAATATATCTATCTATCTTAACTTTATTTCAGTATCACAACACATATTAAGTACAGATATAGTATAATATTTGATGTGTTATTCTTAGTATTTTAATTTCTTGTTTTCCTAAATCTGTATCTGCCATATAATACATTTGCATTGATTGACGAACAATCTGTTCAGTGTGTTGTAGAGGCTTACAGTTAAGGTTATCAGTCATATATGAGTTATGAATATGTTTTATAAAGGTATGTTGTTGTGATTATCAGGAAAGTACTCTTCAGCATTTGGAGGAGGAGGAAGTCAGTATGCTTACTATCATGATGAGGATGAGAATAGCTTTCAGCTAGTGGACACCTCTAAATTACAGAAACCTCAGTACCAGCGTGGACGTAGAGTTTTCCAACAGGTTACTATTGTTGTACAATTTCATACTAATTATCAATTGATTGATTGAATTTTGCTTTACGTCACACCACAAATATTTCACGTATATGGTGACGGCATCTGCCTGATGCGGGGCATACAAATTTTGACCTTTGCAACGGACCCACCCGAAGCAGTGAGGGATCTTTAACGTGCCATGCATACCACGACACGGGGCCTCGGTTTTTACTGTCTCATCCGAAAGACATGACACCGGCATGACCAGAGCGGGACTCGAACCCCGGCCTCCCGATCAGGAGTCCGACGCGATACCACTAGGCCACGCCGGCTTTACTAATTATCATAAAAATCTCAGTTAAATGTTGAATATTCGGGGCCGTCAATTCACCGATTTTGGGTCCGATTAATGGACAAATTCCCAATGGTAAAAAGTGCTCTTTTTTCACAATTTACCAATCTAAATTTCCCAAAATTGTTTGCAATGCTATCAATCAGAGCCTTGATAAACGCATTTACTCATTTGGATAAGAATGAATGAAGTCGAGTTTTGATGGTTGTATGTGTGATAAATACATATTCTGTTTAAAATTTAGGTTTACTTTATACATTGAACGAAACAAATAGCATACAGATTTCATCATTGGTTATATGAATTCCATGTATATTCCTGGCCGTTAATTCTGTGCGGTAAATACTTTCTACAACAATTGCAGTCTGTAACTTGTCCATTGATACGTATTTTGTCTGTATTTTCTGGGGGTCTGATTTCCTTCATACACTGTCTTTTTACATCGATATTTCAGTGGAACGTTACTTGGTATCTTACTGTTACTCTAACTTGATGAGAATAATATAAAACAACAGCATTAGTTTTCAAAATGGACATTTAGTACATGTCAAATTTCTCAAAATTCTATCACATTCAGAGTGAGAAACAACTAAATGTTATGAACGGATGGGCAGCACGAGCCCTGATAACTAATATTTATCATATGCACAATTGTAATTACGTATTTGCACATATAAACCTGTCTTAGTAAATATCAATCTATTGAAAGTTTTTCGGGGGTTTTTTTGCAACCTTTGTATAAGATGTTGCACTGAAGCACTGATTTTTTGCATGACACGCCTACGGCAACAGGGTACCTCAGTTTTTACTGTCTCATCCTAAAGACCGAACGCTGGTGTACCCATGGCGGGAGTCAAACCTGGGCCTCCTGGTCACAAGCGCGTGCCTCATTCACTCGGCTACATGTACACCCACTTAGACAAAATACAAATGGAGCAATTCAAAATTTGGAAATAAATATCAAGTGCAATTTTCAAGTATAAGAAGATTATATCTAAAACACATGTACATGAAATTTCGAAAGTGGTTGGATACTAAAGGAAATCCATGGATTAAAGGCAGAATATACAATATTGCCCATTTTATTACTCTACATTATAAATAATGTATGAAACCATTAGAATTTAAGAATTTCTTGTATGAATTATAGAACAAGCAGAGAAGAGAACGAGAGAGACGGCAACAACAAGCAGCTGCTAGCACTCAAGTTCAATCGAAGATGCAAAAGAGCAGAGAAAGGTAGTCATAATACTGATTTATTTGAAGAAAACTATACAATTATTTATGAAAATAAGTTTAGGCAATGCAAATTATTAAAGTAAAATGGAACAAAATTAAATAATACATTTAATTCTACCATGAACTTAAGATGTAATGCACAGTTTCTCAGTGACCTGAATTAGTTGCGGTTTTACATTCAGTAACCTACCAAGTCCATTGTTGTTTATGTGGGCAACTTTCATCATAATTATGTGATTATATGTCAAAACAGTAAAAATAAAATGAGTCAGCATGTGCCTTTATGTTGACGTACTTTACTGTAGTTGCAAAATTCTGTATTAATAATTAAGTTCTGTGCGTCAGCTAGCTCTGATTCCTTTGTACTTTGTTGATAATGATGCTTCAGCTATTAAGTTCTGTGAGTCGGCTAGGTATGATTCCTTTGTACTTTGCTGATAACGATGCTTCAGCTATTAAGTTCTGTGAGTCAGCTAGCTATGATTCCTTTGTACTTTGTTGATAACGATGCTTCAGCTATTTAGTTCTATGAGTCAGCTAGCTATGATTCCTTTGTACTTTGCTGATAACGATGCTTCAGCTATTTAGTTCTATGAGTCAGCTAGCTATGATTCCTTTGTACTTTGCTGATAACGATGCTTCAGCTATTTAGTTCTATGAGTCAGCTAGCTATGATTCCTTTGTACTCTGCTGATAACGATGCTTCAGCTATTTAGTTCTATGAGTCAGCTAGCTATGATTCCTTCGTACTTTGTTGATAACGATGCTTCAGCTATTAAGTTCTGTGAGTCGGCTAGGTATGATTCCTTTGTACTTTGTTGATAATGATGCTTCAGCTATTAAGTTCTGTGAGTCGGCTAGGTATGATTCCTTTGTACTTTGTTGATAACGATGCTTCAGCTATTTAGTTCTATGAGTCAGCTAGCTATGATTCCTTTGTACTTTGTTGATAACGATGCTTCAGCTATTTAGTTCTATGAGTCAGCTAGCTATGATTCCTTTGTACTTTGTTGATAACGATGCTTCAACCATTCACATTTATATCATCAAATGTATCTCATTTATTAGTTTTATACTAAATCAGTCGAACACTTTCACAACAGAATAGATCTTTTAAAGCACCATACTCTCAGTATCAGTGTTTGTTAGGATATATAGATTTAATTATCAAATACTTTGTCAAGGACTTGTATATATAAAATGTATGGGTTATAGGGACAGGCAGAGGTTGCTGAGAAAGTGGCAGAAACAGTTTGGAAGGCAAATGCAAGAAAATAGGCAGAAGGTAATACAGATTAACTCATTTAATCTTCAGCATAAAAGGTTTGAATGCCAGGAATATGGAAGGTTGTGGCTCGCACTTCACATCTTTTAATTAAAGCATGTCAGTGTACTTAACAAAGTTGAGAGATATCAATCTGTGTATGGCACCAAACTGTAGACAGCCAATTACATGTACATGGCAGCAAACAATAGACAGCCAATTACATATACATGGCAGCAAACAATAGACAGCCAATTACATATACATGGCAGCAAACAATAGACAGCAAATTACATGTACATGGCATCAAACAATAGACAACCAATTACATGTACATGGCAGCAAACAATAGACAGCCAATTACATGTACATGGCAGCAAACAATAGACAGCCAATTACATGTACATGGCAGCAAACAATAGACAGCCAATTACATATACATGGCAGCAAACAATAGACAGCCAATTACATATACATGGCAGAAAACAATAGACAGCCAATTACATATACATGGCAGCAAACAATAGACAGCCAATTACATGTACATGGCATCAAACAATAGACAACCAATTACATGTACATGGCAGCAAACAATAGACAGCCAATTACATGTACATGGCAGCAAACAATGGACAGCCAATTACATGTACATGGCAGCAAACAATAGACAGCCAATTACATGTACATGGCAGCTGTACATGGCAGCAAACAATAGACAGCCAATTACATGTACATGGCAGTAAACAATAGACAGCCAATTACATGTACATGGCAGCAAACAATAGACAGCCAATTACATGTACATGGCAGCAAACAATAGACAGCCAATTACATGTACATGGCAGCAAACAATAGACAGCCAATTACATGTACATGGCAACAAACAATAGACAGCCAATTACATGTATGTGGCAGCAAACAATAGACAGCCAATTACATGTACATGGCAGCAAACAATAGACAGCCAATTACATGTACATGGCAGCAAACAATAGACAGCCAATTACATATACATGACAGCAAACAATAGACAGCCAATTACATATACATGGCAGAAAACAGTAGACAGCCAATTACATATACATGGCAGCAAACAATAGACAGCCAATTACATGTACATGGCATCAAACAATAGACAACCAATTACATGTACATGGCAGCAAACAATAGACAGCCAATTACATGTACATGGCAGCAAACAATGGACAGCCAATTACATGTACATGGCAGCAAACAATAGACAGCCAATTACATGTACATGGCAGCTGTACATGGCAGCAAACAATAGACAGCCAATTACATGTACATGGCAGTAAACAATAGACAGCCAATTACATGTACATGGCAGCAAACAATAGACAGCCAATTACATGTACATGGCAGCAAACAATAGACAGCCAATTACATATGCATGGCAACGAACAATAGACAGCCAATTACATATACATGGCAGCAAACAATAGACAGCCAATTACATGTACATGGCAGCAAACAATAGACAGCCAATTACATGTACATGGCAACAAACAATAGACAGCCAATTACATGTATGTGGCAGCAAACAATAGACAGCCAATTACATGTACATGGCAACAAACAATAGACAGCCAATTACATGTACATGGCAGCAAACAATAGACAGCCAATTACATGTACATGGCAGCAAACAATAGACCTCCAATTACATGTATGTGGTACTAAGCAGTAGACAACCAGTTGCTTGTACAGCGATGCTCCATTAATCCGGGCTCCGTTTATCGGGAAAATTCACTTTCCAGACAAGAAAGTGTTGGACACACATCAGGACAAAATCTTGTCTTCCAGACGTAGCTATACCAAATAACTGTTTACCTGGTCAACCTACCTAGGGTTTTATCTAAAGCGAAATAGCATGGCGCCATGCCCTTATTTTCCCTAAGTTATGATTTTATGAGACTAAAGAAAATCGATCTTCATTCACGTAATACGAAACCCTCAAAAAGATCGTTATTTACAGTGCAAGTGTATTACGAATGTCGCTTCGTACATGCCCTCTTTAACACTTTACATAACACATTACGTAATTGTCAAAGTCAGCTGTTTGACCCGCTAAATATCAGTGTACTGCACTGCCTGCTACTTTTCGGGTGTTAATTGGGGGATGCTAATCATTGTTACCTTCTTAAATTTAGATTAGGCAACATCTGTACACGAACAGGGCTTGACACGGTTGTCTGAATGCCGAAATAATAATTTTGCAGGCCAAATTCACATCTGTTTTCAGCCAGATATTAAAGAAAATTAAAGGTGTTGTCCCTTAAAAGCAATTACTCTAGGATTATACTAGAAGTATAACATTAATTGAAAAGTGACTGTTATTAATATGTCGTCTTTGAATATCTTATTACCGAATTGGTTTACATACATGTAGCCGGTCATGATCGCTTAGAAGCTTCACGAATACATACAAAAACTACCCATTTTAAATGTCCTACTTAATATTATTTAACTAATTTTCTCAGTTTGACACCAAATATTTAGGATTTACTCTCCACATTTCCTCTGATAATTTTGAACACTGTTGAGTAATTCTGGCGAAAATGATAATTCAGATTATCTTTTATCATTTGATACACCAATATCAACATAGGTAGTTACAACAAGAGGAGCTAAAAACTCACAAAGTGTATTCATACTATCAGACGTGTCGGTTTTTTACGATCAAAGAACTGAACAACATAACTGATTATAAATATAAAACATGACTTTTTAGTATTTCTAGAATCAATAGAATATTTACTATCAGTAAGTCAATAAATGTGAATGAACATTAACCGTTATAAATTATTACTATTACCAGGGAATATATAGTTATTACTTTAGTACTTTGAACTGAGACAATCTCTTGGGCCAGCTATTTATTTACAAAGATCGTCATATAAAGCAGTCACAAAAGTAACTGATAAGGTAAAGGGGACAGATACACTTTATATTTCCCATTAATGCTTCCAGCAATTTCCATTAAGATTTTGACTTTGAATTATTCAAACATCAATCAAACTTCCTACATGTAGCCAGAAACATATATACACACATATATATATGTATTATGTCTCTGATGAAGTAGATCCAGGAATTTATTTGTGAAGGAAAATTGGGTGGATGGGGAGGCTGAGAGAACTTTTTGTTTTGTTAGTAGCAAATTGTTTTCTGTATTTTCATCAAAATATTGGTCAGGTTAATTTAAAATTTATTTCTACCTAGAAATTACAACTGCACATCAAGAACTTATAAGTCCTTTTGCAACTTATAAGTCCTTTTGCATATGATATGCATACTTCTAGATCCCACATTACATTTTCTTTAATAACACCATCTTTTCATTCAAATATTTAAGTTAATATGTAAAAAATAACGATACATGTAAAGACTGTCTAAGGTACAATTATAAAACTTGCAGTATCTCATTTTGCCAGCATTAGACAGAAGTAGGGCTGGGACGATTCAAGATTTTTCGGTTCGGTCTCAATTCGATTTTTTTCGGTTCGGTTCATTTTGTTTAAAATAAACTATGAAATAACAAGAAAATGATTAATTTAAAACATTACTTAAGGTGAACAACAACTAATAAAAATCAACAACAAAATGTTACAAAAAATGACTAGATTGTTAATGGATGGTGCTTGAATCATGATGAGTCACAGGTTAAAATTGTATAGTTTTTCTGCAAAATGCCTTCTACTTGGGATATTGTAATGTGATTCAAGTTCTTTAAACTCCTCATTCTCAACAACACTATAAGGTCGCATGTCTTTTGCCAAAAATACACCAATCGATCTTGTAATCTTGATATGTCTGGGGGAAGACATAGACAACATCGAATCCTTTGAAAATAGCTCTCCAATGCGCAACTGACCGGTAGCTGAAACAGTTTTGTTCATCATTGATGAACAAAACTGTTTCAGCTATCGGTCAGTCAGATGACATCACCGGCGCCAACGAAATAGAAATGTAATGCTTTCTCTTTAAATGAGCGCTCATAGAGTTTGTTGAGCCAGTTTTATAAGAAAATGTGGATGCACAATGTTTGCACACAGTTGAATTTTTATCTTCTTTTCCGTCATTTACCGAGAATTTGAAATGATCCCAGACTTTAGATTGTTTTCCTATCGACACGGCCATTGTTAAAACGAAAGTAAGAACACTAAATTCTATAACGGAAACCGAACCGAAATCCGGAATTTCCGAATCGAATCGAACCGAGCGTTTCCCGAAGATTTCGGTGCATCGCACACCCCTAGACAGAAGAAGCAGTGCTGCTCTTGGAGAAGTTTAAATTAATTTACAAGAACATGAAACAGTATAGGTTTACAAATTGGGAATTAATGCAATAGTCAAAAGCATTTAATTATTGCAATGATGTAATTGTAACAGATATTAAGTTATAGTTCCTACAACTGTGAAAAGGAATTTATTTTGAAGACAAGCTGGAAATAAAATTTTTAAAAAATCAAAAACAATGGTAAGTGTTGCAAATTTCATGAAATTATCAATATCAACAGGAATTATATTTTACATTTTCAAATATCATCTAAGTTAGTAAAACAATGGATAATGCAATTTTAAACTAAATTTTTAAATACATTTGGTGACAAAAGTCGCTAAATTATGTGCCCTTTTTACCAAATACCACGTTAAAAAGTGCCCTTTTGATGGAGAAATTTGTGTGCCCTTTTTGAATCCCAGATTTAACACTACTACCTATGATATGTTAATTACCTATTAACTTAAAATTTGACTGCTTGAGGTGTTGTCAAACGTCATGTTAGCAGTCACTTATGATAGCTTGTTTATAAGTCAGTACACACTCACGCCAGAAATGAAGATTACTGTTATTTGAATGATAGTAAGTAAAAGTAAATTGCCAACTTCACAGCTTACATAAGCCTGTGTGGCTTAATGGATAAAGTGCTCGGCTCATGATCGAGAGATCCCGGGTGTGTCTCCCGCCCTGGCACACCGGTGTTCTGTCTTTCGGATAAGACAGTAAAAACCAAGATCCTGTGTCATGGTAGGCATGGCACATAAAAATCCTTCCCTGCAGTGTTCTAGAAATTTTTCAAAAATCCACTTGCCAGTGGTTAAGTGACGAACTGAAATCCACTTACCCAGAGTAAAAATGTACTTACCCGAAGTAAAAAAGTATATTCAAGACTTACATTGTGTAATTCTGAGAAAAGTATAAAATGGGTAAATATTGCGTATTTCAAAAGTGCACGTCGTTGACTACAGAAGAGTACGACATACAGATCTGCAATTTGTAAGACTGAAAACATACACTACTGATACGGTAGTGGCGATACATTGATTTTTATACGAAACAATATTTCTTAATGTTGCGAAAAACTTGGCCCAAAATGCCTGATTCAACTTTAACCACGCCCATTACATAGTTTCATAGGAACGTCACTTAATCAAATACATTAAGTTTTTCAAATCAGCATACATTGATTTTTTTGATAGGATCAAGGTACATATATTTAATGTATTGTATTCTACAATATAAACAGAAACTTGTAGACCACATTTCAATAGCACAATTACCAGCAAATCACTAGATCTACCTTGTTGATTACACCGCCACACTTCGAATATTATTTATCTGACATCATTTGGATTCATGTAGAGAAAATTTATAATGATATGCTTTGATTTCAAGTGTTAAAGTTCTATTTACATTTTTGAGAGATCGTTTTCTTTTTGTATTCAGAATTTCCTCTGAAGAAATGAAAAATGTTTTAAATGATATAAATATGTCATCAATGAAGAAGTGTTAAAGAAATTAAAGACATGGGCTTATTTTAAGCTGTATTTAAAACAGATCAAGAAAATTACTGAACAGTAAAGATTATAAAATGAAATTATTGTATTAAAGTTGGTTTTGGTAGCCTTGGGCTTCGGGCTCGTGTGTTTTCGTGATTACTGGGTCCCTTGCTGAGATCTAGATGTGACTGAACTTATGATTACTATATTTGTAAGTCTTTTTAGTTCCGCTATTTCTGTTTGTCATTTTATCGTGTTTCCTTTAGCAAAGTTTAAAATTTACATGATCAATATTACTCAGAATTTACTTACCACCGGGTAATAGGTTTAAAACTTTTCAGTTACCTGACTCGTTTTTTCACTTACCATGGGTAACGGGTAATAGGATTTCTAGAACACTGCACTGCTTCAGGTCGGTGCGTTGCCAAGGTCTAAATTGTATGTAATGCATCAGGGAGATGCCGTCACCATTAACATGAAATAATCGTAGAGTGATATAAACAGTAATCAATCACAGCTTACATTGTTAATTAAATATTGGAGCTTTAAATTGTAACCAACTCTAGGTAGCTTCACTTTTCTATCAGAGATCGATCATTGATAACGTATCCTTACTTAGTGCTACCGGTAATCAGTGCTCATTACATTATTTTGTACATTAGATTTAATCATTGTTTTGTTTTATAGTTCTAGAAAATTTTTATATTTAAAACATATACATTGTATAAATTTGTATGACACAGCAGGACATTAGATAAACACTTCGATCGCGATAGAAGTGAAATTAATCAGTCAAGTGCGAGGTATATACAAAGGCGGCTGTCAACATTTAAATAGAGGACAATGAGTTAAAAAATCAAGAAGGTTTTAGAAGTTTGGCTGAAATTAATGTAAGATGTTAATATATTAAAGATGTTATAGATATTTATTTCTTCATATACAAATTAAATGCATATAAAGATTATGCATGTAATTACTTGATGAAAGAAGGGGTGTATACATGATAAAGCAAGTAATTACATGTAAAATGCATATAAAGATTATACATGTAATTACTTGTGTTTTATCATGTATACACCCCTTCTTTCATCAAGAAATAAGACTCTTAAACATCTAATGTACTATGACCCGGTAATCCAGAAAACATTTATCCGAAAAAATCAGCCAGGAACGAATGTGTCCGGATAAATGGAGCATCACTATTCATGGCAGCAAGCAGGGAAGGACCAATTACATGTAGCAGAGAAATTGGCATTTTTGAAATCACTAGATCAGCCATCACAGAATATGAGTCATACAATGATTAGTGTATGTCCAGTGAATACACCATTGAAATCACTCACAAAAATGAGCATGATGTGTTGAAATTCTGCTCATAGTAAGGTTTCTCAGTAGCAGATCACATTTCTAACCTTATACAGGTAGCGCCACCACAAATTAAGGTAAAATCTGCTCAGAATACAGCAAATCTTAATTGGGAAATTATTCAATTAAGCCAAAAGAAAATATCTGTAAAGGGTCTCATGCCCAATAAAATAATCGTTGGTTGGTCAGATTTTTTTTTTTTTTTTTTTTTTAAAGAAACTGTTAGGCTTGGGAGTATTTCGTGACTGTGCTCCTGCCCTCTGCTGGACTTTCCACAAACAGCAAACTGATATGATGTAACAGTACTGGCATCATCAGAAGTGTGGTGATATTAATTAAATATGTCATTAAATGTGTGATGGTATTTTTATTGTGGCTGCAGGGCCGAAATTCGAAGATCAACAAGCTTGTCATGATGCACCCTGTTTACAATTTCCTCTGACCTTATTCTTTATCAGTTAAGCATTTGATCTGACATTACTTTTACTCTAAGTCCAAAATTACTTTCAAAATGAGAACTTAATTTCAATTTCCGAATTTTTATGCTCAGATACAATAAAATGTTTTAGGGTCAGAGGGTAAAAATAGGGTTGCTCAGGGAACTGCTACAGACATATGTTTTTTTCAGCCTTATATATAGTTTTAGTATGTTTGTTTTATTATATATTTGTGTTACAGGCTCCACTTAAGCACAGAGATGCCTCTGTCCAAGTGAAAGATTTTAACCTTATATATGGTTTTAGTATGTTTGTTTTATTACATATTTGTGTTACAGGCTCCACTTAAGCACAGAGATGCCTCTGTCCAAGTGAAAGATAACTGGGAAGTTGTGGAGGAGATGGACTTCCCTCGACTTACTAAACTCAGCTTGCCCAACATTGATGAAGGAACTGATCTGTAAGTTACATCTTAATCTAACATATTAAGACTTATGTCCATTACCAAGGAATTTGTTTTTGCCTTTTTGGGGGTCATTATTCTGTCCCATTCTGAATCAAAAGTATTGTCCCTTTTTTTGCCCAATTTCAGCCCTTCATTTTCCCAATCTGATTGAACTGAAGTTTTGTATGATTTGTTTTTACTTTTGTGGTTTAATTCGTATTACCCATTTTAAACATTGAAAGTAGCAAATTGAAATCAGCATTGTCGACAATCACATTCCTCTCGGTGATTTTACTGTGAAACATCCAATGTACATTGACATACTGTTGTGCATAAATATCAAAACACAATATATTGCAGTGAATAGTATCATTGTCCTATCACAATTGATACCTTCCTCTGCATCTAGTGTTGATAGAATGTTTTCGTTAATGAATAATATTTGCACCCAGAGAGAAATAGGTTTAGGCAGGGCACACTAAATGCTGTTAACAGAATGTGTTCTTTCAAAGTGCCTCTTACAGAAATTGTATTTGAGTTAATTGTAACCAGTTTGCAGCAGGGAAAAACAAGGATAATACTCTTGAATTTTGAATAGTTCATTTATAACAACTGAAGTAAAATGATAAGTGTATTTTTTTCTGTATTGCTTTTTTTTTCCTTTCCAAGACGATAATATGTATAGTTTTAAAATTTCCTTAATATGCCGCTAAATTTCACAATTGCAGGGGCTTCAGCTTTATTTCTATAAATTCCTAATAAACAAAAACAACCCTGACTATAAGAGTTTTTCTAGTGCATCAAGAATATTAATTCAAAACATGCTGTATTTTACCGGGTTTACATTGACATGAAAAGATCCTCAAATCAAAATTTATCCAAATTATTGAATAAAAAATATGTATACTTTTTCATATTGATTTTAACAAAGGATGACCTGTGGAGAAATGGAATATTATGACAAAGTATATGACAGAGTTACCACTAAAAATGAAAAGAGACTGAAAAGAGTGGATAGAATTTTCCACAAAGTCACAACTACAGATGACCCCATTATTAGACAGGTGAGATGCTACAATATTGAGTTCATTGGTATAATTACAAACATAAGTATCTCAGGATTTATGTGATTTCCATATCAGTTTTGTATAGATCTCTCAAATGTGGGAAGGTAATTCATACTTACAGATTTGAGAAAGAATCTTCATGTGGAGATATGTTTTTGGATTGTGAATTATACAGTCATTTCAGCTGCTTCCCCACATTCTACACAAGTATGCAGTGGAGATAGATGTATTTCATAAAATTTATTATCATATTTTCAGCTCGCTAAATCTACTGGTAATGTATTTGCCACGGATGCCATTTTGGCCACCCTTATGTGTTGCACAAGGTCCTGTTACTCATGGGATATTATTGTGCAGAGAGTTGGCAATAAGCTGTTCTTTGATAAACGTGATGATTCTGAGTTTGACCTACTTTCTGTCAGCGAGACCGCTACAGAACCTCCTCAGGATGAAGGAAACAGCATAAACGCTCCACGGAATCTGGCACTAGAGGCTACATTTATCAACCATAACTTCTCACAACAAGTCCTTAAAATGGTAAGATAAAGTCATTTGTACAATGTATGATAAAACTTTTGATATCTTGAATTCTGGTATCTTGAATACCTAGGCTAACTCGATTCAAGTGCTGGTTCTTAATAATATCTTGGTTGTTTCGATTAAATTTACCCATGATATGTCAGTGACCATGCTTATTTCAAGTACATGTCAAGTCTCAAAGTTCCAATTTACCACATATCTCAAAGTTGGCTTCTTGAATATTATGATTAAATTTACTAACAATATGTTAAATACTATGTTTATTTTAAGTACATACAAAGTCCCAAAGTTCCGTTTTCCTAATTATATCTCAAAGTTTTCTTTCTATTGACATATTTGCTGGCATTTTCCTTTAATTAATTGACTACACATATGGTTTGATTACTTGACCATGTTGGCACATACAGCCAGGTAATGATACACTGGTCCATTAATTGACAAAGGTTTTGCAAAGCTTGTTATCTGTACTACTTGTTATAAAGCATCACAGCTGATTATAAATGCTGTTTGTTTAATCAAGTACAGTAAAACATCTTTCTTCAGTGCTCAGCAGAAAATATTGTTTTGTGTTGTGCTTTGAATTGTAATTATTGCTGTCATTCTCTACCTTCAAATAATTTTATTTATTTTTAAGGTAACAAGTAGTAGTTGGATGTGTTTTGTAATAAAGTAGTCATCACTTATGACATTTACAATTCATATTTATCCTGACTATTTGAGGCTGCTTGGGTTTTCCATTATAGTATAAAGATAAGAATCTACAGTCTTGGCTGTTTAAGATACAAAAGCATTGAAGTCCTAACATGACTTTTCACTCTTGTGGAGTAGATTTTCTTAATTTTTTATCGATAAAAGATATGACTGAAATGGGATGAAGTTGTTTACAGATTAAATACACATGTATATATTATTTCATTTGATATGCTTCTTACAATGTAATTACACACATTAACAGACGGCCAAAGCTCTCAATTTATAAATCATATCATCTTTGAAGTTTCTTTGTTTCTCATGATATTTCAAGAACTTTAACATTGGGTATATCTTTTGAATAGGGCTGGGTATTGGGGTACATAAAGTGTATTGCAACATACTGCAATATTGAAAATTATATTGCAGTTTATTGCAGTATCAATTAATTAAAAAATTTCATTGTTTTTCACTGGAAAACAGGACTTTGGGATGTATATCTAAACCTTAGCACTACACAGAATTCATTGAATACGCATAATAATAGTGAAAATCAAGGAGTTAATTAGTAGATTGAAATTTTAATACTCTGTTGTCTAGGGATGAAATGATTCGCTGCAATTCTCAGTTCATCGCAATCTTTAGTGACATTGTGTCCGTATCATTGTTAGAATTTATAACAAAATGACACTGTTTGTTGCAAACAATAATTGTCCTGAGAAAATAAAATTCATTCTTAGACTCTAAATAATTCAGGTTTTAGTATTCTTGAACTATGATTCAAAGTTTTAATAAACAAGATGTATTTCCTTGATCTTTTATGTAAGATTTTGTCATGTAATGATATTTGGAACATTTCAATGTAGTATTGCGGTACATATTGTATTGTGAGCCCTGTATATGATACATATTGTATCATGAGGTATCCGTACCGTTGCACCTGTTCTGTTGTCACTTTTATGTGTGTTCCTTGCACTATAAAATGGATGACAAAGGGAGATAGCTCTAGATATAATAAGGTATAATACTGAATACAAACCCATTTTTAAAAAAAAGTATCTAAAATGAAAAAATCATGGTGTACCCATATGGCGGTAAAACTGCACAGCCCTAAGAAATGATAGGGCTTTCATATTTCACATGTGCATTTCTTGTAACAAGACCTTTCTATCGGTACCATAATTTTGACCTTATGACCATGACCTTGGAGTTTGACTTAGTTTTAGGATAATAGTTTATACTGACAAAGTTTCCGCTTGGGGCATTTCTATTTCACATATACAGCTTGGGGCTTTTTTTTTCTAATCATGATTTATATGATAATGATTTAAGTAGAATATTTTGTTTCATAACAAATACTTTTTTACAGGGTGAAGAGAGATATAAATTTGATAAATCCAATCCATTTGTACAAAATGATGAGATGTCTAATGTGGCTTCTGTGGGGTACAGGTATGTATTTATGATGCTGTTGTAGAACAGAAGAATATACATATTTTACGTAAGAAGTGGTTATACAACCAACTATTGCTACAATGGTGTTTTGGTGGTGGTTTTTCGGCATAGATAGAGATTTTTTTGTTCATGAAAAAATGATTTATTTTTAAGTATTCACAAATTCAACATTCCATTTTGCTAAGTCAGATCTGATTAATTTATCAAGAAGGTGAAATACAGATGTAGCTGGTTTTTTTTTTTTTTTTTTACTGATATAAACTTGGTAAAGTAGCAGTTATTTGGCCATATGAAAAAGAATAGAGCATTCTGGTCATTCTACCATTTACCGACCCTGACATTTGTTGGGAGGGGAGGCGGGATTGAATTTTCAGTTGTTTAAAAATTGTATATATATGGACTTAAGGTATCAAAACAACCATGATGTCCTACATGTTAGAAGCCAGCAAAATGTGTTTGATGTCCCTTTATTCTCAATTATGACTCAAATATCACCTCGATACTCATCCTTAATAATGCAATAAATGACTACAGTTGCAAGTGCAATAAAACCAGATACAAAAATATCATGTTTCATAAATCCATGTACAAGAATGTATCCACAATTCCCTGAGGTCAAATATTAGATCCTTTATGTTGTAGAAGCATTCAGCCTCTCAACTTCAAAAAATTAATTGCCAAAATTATTGAACTAAGATTGTGATCATTTCCACTGTAGGAAGGCTAAAATGTTGTGATGTTTATCTCCTTTATTTATTATTCTGTGAATCTAGATATCAAAGTATATTACAGAAGATCCTCTTGATTATATATCAGTATGCCATCTGCTTTCAAGAAGTCAGTCTCATTACCCATCTTCAGTCACTATACAGGTGCCTAAATTAGAGGTCTTTAGTCACTTGTTGTCATCAATGACATCACCGATGTATGAACTGCAGATAGTTTTAATTCATCTAGTATATGTATATAGAAATACAAAGAAATTTTTTTACTGTTTACATCTTTTTCATGTACATAAATAGCATATATGATAAACACAAAAAAGAAAAGCGTCTGACTTACCTACCCTTTTTTAAAAATTGCTGTAATAGGAAACACTTTAATTATTGGTCTTATATTTCTTGAAGTAGCAACATCCTTTTTTATACGCCCGTCCAATAGACGGGACGTATTATGTTATGGCGCTGTCCGTGCGTCCGTCTGTCCGGGGTCATGTTTTCCAGACTTTTTTGGACGTCTTTCAAGATATTGCGATGAAATTTAGTATATAGCTTTATTTCAAGCGGCGTCAGTACCAGTTCGAGTTTTATTACGATTGACCTACTTTTGACAGATTTATGGCCCTTGGACTTATAAATTTCAAAATTTTTTCAAAAATTCATTAAAAATCTATTTTTTGTCAAAACATTATGAAATTTCTCATGAAACAAGTAAAGTGTACCAACTATCACATATGTTACGGTTTTTAATATCTTTTTCTTCATTTTTGAGAAATTTATGATTTTAGGGGGGGGTTGACCATATGTCCTAGATCATGTTTTCCGGACTTTTTTTTGCCGTCTTTCAAGACATTGAGTTGAAATTTAGTATATAGCTTTATATCAAGCAGCATCAGTACCAGTTCAAGTTTTGTTACAATTGACCTACTTTTGATGGGTTTATAGCCCTTGGACTTATAAATTTCAAGATTTTTTCAGAAATTCATTAAAAATCTATTTTATGTCAAAACATTATGAAATTTATCATGAAACAAGTAAAATGTACCAACTATCTCATATGTTACGGGTTTTAATATCTTTTTCTTCATTTTTGAGAAATTTATGATTTTAGGGGGGGGGGGGCGGTTGACCATATGTCCAAGGTCATGTTTTCCAGACTTTTTTTTGCCGTCTTTCAAGATATTGAGTTGAAATATGATATAAAGGCTTATTCGAAGCGGCATCAGTACCAGTTCGAGTTTTGTTACGATTGACATAATTTTTACAGATTTATGGCCCTTGGATTTTGTTTTGAAAATTCATTAAATTTATCATGAAACAAGTAAAATGTACCAACCTCCACATATTTTACAGGTATTGATATCTTTTTCTTCATTTTTGAGAAATTTATAATTTTAGAAGGAGGGGGGTGCTAGTTCTAAAAAATTTCAAGTTTTTTTTTGCAGGTCAATTTCCAAGATGGGTTGCATAGGACCATTTCTGCAGGAGATATTGCCTTTGGACTTATTCCTATGATAAAATGCTATGAAACGCAATTAACTTCAGTAAACGTCAGATGTTTTTCATGAAAATCATGCCAAATGCGAATTGATCCTGTCCCAATTAAGCGACGGGCGTGTTATGCCACGCTAGGCGTTGCTCGTTTTTTTTTTTCTCTCTCTTTATTTTTTTATTTTTTTTTTTTTTTGTCACATTTTTTTTTACCTTTATGTATATACATTACAATAACAGTATAAGTACGCACAGTCACATATAGAGACAATCTACATAATCACACACATATATAAAGACGACTTTATTCTTTTTATTCTTTTGAGTAATATGATATTTATGGAAAAATTATAGTGTATGAGACAAAGTTATCATTAGTGTTGCACAGTTAAGAAACTTAATCAATCTCAAGGACATGAACCTGTTATAAACAATTCCTTTTTCAAATATATAGAAAGATTTTATAATAAATGTTGTGTATTTTCTATCTCTTCACAATATGTTTGGTTTGAGCTCTTTATTCCATTTGCTTACATTGTGGTAAGTAACAACAGCCTGATAATAATTGCTAATTCTTACTACAGATACAGAAAATTTAGCCTGGGTAATGACATTGAGTTGATAGCCCGTACAGAACATGATGCTGTTCTTCTTGGTCCCAACTCAGAAATGCAATTTGTCAACATAAAAACACTTAATGAATGGGATTCAAGGGTAAGATTTTGATTGCATTTAAGGAAAACAATTGGTGTAGTGGTTCATACAATGTAGACAGCATTAGAATTCAAATTACGTTCTGTTTCCATGTTCCAAACTGATTATAAACATCATTGAATTAAAGCTAGACCTCCATTAAAATATGGTCTTGTTTCCTGCTTCTTGACAAACCCTAGTTTAACCCACCAACCTTAATACTCTCTATCACATTCCCACAAAAGAATACAGCAATTTCACAATCTGTTCTGATCGACTATAAAAATTCGCATTGTAAAAGCTTTCAAATTGTTGGAGCACTTTATTTCATTTGGTAATGGTCAAAAGCGTGTCGTTGCCCTTTGTTTGACAGACCCTGATTTAGAAGCTGCATAAACTGATCATAAATAAATAGCACCATATCACCATGTTACTTTGTGTTTTGAGCTTTCTACTAGTACTTTAAATGATACTGTTTTTAAAATTACATCCATGAAAAATAAAATAATCAAGTAGAATAACCAATCTTTCCTTCTACCTACGTTGTTCATGCCAGGTGCAGGAAACAAGACTACATTTTTTCGGCCTTGCAGGTATATGAAAAATGTAATAAAAGTGGTATGTATCATACAGCCTATCTATGAATATTTTAAGTGATTATCAAGTGCAAAACTCCAGTTTCACATGTATAATTCAAATTATGAAAAGTCTCAAACCTCATTTCTAGACTGCACGTATTGCTAATTTCAGTTCAGTGGTGGTGTAGATTGGAGAAGTCGTCTTGACAACCAAAGAGGTGCTGTTCTAGCTACAGAATTGAAAAATAATAGCTGTAAACTAGCAAAATGGACTGTATGCTCCTTATTAGCAGGATCAGACCAGATCAAATTTGGGTAAGAATTTGGTCTAATCAATCCTAAAGAAAGACAGAACTCCTACATGTAACTAAGTTATATATTGAAAATAATCAAAGATCAAAAACTTTGCAGTGATTAATCATTCAGAATATTCCAAAGGGAATGCAATAAATCCTGTTTGTGTTGCTCTGTTTGCAGTGATTATTTCTACCGGTAATTAAAGTCATTTTTCATGGTGGATTTTCAAAGGTTTCATTCTGTCTCGCACATGGTTTCCAGATGATAATTAGAGTATCTTTCATTAGAATCATATCAATTTTGGATATATTGAAACTTACCGGAAGAGGGAGAAGTCAAGGTCAAAGTTATTGAACTTGAGTTGAAAAGAAGGAAAATTCAAGATTTCTGGATGGTAACTCCAGTACAATTCTTTAGAATCAAACTAGATTTTGATATGTTCTTACTTATCAAGACCAAAAGAAGTCTTTTGATTTTGAAGTCAAAGGTCAAGGTCACAGATGCTGAATTTAAGCAGAAAATTATTTACATTTATGGTTTCTTTATTCGATTAATATTGATTTCTCAACTATCTTTATCTAAGGCCATGTAAAATTGATTCTATGTTTCTCAGACACCGCCACTCGCTCAAATTTACCGCTGACGAGTTGTATTTATTGCAACTTCAGAAAAAAATAGCTGTGTGTCTCCGTTTTGATCCATTGTTAAATATAAGATATCCATTTATAGAACCCGTTTTTCCCCTAGGAGAAAGAGAAAGTGCTTTGTCAGTGTTATTAAAACGCTTAATGTAAATGCTGTAACCAAAAAACGTCTTTATGACCTTACTTGAAAGTATCCCATTATAACGATACAAATGCATATGGCAGCCAGAGGAGGAGGGAGGGGAGAGAAAGATAGCTTTCTTCTAAGTATTAAAGTTAACTTTAAGGAAGAAACAGTCGTGCAGTGGACGATTCTTCCATTTGTAAAAGATACATCAATTGCCCAACGAATGAAGGATGTGTTGTCAAAAAAAAAATCTAAGAATTCAACCGCAAGCAAATCTCGAGGAAACGAAAGATTTGATTTTCAAAGTGTTCGTAAGCAAGAGCAGAAATTCTGAAAAGGAAAAGGCTTATCACATTGTGAAAGCCTCAGAAGTATCAGAACTTTTTGGAAAATATTTTTTAATTCATATTAATCCTAAATGTGAAGAAAACGATGTCATTGAGACTTGCGAAAGTGATAAAAGAAATACATTATTCAAATTGAAAAAAAAAAATTGGAGCTGCATATCAAAATTTGCTTTGCGGAGAGAAGATTTCTTTTATTTCAGCCGAACTAGCTCTAAAATAGTACTGTTTTGGGGAAAAAAAACAACAAAAAATAAATACCCTACCTACCTTGCCACTTTTTTGAGACCTGATTATTTGAGAAACAGAGAATAAATTTTACATGGTCTAATATAAAGTGAATTATATAGGAGTTACGGCACTTGATAAAATAAGCCCATGTCAGGGCATGTTTTGAAACATGCTTTTGTTTGACTTTGTATTTTGTACAAACTGCATTATTGTTTTGTTATTTTCATTGCAGTTTTTGGATTACAGTCAAACCATTATAAATATTCATAGAGATTTTGCTTTCTTACTATTTGTAGGTATGTGTCTCGTTTACATTATCGGGATACCTCAAAACATGTGATACTGGGTACCCAGCAATTCAAGCCCAATGAGTTTGCTAGTCAGATTAATCTGAACATGGAGAATGCATGGGGTATACTACGCTGTATCATAGACACCTGTAGAAAACTAAAGGAAGGCAAATATCTTATCATGAAAGATCCCAACAAGGTAAAATACCAGTGGGGTTTTTTTTGTTTTTTTAGCTTCTGAAACTAGGGGCAGGTGCCTTTCAAATGGGGAATTTTGTGATGTTTTTCATAAAATTTGGAAAATTTCTTCTAATATTATATGTAATATTTTCACTCTTTTGTTTTTCAAATGTTTAATAGGGCTATAATTTCAATATCGTTACTTTTGTTGGGACTATGTTGTCTAATTTCCTCTGTTTATTAAGTTGATGTTTCGAAGACAAAGATATCATTTTCATAAGTTTTATTTTCTCACACACAAAAGAACTTTGACATTTTTACCTTTTTGAACAAAGGGACAAAACCACTAGTGACCATTAAATTAGTAGTCTTTATCATACAAACATTTGGCTACCTTTAAATATAGGGAGAAGAATGAAGACTGTTTTAGTGTATTGATATGGACACTTATTATCGATTTGTAATATCCATGAATTCAAACTTTATTAATGATCCATGTGAATTCTTCAAGTTGAAGTAGGGAATAATCAATGCTAACAACTATGAATTTTCATCTAACTGAACTGGCTGAAGGATTAGGTCAACTACTAGTACTAAACCTTTTGTTGTATACAATTATAGCTCTTGCCAAAATATGTTTGGAGAATAAATCAAATTACATACCTTGTAGGAACATACCAGTTCTTCCACACTCTGTAAACTGATGATGTATGTACAAGATTTGATTGTTTCAGCCTGTGATGAGAATTTATGATATCCCAGATGACACTTTTGAATCTGATGAGGATGAAGATGATGATGATGACGATGATGATGATGACGATGATGTTGACAGCAGTGAAGATGAAAAATAAAGGTTGAATCATTTTAATAATGAAATATATATATTAAGGTTTTGATACCATTAAGAATAGAGATGTACAATACTATACCAGCATTTTTGCCATATATGGTCGGGGGCATATAATATTGCCCCTGACCGTCATTCTGTCTTAATACAGTTTGTCTTCGCAGTTCCTCCTAAACCCTTTAGAAGATTTTATTGAAGCTTGGTAGAAAGATCACAATATGTAGATGTGCATATTGTAAAGGGAATCGTGTCCAAAAATTGTACAGGAGCTACTGCTCTTGGACTTGGATTTCTAAGCATATATAATAAATTCATCTTTCCTTCACAGCTCCTCCTTAACCCCAAGGAGTTAAGTGAAACTTGGTACAAAGATCACAATATGTAGATGTGCATATTGTAAAAGGAATCCTATCTTAAAGGTCTATGGGAGTTATGTCCCTTGGACTACATGTGGGGTTCCAAAAATACCATTTGAAAAATTTTGTTGCCAGCAGGGGCATTCGTGGTGTATCAACACATTTAGTTTTTATATTATGAGCGTCTGAATTTGTGTTCTGGTACTGGTACGAAACCATTAGTAGATTTGTTTATTTTACATGTAATGCACAAACAGAAACACTTAGTATGACGTGTGTAATTGATTTAAGAAATGAATCCTATATCTTTTGGTTGATTGAGGTATCGACCTAAAATTTGGACGGAAAAACTGCATCAGTGCGCGAAGTCTATTGAAAAGATTAGAAGTTAAAAAGAGTGAACAATTATTAAAAACACGACTTAATGAAACATGCATGATAATCTGAGGATGATAATCTGTTACCTAAGGTATTTATATTTTAAATGGTATTAATATCATTAGAAATGCAATGCATATTGACTGGTGCACGTGCGTGTCACAAGGTGAAAAGTGTAGGCTCAAGGACTTGGATCGGAGGCAGCACCTGCCCTGGTGCCCATTCTGTTTGCCCAGTCGGGTATGATACCGTAGAAATTTTAGTTATCAACGTCCATTGTCAAACGATCAGTTAGTAGCAGACGAGTACTGTTTTTATTTTGTACTTGACTGCATGCATTTCTAAACAGCACTGTACTGTAGTCTGTAGCCTAGTTGATAGACCTGGTCATATTTTACATTTTAATAGAATAAGAGTAAGAAATTATATTTTATATTTAATAGTTTCTGAAATGACATGCGATTTCTTTTGTACTTTGCATTCATAATATATAACGAAACAATTTTATGCAATCGATTAACAACACGGGAATCACTATTCCATAAATAGAACAGGGTTTCGCATTCCAGAGGAAAGTAGCGCCGGCAATTGTGACATATCTGCACTTAAAATTTTGTTGATGCAGAAATGAACTAAATTTTTTAACCAATCAGATTTGCCGCAAAACTATGAACAGAAAGAAAATTCAATGATTCAGTGGTATTATATGTATACCTTGGTGCAGCCTGAAGAGCCAGATTTCTCAATTTTGTAATGTTAATTAAAATAGAGAGATGTTATTTTCCAGAACTGTGTCATTGAAATGGTGCTTTATAGACTTTCTAACATCATGTTCTACCATTAATTTGTCCCACCACATATATTACGAGGAGGTTACGAGGAGTTGTAGTGATCACCGAAGACATTTATTCTACAATTAGTTCAAGGCATATACAAAAAATGCCTTAAGGAATATTTCCACATTTCTAGAGTTATTATCCTAGCTGCTATGCACATACTTCTATTTAATCTTCTTATTGATAGTAAGGTCTTAGTAGTACTGCATCCAAAATTCTGAATGTAAAAAATTGTTTCTCGAGTTTTCAAATCCTGTTTTTTTCATTGCAGTATTCTCATTGCAGAAAAACAGAATGCATTTGCCTGGAAGTTTGAAAATGACAAATGCTGAATGAGCATTAAAGACAGTGCTTTATGTTTATATTTGATGAAAAGCAAACAACACATCTGTCAAATTCTAAAGAATGTATTTATTGATAACTCATTTAACTTTCTTTTAAAATCTCTAATTAAACGGGAATCAAAATCTGCATTGGAGTTTTCTGTTTTATGAAAAGGAAATGTTTTGCAGGATTTACACTATATGGTTTGGTAAACCAGTCCTCTAGTTATGACATGAATGTCTGTTCCTCAGTATATGCATCTAAGGCAGTAAAAATGATGTCTATTCCTCAGCATATGGATCTAAGGCAGTAAAAATGATATCTGTTCCTCAGCATATGGATCTAAGGCAGTAAGAATGATGTCTGTTCCCCAGCATGTGGATTTAAGGTAGTAAAAATGATGTCTGTTCCTCAGCAGATGGATCTAAGACAGTAAGAATTATGTCTGTTCCTTATTAAGAATGATGTGTCTTCCACAGCATCTGGATCTAAGGCAATAAGAATAATGTCTATTCCTCAGCATCTGGATCTAAGGCAGTAAAAATGATATCTGTTCCTCAGCATATGCATCTAAGGCAGTAAAAATGATGTCTGTTCCTCAGCATATGGATCTAAGGCAGTAAGAATGATATCTGTTCCTCAGCATATGGATCTAAGGCAGTAAAAATGATATCTGTTCCTCAGCATATGCATCTAAGGCAGTAAAAATGATGTCTGTTCCTCAGCATATGGATCTACGGCAGTAAGAATGATATCTTTTCCTCAGCATATGGATCTAAGGCAGTAAAAATGATATCTGTTCCTCAGCATATGGATCTAAGGCAGTAAAAATGATGTCTGTTCCTCAGCCTGTGGATCTAAGACAGTAAGAATAATGTCTGTTCCTTATTAAGAATGATGTGTGTTTCTCAGCATCTGGATCTAAGGCAATAAGAATTATGTCTATTCCTCAGCATCTGGATCTTAGGCAATCAGAATAATGTCTGTTCCTCAGCATCTGGATCTAAGGCAGTAAGAATAATGTCTATTCCTCAGCATCTGGATCTAAGACAGTCAGAATAATGTCTATTCCTCAGCATCTGGATCTAAGGCAGCAAGAATGATGAGTGTTCTGCAGCATCTGGATCTTAAGACAGTAAGAATGAGGTCTGTCAGCATTTGGATCTAAGGCAGTAAGAATAATGTCTGTTCTCAGCATCTGGATCTAAGACAGTCAGAATGATGTCTGTTCCTCAGCATCATGGATCTAAGGCAGTAAGAATGATGTCTGCTTGTCAGCATCTGGATCTAAGACAGTAAGAATGATGTCTGTTCTCAGCATCATGGATCTAAGACAGTAAGAATGATGTCTGCTTGTCAGCATCTGGATCTTAATTCTTTTGCAATCAGAATAATGTCTGTTCCTTAGCATCTGGATCTAAGACAGTAAGAATGAAGTCTGTTCCTTAGCATCAGGATCTAAGACAGTAAGAATGATGTCTGTTCTTCAGCATCTGGATCTGAGACAGTAAGAATGATATCTTCCTCAGCATATGGATTTTAGACAGTAAAAATGAAGTCAGCTCCTTGGCATTGGGTTCTCGAATTTGTTCATTTTAACAAATTTGAGGAATTCATTATAATGTATTAAATCTGTTATAACAAATTTGAGGAATTTAAGAATTTAATTTTTTAAAACAAATTTCAAAATCTGTTAAAACAAATTCAACAAAGTTGTTATAACAGATTTAATTCGTTTTAACGAATTCCTCAGATTTGTTATAACAGATTTAATTAGTTATAACAAATTCCTCAAATTTGAAGAATTCGTTAAAACAAATGTTATCCGTTTTAACAAATTCAAAGAATTGGTTATATCAAATTCAAAAAATATTTTTGATAGGTCTTAAATGGGCTTCCTTAGCATCTTGATCTAAGGCAGTAAGAAGTGATGTCTGTTCCTCAGCATCTGGATCTTAGACAGTATGAATGATGTCTATTTGTCAGCATCTGGATCCAAGACAGTAAGAATAATGTCTGTTCCTCAGCATCTGGATCTAAGACAGTATGAATGATGTCTGTTCTCAGCATCTGGATCTAAGGCAGCAAGAATAATGTCTGTTCTCAGCATCTGGATCTAAGACAGTAAGAATAATGTCTGTTCTCAGCATCTGGATCTAAGGCAGCAAGAATGATGTCTGTTCTCAGCATCTGGATCTAAGACGGTAAGAATAATGTCTGTTCCTCAGCATCTGGATCTAAGACAGTATGAATGATGTCTTTTTTTCAGCATCTGGATCTAAGACAGTAAGAATAATGTCTGTTCTCAGCATCTGGATCTAAGACAGTAAGAATAATGTCTGTTCCTCAGCATCTCTTTGAAGGTTGAGGTTTAGTTATAGGCAGACTATTGGTTCCATGTTGATGACATCATCGTGTCTCCTGTTTACTGTGACTAATGGTGTTTGATACCTTGCCAATCCACTACTTATTGTGTAGTTATTGAAAGTGCCTATAGAATGGTGCAAACTAGAATTAATCTGTGCAGGTGAGATATGACAGGAAAATGCGAAACGCTGAACTCTAAATTTTGAACGTATCGTAAAATGGTTTTTGTTTATATATATATATTACTTACTGGACGCTTTCGATTATTGCCAAATGGTATGGGAAATTACAATACTCATTGTTCGCCTTTCAAAAAGACCTAATGCACTGTATACTAAAATAAAAAAAATAAAAATCATTTTTCCTTTTTCCCATGGAGCAAAACCTGAGTGAAACAATCGTTCGCGGATAATTCTTCGTATTCCCGTTAAACTAAAGTGGTAAAATGTTTATAATACTGAAAATCAATCATTCATAGGGACTGGGTTGGAATATCACCAAAGATGTTAGGTCACGTGGGCGGTGAATGAGATGAAGGGAATATTTGTCCAGCAATCTGATTAAAACCATATCTATATTCCGCTTCTTAATTGTTCCATTGCGGATAATGATTTGGCAAAACCCCGCAAGGGGTCATGTTCTGGTGAACTCTGATTTTCATCCAATCAGTGGATCGGCTACAAATTCCTAGGAATGAAATTAACATCCCCAGCGTGCGTGACCTACAAGGTAGTTTTTGAACAGTGTTTATTACATATTGCGTCACAATCACGTGCCTAGCCGAGTCATTGGTTGATGGGAAATAACGGTTCCGGGGACCGAAGCGTCATCAATTTCACCAGAACATGACCCCTTACAGGGTTTCGCCAGATCTTTATCCGCAGTGGTACAAATGGAGAAGCGGAATAAAGATATGGTTTTAATCAGATTGATTTGTCCAGTAACGTAAATTTGAACGCGAGGAAGATGAGGAGTTTTGTTTGCTCGATCACAAGAAGATACTAAGTATTGTCAACCCGAATTCTTCAACCAGTTCTAGTTTGGTTCAAAGTAGTAGCATTTTCGTGTCACCTGAGAAGCATAACGGCACATACGGATCACTTTGTCCGGCGTCCGTCCGTCCGGTAGTCACACTTTTACATTATTGACTATGTCTTTGTTATTTGATATGGTAAGTTGACAAAACTTAGAAGGATTAACAAATAAAAAGCTTTTAGTTGGCACCAAAATTTATGACCTTGACCTTAGAGTTTGGCCTTCATTTCAATGAATTTAACATTGGCCATAACTTCGGAGTGGCAAGTGTAGGGGTTTGATATCTCACATCTGTATTTCTTGTGACAAGGACTTTTTGTTGACACCAGAATTTTTGACATTGTAACCTTTACCTTGGAGTTTTACATACTTAAAAAAAATTAATATTGACTATAATTTTCAAATGACAAATGATAGGGCTTTCATATTTAAAGTGTGCATTTCTTATGACAGTACCTTTCTGTCGACACAATTTTTCTTATGCTTTGTGTCCTTGACCTTGGAGTTTGACATACTAAAAAACCAAATTTAACCGTGGCCATAATTTATGAGTGACATGTGATAGGGCTTTGATATTTTAAATGTGTAAAGTTTATTTCTTTTGACAGACTATGACTTTGACCTCTAAGATTAACCTACATTTTTTTTCACATTAACAGATTACATTTTTATATTTTAGTCCACATTGATGCTTTAGTTTTTGTGAAGGGATTTATGTCAAGCGTTTTGTTTATAAATCTATGCCTGTGATGTCAATGAAAAACATGTCATTTCAATTGAAAACAAGGTCAATGTCCTTGACCATGACCTCTTGTCTAAGAATAGCTGCTTTGGACTGTGTTGCAGAAGTACAAAAAGCCTCACAGGCGACACATGTGTTCACTTCAACACCCTTTATAATTTTTTATTTGTTTTTTTTTTGGGGGGGGGGGTTTCAGGTGTAAGTGATAAACAAAAATATCTTGTGAATAGATGTAATATTTTACACAATTTACATCATAGAATTTTATTGTTTCCTTTTAAATAACGTTTATAGAAACAGTAGAGTGCTATGTATCACACAAATCATTAAATGGTGGAACGTTATCAATATTCCACCAACGGCTGACAGATACAAATTGTATATGTCACATTTTCTGAAATACGTAATTGTGAATATAAAGCTTCAATGTGTCTGCATTATTACCTTTATAGCAGTTTTATCGTACCGCACTCCACGATGATGAAAAGAAAATCACATGATTATTGAAATTAATTATTACCTAATACACAATGAAATAGTGCCGCCTTAGTTTGTGATCACACCAGATTTAAATCAAAGGACTGAAGG
This sequence comes from Pteria penguin, assembly GCA_035048485.1. Taxonomy (NCBI): domain Eukaryota; kingdom Metazoa; phylum Mollusca; class Bivalvia; order Pterioida; family Pteriidae; genus Pteria; species Pteria penguin. Next base: position 12,163,740 of record CM068580.1, read on the forward strand.
TCCTGACTGACACTCGTATGAAAATTGGTGTTCGTATGAATATTAGGTTCAATGTGATATTGCATGACTCTCAAGGTTATATTAACTTAATCCTTTGTAATAACCTCTAGATGATTAAGTGATATCGTTCTATCGGAAAACGTGATATCACTGAATAAATAGTGATATTGGAAGGAAGATGATATCACTTACTGTCCGCGCCACTCACTCTGTGAACCGAAAAATCTGGATTTTCACTTATTTATCTTTAAAATAGTTTTACAAAATTAATATCAATCGACAGATCTTGTTTAGTCGTAACTTTTGGTGTATGTTATATGTTTCTAAGAAGAAGCATTCGTATTTCATAAGGAAAAGCTCATTTTAGATAGGGCGTTTTCTATGTTAATTTTGACGTGATGTCGCCGATGTTTAACATTGAGTCTATGGGAAACTTGGCGACGTCACGTCAAAATTTAACATGGAAGTCGCCCTATCTAAAATTGATTTTTTTTTCTATAAAATATGAACGCTTCTTTATACAAACATATAGCATACACCAAAAGTTACGACTAAACAAGATCTATCGAATGGTTTTGCTTTTTATACGCCCGTCCAATAGACGGGACGTATTATGTTATGGCGCTGTCCGTCCGCGTGTCCGGGGTCATGTTTTCCGGACTTTTTTGAACGTCTTTCAAGATATTGCGATGAAATTTGGTATATAGCTTTATTTCAAGCGGGGTCAGTACCAGTTCGAGTTTTATTACGATTGACCTACTTTTGACAGATTTATGGCCCTTTGACTTATAAATTTCAAAATTTTTTTAAAAATTCATTAAAAATCTATTTTTTTGTCAAAACATTGAAATTTCTCATGAAACAAGTAAAGTGTACCAACTTTCACATATATTACGGGTTTTAATATCTTTTTCTTCATTTTTTAGAAATTTATGATTTTAGGGGGGGGGGGGGCGGTTGACCACATGTCCTAGGTCATGTTTTCCGGACTTTTTTTGCCGTCTTTCAAGATATTGAGTTGAAATATGATATATAGGCTTATTCGAAGCGGCATCAGTACCAGTTCGAGTTTTGTTACGATTGACATAATTTTGACGGATTTATGGCCCTTGGATTTTGTTTTGAAAATTCATTAAAAATCTAATTTTTGTAAAAACATTATGAAATTTATCATGAAACAAGTAAAATGTACCAACCTCCACATATTTTACAGGTATTGATATCTTTTTCTTCATTTTTGAGAAATTTATAATTTTAGAGGAGGGGGGGGGAGGGGGGGGGGCTAGTTCTAAAAAAATTCTAGTTTTTGTTTTTGCAGGTCAATTTCCAAGATGGGTTGCATAGGACCATTTCTGCAGGAGATATTGCCTTTGGACTTATTCCTATGATAAAATGCTATGAAACGCAATTAACTTCAGTAAACGTCAGATGTTTTTCATGAAAATCATGCCAAATGCGAATTGATCCTGTCCCAATTAAGCGACAGGCGTATTATGCCACGCTAGGCGTTGCTCTTGTTTGAAATTATTCTGAAGATGAATAACTGAAAATCCAGATTTCCCAGTTTCCAGAGTGAGTGGCGCGGACAGTAGGCACAAGGTGACGTCACATTCAATCTAGATGATGTTAACTTCAATCCTTGATTTGGCTTGAACGCATACATTACATTTGTTCAAGTTTTTAACTTTTTTACTGGCATTACGATAATGCCCGTTTCAATTCAATCAATTGTTCTAATTTTTATTCGCCAAACTGAGCTAACTTACTATGCCACTGGATACGCGAGTATTATGATGTAAGTTATGCATTACATGAAATTTCAGGCTCGGATCCAGAACTTCATGTGTGCCGGGGGGCACCTCACACTTGAGGGCCGAATGGGGTGGGTATGGAAGGGGTCTGGCCCTCCCATAAGTGGTGGTTCGGTGGGCCTCCCCCGAGAAAATTTTGCAAAAATGAGGCAAAATGGTGCAATCTGGCGCTCTTTTTTGCATTATTCATCAACATTTTCTTGACTTCAAATATTCCGCAAAAATTCTGAAATCGGAAGATTTTCGGTCAAAAATTATCATGTTCACCCCTCCCTCCCTCCCTCCCATAGGTGGGGATGGGGTTTCCCTGAGAAGATATGATAAAAATCTTGCAAAATCGTGTGTGCCATATTAGGCCCCTTTTGTTCTAATTCACGGAAATCTTATCAGGCATGGATCCAGATTTTCAGTTGGAGGAGGCGTAAAACTCGGCGCAGGGTCTAGGGACTGCCTATAGGTCCCCGTTGGATGCAGGGTAGATCCTTGGTAGGGGGAACAAGGTGCAAAGTCCCCCTCCACGGAAGCTCCTGTATTTGAGACTTTTGGAGGTACAAAATACGTTGTGAAAAATAAACTATTCTAAAATGGCTATAAGTGAAATCCATCTTGTACATCAGTGCAAGCGTTTCAAAAATTTGTAATGAAGCTACACGATGTACAAGACGTATTTGAGTAAAATTGTATGGATAAGTAAAATCCATCTTGTACAGCGCGTAGCTTCAAAAATTTGTAACATTTGCTGCACGACTTACAAGTAGCCATACGATTTTACTCACCTGAGGCCAAGTGGTCGAACATATGTGCGCTGGATATTAATTCGGATTGTATATATATTTCGCTTCCCTCTATAGGATATTATGGATCATAAACGGGGATCAGGGGAGATTTATCATGAAATTGATCGTGAGTGAAGCGAGTTAACGATTTTTCCTTTTCAATTGCAAATTTAAAGAAATATGCGAGAATATCTGCGAAATTTTTGGAATTTTAGACATAAATGCAGTAAACTAGGCTCTAAAATAGACTATGGTACCCCCTTCGGCGGGCACATCCCCCCGGGCTGGATCCGCGCCTGAATTATATCATATGTCTCCCCTTGCTGAACGATACCTTAAAAGATTTATTATTATATATATTGATAATCCGTATCAGGCCCCGTTCGGAACCACCTGATATTCCAGGAACGTGTGACGTATCAGATGACCATCATTTCCGGCTTCGGTTCCGAAACGTTATCACGTTTTCTTTATTTGATTGCATATAGGATTTTTGTATTCTCTCCACCTCCCCTTCTCCATACAATTTATTTTTCATACTTATAAGAAGATTGATTGATTGATTTTTGTTTAACGTCACACCACGAAAATTTCACGTATATGGCGACGGCATCTGTCTGATGCGGGGCATACAGATTTTGACCTTTGCAACGGACCCACCCGAAGCAGTGAGCGATCTTTAATGTGCCATGCATACCACGACACGGGGCCTCGGTTTTTACTGTCTCATTCGAAAGACTGTACACCGGCATGACCAGAGCGGGACTCGAACCCCGGCCTCCCGATCAGGAGTCCAGCGCGATACCACTAGGCCACGCCGGCTTAGTTATAAGAAGAAAATTCTGTTATTGTAACCAGTAGGCTTCCTCTGGGAGTCCAAGAGAGATTTTTGTATTTTTCATAAGTTAAACGGATAATTGAAGATGTTTGATACATTGCCATGAGGTACGTACATACATCAAACATCTTTAATGTCATGGTCAATGGTCTTATCGTGCAGTTCACAACAGACCTAATGCATCATTTATATACTAGCGTTTTAATATGCGGAATGTTATATTCTACCAGATGCTCTTGTTTTTATGTTGGTGTGTTTATTGTTTATCATGGCGATGTTTGTGACAACCAGATTTGGCTTGTACATATACATTGGCGCTTGTTCATGTTTTTATCTTTTTCATGACATTACAATAAATGTCTATGCCTATTTCAGTTCAATCATTTCTAATTTTTGTTCGCCAGAGCTGCTCTGCTGCTTGGTACGCTAGCATCATGTGGACGTATTATACTATACCGCTGCCGTTTGTCTGTCCCACCTTCTTGTCTTCTTAATTCCTCCTAAACCCTTGGTGGAATTTTTATGAAACTTGGTACAATGAAAGAACACCATATGAAGATGTGCAAATTGCAAGGGGAATGCTGTCCAAAAAAAATACAGGAGTTATGGCCCTTGAACTTAGATTTTCTTTAAATATCTTGTATTCGCAACTCCTTCCAATTCCTTAGGGGACTTTTATGAAACTTGGTACCAAGTTTAGTCTTATCGTGAAGTTCACAACAGACATAATGCGTCATTTATATACTAGAGTTTTAATATGCGGAAAGTTATATTCTTCCAGATGCTCTTGTCCTTAGGGGACTTTGATGAAACTTGGTACCAATGAAGATGGGCATATTGGAAGGGGAATACTGTCCAAAAAATTACAGAAGTTATGATCATTGGACTTTGATTTTTCTATACAAAATACCTTGTCTTCGCAAGTATGACAATACATATATGAGCATTATACAGCCAATACGCTAGATCGTGATTACTGATTTGACTTGTTCTTTTATACACACAATTCTTTTTTTCTCCAGTGGGGCAGGAAATCTTCCCAAGATTTGGTAGGTGACTAAAATACAAAACATGAACGGAATGAGTATTTGTGATTTTGCGTATCGGCCCTTGTTCATGAAAATGACTACATATTCAAAACTTTTTAAGCCCGTGTTTTGTCGACTTTACAACACACAAATACTGAGTGGGGATCTGGCAATTGGCATGTACACCGGTCCCTATATGTTCAATTGTAAAATCCATTACACCACCTTAATTCCGAAACCACCAGAAAATTAACACGAAATACAAGTAGCACATATCATACCCAAACGAATTATGTCGGGAAATACCTCGGTCTTACTTGGCATGCATTGTTACATTAGATGTTTGGATGACACAGCACATGGTATGGCAATAGAAAGGAAATGCGTCATCATACTGACAAATTTAGACCGCAGAACAAAAGTTTCTCGAACTGCTATGGAAAAAATTCTGATCACTACGGACAATGTGATAAACTAGAACTTTTATAAGTGCAACAGTATCGACCCCCACCTGCGAATAGATCTGCTCAATCGATTGTGAGTTATATCGAGAACATATTCTCCATGTGTAGTCGTCAACTTATCGGATATGTGCAAATGAATCTAATTTTAAGGAGCACCCGGGGTGAGGTATGTGTTGTAGAGAAATGGACCAAGTGGAGAACCGCTGATATGTTGTAGATACGCTCCAAACTCGGGCATGATCGTGTTACTGTACAGATTCTTTACATACTTACCGAATTATCCGCCACTTTAACAACCTAATACATTTTGAATAGGAAAAAAGGTGTGTATAAAGTTGTAGGCTTTTTCCTAGATATTTATACCGGGTAAAACTGATACTGTACCGGTATATACCGGGTAAAACTGATAATTGTACCGGTATATACCGAGTGTAAAGAGTAAAGGCACTGTCGGAATACGGAGGTGCCCTCACGCTTTGAATGTACAGATGTCCCTCGTAGATTAGTGAAAGCTATTTGAAAATGTGAACAAGTTCGTTCGACTAAGTTTACACACTCTATCTTCCTTAACCCGATCCTCTCTCTATTTGCCAATGTGACACCTCATATATGGACTATGATTAGGTGGTAGGGTGTGTGAATGCTGCCCAGCATGGGTCAACGAATGCCTTGTGTTCCTTGGCAAGCCTGAAAAGCAATGTCGCAATACTCTAATGATATCACAGCTGGACTGGATTGTGGCACCACGATTTTACCTTGGGGTCACGTTCGAAGGCCACATAGGTTCACGTTATTCAATGTAGTATCTTGAACTTGGCTATTTTATCTACATGTATATTAGGTATGACACTACGGAAACACTTGGATGAGAAGTTTCAAATATTATATTTCATAAATCAAAACTTTTTTGTAAAACTACAAAGCTGCTATCAAAATAAGAAGGATTATTCTGTGCATTTTATCGGAGGTTCCAAACATGAAAAAGTAAAGAAAACAGCTTTAACCGTATCATCCCCTCCCAATGAGCCAATTGTGCTGGATAAAATCTCATAACTGGTGTCTTTTTCTAACTTTAAATTTTTTTATGATTTAAAATGATGTGCTCACTTTAAATCATAAAGATTTAAAGTTAGAAAAAGACACTGGGAAATAAATGATAATTCATAACAATATAACAGAAATAGAATATTTATGTGACGCTATGTTTCTGTTAGAATAACGGGAAACAGTGTTTTGCAGTGTATGTATATTCTTCAGACGAAAATGTTTCCTACGCAATCCATACACGAATGAATTTTTAAAGAATTGTTAACTCTCTCTCTTTTAGAGACGAATTTTATGCGAATAAGATTTACTTTACACTCGATGTCTGTGAATCTATGCGGACAAGACCGCAACCGATACCCGATGCTGTGGTGCTAAGCGGACAAGGCCGTTACTCATACCTGATGTATGTGGTGGTGAGCGGATAAGGCCGTTACTCATACCTGATGTATGTAGTGGTGAGCGGATAAGGCCGTTACTCATACCTGATGTATGTGTTGTTAAGCAGATTAGGCCGTTACTCATACCTGATGCAGTGGCGAATCCAGGTTTCCGAAAAGGGGGGCCCAAATGGGTTTTAGCCAAACTTCTCAGCCATTTTTGGTGCAAAATCTTTTTTACAACTAAGTTTTGTGACCAAAGGGGGGGGGGGGGGGGTTCGGGCCCCCCTCTAAATCCGCCACTGTGATGTATGTGGTACTGGGCGAATAAGGCCGTTACTCATACCTGATGTTTGTGGTACTGGGCGGATAAGGCCGTTACTCATACCTGATGTTTGTGGTACTGGGCGGATAAGGCCGTTACTCATACCTGATGTTTGTGATGTTGGGCGGTTAAGGCCGTAACTTATACCTGATATATGTGGTGGTGAGCGGATAAGGCCGTTACTCATACCTGATGTATGTGGTGGTGAGCGGATAAGGCCGTTACTCATACCTGATGTATGTGGTGGTGAGCGGATAAGGCCGTTACTCATACCTGATGTATGTGTTGTTAAGCAGATAAGGCCGTTACTCATACCTGATGCAGTGGTGGATCCAGGTTTCCGAAAAGGGGGGCCCAAATGGGTTTTAGCCAAACTTCTCAGCCATTTTTGGTGCAAAATCTTTTTTACGACTAAGTTTTGTGACCAAGGGGGGGGGGGCCTCTAAATCCGCCACTGTGATGTATGTGGTACTGGGCGAATAAGGCCGTTACTCATACCTGATGTTTGTGGTACTGGGCGGATAAGGCCGTTACTCATACCTGATGTTTGTGGTACTGGGCGGATAATTCCGTTACTCATACCTGATGTTTGTGATGTTGGGCGGTTAAGGCCGTAACTTATACCTGATATATGTGGTGGTGAGCGGATAAGGCCGTTACTCATACCTTATGTTTGTGGTACTGGGCGGATAAGGCCGTTACTCATACCTGATGTTTGTGGTGGTGAGTGGATAAGGCCGTTACTCATACCTTATGTTTGTGGTGGTGAGCGGATAAGGCCGTTACTCATACCTGATGTATGCGGTGGTGAGCGGATAAGCTCGTAGCTGAAACCTTTTTAGCTCACCTGAGCCAAAGGCTCAAGTGAGCTATAGTCATAGTGCGCCGTCCGTCGTCGTCGTCGTCGGCGTCGTCGTCGTCGTCGTCCGTCGTTAACTTTTTCACATTTTCGACTTCCTCTCTGGAACTACATTGCAGATTTGGATCAAACTTTGTGTAAATGATGTACTCAAGGTCCCCTACTAAAATTGTGTTCGGGATCCAGATTCCCTCAGGGGTGGATCCAGGGCGGGACCAAAAGGGTACCCCTCTTCAAACATCTTCTTCTCCAGAACCAGTACATAAATGGGGAAACTAATTGCATTTCAACAATCTATAAAGATGGGTTATTAAAAATTGTGTTCGGGGTTAAGATCCGTCAAATAGAAATTTACGCTTTTTTGACGTGTTTCTGGACTTAGTCATTTCAATGAAGAAAAGTGTCATGTTTTTCAGTTAATTGATATTGATGATTTCTTAATGACTATTTTGATCATAATTGTGGTAAGGAATATTATTGTGAAAAAATTTTGTCATTATCTCAATTTTTGGATTTTTTATGAATTTTTTAAGACTTCCAAAAAAGGGGGGGTTGGCCATTTTTCACATTTTCAATTTTTTCTACGAAACCACATGAAAGATTTTAATGAAACATGGAATACATGAAGTACTTAAAGTCCTCTATCAATTTGGTAAATTTCATCCAAATTGGTTAACAGATAATGCCACCATGTCTAAAAAGTAGGTCTCACAATGGTACATATACCACTTGGTAATTGAAATATGGAGAGTAGCGGTTCAAATCCAGCTGTGGTCAAAAAAATTTTTTTTTTTTTTTACACATCTGAATAAGTTTTTAGATGTTTCTTAACACTCAACATATGAAATTAGGAATTTTACGTTTAAGACTTCCAAAAAAAAAAAGGGGGGGGGGGATTGGCCATTTTTCACATTTTCAACTTTTTCTACAAAACTGTTTGAAGGATTTTAATAAATCTTGGTAGAAATAAGTCACTTATGATCCTCTTCAAATTCTGTTGTTTTCGTCCAGACCTCATTACAGGTGGCGCCACCATAGTCAAAAGTAGGTCACAAAAGAGTTCCCTCCTTTAACAATATTCTTTTTCAGACGGGCTGTATACAGAGACAAACAGAATGTATAGAAATGATCTACAGGGATGAGTGAAGACGTATTGTCATTTTGGTTCCCTTCCAAAATCAAATTTTATAATTTTTTTTCAACATTTCTTTGGACTTGGTGATTCAATGCAGAAAAAAAAGTGTCATATTTCCTAGTTAATTGATAATGATGATTTCTTATGGACTATTGTGATCATAATTATGGTAAGGATTGTTACTTTGAAAGAATTTTGTCAATATCTCAATTTTTGGATTTTCTATGAATTTTTTAAGACTTCCAAATGAGGGTGTGTAGGAACAATTCAATCACATTTTTCACGTCTGCTGTTATACCACATGAAAGATTTTAATGAAACATGGAATACATGAAGTACTAAAGGTCCTCTATCAATCTGGTAAATTTCATCCAAATTGGTTAACAGATAATGCCACCATGTCTAAAAAGCAGTTCTCACAATGGTACATATACCACTTGGTAATTGAAATATGGAGAAATTTTTTTTTTCATTTCTTTACACATCTAAATAAGTTTTTAGATGTTTCTCAACACTCAACATATGAAATTAGGCAATTTTAAGTTAGATCTGGACAATATTTGAAACAATTGTTGTTCATGACCCAGACTTGAAATCAGTCAACAAAAGGCCCCACCTAAAGAAAATGACTAACTTGTTGCCCAGAATGACTTCTTGCAGAGACAAAGGAAATGCTTAATATCAAAATCACCTGAATGGATGTGCAAAAAAGTGTTGTTTTTTATTCTAGCCTGAAATAAAATTTGACATATTTTCCACATCTGTGTTGACTTAGTCACATTAATGCAAAAATAAATGAATTCTTCCTTCATGCATGACTGATCATCTAGATACTCAGGTGAGCGATATAGGCCCACCTGGGCCTCTTGTTTTGTGGCTCTACTCGGATGCAGCCGAAATTTATATCCGATTTTAGTGGCTCTGGGCAAATAAGGCAAATAACTTTTACCCGATGTTTGTAATACTGGGTGGATAAGGCCGTAACTTATACCTGATGTTTGTGATGTTGGGCGGATAAGGCCGTAACTTATACCAGATGTTTGTGGTACTGGGTGGATAAGGCCGTAACTTTTACCTGATGTTTGTGATGTTGGGCGGATAAGGCCGTAACTTATACCTGATGTTTGTGGTGCTGGGCGTATAAAGCCATAGCTAATACCGGATGTTTGTGGTACTGGGCGGATCAGGCCGTAACGTTTACCCGATGTTTGTGATACTGGGCGGATAAGGCCATAACTGAAACGCCATGTTTGTAATGCTGGGCAAATGAAGCTGTAAGTTATAACCGATATTTGTGTTGCTACGACGCTAAAGCCGTAACTGATTCCCGATGTTTGTGGTGCTGAGTGGATAATTTCCCAGCTGAAACCCATTCATAAATGAAAAACATAAAAGCTCAGAGAATGATTGGTCTAAAGACAATGCAAAACTAGTAGTCACGTTGTGGGCCGCAGCGAAACTAATTGTCACGCTGCGGTCCGAAGCGAAACTAGTGGTTACGTCGAAGGCCGTAGCAAAACTAGTAGTCACGTTTTGGGCCGTAGCGAAAATTAGAGTCGGTATACCTCATTTACTAGTCACCGAGCCATGTTCTCCATTAAGTATCCATTTTGCATACTATGTAATGTGAGGTTATCCATTATTTTACTTAAAGTATGGTCAAAAGAGATCCAAATAATAGCTGTAAATTGTTTTATTTATTTATCGTCAATATTAATTACCTTGTATGATAACAGAATCTACCTGATGCATATAAATTTTCACTTACTATGACTTACCCGAATTAGAGGGATCTCTTAGTTACAAACGTCCATCGTGCTATGGGTTATTGATTTTTAATGTCTAGCTCGAAATACAGGATAGCACTGTTCGAGATCCTACCCGAGAGATCTAGGCCCAAACACAACTCCAACCCGACACGTCTAGGCACAAGCAGAGGTCCAACCCGAGACTTGTAGGCCCAAGCAGAGCTCCATCCCGAGACATCTAGTCCCAAACAGAGCTCCATTCTGAGACGTCTAGAACCAAGCAGAGCTCCAACCCCAGACGTCTGGGTCTAAGTGGAGCTCCAAACCGAGACGTTTAGGACCAAGCAGAGCTCCAACCCGAGACATCTAGGCCCAAACAGAGCTTCAACCCGAGACACCTAGGCGGAGCTCAAACCCGAGACCTCTAGGCCCAATCAGAGCTCCAATCCGTGACATTTAGGTACAAACAGAGCTCCAACCCGAGATATTTAGGCCCAAGTAGATCTCCACCCCGAGATCTCTAGGCCTTAGTGGAACTCCAACCCCAGACTTCCAGGCCAAAACATAACTCGAATACGAGACGTCTAGAACCAAGCAGAGCTCCAACTCGAGACATTTAGACCCAAGCAGAATTCCAATATATATATATGTGTACAATCTTATGGCCCAGTCAGAAAATGACCGGGAAATCTAGTGTTGTATCGGTTTGTCATTACGTCATGAAGATGGTAATAATAATAATAATAATAATAATAATAATAATAATAATAATAATAAAATCTGCATCATACCACTGTGATTAATAGAGACATTGGCCTTTCTATCTACCTATCTATCTAACTAACTAACTAACTAACTATCTGTTTGTCTGTTTGAATTTTATTATTAACATTTTTATTTATCTATTTTAGTTAATTTATTTATTAGTCCAAGTAAACAAGATAGGGGTTTCTGCCTGTAAGAACAATATGAATCTTTCAGCATTCCTATATCTTAAGTTTGAACTACTAGATGAGAATCATTATTCATACCGTAACATGACACAACATAAACCATTAAAAAGATCTTATAGCCGATATCTGCCTGATTATCGGGAAAGCGATAACGGCCAAAATTTATTGAGACACTTCACCATCGTCTTATTATTACTACGCGACAGAATTTTTGCATGTTTCAGATGTCCTACAGAGATATGGGTAGTTGGCCGGTGTCTTCTTACCTGATGGGATACTGGCGCAGGAACATCATTAATAGTATTTGACATTCTTTCTGTTCCGCCTATCGTGTTTATATATTAATTGATTGTAGAATTACATCGGATTCCCATGGGTAAAGAAAAGCGCACGGATCAAATACATGACAAACATAAAGATAAATTGTCGAACAAATACGATTCGAATGTCCACAATTAACCGGCAGACATCTTTACAAAATTTAATGGAAATCTAAATGACGAAAAAATATTTGAATTGTATTCGCGTTGCATTCAAACGAATATAATGAATTATCCTATCTTATATAACCCGGAGACTGTCAATGTTTGTTATTTGGTTCCGAAACAAAAAGTCAAACCACGTCGGTGTAAGTTCGTCAGGTCCACGCGTGAGTTTCATAAAAGAATTGCGTTTTCTCTTAGTTTTCTAAATTTGACAACACCTTTATTCCTGTGAAATTGAAGTTCAAAAACAATTTATCTTTCTTATTTTTGAATTTAATCGTCCTTTTTCTTCAATACACATACTGTTGTGTATTTATTTATAATTTTCCATTGTAGATTTTAACTATCACAATATATCCATGCTCTAAATCTGAACAATGTAATACATCCGTATGCAAACAACACTTCAGTCGACAATGTATTCCTAATATTACAATGCATATCTTGAAATATCACAAAATATCATCCACACTTGGTGATCTAATTTGATGTAAAAATTCCTTAAAATAGCTACGATTTACTGACGTATCCTTCTGTAGGCTCTCATAGTTAATGGAGAAGGAACTTCAAATTGTGTGAATTTATAAACCTTCGATATATTTGTGTACCAGGGAAGTAAAGCGCGAGCATTTGATGATAAAATGACAAGTTTGACCGTGCAAGGCACTCCAGTGTTTGACGTTAACCTTCAGCCTATCGGGTATCAAGAGTGGATCATGGCGCAGACCCCAGCTACAACAACACGTGCCATGGTGCCGCATTATACGGCCAACACCAGCTTCAAATCACCGCTTTATTCCATTCATTACCCCCACGGCGACGTCCCTGCGTATTAGTATCAAACTGATATGTCGCTCCAACATATTTCATTCATAGAGAAATATTTTTTCCGAGTATTGTCTCGTTTCTAATTTCCTATCTTCGCATATTGTAATTTCGATAATATATATATATAAAGTTAGTTAGTCATTTGTGATTTTAATGAAAAAAGATGAAATAACTCTTCCAGTAAATTTATTTTTGTTTTTGCATAAGTAATAGAATTTTGAATACTATTTGTGTTGACTTAGGTCAATACATCAACCATTTTAAATGATATAAATAAATCCGAGTAATAATCCAAACTTTATGTGTATAGAAATCTGATATATTCTAATATTCTAATCATATATTCTAATATTCTACTCAAATATTTTATAGTTACTGTACAGATTACATTTGTTAAAATTTTAAATCAATTGCTTGAAGCTAAGTTTTACTATTGTGATAAATATCCAAATACTTGCATATCATACAAATGTAAAATAATTTCAAGCATTGTATTTTAGGGGGATGTTTCACTCCTTCACACTTAACTCCCATTATATCTAAGAGTTATAATCCTCTCAGACGCTTTAAGGCTATTGGTTTAAATCACGAATGTACCAAGTTTTCTATGACCCCTCTACTTGGGCTTTCAGTAGTTGTTCATGTATACAAACGGAGAATTCTCCAAATTAGCGTCTATATCCCTTTGATTACACTACATTTACGGTAAGTGAAAAGGTTCATAATCTGTTCAACTACACCAATCAGGAATACGAAAAACAAAAATTGAAACCACTTGCCCGTCATACAAAAGCAGTAGAAATGGTATTCGTCCAATCTGAAGATTAAATCTCTTATACACCCCCCCCCCCCCAAACAAAACAAAACAAAACAAAAACAAAAAAAAAATAATAAAATAAAATAAAACACCCCCACCCAAAAACAGAACAAAACAAAAAGATAAAAAAAAACCCCTCCAAAAAAAATCCCCGAAAAAACGTGTATATTGAGATATATTAGATATCCATTATAACACATATATAATAAATAGTTACATTATTACATGTATTTTGAACTTTTGTGAGTATGAATATATTGTCAAGAATCCAAACTCCACTGATTAAGGACGTAGAATAAAATTTTATTGAATTTTAAGAACTGTTTCTTCAATGGTGAGTTTTAGATTAATGGAGGCTTTGTTGTAAAGAAGGTAGTCGGGTTCGGACGATATGATATAACACTGATTCAGATACTGAGGTATGTATCTTGCAGTGTATGTAAAACAATGCTTCTCTCCCTTTTCCTCATGTTTAGTTTTTGTAAGACTATGTTCAATCATAAAAAGTAATTTCATAAATATCCCATGTAATGCTGTGAATCAGTATAACTGACTGAAAATTCAATTAAATTATTACTTTCAATATTTATGGTTTTAGTAGAGGAAATTCAGATAGCGAAAATAAAAAAGCATGATTTAAAGTCATTAACAGAAATCTTTAAACTGAATGTTATTATATAAGCATATTATACTTATATTTTCCCAAAGTGAATAAGATTCATAGGATATTATTTATTTTAATTTTATTTCATATTGTGAAGTGCATAGTGCATAGGCTCTTTGGTATCCAGGGGGAGAATTTTCGTTTATCACTACAGGAGAAGTGTTGCTGTTTTGGATTTCAGTCCGAAAAATATTTTTCGTTTTTGACTTATGATTAAGCGATGTTTTAAAAGATGCAGGAAGATGGATAAGTATTTCAAGGGAAGATAAATTTTCTTTAAATGTAGTGTAGAAAAAATTGCGTTGAATCTCATAGAACGCCCCATCGTCTATATATATATTCTAAAGAAACGTAATCACTTTACAAGAAATAGTGTCTTTTCTACACAAGTTGTGCGCTTTATATCGTTCATGCAGCCTTTACAGGAGTTAAGAAAGATTGCGTGGACATCTTTATTTTCTCCCTTTTTTCCCTTACTTCTTTTTCTTTGTTTTCTTTACTTTTTTCTTTCTTTTTTATGAGTGGGGATGGAATGGGGGTTGGTTTTTTGTTTTTATGATTATGATGATAGTAATAATATTAACAACAACAACAACTGAAAGAAATATATATATATATATACATGTAGTTTATGTGTAATATTGCCCTCAGCTGTCTAACCCAGCGATAAGATGGACGATTAACATGACCAATGTTCTGACGACATTTCAGTTCAATTCTGTATTCTTTGTATCCTTCGATACATCAGTTACATGCGACAATTACATATATACAAGGGTAGGCTTGGTGTAGTGGTTAAGCGCTTGGCTTACGGCGCTAACGATCTGGGTTCGATTCCCGGGTTGCGCCACTATGTTTAAGAGGTTGGTAACCTCCTGCTTTCATGTCTCGATATAACTGAAATATTGTTGAAAGCAATGTAAAACACCAATCAACCAACCAACATATATACAATGTTTATAATGTCAATTTTATCTGAAATCAACACTTCACCTAAATGTTTTATGTACAAACATACTATTGATCAAATTATGACACAACCATATCTCAAGAAACCTATTTTTAACCATTACAAGAAATTTATTAGTAAAATCAGACTTTCATCACACTGTTTATTTGTTGAAACTGGCCGTTACAAAAATATACCTTTACAAAGACGCACCTGTCCTACTTGTATTACAGAAATTGAAGATAAATTCCACTTTATCTTGAAATGTCCCTATTACAACAATCAGAGTTAAGTTTTTTAAGCCTTATTATTATGGCAAACCCTCTGTCTTCACATTAATTCAACTTTTAAGTACAAATAACACAAAAGATCTATGTAACCTGGGTAAATTTGCCAAACATGCTTTTAACCTCTAATCACGAATATAAAAACATCTAATCATGTTTTTATTTTCATATTCAAGTAATGACTGTCATCGCCATCATTAATACTTTTACTATAAGCCTGACCTTATATATATATATATATATATATATATATATATATATATATATATATATATATATATATATATATATATATATATATATATTGGGTATTATGATCAATAAGCTGTATTGCTTACGATGAACAATGTGACTTTAATGAGGAGACTGCATTTATCAAATCGGAGAATTGTCAATTATAAATGTGGTTAAAACATGCAATATATTTTAAAATTATACCATAAACTGTCAGCAATCGCTGTACCATTTCATTTTGAATATACTGATTTCCCAGTAGCAGCGTTTTATGCAGAACCTTTCCTTAGTTATTTAAATCTTTATCATTATGTACACTAAGCAGTCGTACTTAGTAGCAGTAATTCTAAGTATATATATATATATATAGCAGTAATTCTAAGTATATATATATATATATATATATATATATATATATATATATATATATATATATATATATATATATATATATATAATTCTAAGTATATATATATATATATATATATATATATATATATATATATATATATATATATATATATATATATATAATATATATATATATATACTTAGAATTACTGCTATATATATATATATATATATATATATATAAAGAGCGTTTTAATAAGAAGTGGAACTCATCCTCGTTAGAACTTACAATATTTCGAGTCTGCTGAGAAGTGCTCGCTTGATTATTAGCTTGCTGGCTTGAAAATTTTATGATATGTATATTTTTCCAAATTACTATTTGATTATTTTTATCTTATTGTATGTTCGGTATTTTTGTCTCAAATTCGTTTTCGATCAACTTCCTACTTCTCATAACTAGGTCAATAGGATATTAATCTTTACTTTGCCTTCATGATAAGTGGAATCGTCGTCGTAATTGCTTTTTTTTAATCACTTACCTGATACGATTTTAAAGAAAAGACATCGGCGGCGTCGAAATCCAGTAACCAAGTTTGAAATCTAAACCCCCCTGTCGCGGTGTAGCCTTTGCCATACTCTCCATTTTCAGTGCTATAATTTACAAACGAAGGTGAAGTTTTTACTGAACCCTTACCCGATCCATCATCCCTACATACAAGGCGCTAATTATGCCACTGATCGCGATAAGTTTAACCTTAACGAGATAGTCTCACAGATAGAACTTTATAATTAGGTTGTCTTTTCCACAAATCATATGTTTGTAAATAACCACCATTCTATCGGAGAATATGAATGGAGACGTATCTTTAATCTTTTGAAATTTAAACCATTCATAATTTCAGAATATATGTGAAGTTATGTTACTTGTGAGTGTTTAGATATATCTAAAGACTAATCTCAGAAGAAATCTATCAAATCTGAACATTTTTGTAGTGTTTACACAAATGTTTTTCCGTTTCGCTTGTATAGTAAGATATACATTCATTTAATTTTCGATTAATTTACCATTATATATAACATTATGATATACATGGAAATAATGATAAGAAAATAATCTACACAATACCTAACAACTACTAACATGTACTCAGTGACGAATTTAGAGGGGGGCTCGCCCCCCCCCCCCCCTTTGGTCACATATTTACTAGTAAAAATCCAGATTTTTCACCAAAAATGGCTGAGAAGTTTGGCTTATACCCATGCGCCCCCCCTTTTTTTTCTGAAATCCTGGATCCGCCACTGCGTACTTGCACATAAACTGATACTGCGGACATACTAGTATATGAAATGCGCATCCACTGATACTGCGGGCATACTTGTTTAAAAAAAAGGGGGGGGGGGAATTTAATTTCTCCTTCAATATAAGCATCACTTGTGGACTTGCGACATACTTGTATTTTGAGAGTTACAATTCATGAAAAAATTATCATACTCGTATATCCTAACGAACTGCATATGCACATGAAACTAAAAAGATGTTTTATATCATATCATGTTGTTTTTATCATATGATATTGTTTTATATTATATCATAACCACTTATTATGTACATTGTATGTCATCGGTTAACAAGTATAATGTTATGCAATGAATATTATGTATGTAATAAAACTGTGGCCCAGATTTTACACCCGAGTTCACCCAAGGTACAGCCATCAAAGTGTTTAGTAAATAAGGTATTCGTCCGAAGTTTTCCCTAGTCGTGTCCTAATGCTGAAAACTTTTTATATAAATGAACTTCTAAGTTAATCAGTTTCGAAATATTCGATAGATGTCGCAACTCTACGATGCACAATAGGTATGCTGTAAATCTGAATACGGAAAGAATTTCCTATCAAGTCGTTATCGCATAACATTGCAAAAGATTTTGATTTACTGCAAAACCCAACCTCCTACGTTCGCACGATTTACAACGTGTATACTTTACCTTGGAGGACACCCGCATAGCACAACATTGACAGAATACCGAGTGAGACCAGAATTCTTGCTTGGAGACGATTATTCATAGGCAGTAGTCTGGGGGTATACGGGTACAAGTGTCTCACCCACTGGCCCCCAACACTCATCCAGTAAAGCTACACCGATTGATACCAAACTTGGCTTATTTATTCCCTGTTACAACACTGCGCTATCTGTTGCTTTCTTGACATTTGGAAAACTGATTGCATATTTCTATAGTCGGATCGTATCCTGTTTCAGTGCTCTACCTAGTTTCTGTCTTGAGGCCCACATGCATCAAGAATGAACTTAATAGCAACATGTTCGGATGATCGATGGCCCTATCTTATGAATGGGATAGTCCAGGTCCATATAACGAATGGATCGGTCTGATTCACTGTCATACGGGTACTGTGGTATGCCGCACCAATTGTTACAGATACTCTTACAAAATTGCATAATGGTGCAAGCATGTCTTTCCAAAGGGTATTATTCGGACTTCTTTTTCCCGGTGCATTCTAATCTATCACGTCACAACAAAGCGCTTTAATAATTTAACAAAGCTACAAATTTGACCATGATTTTGTATTCTACGCGAAGCTGGGAGACCAACAGTAATAATTTAACTATTACTTACGAGAGTAGTGTATAAAGACCGTTGTTAAGTTTTGGAGATAATCTGACTCTGATAAGATCTATGAACCTATTACCCAAGGTAGTCCATCAAACACCATCTTACAGAACACGTCAACTGTCTTTACACAAGTATTTAAATTCACAAAACATTTAAATTAATTTCTTAACATATAGAACTGATGGTGTAATTTAGTTGTAGATAATGAATAACCTCCTTACACAGGTTTCCGAAGTTTTACCAGAGCTTTATGTTTGATTTGATGTTAGTTGCTATGTCCGTCTGTCACGTCTTGTCATTCTGACTCAATTTTTCAATCAAGTTTTCAATTGGTTCAGTTTCAAAAGATCCTCTTTTAGACATTGTGATCTCTTGAACTATGCTTGATGTCATTGGTGCCCTTGACCTTCAAGATCACCTGCCATACTTTTTGTGAAAAGATTAGATCAGAGAAACAATATATACAATAATAAACAAAGAAATAATAATAAATTCTTAAACTTTCTTACGCAAGATTTCTGTCTGAGAATTTTATTTTTTGCCCGTCAGTATTCATTTGGTATTCTTGGCATTATACCATTTATTATTATTATTATTATTATTAATCCAGAGTTGCAAATTGTGCCTCTCCACTTTTATACACGTCACTTTGCATATTATTTATCTAATAACACATCTTTCCAAGCTACAGACAATTCGATAGATAGATTGATTAAATGTATATTGTTTTACGTCACTCCACAATTATTTCACGTACAAGGTGACGGCATCTGCCTGATGAAATGCATACAAATTTCTACCTTTACAACGGACCCACCCAAAGCAGTAAAGGATCTCTTACGTGCCATGCCTACCGTGACACGGGGCCTCGGTTTTTTACCGTCTCATCCGAAAGACAGAACACGGTGCACCCAAAGCGGGAGTCGAACCCGGGATATCTCGTTCAGGGGCCGAGCACCTTTTCCACTAGGCCACACCGGCTTCAGACGTTTCGAAGTACATGCTCTGCTAATATTATACCTGTGGTGTTATAGCATTTGTTTAGTGTGATCTTAAATATTCTGATAAAGGAAAAAAAAAAACATATAAGTATACTACTCCAGCAGGTTGTCGTAAAAACAATTTGATCTGGATATTCAGATTAAAACCAATAATAGACCAAGGTGAGAGACTACATGTCTAGTGAAATATACTAGTCGACTAAGCCCAGAGACATAGACATCGAGAAAATAGTCTAAGTCTCTGACTAAGCCATCTAGGTTCCCTGCAATGCTGAAACTCTAGCGAAAAACTAAATTTTATGTAATAAAAAGAACATCTAGTAAGACCTAAAATTAGCGATCAAGTCTTTATGACATTTGACAATGAAGGAAAATTATAGGGATAAAGACACAGTATTTTTGTCAATATAAATGTTTATTTCTGACAACAAAACACAGGTCTATATTATCCTATTGTTTATAAACTTGTTGATCGGCAGATTTGATTGCACTTTTGTATATAGGTCAAATACCAATGCCACAACCGTTATCTATATTTACCGTGTTTATATCAGGAACGCGTAGTCTTCTCGTGAGGTCTTTATTGTCGAGTTGTAGCAGAATTATACAATGTTGTTTTCAGTTATTGTAATATGTTTTCTCAACGGAAATGCTCTTTCTCTCGTCCTAAACAGCAATTTTGATACAGAGACGGTTCATCAACTAAAACAGGAAATGACGTCATTGCTGTCTGCGCAAAATGAGAGAATCAACACTTTGGAAAAAGAAATTGTTACTTTGAAAATTCAGTTATCGAAAAGTAACGTGACTGGTTGGTAAAACTAGATAACTAAATTTTGGTTTAATCACATAATAATTGATATATCTATTTATTTACATTAAAGTTATTTTCGTATATTTTAAGTATTGATTTGTTGATTTATTTGTATTCATATCCATTCTATTCTATTTATTTATTTATCTATTTATTTATTTATTCATTTATTTATTCATTTATTTATTTTATGGTTATTGTAATGGTAAATCGTGTTTATAAAAGAATGATCAACATTATTGTACATTTAGGTTCTAATGCATTCATGGCAGAGTTCAGCCAAAGTTTGAGACCACAAGGTATTGGCTATATTGGATTTAACAATATCATCACAAACGTTGGTAGCGCTTACTCTGTACCGAATTTCAATGTACCCACCAATGGCGCTTACTACCTGAGATTCCAGACCAAGTATATTCCAGAAACTCCCAAATCTATCATGGACGTCCACTTAAAGAAAAACAATTTAAGGATAGAGGGGACGTCATCATTTACTTCATCATTAGGTAACAAGAGCACCGTCACGCTTGATGGGAACTTCATTCTTTCACTAAATCAAGGGGACATAATTCAAGTACATATCACTAGAAACACTGGGGATGTGTACATGATTGGGGGAGACATGGCAACATACTTTATGGGATTCAGATTGCAGTAACGAATTCGAAATTGTGTCAGACCTTCAAGTTACTGTGCAAACTCTGTGTTATAAAATGCAGCAATAAGAGACTGATTTGCATGTTCTTTGTTTTCATAATAGTTTCCTAGAGCTAACTGTCCAAGTTCTCCATGCCTTATTAGACACATACAACGTTAGCTTTTTATTTTCAATGATTTGACATGCAACGCTATATATGCATTTTCCTACTGTAAATTGCATGGATATGAAAATATTAAAAATTGATCAAGATATTGTCATCCAATATATATACTAACACCATGCAAAACGCTCAACTTTTGAGTACACTTCGTATTGGAAGAAGAAGAAGAAGATAGGTCAGTTCATTTATCTCCTTATGTCACCTGGCACATCAGACATGACGTCACCTGGTACATCAGACATGACGTCACCTGGCGCATTTGACATGACGTAGATATGTATATAAGTATTGAGACATTTACTATGTTCTATGTTTGCAAGAGTATGTATTCATAGAAAACAAACAAAAAAATCTGCAAGTTCTGCATTTTTCTATTAATTCAATATATACAAGTTCTATGTGTGATTACACCAGGACGGAATTTCTTAAATGAAGTAGATCTATGTCTGGACTTAAGTTGAGTCGGTCTAAAGCTAAGTGGGTCTGATGGTTGTAATTTTGCATTCAGCTTTTGAAAAATACTAAGTACCGTAACTCAATAGATGTATAATAAAACCCCGATATTTGTAAACAGAATTTGTCAAAAACATTATCCCAACCCTAAGTGAAAACCTATACGTCCTTTTATAAGCATAACACTGTGTCCAGGTTCTGGCACCATAGACTGAGAAAATACTTGAGTCCATTTTTTCATTATAATTTATTCCAATATCAAACGTTCAAATAAACTGACATGCAGAATGGTTTCATTCTATTTATCGATAGAATAAAACTAAAAAAAATTTTCAAATTCCAGTTATCAATTCATTGTTGAAAAAAAGAATTTGAAATTATGACTTAAGTATTTTCTCAGTTTATGGTGCCGGACCCAGGTGTGCTAGTCGTATACATGACCAAGGACAGCCAGGTATTCTCTATACAGTCCATCCAGTTGTGCTAGTCGTATACATGACCAAGGACAGCCGGGTACCCTTTATACCGTCCATCCAGGTGTGCTAGTCGTATATATGACCAAGGACAGCCAGGCATTCTCTATACCGTCCATCCAGGTATGTTAGTCGTATACATGACCAGGGACAATCGGGTATCCTTCCATCCAAGTGTGTTAGTCGGATACATGACCAAGGACAGCCAGGTATTCTCTATACCGTCCATCCAGGTGTGCTAGTCGTATACATGATGAAGGACAGTCGGGTATCCTCTATACCTTCCATCCAAGTGTGTTAATAGATACATGACCAAGGACAGCCAGGTATTCTCTATACCGTCCATCCAGGTATTCTCTATACCGTCCATCCAGGTGTGCTAGTCCTATACATGACGAAGGACAGTCGGGTATCCTCTATACCGTCCATCCAGGTATGCTAGTCGTATACAAGACCAAGGACAGCGGGGTATCCTCGCTACCGTCCATCCAGGTGTGCTAGTCGTATACATGACCAAGGACAGCCGGGTACCCTTTATACCGTCCATCCAGGTGTGCTAGTCGTATATATGACCAAGGACAGCCAGGCATTCTCTATACCGTCCATCCAGGCGTGCTAGTCGTATACATGACGAAGGACAGTCGGGTATCCTCTATACCGTCCATCCAGGTATGCTAGTCGTATACATGACGAAGGACAGCCGGGTTTCCTCTATACCATCCATCCAAGTGTGCTAGTCGTATACATGACCAAGGACAGCGGGGTATCCTCTATACCGTCCATCCAGGTGTGCTAGTCCTATACATGACCAAGGGCAGCCAGGTTTATCTATACCGCCCATCCTGGTGTACTAGTCGTATACATGACGAAGGACAGCCGGGTATCATCTATACCGTCCATCCAGGTATGCTAGTCGTATACATAACCAAGGACAGCCGGGTTTACTCTATACCGTCCATTCAGGTGTGCTAGTCCTATACATGACCAAGGGCAGCCAGGTTTTCTCTATTCCGCCCATCCTGGTGTACTAGTCGTATACATGACGAAGGACAGCCGGGTATCATCTATACCGTCCATCCAGGTATGCTAGTCGTATACATAACCAAGGACAGCCGGGTTTACTCTTTACCGTCCATTCAGGTGTGCTAGTCCTATACATGACCAAGGGCAGCCAGGTTTTCTCTATTCCGTCCATCCGGGTGTACTAGTCGTATACATGACGAAGGACAGCCGGGTTTCCTCTACACCGTCCATTCAGATCGTTTAAGATTATTTTCTCTAAACTTGTGACAGTCATTTGTAGATATTTGAAAACATCGTCAGACTAGGACCAGATATAACACTAAAATCTTGTTATTTATAATGTGCATTATGAACTTCTTTTTTTTTTTATGTATATTGAAGTCTTGTCCTGCCATCCCATCTAAATGTGAAATATTTCACTGACATTCTATAAATGCAAGCAAATCCAACTTTGAAATCGATGAAGGAAACATTTTAAGATATTTATACTTTTCCATCATTCCAAGGAAAGTATGTTGACCCATTTTCTTCAGGTTGAAAACTGTTATTTTTCACAGGCTTCCTATAGGGTTAAATGTTATGATAATCAATCGTGAGAAAAGTGGACAAGAGGAAAGGAATTTCACTTGACAGACAAACAATGACTTGTAAAATACGAAAAAAAGTCCCATATATACTTTATATAAGCTTTTACTCTTACAGTGACTAAGGAGAATTCATTTTACTTAAACACATTCTGGTAAGTAATTTATAAACTTTCATTAATCGAATTAAATTTTTAAAAATATGTATAGTACCTACAATAAAAAGTATATAATATATCAAATATGTATAGTACCTACAATATAAAGGATTTAAGTATCTACAATAAAAGGATAGATTATATCAAATATGCATAGTACCTACAATAAAAAGGACAGATTATATCAAATATGTATACTACCTACAATAAAAAGGATATAATATATCAAATATGCATAGTACCTACAATAAAAAGGATATAATATATCAAATATGTATAGTACCTACAATAAAAAGGATATAATATATCAAATATGTATAGTACCTACAATAAAAAGGATATAATATATCAAATATATATAGTACCTACAATAAAAAGGATAGATTATATCAAATATGTATAGTACCTACAATAAAAAGGATATAATATATCAAATATGCATAGTACCTACAATAAAAAGAATATAATATATCAAATATGCATAGTACCTACAATAAAAAGGATAGATTATATCAAATATGTATATTACCTACAATAAAAAGGATATAATATATCAAATATGCATAGTACCTACAATAAAAAGGATATAATATATGAAATATGTATAGTACCTACAATAAAAAGAATATAATATATCAAATATGTATAGTACCTACAATTAAAAGGATATAATATATCAAATATGTATAGTACCTACAATAAAAAAGGATATATCAAATATACATCCTTCTATTGCTATATTAAGTCCCGAGTCAAACTAACGTACACTGATCTTTGTTTGCTTTTTTTAAACAGCAACATTAATTTATATTAGAGAAGAGGGTTTAACGTTTACATATCCTATTAAAGTCAATGCTCGAGTTCTTTAGTTTTTCTATATTATCCCCCCTTCCCGATATATTCAACATTTAAATACATACAAAATGCAGCCTGTACACATTTCTCAGTTAATGGCCGGATTTACGCTGACCTTCATTATAGCCTTTCAACATCATCAAGTTCAGGTTCAAATCCCGAAACAGAGCCGGGGTAGCACTGTTTCGTGACCAAAATGTCCCAGGTTTGGGTCTGGAAGATGACGCGTTGGTGCCCTGTCTTTCGGATGAACAGTAAAAACCAAACTCCCATGTCGCCGTAAACGTACCACATAAAAGATCCCTAGATACTTATGTTTGGTCCGTCGCATAGGTGAAAATTTCTGAGATAATTCTCCTGTGGCGAAAAAAAAAAAAAATAAAAACATGAATACATTGACGCATTTAAGCAAATTTTTCAGGTTGTACAATATCATTGATGTTTAACAGTTTTTTTTTAGCAGAATTATTGGTCGAGTTGTCTCATTTGATGACTACAACCTCGCTTAGTGTTATATCTAACCAATTTTATGTGGTAGAAATAAGACGAAGGCAGATTGCAAAAAGACAACAATGTACGGAAAATTATTGTAAGGATGCATCTCATGGATAATACAAAGGTGTAGAGTATACAGACGACCCTATTAACCATATGTTTTATGTATATAATGGGGAAATTCAATTCTATGTTATTTGCCATCGTTTTGATAACTTAATTTACATGTCCAATATTGTTAATAGATATCCTGTATTCTTCTCCTACGTCCCTGGGCGCTTCATGAATATCCTTTTCACCGCTTACATAAAATCCACCTTTAAAGATGCTGGAAAAAATAAAGCCAGTATTTACTTGATGTTCATCGTCGAATGTCGTCCAATTTCCCCACAGTAATAAATGTCATATATGACATGAAATTCTATCGGGTCATTTTCATCGGCGGAACTCCACCCAGAGCGTTTAGGCCCTAAACAGTTCTATATTGTTAGACAAAGGTACATTGCCGTACTGTCAGTGTCTAAGCGGTTTTTTTTAACTCCATGTCATTACAGTCTTACTATTCGCACAAAGGACAACTAAATACTGCAATGTTTATTGAATACAGAAATGTAATGTTCCAAAATGCCCTTCTTCGTAACGTCTTGGGTGTTTTACACTAAAACAAGAGTTTGGGTGGGCAAGGCTATTATGTAAAAAAAAAGGAAATAATGAGACACTACGAGTATACAATGAACATAAGTTATTTGTCTAACTCCTTAAAGCAACTTTAGGGAACATGATAAAATACTGAATTTATTGATATGATTTTATAATTGAATTCATAAAGAGAACAAGGATAACAGAAATGTTTATCGGGTTTTTTTCATATCTCAAACAGACGAACTAAACTTTGAAACAAAGAAAGACTAACGAAAACACAGATAAAGAATGAAAAGAAAGGGAGACAAGCTGATTGGATAACATGGCATTCTTAAGTCAATGAATCCACTCTATGACACGTGTGTAAACACTCAGTTCATTGGCCCCTGTTTAAACTCCACGCCTACTTTCATTCATAATATTTTCAAAATACATTAATTTTTGTGAATATATGTCTTTTATGCAATTATCATTCATATAAATGGGCTGCACTTCATGTCAATTGCCGAATTCGGAGACATCTCTCTGCCTGCAGAACAAAATTTTCGTAAGTACGTGCATTAAAATTTTCTTAATTCTTAATCATAATTTTCTTCCATGAAATTTTTACGACATGCATTTTTAAAATAAACATAGAAACTGTTATTAAAATTTAATGTTTATAATTGATTGTAGTCATATAAATTATAAAATCATATTATAACATGGTACGTTTTCAAACTGTACATATTGAATGTCATCGTCATATATACATAGAATAATTTTGTATTGAAAAGATGAAAAATCACAAAGCTGTATCTCTCTCTTTTTCTTTTCTTTTTTTCTTCTCTTTTTTATTTCTTTCTGTTTTTTTTTTAATATAACGTACGCAAGTAATATGAGTGGCCCTTTTACAACATTCTAAATTACGATGTAAGGCGAGAAGTTTACCGCCATAACACTTCATAACTCTCAATAGAAATAATACAAAGCGATGAAATCATTCTGAACACTTATCTTCATACGTCGTGTATTTTCTACTAAACATCCTATGTGAATAAAGGTCTAATTTATCGAAAAAGTGTTATTCATAATACGTTAGAAACAAAGTCTTTTCTATAATAGAACGTCTTAGATTTTAGTGTGTTAGAAATAAATCGTTCTTTAAACACTGAAATACATTATGTACATTATTTACAGAATAACGATATAAACCTAAACTGCTGGGATTACAAACATTGCCCTACACGCTAATATATTTATGATTCTTTAGGTCGTCTGCCTGAATCAATACGGTTGTACTCGGTTTGCCGAAGTTCTGTTTATTATTTCTAAATTTGAGTATTGGAGTTTGTATAAATGTAACACCAGATTAAATTCAATTGTGATTCACTGATTCAAACAATGCGGTAAACTTTATGTAATTACTACATTACGTTTACTCTGTATTATAATATTCTTTGCTAGCGTATATGCTGAAATGGTAACGATAATAAAAAAGTAAATGAGGGTGAAGTTTGTATCAACTTTTTCTGAGTAGATGGTGTAGAAAACAGTGTTAATGTTGTAATTTAGACTGGATACACACACTTACTAGCAGTTTCCACGGCAATTGCTACAAACTCTTTGGAAAGAATATCTCTTTATACGGAGATGAAAGGAAATATAAATATTACATTTTATTTTACCATTACCTGTATATCTTTATATTAAAACTCATAAATAGAAGTGCTGTAAAAAATAAAAAAATAAATATTGGATTTTGATTAAAACTTCAATAGTTTCTTTTTCTATTTATTTGCTGTTTTGCTTCACGTTTTCAATACTGATAGCCTGATTCCTTTTTTCGCTAATTTACCCCGTTAACTGTTTTTGCAATTTTACGACATCTCTTGTGCATTATGAAATGGTTCATCTAAATAAATGACACTGGCCTTAAAATATTTATCTATATTTGGTCTTTTCGTTATACAGAGTTACTTACCATTTGGGACGGTATCTGACGTAAAAACTTATCTAAAACTCAGGGAATGATGAGTTTTATATAATATGACGTTTTCATAGGAATTTTAGGACGTAATCATTGTTTTACGTCAGATACCGTCCCAAATGGGAAGTAACTCTGTTTAACGAAAAGACCAAATAATTTCAAGACGAAAAACAAACAAACAAAATAAATAAATAAATAAATGAAAATGAATAAACAATAGTTAACAAAACATACAGGATACGACCACGTAACTTGCAGCAAATATATAAACCTTTGACCGTATAGATTTGTCATTTACCTCTGTATACTAATATTTTGTATGAAAATGCAAAAGAATAAACAACTGTTTAGTGGTGTGCTCATGTACATTTTTATACAAATGTACAGACGCGTGGGCATGCCTCACATGGTCTGCGTACTCGATAACGATGTTGAAGTCCGGTATTGTTTTGAAGTATATTTTAGATAACGAATTCATAATGTTATGACTGAAAAGAAGCAGATTCAAAGTAGCATGAATAGCGTTCAGAGAATAAAATCAAACTGCTGCATTTTTAATAATTACGAATTTATGGGGCGATAGTAAAAGCAAGGAATTGATAAAGACCTTATAAGACCTTGGTAAAAGCGACTTACAGCATACCAAAACTATCATTGCATTAAGTTTTTTTATAAGAAATTTTAAAAATGTTCGATTTACTCTTTATTTTACTTATGTATTTATTCATCAAATAATTTGATTAAGTTTGTGTGTTGCACAAACCAACGAATATTCCCTTTGCTATTTCGTTGAGGTTACAGCTTGTGTTAATTGTGGTAAAAAGTCACATGTAATCTACAATTAATATGATAAATGGTATAGGATGTATAGGAAGTCACCATTTTACGTAGAACTTCGACCCCTGACGATATTATCTGTGCCAGGTATACTGCGTGACGTTAAGATTATTTCTATAGCACGATTCCTAGGAAAGCTCCTGACAGGTAATATCATCAGTCCTCCTCTTTCTTTTTTAAAATCAAATAATGATATAACGGACGACATTAATTAATAGATTGACTGTGGACCAACAAGGTAAGCATTCCCGTGATTCATGCATTCTAGAGGTGACATGGTCCATATTGGCTTATCGCTGGAAGTCCGAGTAAATAACACACACGAAGATTTATCGGTTACTAGAACGACACCGCAAAGAAATCAGAAGAGGATGTTTGCTTTCATTACCTATGATAAATACATTCGGAATTCCCACTGAAACCCTACAAAAGCGAG
Organism: Pteria penguin; assembly: GCA_035048485.1. NCBI lineage: Eukaryota > Metazoa > Mollusca > Bivalvia > Pterioida > Pteriidae > Pteria > Pteria penguin. The sequence goes on from CM068580.1 coordinate 12,192,909, forward strand.
TTTTCTCAAATATCTTTACCATTATCTTTCTTCAGACACCAGACACTGGACACCATGTTGTCTCCTTACCTCTTGCTTGTTTTGCCCATGATGGTTCCATTTTGCATCCGAGCATTTCCAACCACACAAATTGACGAAACCAAACCAGAGCAGAATGAAAACTTTCCTCGTCCAAGTAAGTCCGGTGCTTTACAGTAAATGATTTTTAATATAAATCACAATTTGTATATAGGTATGTCATATATGGCATTGTCTCGATACAGACACTTAATTTTACAATGTAAATGTACTGTGAATGATGGGTGAAGGTAATTATTGTTACCCAATGGTCACCAAAACATTCTGACGAATGATGGTCAGATATTGACGTACAATTTAAAATACAAAATAAAAGGTATCACTCCCGAATATCCAATTTAATACTTTGAAGGGGTTTCTCCTTAATGATTTTTAAATATCGAGCAAACATTATCTCGCCAGTTTAGTAACAACTAGAGGTGAGTAGAGGAAACCACCAGAGAAGCGAACTTTCCCATATTACCGACCAGATTCGGCCTCGCTTTTGACAGAGACGAGAGGCTTAGATAAGTTATAGCATATTGATGAACCCACTCCTAGATGATCCCTCTAAGGCTATCTAGAATATAAGTTATAGCATATCGATGAGCCCACCTTACCTTAACCCCATCTAGGTTATCTAAAATATAAGTTACATCATATTGATGAACCCACTCTACCATAACCCCTCTAGGATTATCTAGACTATAAGTTACAGCATATCGATGAGTCCTCTTTACCTTGAACCCTCTAGGTTATCTAAAAAATAAGTTACAGCATATCGACGAGCCCATTCTACGTAACCCTGCTAGGATTATCTAGACTATATGTTACAGCAGATCTCACTCTACCTTAAGTCCTCTAGGTCTGCCTTAGCCCCTCTTGGGTTATCTAAAATATAAGTTACAGCATATCGATGAGCCCATTCTACCGCGACCCTTCTAGGGTTATCTAAAATATAAGTCACAGCATATCGATGAGCCCGCTCTACCTTAACCCCTTTAAGATTATCTAGATTATTCGTTACAGCATATCGATGATCTCACTCTACCTTAGGTCCTCTAAATCTACCTTAACCCCTCTAGAGTATAAGTTACAGCATATCGATGAGCCCTCTCTACATTATCCCCTCTAGGTTATCTAGACTATAAGTTACAGCATATCGCTGAGCCCACTCTACCTTAACCCCTCTAGGGTTATCTTGAATATAAGTTACAGCATATCGATGATCCCACTCTACCGTAACCCCTCTAGGGTTATCTAGAATATAAGTTACAGCATATCGATGATCCTACTCTACCGTAACCCCTCTAGGGTTATCTAAAATACAAGTCACAGCATACGAATGAGTCCACTCCACCTTATATAATCCCTCTAGGGTTATCTAGAATATAAGTCACAGCATATCGATGAGTCCTCTTTTCTAGGAGCCTTCTCAGGTTATTGTGAATATGATATTGAAAAATGTCCAATGGCCTACGATGAAGTTTTTTCCCGACTGTCGAGAAAGAAATTGAAACAGTTTACACGGTTTGTTAGTTGGTAATCGATAAACGTTTGGCATTCGTTATATAAGAATAAGAATATAATGAATGTCTCTGATTGAATTCATCAGAATTATGATTCCATTTCAAGTCATTATGCCGTTTCTTTTGTGTTTTATATTTATGCCGTTTTTGTGTGAATATCATTATGCCGTTTCTTTTATGTTTTATAATCATGCCGTTTCTTTCGTGCTATACCATTATTTCGTTTCTTTTGTGAAGTATTATTATGCCGTTTATTTTGTGTTATAATATTAAGCAAATTCTTCAATGTTTCATTAATGTAATATTTCTTTCGTGTTATTATGCCATTTCTATTGTGTTTTATTATAATGCCATTTCTATTGTGTTTTATTAAAATGCCATTTCTATTGTGTTTTATTATAATGCAATTTCTATTGTGTTTTATCATTTTGCCATTCCTATTGTGTTTTATCATTATGCCATTTCTAATGTGTTTTATTATTATGCCATTTCTATTGTTTTATTATAATGCTATTTCTATTGTGCTTTATTATGCCATTTCTGTGGTGTATGATTATGCCATTTCTATGGTGTTTATTATTACGCCATTTCTATGGTGTTTATCGTTATGCCGTTTTGTTTGTATAGACATTCAGGATCCTCCACCGACCTTGGTAGAAGGAGATATTGTCAAGAATGAACAGACAACAGTGAGTACTTACCCCTTGATTTTATAACTCTTAATTCAAATAAATAACTATAGAAATTTTGAATGCATAGTACTGATGCGTTGCCATATCAGTGTCGGTTGCTGAATTGTTGTTTGAAGTGGTAATTCTCCTCTCTCATAGAAAAAGGTGTTTATGATACATTTGAGTTAAAATTGGGATGGTGAAGGGGTAACAGAAACAAGAGGTCATCCAGTCCATACATTTCCGATGTCAGATTGTTTTAATGACCGACATTTTCAGACTGTAAGCTATACATGTTGACCGAACAGAATCCACTGGCGGAGGACGGGGTTGGATATATATGATAAAACAATCTACTTTTGTTTATGTGAATATGTTTCTACCCAAAAGAGAAACTACTATACTCTAAAGCCTCAATGAAATTTCACTAACTAAATTAGCTATAATCTAAACTTTATCTAAAACGAAGTCAGTGACTAAAACAATGTAAATGTAATATTATAGCATGTCTTATTTAGATACAAGTCCGAATGTCAGTTGCTGACCGTCAGATGACGTGGACAGGGCGACAGATACCCTATATCTTCAATCAGGGCGACTATAGTAAGTGTAGTGTCTTACTACAGTACATGTTCTCTAATGCTCTAGTGGTTAGTTGATTGTTGTTTAACGTTACTTTCAATTATTCCTCAATAATATCCCGACATGACAGTAAGAGGTAACCCACCTCTCTAACACAGTCTACATCAGAAGCCAAGCGATCACTCTGCAATAGCAGTCAGAATACACTGCTGCATGAGATTAGTACCTCTCTAACACAGTCTACATCAGAAGCCAAGCGATCACTCTGCAATAGCAGTCAGAATACACTGCTGCATGAGATTAGTACCTCTTTAACACAGTCTACATCAGAAGCCAAGCGATCACTCTGCAATAGCAGTCAGAATACACTGCTGCATGAGATTAGTACCTCTTTATCACAGTCTACATCAGAAGCCAAGCGATCACTCTGCAATAGCAGTCAGAATACACAGCTGCATGAGATTAGTACCTCTTTAACATAGTCTACATCGGAAGCCAAGAGAATACTCTGCAATAGCAGTCAGAATACACAGCTGCACGAGATTAGTACCTCTTTAACACAGTCTACATCGGAAGCCAAGAGAATACTCTGCAATAGCAGTCAGAATACACTGCTGCATGGGATGAGTACCTCTTTAACATTGTCTACATCGGAAGCCAAGCGATCGCTTTGCAATAGCTGTCAGAATACACAGCTGCATGAGATTAGTATGACTTGATGCAGTAGATCGAGTATTACGGCAATTTCTTCCAAATGGGAGGAAAAAATAACATATGCTCAGTGATTTATGCAGTGATGAAATATCATGACTAGAATAAGTAAAACCGTATAAAAACTGGGATAAGAAATATGAAATTTTTAAAACAATGTTTGCTTTATTTTAATCTTTCGTGTTGTAGACTCCGCTGAAAAGATGATCATAAGAAATGCCTTAAAGGAATTACAAAGACTTGTATCCAACTGTGTCCAATTCTACGAAACGCCAACGCCACGTAAAGATTACATCGTCATCAAGAACAGTCATGGGTAAATTATATCAAACACTACATGTACTTTTAAAATATTCCCAACACCGCCGTATTAATATAAATTATTACCATTATAGGACCAAATGTTTCATTAAAATAAATACATGTATGTATTAAATGAATTGGTTTTTCAATCTTGAATGTAGACGAGGTGTAAACATGAAAATGAGAATTTCGTATTGTATAATGCAATAACAAAGTATGAATATCTCTGTCATGTGACCAAAAAAAGACATATCGTTTGGAAAATTGTGTTGTATATGATTATAAACCATGAAATTTTGTGCTTAAAAACACACGTATTAAGGGTGTCCCTTTTCACAGTAAAATCTATTTAAGCAGATACCGAAATGAACATGGCAAAGTGGCCACTTAATGCAGGCGACCTCTTAATACAGGTTGATTTTATAGATAGAGTTAGTGGTAATAGAAACTGGTGGTTGTTTGACATGTCATAGATGGTTATTTAATATAGGTGTCCTTTACAAAAGTTTTTTTTCTGTATGAGGACTCTAATTCCTACTGGGACATTAATGGGTTTTTCTGTATGAGGACTCTAATTCCTACTGGGACATTAATGGGGTTTTCTGTATGAGGACTCCTACTGGGACATTAATGGGGTTTTCTGTATGAGGACTCTAATTCCTACTGGGACGTATGAGGACTCTAATTCCTACTGGGATATTAATGGGTTTTTCTGTATGAGGACTCCTACTGGGATATTAATGGGGGTTTCTGTATGCGGACTCTAATTCCTACTGGGACGTATGAGGACTCTAATTCCTACTGGGATATTAATGGGTTTTTCTGTATGAGGACTCTAATTCCTGCTGGGACATTAATGGGGTTTTCTGTATGAGGACTCCTACTGGGACATTAATGGGGTTTTCTGTATGAGGACTTTAATTCCTACTGGGATATTAATGGGGTTTTCTGTATGCGGACTCTAATTCCTACTGGGACATTAATGGGGTTTTCTGTATGAGGACTCCTACTGGGACATTAATGGGGTTTTCTGTATGAGGACTTTAATTCCTACTGGGATATTAATGGGGTTTTCTGTATGCGGACTCTAATTCCTACTGGGACATTAATGGGGTTTTCTGTATGAGGACTCTAATTCCTATTGGGATATTAATGGGTTTTTCTGTATGAGAACTCTAATTCCTACTGGGACATTAATGGGGTTTTCTGTATGAGGATTCCTACTGGGACATTAATGGGGTTTTCTGTATGAGGACTAATTCCTACTGGGACATTAATGGGGTTTTCTGTATGAGGACTCTAATTCCTACTGGAATATTAATGGGGTTTTCTGTATGAGGACTCTAATTCCTACTGGAATATTAATGGGTTTTTCTGTATGAGGACTCTAATTCCTACTGTATAAAGACTCTAATTCCTACTGGGATATACATGTTTTTGTAGATGCTACAGCTCTGTGGGTCGTATTGGTGGCGCGCAGACTGTGTCGCTCTCCACAGATGGGTGTTTGAATAGACAGGGTACAATATTCCATGAGATGATGCATGCTCTCGGTTTTTGGCACGAGCACAACAGGCCAGACCGCGACTCTCATATCGCCATCAACTATGCCAACATAGATAGAAGTACGTACCTACGTTTGAAAATGTAAACTTGGAATGTAATGGAGTAACTAGAATATGTGCACTATATTCTTATTTCTTAATTTTTTTTATTTTGTTTTCCTACTTGCGCAATTCACTAATCGTTCTTGCACGAGGAAAACCAAAATTAAATCTAGTGTTGCGATAATTGTTTTATAAACAGTGATATATGTAATAGATATATAAATATTTGATACCGTAATAACACTTTGAACATTATTTGACGAACTACTGCATATATAACAGACTTCATGTTCTTTCTCTTATTTAGACCATTGGTTAGATTTCGACAAATTAAAGGACGAGGAAGTGGACACTCTAAGCCAGCCCTACGACTTGACATCTGTCATGCATTATAATCAATGGACGTTCTCCAAGTTTCCTAACGATAGAAATAAGACAAGCTTTAGTCTTCTAGATAAAGTCTCTGATAGGAGCTTAATCGGCCAGCGCTCGAATTTATCGGCTATAGACATCAACAAAATTAAGACTCTGTACAAATGTGGTATGTCCATTCAAAAACTAATTATAAAACTTTATGATTGAGCTTTTATTTGAGAGAAAGATGTTATTCAATTTCATTTGGAGATTCTCAAAGTTGGTACATGTATATATTTTGACTTAGAATTGTGGCGAATTACAAATATCAGAATGTGTATGATGTTTTCTATAACTTCTCTTTCGGAAGAAAACAAAAATGAAGTTGGAATTTCTCTATTACTGTAAGTTGTTTGAAAGCATGCGGAAATATAAAAGCATATGAAAGTACATATATAATCAAATGGACTGTATCTAAAATATCTCAGCTTCTTTTGCAATAGTTTCTGTGATTTTGTGGTAATTTCAGAGGAGTTTATGTCTCTGAACAAAGTATTGCTTAGGTATGTAAATATGATAAATACCTGCCAGAGTAAATAGTTGTATAATGAATACATATATATATATAGATATGTTTTATGGAATTAAGGTATCAAACAATGTAGCTATCCAGGCAGTTTAGAAAATGGAATGATTAATGAACTACATTACATGGAAGAATCTCCTGTCGGCACATGGATATCATACAACTGTATTCAGGGATTTGTGTTAATAGGACCAAGTCGGCGCATGTGCAAATATAATGGTACTTGGACTGGGTTCAAACCAGAATGTGTTAATTCCAACCAAGGTAGGTACTAACTTTTACACCACATTTAGTAAAATTGATTGTCACGTGATTACTTGTATTTTCCGATGCTTAGTCATTCGGAAATGCCTCTGCGTTTTATTTTCATTTGACATTAAAGGGACCTGGTCCGAGACTGGAAAATTATAGCATGAAAAGGAAAAATTGCGACAATATCTTATTTTTCCATTTGCATTGCATAAATTATAAACTTTGTGTTAATTGCAAAACTTAAAAATAAAATCCCTCAATGTTTTCGTAGAATAAAGGTAATTAAGTCGAATTAAATGCGGTTGATTTCATTCCCCAAATAAGGCGATGCTCCGCCCATAATAATGCGCGTGCGCGGATATTCACTGTAGAAACAACAACAATGGCGCACATAGAGGAATACGAGCACGGGAAACAGCAAAAGTGCGGTAGAAAAAAAACAAACTATACACAGACTCCGAGCGCCCCCCCCCAAAAAAAAAAGAAAGAAAGAAAGAAAAGAGGAACTAACGTATAAAGCTCGAGTTTCATTGACATGTGATTTCCTCAGACCGTCCTCAGCAATATTCAAAGAGTTGGCGTGGTTATGTTGCAAATTTAGAACGATATATCTCGTGAATGGCATCGACTTTGGTAACGATACACTTTACAGATCTTAGATGACATACTGGCAATCGATTACGTTTTAAATAAATGAGATAAGTATGTGTAATGGTATGTAATTAAAGCAATACAATGTTTATGTATAGTTCATATATATATAAAGCACAAATAGAAACAGTGAAACACCCGGGAATACAATGGACATTGGATCTCCGAAGAAATACCTGTAGAAAATAAAGACAAATAAGACAAACATATAAAGCACAAAGACACTACAGCTAACAAGGCACCCTATATTTCATTTGTATTCGTTCCCCGACGGGGACTCGAACCCACGACCTATGGTCCCGAATCACCTAGCTGCCATGCATCAAACCGTCTAACCGACTGAGCTACCCGAGCTCCACAAAAATAGAGCTTTGATAGCCAATCATTAACTAATCGTATGCATGACAACACGGCCGCGGAAAGTGAAGGGATTTACCCGACGTAAACGCAGGCGGATCCTGTGAAAGAATACAATCACTGAAACTGAAGCACAAAATAAAAACAGTGAAACACCCGGGAGTACAATGGACCTTGGATCTCCGACGAAATATCTGTAGAAAATAAAGACAAATTTGACAAACATATAAAGCACAAAGACACTACAGCTAACAATACATATATTCCTCTGAAATATAAGATCAAATAAAATAATGCATGATACATCGAGTATCGAGTAGAGAAAACAACTGCATAATCTGTAAAGTTAGTATTCGCCTAAAGAAAATCCCCCCCTCCCCCTCCCCCAAAAATGTTATCTCTTATGAAGATGAAGTACAATAAAGGACTCATTTTACTTACTTTTTACTTCAGGTATTATAAAGTATTGCAGTTTCGAGCAGGACATGTGTGGTTGGCGGCAAGACTCAAATGATGATTTTGATTGGACAAGAACAAACAAAAGAACTGAAACAGAAATGACTGGACCGACTGTAGATAATACATACGAAGGAAGCGGAGGTATGCATTGTTCACTGAAGTAAACGAAGGTATGCATTATGCATTGATGTAAACGGAGGTATGAAATGTTCACTGAGGTAAAAAAAAAATTAAAGTCAGTGTCCTTGATACTCGAGAGGCGGTGCTTTACGTACAAGGTGATGCATACTTTGTTGAAATTCCCACCATAAACATTGGGTTGTTTTAAATCTTTAATCATAAATGTGTTTGTTATGATAGTAATAAATACCTAACTATTTGAATAATTTTCGTGTATGCATTTCTAAATATGTTGTATTCGATTCTCTTTTTGTATATTACACTTATAAAAAGTAATCTGTTCTTAACACATTATAGGATATTTCATCTACATGGAAAGCTCTTCCCCTAAGACAGTAGGCTATAAAACCCGTCTCATATCGCCCGATATCGTCCCCAAGTACACCAATCATACCATCAAGGTCAAGTAAGTGGGACAATGAGGTTAATATTAGTCAAGTACTAGCCATAGAATATCACTACAGTACTGATGGTAAAGGCCGAGTTAGAGTAGGTTGTCACACTATACCATATTAAATGCCTTATAGATAATCTCTTTTTAACTTTTGGCAGCGCCAGCTTTCTAAAACTATTTACATCCGCTACTGTTGTGTTAAATACTAAATTGTAAGTACTATTACTAACGCAGTGAGTAGACATATGCTTAAGGTAGTAGAAATTTTGTAGAAAGGTGAAATACCATGCAATGAGTAGAAAGGGTTCGTTTTGAAAGTGTAGACTTAATTATTGGAATGTTTGATTGCTTCTTAGTGGTCTGGCGTAGATTGTGCTCCCTTGTTTTGAGTTGGTATGAATTTTTTTTAAACAGTGCTGCTTACTTTATAGGTGTGTTTTGTGTGGTCTTGAATTAGTCATGACTTGTATTTTGTGTAGGTTATTTTACCACATGTTTGGAGACACGATGGGAACACTCAATATATACTTAAATATAACTACACACATGGGCGAAAAGCAAGAAACGCTAGCCTCACTAAAGAAGGCTGAGGGAAACGTCTGGCACATGAAAGAATTCTCATACAATTCTACTTACCACACGTCAAACGACAAGGTGGTAAAATACAACGTAAGTTTTAACCAGCAAATATAATATATATTGTAAATTAGATATTATTCATAAGAATGTTTTAGTATATATTCTCAAGTTTGGTGCGATGCAAAATTAAAATCTCCACCTCTGAATTTTCTTGACATGATCATAGACCTATAATTGTGTATATATATCTCTGACATGATAAGTAAAATATATGCTAAATGTACATTTTTATTCCGAAGACAATGATGATCTCATATCAAATTACATTATCTTTGCAGATCATTCTGGAAGGCGTGGTGGGACCTGGTTACCATAGTGATATTGGAATCGATGATATCATCGTTAGGGAAGTACAAATGACGGAAATGCAAGTGAAAGTACTTCAGTTGCCAGGTGGATATTATAAGTACAACAGTCCATTCCAACCTAAGTTTAAATATAATTTACATAATATCGATTTTCATAATTATTTAAGACAAATGAAGTACCATGGTTTAAGAAATCCGTTTCTTTAGGGAATCCCAGAACAAAAATTTTTTTTCTACAGAAACTGAAGTTCTGACATCCAACGTGCCATATAGTATAAATTGAAAAAAGGAATAAAGAAACAAAAGACAAAACCAAAACAAAGAAACAAAAAAAAAATCTTCCAAAACTATATCAAACAATATTAAACAAAGATATAGATTTTAGAACAAAGATTTCATGTGTTTTTACAAGTGTTGTTTTATTTATCATACGTAATGTGTTGTGAACACTTTTAGATTAGCTATTCGACAATCATGTACAATGTGTATAAACTTATAAACTGTTTGTTTCACTGTTTAATATAAATGAAATCCAGTGTGCCATATAGTTTGAGTAACACCCCCCTTTCCCCAATAAAAGGGGAAAAACCAAACAATTAGGAACAGAAAATAAAAGATAAGAAGAAATTCATGTTTATCAAACAAAATTAAACAAAGATATAAGGTTTTAGAACATATATTTGATGTGTTTTTACAAGTGTTGTTTTATTATAAGTTATGTGTTGCAAACACTTTTCGATCAGCTACTGGACAATCATGTACAATGTATATAAACTGTTTGTTTCACTGCTAAATATTAAAATTCGATATTCTCGTTGATGTTTGCTTATATCTTAATTTTTCTCATGTATAGTATATGATTTAATTGATATGTAAATCAATAATAATAACAATAATAAAACCTCCAGGAAAACCGGAGTATTTCATCACAAAACTCTACATGATTTTATAGTTGTACACGCATGCGCATTCCACGCAACCTTGTGTGGCTGGACTCAAAGCTTGATGGATGAAAGCGATTGGGTCTTTTGTTCCCTTTATACTTCCACGAATGCGGTGTCTACTTCTATCATGATGCAACAAAGCAAAGACCAGTTGGATCAAAACCAGGGTATTGTGCTGAGTTTTATCAGACTTTTTATAGGGATTCATTTATAATGAAGTTTTAAAATGTCCATTTTACTACAGAACTTTCCTAAATACATTTGATGTCTTAATTAACTAATCCATACCCTAAAATAAATATAGATCTAGCGTTGGTGTAAAAAAACCCCCCGGAAATAAACGATAAAGGGAAAAAGATGTGACTCAGCTGTATGACGCAAACTTTTCATTAGCATAAATTATACCCAGTATAGACCGTCACCCAGGATACTCCCACCCAGTATAGAATTTCTTCGTGGACAAACCCACCCAGTATACAATTACTCTTCAGGATAAACGAATGCAACATACCCATGGAAGAAAACTCGACCCAGCATAGATTTTTCTAACCGAGTATAAATCCCCCATCCAGGCACCAGTACGCTTCCACTCCCTTTCAGGAAAAAAAAATCGTTACAAAACGTTTTGTATACCCGAAAAGAAACCAATTTAGGGGAAACTCTGTTTTCGGGGCACACGTAAGTCAAATGAACAATAATTTGGTGAAAATAGGTATTTATGCGCTCAAACGTTCTATTGTAAAAACAAAACCCCACAGAAGAAAAGAAAGAAAGAAAAAAAAAGAAAAGGAAGAAAAACTGATGAGAAGAAAGAACGAAAGAAAAATGAGATTAATATTTTCATACGTATTTTTTCAATCAGTACATTGTAGATCTATCGCCACTCGAAATTTTCATTCTTTTTTATGGATCTTTTATCACAAATTTAAAAAAACCCCATATAGTTATTTTTAAAACCCATATTGTTATTATCTTTAATAAATTTGATAATTGAGAAGATTAAGCAATGGACTATTTTTTATATTCAAGAGGAAAATAAAAAGCATTTCAAGGGAAAATAGGATTAGTTTAAGGTATATAGTCTTGGGGAAATTATACATGCATCACTAGAATTATACATACTGTCATACATAGCGCCCACGTGTTTCGCGCCACAATGCAAATGTAGTTTGAAATATAAAAGGTGATGACGAAAAGTCCTTATTCAGATATTTTTATCGTAGAAGAAATGTGCAATTATCAGAGTTTTATACAAAGCAAACATTTTGTATTTTCCGTTCTTAATGGATAAATAAAATAAAACCCCTATTGTTTAACCGTAATTTACAATACACAGAGTTGATTTAATATCATTATTTTGTTATATATTCGTATTTTACAATTGTTGTCATTTCCTGACTTTCAGTTTAAGGTGTGTTCATGTACGTTTATTTACTTAAAAGCATATGCATAATCTTGAATATTTCAATATTAGGACAAGAATTTATAACGTTAGCACATGCTCAGCTGTGTTGTAAAAAGGCAAAATCAGATTCATACGCATCGGTTGTATAAAACTTTCATGTTTCGTTTTTCTAGACGACTATCTATCTATGAACATAACATCTGTTCATCCGACCGGAGCTGCCGTTTTACTGTCTCCCTGGCTAAAGGTAGGGAACAATTACAAATAAATAGTCCTTAGTAGTCTCCTACACACACCGCCGGAGTGAACATTATAATTCTATCTATCCATCCGGCCGTTCGTCTGCCTGTCTTTCTGTCATCTCATTCTGTCACAAAACAGTACCATACACTAGAATTTGAATAAATCCGACTTGGGTATGAAAAAGGAGCATTCCTATTGATTATAAGTCAAGAGGTCAAGGTTATAGCATCTGAACTATAAGTTCATGTACATGTATAAGTATTAAGTGAAAATATGGAAACATAAAGTTTCCGGATGATAACTCAAATGCCATACACAAGATTTAAAGCCTTGTTCTATACTTACTCATTTATAAAACGGTGATGTCGATTAAATTTTCAAACCAGAGAGTCAAAGTTCAAGGTCATATCAAATAAAAGTGAAAATGTGGGGCAAATGAGAGACAATCCCCCACCCCCTGGAAAACAACCCCAACAACAACCTACAATTATAAGATACAAAGAATGCAGCAAACTAGAAAACACCTCGGCAATGTATATTGGTTTCACAAACAAACACAAATTTAGTAATGTTTATTCCAAATCAAGTTTGATTTTAATTACAAGTAACATACTTTTGGCGGAATCATGTCCATCTATGAATTGCATATAATTCAGTTTTCCGACGTTTTCTGATACATTTAGAGAAAAAAGTATTTCCAGTCGTATCGCAATGGACTTCAAATATAAAGACCTAGGTTCGATTTCTGACAGTCGGCTTGGATTTTTCTATCTGCTTTTTGGATAAGATTAAACAAGTCCTCGATTCACGATATCAGTTCGCAAATAAATGAACCCTCACTGCTCTGATGCAAAGCCGGTATGGTTCAGTGGATAATGTGCTCGACTCGTGACCGACTGGTTGGCGTTTGATATAACACTGGGTGGTATTGGTATCACACAGAGAAGTACTGATATAACATATTTATAAAACACTGGGTTGCAAAGATATACCACTGGCTGGTGTTGATATAACACTGGGTGGTATCGTATCACAGTAGTTACAAGAAACAATTTGGCGCAAGCACCAAAGTGTGGGCCGGAATGGGATGTTTGATAAAACTGCAAAGAATTTTAAAAACAGAATAACATTTTAAAATTTGTATTGTACAGCCATGTGACTGATAATTAGCAGACATATGAAGACCATGATGATCGACCACAGACATATAAATCTCCAGTATCACTTCCTTTTCAGCTAATAGTTTATATTTGGGCTCATTTAGCCCATTCAGTACATAAGGCATGGCAATAGCGAGTTTATCAGACATACGGATTAGCCTGTATTTAGTATGGAAATGTACTTTTAAAATTACCAGCCATATCATCTACTATATGTTTTAAGTCGGTGGGCTAAGTGGATGAGGTGACCGAAAGGTCGCGGGTTCGACTTCGCGGTGGGCACATCCCTGACCTGTCTTTCAAATTGGACAGTAGAAACAGAGGTCCCGTGTCACGGTAGGCGCGGCACGTAGAAGATTGCCCACTTCTTCGGGAGGGTCCGTTACAGAGGTATAAATTTCTATGCAATGCATCAGGTAGATACCGTCACCATATACGTGAAATAGTCGTGGAGTGACGTGAAACAATAACTAATCAATCAACCCACTATTTATTTTTAACAACAAAACATAACCAATCTATAAGCAACTGGATGTTTACTTCATGTAACCATCCCTTCACTGGTTAACTTTTGGTAGTGGTGTGGCCGTGCTGGTTGGTAATCTTTTTATTCTCAAGTTTCAATATATATTCACTAATTAAGGTTTATCGTTTTTCCAGAAGAAATAATTGTAATTGTGATTGGTCCTTCTTATCGTAGCATTCTGTATTCTGAAAGTTTTAGTAGGACTTACATCACACTATTATTCAGTCGTAATATAACAACTCGACCATTTCCGTACGCAAAAAAGATATATTTTTGTTGTAAAAAATGGCGATGATGTTCCGATTGGCTATTAACCAAAAGTCACTTAGGCAACCGAATGACAATTTGGTTATGAAGAAAGCGCGTCAAATATTAAAAAATTGAAAGGTAACACCCATGCCCAGAAAATATTTCAACAAATTTAATACTTCTCTACTGTAACGTACTACATTTACATGTATCTATCAAACTGGCATGGGTCAGAGAGGTGACACATGCTCTCTCCGCAGTGAATAAAATCTTAATTTTTTCATTGGTGTAAAATCCTGGGGGTGTGGTCTTACTGTACCGCAGAAACGCATGCGACTTTCCCAAACTTATATCAAAGGATGGGCCGGCTAGGGCCGGCCCACAATAACTGTAAAAACACTGAGAAGTATTGATATTACACCGAGTGCCAATGAAATTATATTATCCCCACGTAGTGTGATACCAATACCACCCCGTGTGATACCAATACCACACATTGTTATATCATTATCACCCCCCCCCCCTTGTGATACAAATACCACCCGTGTGATACCAGTTCCTCCTATTGTTATATCAGTATCACCCGTTTTGATACAAATACCACTCCATGTGGTATCACTACCGCCCAGTGTTATATCAGGACCACTCAGTGTTATATAAATTTTATCACCCAGTGTTTTATCAATACCACTGAATATTTTACCAGTAACACCAAGTATAATACGTATCAGTACCGCCCAGTGTTATATCATTACTAACCCGTGTAATGTCCAGTAAACAAATTGATTAATCAACTGGATTAGATTTAAAACAATTCTTCAGAACAGGTCGGGTTTCCGGCGTTAAGGTAATTTTAAGACATTATCCGTTTCACTTTTCTTTCCTGTTTTTTTTTTTCCTTCTTTAAAATAAAAAAAAAAGGAGGGGGGGGAGGGGTTAACAATGATGATAATAATAATGATGAAGATAATAATGAAAACTCCTCTTTCTCTCATTCTCTTGACAAAAAAAACCCCAACCGAACAAAACAAGAGGCCCAAGTGGGCCTATATCGCTCACCTGAGTACCTAGATGATAAGTCATGCATGAAGGAAGAATTCATTTATTTTTGCATTACTGTGACTAAATCAACACAAATGTTGAAAATATGCCAAATTTTATTTCAGACTAGAATAAAAAACAACACTTTTTTGCACATCCATTCAGGTGATTTTGATATTAAGCATTTCCTTTGTCTCTGCAAGAAGTTATTCAGGGCAACAAGTTAGTCATTTTCTTTAGGTGGGGCCTTTTGTTGACTGATTTCAAGTCTGGGTCATGAACAACAATTGTTTCAAATATTGTCCAGATCTAACTTAAAATTGCCTAATTTCATATGTTGAGTGTTGAGAAACATCTAAAAACTTATTTAGATGTGTAAAGAAATGAAAAAAAAATTTCTGACCACAGCTGGATTTGAACCGCTACTCTCCATATTTCAATTACCAAGTGGTATATGTACCATTGTGAGACCTACTTTTTAGACATGGTGGCATTATCTGTTAACCAAATTGGAATAAATTTACCAAATTGATAGAGGATCTTTAGTACTTCATGTATTCCATGTTTCATTAAAATCTTTCATGTGTTTTTGTAGAAACCGTTGAAAATGTGAAAAATGGCCAAACCACCACCACCCCCTTTTTTTGGAAGTCTTAAAAAATTCATAAAAAATCCAAAAAATGAGATAATGACAAAAGACTTTCACAATAATATTCCTTACCACAATTATGATCACAATAGTCATTAAGAAATCATCAATATCAATTAACTGAAAAACATGACACTTTTCTGCATTGAAATGACTAAGTCCAAAAACACGTCAAAAAGGCGTAAATTTCTATTTGACGGATCTTAACCCCGAACACAATTTTTAATAACCCATCTTTATAAATTGTTGAAATGCAATTAGTTTCCCCATATATGTACTGGTTCTGGAGAAGAAGATGTTTGAAGAGGGGTACCGTTTTGGGCACTTTTGGCCCCGCCCTGGATCCACCCCTGAGGGAATCTAGATCCCGAACACAATTTTAGTAGGGGACCTTGAGTACATCATTTACACAAAGTTTGATCCAAATCTGCAATGTAGTTCCAGAAAAGAAGTCGAAAATGTGAAAAAGTTAACGACGGACGGACGGACGACGACGACGACGAACGACGGACAACGGACGGCGCACTATGACTATAGCTCACTTGAGTCTTTGGCTCAGGTGAGCTATAAACCAAAAATAAAACCCAAAAAACAAACAAACAAAAACAACCCCCCCCCCCCCCAACAAAACCAACTAATTGCTTCTGGTACACAGCAGAACTGATCTGGTTTTATCTATCGGACTTCTAGTACTATGGATGAGCTGAACTGTTACCTTTGTTTTCTGGTTGACAATATAAATATAAAAATCAACAATGAATTTCACCTTGTTACATGGTGATGACTTTTTGTTGTTTTAGCTCACCGGAGTCGAAGTTGTCCGAGATTCTCAGCCCTTCTCCCACTTTTGATATCGGCGGTTTGTGGGAGAAGGGCAGAGTATCTCGGACTAGAGTCGAATTTAAGTTACAAGTGAGTCGTCGACTGTCGTAAACTTTTCACATATTCGACTTCTTCTGTGTAACCGCGTTACAGTAATTCACCAAACCTAGTAGGAAGGAAAAACTCAGGGTCCTCTGCCAAGTTTGTGTTTTTCGACCCGATCCCAAATCCAAGATGTGCCATGGATTTGATTAAATAAGATGTTTTCAACTTTTCCAAAACCAGTCTTTACAGGAAGTAAATACTCCAGGTCATCTGCCCAGCTTGTGCTTTTCGACCCGATTCGCTATCCAAGATGGCCGTCATGGGTTCTGATTGATTGACACATTTTCGACCTCTCCTCCGCAACCACTTCACAAAACGTCACCAAATCTGACAGGAAGTAAGTACTCAAGGTCCTCTGCCAAAATTATATCTTTCGACTTGGTCCATCATCCAAGATGGCCGCAAAAGGCTCTGATTAGCTGGCACATTTTCGACTTCTTTTCAGGAACTGCTTCACAGAATATCACAAAACCTTACAGGAAGCAAGTGATGAAGGTTCCATACCAAAATTGTATCTTTTGACCCAAACCTGTCTTTCAAGATGACCTCTAAGAGCTATGATTTGCTGACATATTTTTCGATTTCTTTTCATAAACCTCTTCACAGAATCTCACAAAATCTTTTAGAAAGTAAGTAAATAAGGTCCTCTGACAAATTTTTAAGTTTTGACCTGAACGGTCATTGAAGATGTCTCCAGATGGCTCTGGCTGGTTGACACATTTTTGACTTCTATTCAGCAACAACTGCACAAAATTTCACAAAACATTACAGAAATAAGTACTCAAAGTCTTCTACTGAAATTGAGCTGTCGTTTGTTTGTGAGTAAGCAATTTGTGTTCAGGGGAGCAATATAGGCCCACTTGGGCCTTTTATTATTTTTTTTTATCGTAACAAAAATGCAACTCAACTAAGTTTCTAATATTTTTACATAACTAATAAGTGCATTACATAATTTTGTTTCCGGAATAAACTTTTTCCTACTTAACTTCAAATAAAAATATGATGCTCGATTACGTGCAAGACAACTGGTGTGTTTGTTAAACAGAACAACGTCCTGATTAGTTATACATAAATAAATAATCGACTGAAGCATTCAAGAGTAGTCTGGTAAATATATATTTTTTTCAATTAATGCAAATGTAATGTAGGATAGTTATTTATATGCTTTTATGCTCATTAAATATAAGCGATAAATAGAAACCTAATTTTCAACAGTATGTTTGCTTAATTCTTAATGGCTGTTGAAGTATGTTCGCAACGGCTGTGTTGTTTTGCTGTACGTATACAAAAACATCGAACACGCCATTATAAACCTTCGTAGGTCCTCAAACGGAAATATCAAGTCGAATGGGGAAGGTTAATGTGGATTTCATCACTCTTTTAATCACTTCGTATTTCTTTTAACCGTCATATATGGAAACTTAATGTTTACAATGCATTTAGATTCGCAAATATCATTTATAGTTGGTTGCCAAACTCGCGCACTGGTCATTTAACACGTCGCAGATGACGAACTCATAAAAATTGGTGTATCTGAGCCACTGAACTGCGTTCTACAAAATTTGGCCCTCCATTGTTATGTTTTGATGAAGAGTCTAACGAATCTCCGGGCATATTGGGAATAATTGGGCCATTGAAGGGGCATAATT
This sequence comes from Pteria penguin, assembly GCA_035048485.1. Lineage (NCBI taxonomy): Eukaryota > Metazoa > Mollusca > Bivalvia > Pterioida > Pteriidae > Pteria > Pteria penguin. The sequence continues at coordinate 12,211,342 of CM068580.1, forward strand.
TTCAATTTCATGTCCATATGTAGTAAATACAAATATACATATCTCTATAAAGAATACGATAGAAAAATTATGATTTAGAAATTAATTCAAGAAAACCTTGTGCGCATACGAATCAAACGCTCTACACCTATCATTCGGTTGGTTATATATATATATATAAACCGTATTCACTCGTGTATAATATGCACTTTTTTTTCATTAAATCCGACTTCGATTTTCCAGGTGCGTATTATACACGAGATCTAAAACAAGAACCTTTTTCCAGACGTAAGAATTCATATTTCCGCAGCGATATTGCCGTAAATGTCCGCTGACAACGATCAGAACATGACCATTAAACTTTGGGAACCCTTACTTGACCACTGACATCGATTTTAGACACTTGATAAAGAGATTATCATTACAGTTTTAACTACTTATGATGAACACTTTACAATATGCGCTGAAATGAAAATGTTTCTACAAATGAGACTAGCATATTTTAAAATAACAAGTGCCGATGCAATCCAATTATCTTATCATCGTCGATCAAGGTGAAATGGCTTCGCGGTCAAACAATTAGCCCTTACCGTACACCCCGCTGGGATAATTGGTTGTTCGCATTTCTTTTACCTTTACTGCTGTGTTAAACAATTTATTTTGTACAAACATTGACACTTCGAGACAACGAGTGTAAAATATATAAAAAATGACGGCTTTGCTTCATTATCGATATTTTTATCAAGAATACCAATTACAGTGGCTTATTGTTACATCTTTATTTTTCTTTCTACCAACACAATGTTTGGATCAAAAATTAATTTTATTACGGCAGTTGGGTTTATCCCATTCATTGAATATCCTTGTGTTCAGGCGCGTAACCAATCGTGTTTTCTAGGTAAACTAATTGTAATCATCATTACTTGCTTATGCGGCAATTTCACCTACGTATTATACACGAGATGTAGACTTTTTCTCCAATTATTTTCCAAAAGTTGGGGGTGCGTATTATACACGGATGCGTACTATACACGAGTGAATACGGTATATATATATATATATATATATATATATATATATATATATATATATATATATATATATATATATATATATATATATATATATTGAACCAATCCAAATATTTGTTTTCCATGGTCCGAAAAGTACTTTCTAAAATGAAACTATTAAAAGATTTTATTTTTGGTTATAATTTGATGACCTATAAGAACCTGCTTTGTGATTCATTAACTGGACTTACTGTAACAGGACCATTACACTGTTTGACAAGGCAGGACCTGTTGTCTGTGCTGAATTCCACTACCGGAAGTATGGACCGGATGTAGGGAAATTACGCATGGACATTTTGACCTCACACAGTAAATATCAAATATGGTCTCAAATAAAGGACAAAGGACAGGAATGGTTCAAAGATTCCGTAGAATTCCAGGTGGATGGACTATTTCAGGTTTGAAGTTTTTTTTACCAATATCATTTTAATATTACTCCATTACGGACAACTTCCGGTTGTTTGTCATCATAGGTCAAAGCATAGTAATTCCATTTCCCATAGGGTCGCCATGTTAAATTACCGAAGTTCCAGCAAGATTTACACAGCATCCTACATTTTAGCTATATATAATCCACATATCAAAATGTTTGTCAGACCATCCTCTATCAGAATTTTAACAGTTTACCATAGGTTATCCACCTTAATTTCGAGAAAATCATGCTGGAAGGGGGATACCCCCAAAACTTGGCCAAAATTCAAATGTAAACAACCACCCCTTTTTAGGTCCTTAAATTTTTACAATAGCGAAATGAGGTAAAAATTCATGATTTTACAGCAGAATCAATCTTTAATTATACATCGATCAAATAATTTCATCCAATCACAGCTCCTGATACATTGAAATAGCAGTCCCTCTCCCTACACCACATCAGCCAATCAAGGCTCTCGTTAATTACCTTTCTTTGACCCATAATGAAATAATGACAATTTGGATATTCTCCTATATTTATAATTGAATTTTTTGATTGGTCAATATCGACTTCAAGTTTCCATTCTTGGCAGTATGCACAAAAGATATTTCGATTCTTCTTTTGATTCTGCGAAAAAAAGGTGCAATTTTCCCGTTCATATCATGAGTTCAACTTATTCAGCACTAATCGTTTAGCATTTTAATCGCTGTAATGCTAGATTTATACTATATTCAAAGCTGTAAATGAATATCATATCTAGGTGTTTATTAAGTGGAAGATCATACATGTGTCTTAGATACATTTACCTCTTTATAACTTGGAAATGACTGATGTCTAAATAATATCAATAAAATAAGTCTATCTCTATGTACCATACAGGCAGTCTGCAAGGTATAGAGCAAAATATATTAGTCTATCTCTATGTACCATACAGGCAGTCTGCAAGATTTAGAGCAAAATGTATTAGTCTATCTCTATGTACCATACAGGCAGTCTGAAAAGGTATAGAGCAAAATGTATTAGTCTATCTCCATGTACCATACAGGCAGTCTGAAAAGTATAGAGCAAAATGTATTGGTCTATCTCTATGTACCATACAAGCAGTCTGCAAGGTATAGAGCAAAATGTATGTCTATTAGTCTATCTGTATGTACCATACAGGCACTCTGCAAGGTATAGAACAAAATGTATTAGTCTATCTCTATGTACCATACAGGCAATCTGCAAGGTATAGAGCAAAATGTATAAGTCTATTAGTCTATCTCTATGTACCATAAAGGCAGTCTGCAAGGTATAGAGCAAAATGTATTAGTCTATCTCTATGTACCATACAGGCAGTCTGCAAGGTATAGAGCAAAATGTATAAGTGTATCTCTATGTACCATACAGGCAGTCTGCAAGGTATAGAACAAAATGTATTAGTCTATCTCTATGTACCATACAGGCAGTCTGAAAGGTATAGAGCAAAATGTATTAGTCTATCTCCATGTACCATACAGGCAGTCTGCAAGGTATAGAACAAAATGTATAAGTCTATCTCTATGTACCATACAGGCAGTCTGCAAGGTATAGAACAAAATGTATTAGTCTATCTCTATGTACCATACAGGCAGTCTGCAAGGTATAGAACAAAATGTATGTACCATGCAGGCAGTCTGAAAAGTATAGAGCAAGATATACTAGAACAATAAATCGACTGCCATACTCTTTACGCAGTTTTTTTTAGTATCTTTTCAGAAAGATAACATGACTTATCCTCTCTTTAATTAGCTGGAATTTACTGGTATCCGTGGGTACGGTTTCTATGGTGAGATTGCCATTAATGATATAACTGTGACTTCCGGGAATTGCAAAACTGGTTTGTTTCATTTTGAACCATTAGTTCAGAGCAGTCTTATGACATGATTTTATTGAGAAATATTATTGATGGTTAGCCTGTTGTTCAAATCGTGTTAGTTCGAACCTAGATCGAGCCGGTTTTATTAAGTTCTCAATGCATTCCTTTCTTCATATTGCAACAGAAGTGGAATTTGTTATAAGTGAGCCGACATATTTTTGGTATATGAAAATTGTATCCTTGTCAAAACACGATACTACTTCATCATATTTTGAAATTTAAATGAAAGAGCGCGAATGAACCAAAAATATGAAAATTGTATCCTTGTCAAAACACGATACTACTTCATCATATTTTGAAATTTAAATGAAAGAGCGCGAATGAAAGAGATTCATGTCCATCAACTCGTATATAATTGTTACGCTTTTGATACGAAATTAATAAAATATTATTTAATCTTTTATTGAATATCATTTAATCAGATTTATCTTGTAACTTTGAACACGATTCGTGTAACTGGGCTAACGACAATGATGACGACTGTGATTGGATAAAAAGGAGGGGTCCAACACCAACACCAGACACCGGACCTGATGCTGATCATACTACATTACAAGGTATCATAAAGCCGTCTACATACATTAATAAGGATATTAACTCAATTGCTACCTGTTTATATTCAGATACTATAGCATGTTTGTAAAACATGTGTCCCCGCTATAAGCTAATTTCATAGGAGCAACAAAGCTTTCCTAAATTAATTAATTATATTAATGATAAATGATCATACATGAAAATCATGCAAACCAATAATTTCAGTCTTTTCTATCAGCTGTGACCGAAGTATCGAAGATTCGATCTTGTGACCCCAAAATCAATAGAGTTCTCCTCTTGATAAGTAAGCATATTTCCAGTTTGGTATGAATATGATGAAAGTTACTTGAGTTATCATCCAGAAACCAATATATTTTCGTCAGTTGTGACCTTGACCTTTGGACTCCAAAATAATTAGAGTTTTCCTCTTCTGACAAGTAAACATATATCCAAATAACGTTTGAATACAATTAAAGGTACACGGGTTATCATCTGAAAACCAATGTGTGACGGAAGGACAGAAGGTCGGACAAAGCCAAAGCAAACATTTAATACTCCCTGTCATACCCAGCGGGGGCATAAAAGTATTCTATGATTATATTAATTTCTATCTTGCCATAGTTACTATGGGATCACGCGAGATACTTTCGTGTAAAATATAGGTAAGTGTGTGGGGTTTTTTGGTTGTTTTTTGTTGGGGGGGGTGGGGGTGTTGTGTTTCTTTGTTTGATTATTTGTTTTTGTTTTTTTTTTTTGGTTTTGGTTTATTTTTTTTTGTTTGTTTGTTTTTTTCTTTGGGGGGGGGGGGGGGGGGATGGTGCTGCCACCGTGGTTGACAGTGTCAACACCAACAACCAATTATATATTCTCATAACTGAACATAAAATTTACAGTGTAGAGAGAATATTATATATATATATATATATATATATATATATATATATATATATATATATATATATATATATATATATATATATATATATATATACACACACACACACACACATACATATAGTAGTATTATCAGAAGTATATTTCGCATGTATCTAATTTCTATGGTTGAAATTTATTTTGATACATTTTATAATCACGTGTAACTCACACATACAATAATATTTACAATGCTACTCTAATTCTTTCGATGAACCATGCTGAACAGACTAGGTTCATCAGTCCATGAACTTGGGTCATATAAGTAGTACCCGGCGTATGGCAAAACACTTGCGTCGTAATATAAAAAGAGGCGGGGCTTACTTAATTAAATATAAGAATTGTAATAACGAAATTAATTCATCTGTTAATTTTGAGCAATTCAAGAAATTACCTGGACAGATAGAGATTTTTTTTTCATTCTAGACACGCACTATATTGCGTGGCGGAATCACTTCGCGGTTCACGTGATTTGTTTGTTTTTCACCTAAGTTCATTCCCCATGAACCTAGAAAAAAAGGACAGTCATTCCTTCAATAACTAGTATGTTGCACACATTTATTTTAAGGTATTCCATTTATACTGAGCACTTATGACATCTCATTAGATATATCTATTATCTTTAAGAATGAAGACCTTTTACCAAAAAGCTGAAATCTGAAAATAATGTTGTTCCATCGAAATCGGAATCATTAAAGTTTGTATTGAACCTTATGGAATTACATACGTTTTACTAATATTTTTTTCACAAAAGACGAAATTTGGGAAATATGATGGGGAGAAGTTTTGTTACATCTAAATTTATCAAGTTTCATGAACAAGAGTAAATTTCCCCAGGTTGAAATTTTTCATATTTTTAACAAGGAGAGATAACTCCTTTTAGAACATTTTTATCCTACTATCCCAAATTTTACAATCTCAATCCAAGACGACATAGATAATGTAAAGTATTAAAGTTTTATTTTGTCATTTGAGGCTTACCGGGGATCAAATACCTTAATCATAATTTACAGTCCCGTTTCAGTATGTTTGACAAGGAATTTATTCTGAATGGCCCATCCAAATAAATTTGCAACTCATGTTTCAACTTCCATATACACATGTATATACATATATAAATAAATAAATACATATATATATATATAAAGACTTGCCATAATGCATGCTTTAGAATTCAGAATTTTAGAATTTTCTTTTCTGCATCTTGTTTTCTTGTTTTCTGTAGTTACATTGTTCTTACGTTATTATTACGACATTGTTCACTAGAGTTTAGGGAGCGAACATTTGAATTTTTAAGGGGGGGGGGGACAGGAAAACTTTTTTTTGGGGGGGGGGGGCCTCGGGTCGCAAGCAAACATGCCATATATACATACATACACACACTGTCCGGATTTTTTTTTTACCGGCCCTTCGGGCCAGAAAATTTATTTTTCCTACACTGCGACCCAGAAATGCTCTTTTGCAAAACCCTTCCCCTCCTCATGAAAATCAAATTGCTGTTCTCTTTTTGTCAATCCATTGATTGAATATTGTTTTACGTCACTCCACGATTATTTTACGTATATGGTGACGGCATCTGCCTGTTGCATTGCATACAAATTTAGACCTTTGCAACGGACCCAACCGAAGCAGTGAGGCATATTTTACGTGCCACGCCTACCGTGACACGGGACATCGGTTTTTACTGTCTCAACCGAAAGACAGAACACCGGTGCACCCAGGGCGAGAGTCGAACCCGGGACCTCTCGATCACGAGCCGAGCACCTTATCCACTAGGCTTGATCCACATCGAAGACACAAATTTAATTTCTCACGTGATATTGAAGTGATAATGGAATAAAAAAGTTACACGAGACTTGCATGCCTGTAAGTTGGAATTTCATTGGAATTCTCTCGAGTCATGATAGGGAACGTATGAATCATATACCAACTTGATATTTGGCACCTCAGTGGCGGATTTAGAGGGGGCACCCCCTTTTGGTCACATATTTACTAGTAAAAATCCAGATTTTGAACCAAAAATGACCGAGAAGTTTGGCCAATACCCATTTGCCCCCCCCCCCCCTTTCGGAAATCCTGGATCCGCCACTGACCTTCCCATGTTGTTTATTGTTCATATGTCCACTTGGTATTGGGTACCCTCCCAAGTGGATCATTGTTCTTGTCCACTTGATATTGGGCACCCTCTCTAATGGTTCATTGTCTATGTGTCCGCTTTATATTGGGCACCCTCCCAAGTGGTTCATTGTTCACGTGTCTACTTGATGCTGCACACCTTCCCAAGTGGTTCATTGCTCATATGTCCACTTGATGTTGGGTACCTTCCCAACTGGTTCATTGTTCATGTGTCCGCTTGATGTTGGTCACCCTCCCAAGTGGTTCATTGTTCATGTGTCCACTTAATATTGGGTACCCTCCCAAGTGGTTCTTATTCATATATCCATTCGGGTTTCTCATGTCCAACCTTTTTCTCACACGAGTGTATATCTCGTACGAATCATACTTTGTTTTTATAACTCCTTACAATTCGAGCAAGTTTCGTTTAGTTTCTTAATGAATATAATTCGCAAAAGTTTGATTCAATTAATTTAATCGACGCTGTGAACCTAAATCAGACGCTTTCAGTTTCTCTCCGACAACATTGTACGTTAAGTGGTTGATATTTCAGCTTAAGAGCATGGCATTCAAATTATTTTGATAATCAGTGATAGGACATGAATGATGAATCTATCTGCAGTGGAACGACCAAAGATGGCGAAGATCAAAACCTTGTCACGAATTTTACCATCCAGAAATAGATGGGGGCTCTAACACGTGGAAACCCTTACCCCAATCTCATAAAAAAATATTTCATTCAAGCTCCTACTGTTGGCCAAGTGTGCTGACCAATAAGAGATCGACAGTATTAGGTTGAGTCATAGATCTTGCTAGATAAAGAATGTTAACAAAAATTGATGCACTTGCCTTAAATAAATGCCTTGTTCTTTTAGAAATGTACCTATAATTTGTAGATTTAAATCTGAGTAATCATTAACTCCTCACCACAAGAGTATAGAAATAATAATTTTACCGTTAGAATGGTCAGTCTGAGATGACCCCTTATAGGAAGTGTTGTGATCTTCCATAGAGACTTACAATGGAGCATACAAGATTGAATTGGCCGTACTCGGATTTGACAGTAGATAAAACTTCAGCGAGATTTAGTTGCATCTTCCAGGTAAAATTCATTAGTGCGTATATATAGTATTGACATATAAGTAAATACAACAATGGTGGCAGTCAATAGCATGTGATACACTTAATAGAAAAAGTCACTAGTTGATATGATCATCATTCAGGTTACTATATGTACATCGAGTCATCTGCTCCTCGTCGCCAAGGAGACCGTGCTCACTTAGTGTCATCAGCTATTAGTACCACTAACCCAGGCTGTCTAACATTTTGGTATCATATGCGTGGTACCCATATCGCTCATCTCAGAGTATACAAAATTTCAAGTTCTGGGCATTCAAATTACGCATGGAAATTGTATGGCCAACAGGGCACCCAGTGGCATCAAGCAACAGTACCTTTCGCTTCTGATAGGTCATTCAAGGTAAACATGACTTTCTACTTTTGCTCTAGCGATAGGATACCTGCATGAGATAAGGGATTCATTCTAACCATGTTTCATCAAAATTACTTACACGGTGTAAGTAACAGATGTATTGCTCAAATCTTTACATTTGCAAATACCTCCAATTACAAAAGAATCAATTTAGGCAAGTTCCATCACAATCCATTTCATTCCTTGCTAATTGTTATCGTATAATCAGTTTCACGTGGTTAAGAGCAACTAGACTGTGAACTAGGTATCGATCTATCGATGCAACCCCCCCCCCCCCCCAAAGCCAACAAAAACAAACAAAACAAAACCCATAACTAGCATAGCAGGATTTATACCTCCGCCCGACCCAACTTACAGTCAAACATGGAGGTCAAAATCACGGGGTGAACAAGAGCAATGCCTAGCGTGGCAAAATACGCTCAGTTTGAAGGAGAGGATTTTGATAATATGGAAACATTCCCCTCTTAAACTGTTCCATCCCCATTAGTTCATTCTGTATCCTGCCTACAAGGATTTCTAACCAAGTAGTACTGCGACCTTCATCTTTGACCTTGAAAAACAATAAGCGTCTTTGTCTTGGCATGAGGAGTAGGTGTACCGAGTTTGAGTCCTAACCCTCAACGGTTTGATCTGTATCCTGCCTACAAGGGTTTCCTACCAAGTAGCACTACTACCTTGGCCTTTGACCTGAAAAACTATAGGCGTCTTTGTCTTGGCATAAGGAATAAAGGTACCAAGTTTGACAGTCTTAGTCTCAACTGCCTACGAGTTCAGACAGACAGACAGGCGAACAACGCCATACCATAATACGCCCCGTCAAAGACAAGCGTGTGAAAATGTCGGTGCCGACAAAAAGGTCTTGCTACGAGGAATACACGTGTAGTATGAAGGCCATCTCTTTTGATTCAAAAGTTACAGCTAAGGTTAAAGTTTTCTGCACGGACAGACAAGGCGATCCCAATATAGCCCTTAAACTTCGTTTACGGGGGTATAAAAAGATTTATCATGTCTTTAAATTGATTTCTTGTGGCTGAAAGCACTTCTCCATATTCTTGCTACCGCCATTTGATAACATAGCCAGACGCACATCCAGAATCTGTGATCTCCGAACAAACGTTTTAACTGTGAAATAATAGGGGTGTACGGTTGTAAAGTATTGACAGCCTATATAACTAGAATGTTAGAGGGAACACGTGTTGTTCGTTGTCTATTTTTCACTTGAAAAATGCGTCTCCATCCAACAAACGGGCGTACGCTGGACGCAGTGATTCCTGTATGATCCACCGCCTATTGAGTACAACGTGGCACCCCTTTTATGGTCAAAGTTTGACTCGTTGTGTTTTATGTGAAACTTTATGTTGGACTAGGCATGCGAATATAGTCCAATGTTTGAATGTTTTCATATTATACAATCTTCATTACAGATCGTCATTGAAGGTGAAGTTGGAAGTTCCTTCCAAGGAGACATAGCCATTGACGATATCGACTTTTCTTATCTACCATGCAAATGAAATCAAATAAATGAACAAATCAATTCCTTGAATATACATTTTATTTGAAACTATTACTCAACAAGATAAATTTTAAAGATGAAATCATAGATTTTAACAAGAGATCGCTCACCTGTAACAAAGATCCTTTATTGCCAACTATATTATGATTAATTCACCTAGATATTGGCGGCCGATGTTTATTGGTGGAGGAAATTGCAACACACTGAAAAAAAAAACCCTCCCCCAAACTACCGAACTTTAGCAACCTGTTCTACTAAAAGTAGACCAGGGGCAGGCTTGGTGTAGTGGTTAAGCGTTTTGTTTGCGGCGCCGACGATCCGGGTTCGATTCCCGGATTGCGCCACAATGTTTAAGAGGTTGGTTACCTCATGCTTCCATGTTCGTGATATAACTGAAAAATTGTTGAGAGCGACGTTAAACATCAATCAACAAACCAACTAAAGTAGACCTTTCCCGATCATGATTGGATCACAGACTTGATTTTACGGCAAGATCCGGTTAAGGCTCTAGCCTAACGGTTTATATCCGAAATCTTACAGGATTTTCCTTGATCACCCACAAGTGACAAGAAACGCTAACCTTAAAACCCTCATATAGTCCACAAGGAAAACCTGGTCCTTGTCATGCCTGCTTTGGTGGCCAACTACAATTAGCAATCTTAAAACTTTGTAAGAGACTGCTTTACTTCTAATTACATAAAACAAGAGCAACATTTACGTTGCAAACTACGCTCATCGCTTAATTTCAGGAGAGCAATTCAACGTGTGTTACTAGCCTTATATTTGATATGACGTGTGTGTCCTTGACACTGGATGTCATGATTGACCTTACCTGCAAGCTTCAAGCCTGATCAAGTGAAATTACGAGTTGGACAAAAAGCAAAGCTCAAAATGGCCTTGGAGCTATGACCTTGGCGCAAGATTACGTTACACTGCTTTCCTACAAGGAACAATTTTACAAAGCGGGACGTCTATCAAATAAGGTATGTAAAAAACATAGGTCCGTCAAAGATTTCAAATCAACAATTCACAATGACCTTGATATCTGTTGTGTGACCTTTGCCATAGTCATGACACTTCATCCCATACTGAATATTTCCATCGAGTTTCAATTTCTTCCAGAAAAAGTAGAAATTATAGGCTAAATGTGAGGTACTTAAAATTATAACAGTTGTAAATGACAATGACATTAGGTCGATTCGTTTCTAAGCGGCGTACACCGGCCACGTTATGATTCAAGAAACCTCACAATTGCAGCTTCCTTCTCGCTTTTGCAATTTGTCCGGTGGGAATAGGAGCATTTCGACGCCGGCAATTAGACATAAAAGTTCAATTAAGTGAGTTAACCGGTCCAACAAATTCGACTCGACAACCATAATACGTCAGTCAGATTATGACAGTAATTTTTTTTCTAATATGACTTACCGAGTGCTGCAAATTACTTGAAGACTTACTGCAAAGTGAAATGAACACTTTTTTGCCTCTAGCGGGGTTTGAACCGCTAAACCTTGAAAAACAGCAACATTTGTAGGGAACCTTCAGTACTTCATCTCTACAAAGTTTCATGATTTCTTTTTTTGCAATGCCTTATAGTTCTAAAGGAAGAGTCTATCAAACCTGATTATTGCATACTAGTAGTATATACACCCCTCCCCCATTTTTAGTCTTAGAAAAATGCAAAAACCTCCTTTACTTTATTCCCTATCTTTTAAATTACATTTATTACAATAAAATCAGTAAAAACACACAAAATCAATGTATTATAAATGACTTAATCTTTAAGAAAAAAATCCAATAAATTACCTGCGAACAGTAAAAAATAATTAACTTCGAAAAGACGTTAAAATATAAATAAACGCCAGGACTTGGATTTCGATACCCTTCTAGATCACTCTGATCCATCCCATTTGATGATCTATGAAGCCAGTGTGAAGAAATTTGTCAAAGGAGAGTACTCTCTGGGGATTATGTCCCCACCCCGCTCTGGATTCATCCTGATGATATGGCCGAGAAAAACAACACTTGTAGGAAACCTTTAGTACTCCATCCCTACCAAGTTTGATTAGAATTCCTGGAGCAGTTATGACGGACAAATCGAAAGCATGAAAAGCTTACGGACGATGGTCGGTACACTATGACAATAGTTCACTTTCAAGAGCCTTTTACTCTGGTTAGAGTTATTTTATCATTGAATTGCTTCTAAAAGTTTTAAGATTCCTAACCCGATTTGGCAATTTTGATAACGGGTTTGACAAATGAACAGCTGAAACACTGAAGTCTGGTGAAAAAAAACCCCAACATTAAAATAAAATGAAGCTTAACTATTTTCCCCTAAAAAAGCTACGGAGTTGCACAGCCATTCGTCTAGATTACGGTGATGGTCGCAAGGCATTTAAAGTATTAATTTGAACCAATTCATATTTCACTACAGGGTTGCAAGACATTTCAACAGATAAGGAGGGGGTTGGGGAGGGAAGACTTGAATTTAGTTCCGTTTCGCAACGTTATGACAATCAGTCCATGATCAACCAAAAAGGTGAGGAGAAGGGATGTCGGATTCTACGGTCATGTACATCTCCAAAACTATAAATTGTAAAAATGGGATTATAACTTAATTTCTGTGATGTAATTCTCATACTATGAACAATGACAAATAATTGTTAATAGATGGGATTAGACACATTTAAAATAATTATCTTGGAAATATGCAAGATATGATAAGCTCAACAAATATCCCAAACCTTAAAATGATCTACCAAGGATTACATCACTTTTAAACCCTCGTTAATGCTGTAATACCTGTAAATATTTCAGTGTTGCCAAAAATTATTTACCAAAGTAGAATGAAACTTTTCATAAACTAAAATGCACAACATTATTCAATTTGAAAGGATATTATTGTCAAATGCTTTGTAAAATAACTATTCAATTAAATCGGAAAAATAAACCCAGTTTCAATCTTTGACCTCTTGTCAGTTCAGTTCAAATATAAACTCGTATCTCCTGCTTTCATCAACTAAAGTCACTTTGTATTAATCATAAAGAGCTATCTAGAACTACTCTATGTAGACACTAGTAAGGAACGTATTTTGGGATTTATCTCTTTTTCAAACAGTTGATTGATTTTTGTTTAACGTCACACCACGAATATTTCACGTATATGGTGACGGCCTGATGCGGACCTTTGCAACGGACCCATCCAAAGCAGTGAGGGATCTTTAACGTGCCATGCATACCACGACACCAAGCCTCGGTTTTGACTGTCTCATCCGAACGACATGACACTGGCATGACCAGAGCGGGACTCGAACCCTGGCCTCCCGATCAGGAGTCCGACGCGATACCACTAGAATCTAGAATCTATATATTCACTTTATATGCTTCAGTACTTAAGAAATACGTTACCTTTAATAAGATCTATGTAATTACTTTATATGCTTCAGTATTTAACACCCGTGTCCTTCAGTAGAATCTACATAATTACTTTATATACTCCATTACCAAATATCAAATCGTTCAAAAGGATTTACGTAATTTCTTTATATGCTCCTATACTTAAAACCGTGTCCTTCAGTAGAATCTAAATAAATACTTGTATACTTCACTACTAAATACCTAACCATTAAGAAGGATCTATGCGATTCCTATATATACTTTAGTACTTTAAAGACATTATACTTCTGAGAAACCTCAATACTTAATACCCCATCCATCTGTAGGATATAAGTACTTTTTTGCCTCAGTACTTGAGAAGTGCGTCACAAGGATCGATGTAATTACTTTATATGCTCCAGTACTTAAAAAAACCCGTATCCTCCAGTAGAATCTATGTAATTACTTTATTTACACCATTACTAAATATCTACTCGTTCAGAAGCACGTATGTATTTACTTTTTATGATTCAGTTCTTTTAAAATACCTCATGCTTCAGTAAAACCTATGTACACGTAATTACTTTATGTCCCAGTTCTTCACACTTGATTCTTCAGTAGGACCCATGTAATTACTGCTCCAGTACTTTCAAAATACCTTTTCTGTAGGCTCTAGGTAATTAATTTACAAGTTTCAGTTCTTCAGAAAGGATATATACAATTACAATATAATCCTCAGTACTTTTAAACATATTATCCTTTAGTAGTATATGTTTCTACTTTAATACGATATGCTTCAGTACTCAAGAACAAACCTCATCCTTCATAGCGACTATGCAATTACTGTATATGCTTCAGCATTTAATGCCTTATCCTTCAGAAAGATCTATGTACTTACTTGGTTATTCAAGTACTTAAGAAATATCTTATCCTTTAGTAGAACCTATGCAATTACTTTGTATGTTCCAAAATTTATAACATTATCATTCAGAAGGATCTGCGCAATAACTTTGTATGTTCCAGTGTTCAATACCCTATCCCTCAGCGAGATATAATGCCTCAGTACGTGATACAGTATCCTTCCGCAGGATTTATATAATTACTTTATATGTGTCAGCACTTTGTGATATCCTTTCTTTCAGTGGGATCTAAAACTTTAAAATACGTTTAGCAGAATCCCTTATGTAATAGATTTTGCTTTTGTGTAGTAATTTATTAATGAAATCACAATATCTGGTGTGTTAGTAAATTACACGTATATCCTCCGTTAGTGAGCTAACTAATATGATAGTAAGATCATCCCTGTAATATCTCGTGTATCAGTAAAATGACTGATGCTGAAAGAGAATCATTGTATGCAATTCCGTATGCTTTGTGGGATTATTTATGCAATGCCATATCCTTATGTATGATCAAGGATCTTGTTTTTAAGTCCTTTTGTATGATCTATGAAATACACGTATCTTAAATTACTAAAGCAATACTTCGATCACGTTTAAGAAGATTTTGCATACCGAGTATTGCTAAATTAATACAAGTCTCTCTTCGGCATCTCTGAAATTTACTAAGTCCAAGGGTTGTAGCTCTTCCGAAAATAGGTCATTCATAACTAAACTTGAACTCACTGATATAAATATTACACTAATATCTAAAACATTTTATATGTTTAAACATTATTATAACAATCAGATTGTTATAATAATGTTTAAACATATTAAATGTTTTAAATATTAGTGTAACATAAAGTTAGATACAAATTTCAAGTCAGTAACTTCAATAGTAGAAAAAAATGACCGGAAAACCAAAGTGTCTCAGATAGACGGAGGGTCCCTTCTGGTTCTACCTGTAGAGGAATGATATAATCACAAATGCCATCCCATACACTTAATAGTATCGTTCATGCAATAAAAGGGGAGCAACTTTGTGATAAGAAATACTGGAATTGTTTGTTATATAAAGTTTTAAATGTTTGAAGACATGAAAAATGAAACAGAAAGAAATTGATGATGAGATGTAACTCAAACATATGAAATGAATATTTGAAAACTTAAAACTGTGTCGAATACTTTTATAACAGCAGACAGTTTTTCTTTACCTATGACCTATATGAAAGTGGCAATATACAAAGCTGTACAAGAACAGAAATAATGATGTTCCTGGTGCACGATACTCTCCAATAAAATATATGACTGCAAAAATTATTCAAAGTACACTAATAATCATGATCACGATGGAAATATATATATATATATATATAAGTGTTTACAGTAAATACCCTGAAATAAAGAACTACTAATCTGTGGTATGCCATTTACTCATAACATTTAATATTTCAAAAACATATATGCCGATTAGCATTAAATGATATATCCTCATCATGATGTTTACTTTCCTTAACAGGTGACTGATACAAAGATGTATATTAATAATGTTCAAAGGCTTCTACGTTTGCATTCCTGACTAACATTTGTGGCAATACAGACGGTCTATAGTTGTAAGCTTAGTAAGTGATCAACAATTTATTGTACCACGTCATATCCAGATTGTTTCACAAATGTGATGGTGGCATCTGCAAGACACGGTGCATAATACATTTGAACCTATCCAACGGACACCCATTCCAAGCGCTATGTTTAATTTCATAAACAGTTGAAATTCGTTTAGGACCCTTGATCAAAAACCTTCATTAATTAGCTCAGTACATACTTAACGAACAGGCAAGGCAGGTACAGAAATAGGGAGTAAAACTTAGAATTATATATATATATATATATATATATATATATATATATATATATATATATATATATATATATATATATATATATATATATATATATATATATAATTACAGATTTTATGGTAAATTGTCAATTTTAACAGTTGATAAGTTCTAAATTCCATCCCTTTACAGAAAAGACTAGGTAAATTACCACAAAACTAAATTAAATGAAACCCAATCGTAACCATTATTAGCAACGACTGCAGTGCAGCTTTTAAAAGGTATCACAAGTGCATGTATACTGGAATAGAAAAATCCTGTATTTGTTAACGAATACTTTTTTTGAATTTCTTGTGGACTGAAATCTGTCATTTCGATTATGGTTTGAAAATTACATCAATATCACTACTAAACAGCTGCCGATAAGAAAACTAATAGGATTTTTGTCCGTACTGGAGCTGTAGCAGTCCCCGGACAGTAACAGTTTCCTAACATTTCGCTCTTTTGAGTATAATGGACAAGAAATCATTCAAAATATTAATATGAAATAAATGAAATTTAAAGAATAAGATTTTTTTCTGGTAAAACTTTTCATTTATACCTTCTATCTTTTAATATTTATCACATTCTCCGTGATTCTGACCTACTTTTAATATCAATACGCGGGGAAATTAACCTAAAATCAGTTCTTCAGTTCGAATAATGTAATATTTTCATTAAAAGCATTTTAGAGAACACTGACCTTTAACTTTATCAAATGTCTTTTTTTTTTTTTGCACGTATAATATTAGTAGACTATGACCGGAAAGGCGAGTCGTAAAAATGCACAAAACGCTTGGTTAATGTAAGAGTTTTATCCACAAGGAAGGATTGAATTAACTTGCAATGATTTTGGGTGTGGACGTGCGGCTGGAGTCACTGATGCCCTATCCATTCGTATATTGAGCCAACCTGATTAAAACCGTATCTTTATTCCGCTTCTCTATTTGTCCAATTGCGGATGATACAAATAGAAAAGCGGAATAAAGATATAATTTTAATCAGATCGATATTGAGCAAAGTGTAAAAATATACCCATTCATATACTGACCATAGCGAAAAGCATATCCATTCCGACTTATCATACATTTTGTGATTAGAAAGATACCCATTGATATATATATATATATATATATATATATATATATATATATCAATGGGTATATATATCTGAAGGGAAAATGATACCCATTAATATATTAGGTGGCCTTAAAATATACCGGATAATACTCCATTCCAGCCGCATGTGTGTATACCATCATATAGGGAGTTAACCCCCCTCCCTTTTCCCCGTGGTTTTATCACAAGTTTGACACTGTTCTATATATAAAGGGTTGACCATGTGATGTGCCAAACTTTACGTATTTTGGTCTGTGACAAAAGTTGTTAGCTGTAAACCTCAAAAATCGTCCGGGAACTGTTACTGGACCAGCAAACATTAACAAGCAGCGATAACGACTCCCAAAGAAAGTCTGGACAAGAGTCGCTTTTCAGTTCCATTCGGATTGACTATGAATTCCCAAAGAACATCTTAACATGTCATGATGAAAATGTATATACATAAAAAGAATTACTTTATATGCTTAAGTATGTCAAAGGTTTTGAAGGGCGTGATCACAAAGTTCTGCTGAAATCATACCCGATAGCCATTTTAATCCGTGACATATGACCTCTGACCTGGCTTACCTTCATGAAAAAATGATTCTGGCTACGGACGTGCGGCTGGAGTTGCTGGCACTCTACCCATTTATATATTGAGCGAAGTGTAAAACATACCCATTCATATACTGACCATAGTGAAAAGCATACTCATCCTAGTGCAAAAATATCTTTTCTTGTATTCTCCATCTGCGTTTTACCTATTCATATATTTTGTGATTTGAAAGATACCCATTGATATATCTGAAGGGAAAATGATACCCATTAATATATTGGGTGGCCTCAAAAGTGTACCCCATTCCAGCCGCATGTCTGAACAATCCTTTATATAGGAAGTTACTTCATCTGTAATTATTATTATAAAGCACTGTACTAAATATAAAATGATACTCTGCCAGCATGACTAAAATAATCTGCGGAAAACTGGTTTACTGGCGGACTGACAGACGGACGGACAGAGTGCAAACATAAAGTCCCCTTCGGCTTCGCCGGTAGGGGACTAATAACAATCCTCATTTCCGGATACACTTCGAAGGACTGTTGTATGCGTCTTAATCTTAATCGAATTTTCAAACTTCATCGATAAAAGAAAAAAGAGGAGTTACCGGCTCAATTATGTGACAGAAGTCACCATGGAGCTATACAATACATGAATATAAATAATATAATAGAACATTTAACACATTACAAAAATATTTGATTGTAGTGCAATTACGATACCGACTTAGGACGGTCATTTAATTTGACAAAGGCCAAACAAATGGTGTGGTTAACCGGTTTACGGGCCCACCTTCCCACTCACCGTAACAGCAGAACAATCAAAAGACGTACATTAAAAAATTTATAAATAATCCTCCATGTAAAGAACAAGGGTCAACAGGTATCGCATATTGAGAGGTCATAAAAATATAAACACGTAAGGTATTGTAAAAAACATAATGGTGTAAAAATATATGCGACATCAACATGATAAACCGTGCTCTGCCAGTCTAAAAGCGAGCTAAGACCCTAGATCTGTAGGAGTCCCGACAAAAAGTCAGAGGGGACGAGGTTCAGGACCATGTCGCCTCTGAAAGAGGTTTGGACAAGGCCCGTCATATAGTCCCCACCGCCCTGTTAGTCAGCGTGCAACGTTCAAGTAAAAGTCTGCATAAGGCTGTAGAGGGGCCAAATACAAGACCTATAGTCTTTCTGATGATCTCAATATCATATTGTCTATTTAGGAGACGTTTGACTATTTTATTACATGATAAAATAACGTTATCGGAGCCTTTTACTTTCCTTAGTTTATATACGAGATCACCGTAAAAATTAGGATGGGAAATTCCATTGGATACATACTGTTGAAAAGAAATATTTCCAAATTTAGATAGAAGTTCTGAATAAGATCTGAAGAATTTGCCGAATGTTTTTCTTAGCTTGTGATATCTATAACCCCGAGTTAAAAGTTTTGTAGTAATTTGTAAATTTCGTTTATGAAAGTCCAAAACATCGGTGCAGCCTCTCACAAATCGAACTAATTGAGATATATAGATACCATATGATGGGAGTCGAGGGACATCGCCATCCAAGTAAGGGAAATTTACAATAGGAAATACAAAATCCTCACGTTTATCATAAATATTAGTATATATTAGGTTGTTGATAATTTTGATGTTTAAATCTAAGAAAGGTGTAGATTTATCTCAAGTATTAGCTTTATTCAATGTGAGCTCTGGTGGATATATTTCTGATATAACTTGTTCGAATTCAGGGTTGTCGATAACCAAAATGTCATCCAGATATCTGCAAGTATTATTAAATTTGTCAATGAGGTCAAAACGTTTTGATTTTTGAATAGAAACCATAAAATCCCTCTCATAACAATAAAGAAATAAATCTGCTATCAGAGGCGCGCAGTTAGTACCCATAGGAATCCCAACTATTTGTTGATATATCTTGCCATCAAATTGCACAAAAATATTATTCATGAGAAAATCTAGTGCTTTACATAATTCCTTGCAAGTCCAGTATTTATATGAAGTATATTGTTTGTTGGAAAAGAATCCAGAGTTATTGGAAGTACATATGTACGTTTTAGATTCTCTGTGAAAACACCATTGTATAAGAGACAGCAACTTGCTTTTAATCAAATCATGAGGCAGAGATGTATAAAGTGTAGAAAAATCAAATGTAGAAATTTGAGTCGCTTTGAAATTTAGCGAAAGAAGTTTGTCTATAACTTCATGAGAATTTTTAATCGACCAAAAGTAATTGATGTTACTATTATGAAATGCGACATCACAATATTTGATAATATGATCTTTTATAGCAGTTAAAGCAGACGTAATATGTTTCGATAGTACCGTAGTAGAGCAGTGGCTAGAATTAGATATGAAACGTGATTTATATGGACTTTTATGTAGTTTATAAAGACATTGTTTACATATAAAACCAGAGTGACAGAGACAACACTAGAGCAGACATTATTGTAAGCATTACTAGACTTACCAATACACTATACGACCAATATAACTTATTGTACACACTGACACCGATACATAAACATGTCACGAACAATTCAATTGTAACCTTGTTATAAATATGACTAGTAAACCTGGTACGAGAGTGGTCGATATTTTAGCTACTGGCATTACATACTACAGTATTCCATCGTAGCGGAATTACTTATACACGGCTCTCGTGATACACAACTTCCAACGTGCCAGAAAGTGCACGGATACGAACAATAGCTTTCCATCCAAACTACTG
This sequence comes from Pteria penguin, assembly GCA_035048485.1. NCBI lineage: Eukaryota > Metazoa > Mollusca > Bivalvia > Pterioida > Pteriidae > Pteria > Pteria penguin. Next base: position 12,231,830 of record CM068580.1, read on the forward strand.
AATGTAAACCGACATATATCCAGCGAGGTTCGAACAAAATACCTATCACTCACAAGCTGAACTCGCAAAACGCGCGAACACATTCTGACCTAATACAGCAATACTCATTAAGTATATGCAATACATTAGTAGTTCAAATTCATATAATGACACAAGATGAAAGAAAGCTCTACACATCAAAGGAGAATCTACAAATTGTGTAAAGAAAAAAAAAACCCTGCATTTTGCGTTTTGCTCACATGTTCTGTGACTCCTTTCTGTTTCTCTATTTTGATATCAAGCTATCATGAATGTTATAATTACACGGTAATCATACATTTACAATCAATTATAAAAAAATAAAACCTTGAACTGAAAATTAAAAAAATGAATGAAATTTTGAGGTAAATAAAGTTAATAGCACAGAGATCACGTCAAATAGAACACCGCTTTCCTAATCTGATGCTCGTGACAATCGAAGAGACAATTCAGTTTGTACATATGTCTGGAATGAGGTGATTGTCAATACATCGTATTTTGTTCTTGTCTACAACACAAGATGTGCTATCTTATTAACTTTATTAAATATCTTACTATGTACATCACTTTAATCTATATTAAACTACCGTATTTTGAATATATCTAGTAGCTCGTAACTACTTTCCATTTTGAGTTAAGAATTTACTTCCACAATTTAAGCATCAAAATATTTCTCTCAAAGTTTCAAATATTTTACAATTAAACTTATCATGATCTGTCTATCTTAACAAAAAAGGGTTATCCCAAGCTGTAAATAATATGCACTGCTTCAAAAAAGATAAATGACCTACATAATGCATATCATTACAAAAGTACTGGAATGTACACCATGCTAAAGGCTTAGTAGTGTTAGGACAGTAAGCTATACAGAAATACTCTCATCACAGATGACGTCTGTAGACTCCGACCCTGAAAAGTCTGCTCTAAGTCTCTTCTTTACACTTATTTTTGCTAGTATTTATTTCATAAAACATTGATAAGTTACAATAATTAACAAGAAATTATCATTTCTTCACATACATTGTATATCCTAAATACTAAGCAATTATTGAAGTACCAACAATGGCTATGCTGTAAACTTTCTCTTGACCATATATAATATTTACCATGCAACATAGTATTAATTATTTATTTAAATACTGGCTCTCTTGATCCTGTGCATGTTTTAATTATGAACAAATTTTACTTTTGTCAAATCAAAGTAAAATGATTTCCTTTCACTACTGAATTTAATTACTGTAAAACAGAAAAATTATTACTTTATGATATGATTAAGCATTTTTTATAAGTCTTGTATATTTTACATTATGACATTTAGTCTTATGTATTTGATAACATGACTAATATCTTACTAGACGTTCGTATTTCTTTCAGTTGAAGTATAAATATGATAATCAAATTAGCCTACAGAGAGACATTTATTTAAAACTTTTCACAATGATATGATATAGGGTCTTCAATTTAGAAGGTACTTTTCATGATTGATGACTGCATGAATTAAGTATTAATTTATATATGTAAAACACTGAATGTAGGTAAATCAATTATTATTTTGATTATACACTGAAATACAGAGATATATGTATCTCCTATATTGCTGAAACAAACCACCATGACCTAGTTCAAGAAAGAAATGGCAAACAATACAGTATCTTCAGAGACATCAAATTACGGTAATCAGATACAAAATCAAGAAATACAAGTTTATGCACATACATACTAAAACAATGAACCATTCTGCAAATCAACAGTTGACTTTATAACCTGTAAATGTTAGATAAACCTGTTTTCCTTCACCTTTGAAAAGAAGCTTATATGAACTACATATACTGATATTGATGAAAGTTGCCATGTAAGACTGCTGTTCATGCATACAATGCTGAAGCTGTGCTCTAGATCTATAAGGTAATAGGTGTTACAAAGATAACAACACTATAAATCTTAGTCAATGTTCTAAGAAAGAATTCAGTTCATGGATTCATTCAATTTTATGTTAAAAGGTAATAATCAATGTTTTTTATTATCTGTAAAATAAAGAGGAGTGACACACAAAATTAACACAATAAAATTCTGAAGAGTTTCAATTTGGACGAGGCCATCTACCCCCAGGTCCTGGTCTCGGTCCCCGAGGTGGCATACCTCTACCCCCAAATGGTGGAGGACGACCACCAAAGGGAGGTCTGCCTCCTCGCATTCCTTGTTCACTAGGAGGTCCTCTTGGTCTAAATGGAGGTCTTCCTGGAGGTCCACCTGGTCCCATTCCTGGACCTCTAGGACCCATACCTGGTGGTCCACCTGGACCCATACCTGGTCCTCCTGGGCCCATTCCTGGCGGTCCACCTGGACCCATGCCTGGTCCTCCAGGTGGTCCCATTCCAGGTCCACCAGGTCCCATTCCAGGTCCACCAGGTCCCATTCCAGGTGGTCCACCTGGACCCATACCTGGTCCACCTGGACCCATTCCTGGTCCTCTTGGTCCAAACCTAGGATCTCCTGGAGGACCAAATCTTGGTGGCTGATTTCCACCAGGTGGTGGCCCACGAAATCTCTGGTCTGGACCCATAGGTCTAAATGGAGGTCGTTGTCCTGGTCCTCCTCTTCCACCCATAGGAGGACGAGGTCTTCCAAATTCCCCTCTTATAGGAGGCATTCCACTAACATCTGGTTTTTGATCCATCGGCTTATTTACTTGTCCTCCTTCATTGTCACCACCTGGCTGTGATTGCTGTTCTGGATCCTGCTGCTGTAGTTTCTGTTGAATAGCTGCTACCTTTGCCATAACCTCTTGACTGACCCCACTCTCTGCAGCAGCTTGAGATGGTGACGAGGACTCATCAGGAATATCCCACTTACTTGGTCGCCTCCTTTCTCTTTTTGGCTTATCTCCAGAATCTGAACTTTCTTGCGAGTTACTTCCACTGAAATTTGTTGGATCATTATCATCATATTTACCTCCTTTGTAAGATTGATTATTAGATCTAGAATCATTTTGAGAACCTCTGTTGTTGTCCCTTCCACGTCTGTCTTGACTTGACCTGTCCTGATATCCTCCCCTATTGTCAGACTGTCCTCTACCATCTCTGTTATCTCGACTCCTACTGTCTCGTCCCTGGTCACGATTATCATTCTCAATTTTCCTTCTTTCATTTCCATGATCACTTCTGTAACCACCGTAGTTTCCTCCACGTTGCTCTTTATCATGTTGTCGTTTACTATGATTATCATCTTTATTTTGACTGTAAGAACCTTGCCTATCTGATTGTCTATTATCTGATCTATCACCATAAGGTCCTTGGGACCGATTCCTACTTTGACTGTCTTGAAAAGAACTTTTATTGTTTTGTTCAGTTGCACTGCTATGCCGTTTGTTTTGATTTACATTCTGGGCTTGAGCATGTGCATGGGCTTGAGCCTGAGCCTGGGCCGGAGTCTGAACCAGCTGTTGTGGTTCTGGTTGCGGATGGGCTGTTTGTAACTGTCCTTGCCATCTTCTATCTATATCACCTCCCTGAAGGCCATAAGCTGCCAACAAGTTGGCTTCAGGTTTTACTGCAAGAGCAGCCAGCTCAGGACCTCGTAAAGCTTTTTCTGTGAAAAGCTCTGGGGGTGGCGGGGGTGGCTGTCCTACTAAAGCAGCATTGATACCTTGTACACCAGGTTGCCCTAGGATGCCAGGAGCTATTGCTGCTCCTAAAGCTCCTTGTGTTGCATTACCATAAGCTGTCATCTGTGCCTGAAGGGCTTGTCCATACAGTGAATGTCCTACCAATGCTCTCTGTGGATCCAGTATTATCTGTTGACCAAAAGCTTGCATACCTTGTAAACCACCGAAGTCAGCACGACTCCATCCAGCTTCCATCTTAATAGCTTCCCTGGGAATCTGAGATTGTACAAGTGAGGCTAGTGCCTGCTGAGGCTGTTCTTCCTCTGCATACTCCTGCTTCAGCAGATCTAGAGCACTAGAGTTTCCACTGTTAGCTAGGTCTAGCCTTGAGCGTTTCTCTGGTGGCTCGGAGTCTCGTCCAGAGGAGGCAGAATGCCTATCAGACTCATACCTTTGGTCACTTGTTTGACCATATGCTTGTTGCTGCAGTGCTGCTTGGCTGTATGCATGTCCTTGGTACTGACTGCCATACGGATATTGCGATATGGTTGCATTACTTGCTTGGTTTGAATAAGGTGCCTAGATGAAAGAGAAAGACTACTGAAAAACATGCCATTTATTATAGTAGAAATGATAGCTGCATTCTGTTCCTTGCTTTTGTGATAATCTCATTTTATCAAATACATGTAGATAGAAATTAAGTGAAAATATGATTTCAGTTACAAATAATTCCCCTTCTTTCAAAAACAAAAAATAAAATAATAATGAAAAGATTAAATATATATAGCATTTTCTTTTTTCCCCTTTATATATCTGATGAAAAATATTAATAATTTAGCAGATATGCAGCTAACATGTAATGGGTAAATAATTTGAATTTAGATTGATCTACCGGTATCTAGAATAGATTATTGAATAAATACAGGTCTATCAGAAAATATGTATATACATTACTTTTACAATATTTCAGAATGCTCTGTATGTTTTGCCAGCTTTGGAAGTTTGACTGGGGGTTGGGAAGGTTTCAGAGAAAAAACTAAAATTATGGAATAAAAAAATCATTTCTAACAGTAAGTACCTTACACTATCAAAATACTATTGATTTCATTGAAAGTTCTCAATTAGCAGTGAGTCAATGAGGTAAAATTTGCCACTGAATTGATCATATCAACAAAAATGTTAGTGAAGTTTTAATTTTGTCCCGGCTAAACCTATGTCCAAAAGAATGAATCAAAATTAACCAATATTACACGGAAATGTTTGACATAACAACATAAAGGTCAGCCTATCTATTCTTCTGCCACATGCAACAGTCCATCACCTAAAGTGCTGAAGTTCTCAAATTCCAATCAAATAATAAATGGCAGTACTAAAGGGTCTGAGCATATTATTAGAAGACCCAAGCTTGTAAATACTAACACATTAGTTTAGTTCTAACGTGTGAAAGTCAATTTTTATAGAGAGGAATATGTTACATTCTGTACTGTGTAAGTTGCATATTTCTTCTTGTGTTTAGGTAATTAAAGTGACTGCACTGTTGACTAAGTACATCTTTGACAGATTATATTCCTAAGAGAGTATTTCAACTTTTCTTGCTAAAATATTTTGACAAATAAACTGATGTCAGACAAGTGATGTCTAATCTCATTAATACTCCTTATACTATGAACTGAAAATTTTAAAATCCCATATTTGAGGAAGTAAGTACATTATTTATAGTTTATTATGGAGTTAAACTACATGTATCTTCTAATACTAAAAAGGCTAAGCAGCTATAACAAAGTATATCGATTTTTTTGTGCTACTGTTGATTGATTTTAATATACAGAAATACTGCAATATTATCTATGAAAATATATCTCCTGGAACAATTGAATATAGAACTTTTCACAAGTATTAAATCAAATACTGTATACTAACTTATGAAATTAAAAAAGTAATGCTAATATCAGAGGCTAAAGTATTTAGTACTTTGTTTAAAAACAGAAATAATTGAAAACAGAAGCCTAGATTTTGTGCTAGAACACTGAAACAGTGATAGATTGAAGCCAAATATCCACACAACAATGTAGAACACTTTTAATTAGGTCAAGGTAGATACAATTATTAGTTGGCATGCAACAATTATTGTCAACTGAAGATGACTTTCAACGCGAAGATACATTTAATTAGTATATTCTTAATTAAGTAGAATTAAAATCTCCACAGAAGTCAGGAAACTGTGTCAGCTGCAACCATGTGTTGTTGATTGATTCAGGTTGTGCTATTAGATTTTCTGTATATGTGCATTTCTCTATAATTTAATATTTGCAAACTATTTTATCATTTTTATGGGATGTACACTACCAACTTAAATCTATAGATTACACATATGCAAATACATGAAAGCTATATTAAATCTTCTTAAGTGTCTTATTACTCTTTAGATTAAATATCACTTATGATGTAATAATGAGTATACCCGTACATGTATTGATTTTGCTATGTATATCAGACACAAAGAGTTATTTAATTTTCGACAGTGTAAGTTCTAATAGAGAGACCTGTATAAAACTGCAAGATTTTAAAGCGAAAAAAAAAGAAAAAAAAAGAAAGACTGATACTTTAAACAATAAGGATAAAAGTTTTATTAAACTAGTCATAGTCTCTTTAGTTCTGTTTAAATTATGACATTTAAAAACTGAAGATTGTTTTTGTACTGTACATGCAAATAATTTTAATATATATGTATAGAATAAGGGCATCAAATAAACAATAAGAAAGCTGTACAACTCTGCAAAGTAATCTAGGAAAATGCCATGAAACACTAACAAAACATTGACTTAAATCAAAGGCATTATAATTTCCAATTATTTCAGTACAGAACGAAATGTTGAAGGAAAAAATCCATCTCAATATGTCAATTCCCATAATTCATTTTAAGATAAGAAACTTGTTTGCATGTAGTTGAACACTAAGGTTGGATTTTACTATAAAACTGTCATGCAACTTTACATTTATATTGGACATGGGCATATATCTGAAAACTGCAAATACTTATACACATGAAGTCTATGTCTTTCATAAAACAGAGTAACACATGAACAACAGAAGTGCATCCTGTAATGAGGGGGTTGTAGGAAGGGTGCAAAGTTAATTAGAAGCAGTATCTATATATGTCAAGAAACCTGTAGAATCTACTTTAAAGATCTTAAGAATGATACTCTGAGAATTCATTACAAACAGTTTAACCAGAACATGTAACAACTATTGCTTTTATTTATTTGGGTACACATATTGAGTAAAAACGGAAGAAAACATATTTTATCAATTCTTTTTTCTCAAAATGAGGATTATATATGCATATACATTGGACTTAATATAAGAAAAAGCTTATCATTTTATAATTCTGTACTAATATTCTTTTGTCATGTACTCATTTCAATTCATTGGATGCAAGACCATAGATGAGTACAATTGCTTTCTTTTTCGAACAATCAAATTATAATGGCAAGGATAGTTGCTTTGTAACGAATAATACTGGAAACATTTCAAGCAAAACATATGACATCATAACTGTATAAGTTTTAAATATATATGTACTTAACTATCAAACAAATAGACAAGTAGAAGACATAACACTTAATGAAATGTTTCAAGCAGATCAAAACAGCAATATTAAGAGAAAATGTTGGTAAATTACAAATATCTACATATATGTCATGGACTTTGGGCAAAACCACCACAAATTCAGTTTACTCAATCCAAAACTACTATTCTATTTTTTATTGATAGTATTGTAATAATAAAGACAATTTAAATGATAAATTAAAATATTTGCCTTCACTTTTTTAAAAGGGATGATTTGTAAATATATCTTGTATAGGATACTATAAGTTAACTCCTATGATAGGCAGCTTCAGCCCTACACAGCCAACTATAAAAGCAGAAATGTTATATCTATCAACAAAGTCTACAAGTATCTAAAACCCATCATATATTATTGTTTAATTTCCTCTTACTTCTTCAGTGCTTTATAATTTCATGTGAATGTTACTTCTTAATTACAGATGTGGTGGTGATGCCCTGAAGAAGTATAATATTTCTTACCTGTCTGAGGTCAGCAGGAGGCTGGAAAGGACCAGCAGATTTACCAGCAGGAAAACGATTCTGACTTGGTTGTTGATTTTGTCTCCCTTCAGCATTGTATCTGCATGAAATATACAGCAATAGTTTATAAAATACTTGCAACAAGTGTCACTGTGACATTCATCATAGTGGACAGTCAGGTGATACCTGGTGCTCTGAAGCGATATGCATTTATCTTTTTCTTGACAAGTTACACTTGCAAAAAATGTCACAGCTTAATATCTCTTATTAACTGAAATATGTTTAGAAAGTTGCTAAACATTATCAGTATCTTTTATTTATCATTCTTTCTTTGAGTCATTGCATTTCAGAGAATTAAATCATACAATTAAGTGAAATATACATTATCAACAATGTACCTGTAATTTTCAAATGACTGCAAATAAGTATCAATTGAACATACTGATACCTAAGATAAATAAAATATGATGATCAGTGATTTTTTTTAGATGGGGACCGTCTAAAGTGATCGGGTCATTTTCGATGCTGACCTGATAGTATCTCTAACTTCAAATCTATGCAAAGATATAGTACAAAGAATGCATCTTATTTCTTGCCCAATACCAACACAGAAATTGAAAGTGAAACTTCGAAAACAGAAATAGCAATTGTTTATTTATGAACCCATGCACTGTGATGTAATGATGTACTCAAAACGATGTGCACATGTAGACTACACAAGATTACATTTCAGTGTAAGAATACACATTATATATCTGTTATGGAAATGGCCAAGTAGGTATGATTTAGCAATCTTAGCCGGATGGCCTTGCACATCTTTTTTCTGTCTGTGATGTGAATGCTATTTTTACAGTGTACTGATACATGTATTACAAAATTAATTGAAAATAATCCACATCTCAGGACATAACTTAAGGCTATTCTAAAGTTTGGCATTTTATAATTGCTCAGTGTTTGGATTTCTGAGTAGATTTGTGTAGGTAAATATTTTCAAAAATTAGCCACTCTCAAATGCTTTTTCCACTAATGACTAAGATTGATTAAAATCATAGTAAATTAAATACATACAGGTATCTGAATAAAATATATAATACATTAATACACATTGAAGATAGGTAACTGTCACCAACACTGATGGAGACAGATGTGATTTATCACAGGTTTAAAGAAGGTTATGTTCCATAAACTGCTGGTAAAATCAGTGAGGATACCAGAATTATTGACATCTAGTAACTCTTTATACATGTACAAATGTAGAAATTTGTGTGCACTATATAGTAAAACCTGTTATGCAAGACCACTGCCGTCCGTGACCACCTGTCTTCGGCGGCCACAGAAGTGGTGCACCAATGCATTTTACATTATAAAAGACCTGTCGTCTACGACCACCTGCAAAACGTGACCGCGATTTTTGGTCCAAAACTAACAAATTCCCTTTTTTGCACAACTACGTTTACCATCAATATCAGCAAGCGCGATCAAATTAAAATTAAAATTGCTCCCTAAATAGCTATTGAACTCTGTAGAAAATAACTTGCATTAGACATGTTATGTTCCTGTTGTACTGAGACCGCCGTCCAGGTAGCGAGAACTAGTATATATCTTGACAGCTTGTGGTAGGTGACAAGTAATTAACTAATTTATACACGGACATTTAACTCACTTTACTGAAGTGGTCAGTTTTAGCTTGGATTTTAATGTTTTAAGATGTCTTTTACTCCGACGAAAAGAAAAAGCGATGTTATGGCAATGTATATCCCAAGTCCGAAAAGGACTAAAGTTTTAACACTGGAAAATAGGATGAAGATCATTGAGAAGTCCGATCAAGGGATTAGTGCACATCAGCAAGTGCAAGTGGGTAAAAAAGTCATGGGCATTATTGTCTCCCGTCACGATTAAGAAATGTTTTGCCAATTGCGGATTTGAAAATAGTGCAAGTGCAAGTGCTCCTAGTGAAGTAACAGAGCCCATTGGTGAAAGCTTAGATATCATGCCTGGAGGTGAATCTATTATGAAAGATATGACATTGGAAGGATACAGTCAAATGGATCAACATTTACAAACTGTTCCTGATGTATGCATTACTAAACCCAGTGACAGTGCTTCCACGACTTAAGGACAGCAAGAATAGTAATCTGAAACGGACACCCCCATTCCCACACACAGCGTAGCTTACAAATATTGCAATGAATTAATACTGTATGCAATGAATCATGAAAATCAGAAAATGGCCGACATGATATCAAACATCCAAACAATTATACAACAAATTCAAATAAGTGACAAGTTGGGAAAACAACGGTGTATGACAGACTTTTTTTACTCGTGAAACTCGAAAGTTTTAAAACATGTAAATTATTGAGTAAATAACTTTTAAATTTTATAAACTTTTAAAATTCATGGACAAAAACAATATATCTTGCTCAACTCCTACTTCCACCTCCCCGGGGCGAGTGAGGGGCAACAGATCTTATGTCTGGCTAACGGAAGGGGTACGTGTACATTAGAAACGGTCCTTGTAAAATGCATAAATTTGATTCTCTCTATTGGAAGACCACCTGTTTTGCAAGACCACTTTTGTTTGGCAGCAGGTGTGATCTTCCATAGCAGGTTTTACTGTATAAACTTTTACAGATTTTGTAAATTGTCCACTGTCAGTCATCAAACAGGTGTGAACATTAAACACAAAATACATAGCTAAATTGTTATTACCTGGGGTTATTATGATGCACTGGCAATTGTTCATGAGGCTTATTGGAAACGTCAGTACTTTTAAGCATGCAATTAACACTTATTGGCACATGCAAGGACCAGCAATTTTGTTCCAAATTCAATTCTTAAAATTTTTGTATTCAAGAATGATTTTATTGAAATAAATACCAGTAGATGATAAATGATAAAAAAAATTTGGAAACCAATGTGGCCTAGTGGATAAGGTGCTTGGCTCATGATCAGGAGGTCCCAGGTTCGACTCCCTCCCTGGGCACACCGGTGTTCTGTCTTCAGATGATACAGTAAAAACCAAGGTCCCATGTCATGGTAGGTGTGGCACGTAAAAGATCCCTCACTGTTTCAGGTGGGTCCCTTGCAAAGGTTTAAATTTGTATGCAATGTATCAGGCAAATGCCGTCACCATATACGTGAAATAATTGTGGAGGTCCTACATCTTACGGTTAAAAAGTTATGACCAAGGTTAAAGTTTTTGTGACAGATGGACAGACAGAAAGACGAATGAGATTTAATGTCCCTTCACTTTCACGAAAAGTTGGGGACAAATAGCCTGACAAAGAACAAATACTTTTGTACATATATGAACGTTTAATTCCCTATAAATACAGAAAATATACCTGTCCAATAAAGCCTGAACCTCCCTTCTGCCCAGTTCAACATACTCAATGGAATCAAATAATGGGTCATTATCTTCTGGAAGTTTGAAATTGGCCTTCATCTCAAGTACAGCTGACTCAGGAACATATTTCCCTACACATTAATAATTAAATTTTATATAATTCAGTACAAAAATTTGAAGTAATCTGTACTCTCAAAAAGAAGGTTTATTATTACATATATTACCCATTGTTACTTTTCCTGTAACATTAACTTTAGGCCATACAGGATTTATTTTACCTTAATGATGGCCAGTGTTTAGTGATAGAGAAAACTTGAGAAACCCAGCTTACAGCAATTCCTTTCCAGGAGTGGTGGGTTCCAATAAGCAGTAGCATTTTCATATCCACAAGTGTCCAGGGTGAGAATACTGATATAGGGAGAATTCCCATACATGACTTAGCATATGGGTTTTTTTATGATAAAAAATACTACTATTTAAGTTTGCATATTCAAGGTGATGGTCTGTACTGTGTATGGTTGTCTTGCTTGTGGAGACTTTTCTCCAAATAGAAAATATTGATAGACATAAAAATTTATCTGACTTTGAAATCAAGAGAAGTTACTGTGTTAACAATTACATTATTTTTTTTTTTATTTAAATCATTAAAAGGTCTTTGCCTTACCATCCTCCACCGTTCTTTTATTGGAACGCCTCTGTAATTCAGCATCATCAGGTTGTAGAATAATAGCACGTCTATAAAATCCCTGGAAATTTTTCATCTTTCTTCTTCTTGCAGAAGGATATACATTAGTTTGATCCAATATGTAATTTCTATTTCTTGTTTTAACTGCAAATAGAAACAAAAAGGAATTATTCACTTGTTCACAACTTTCTTTAATAAAATAATCTAAAATTACTATGAGTCATGTTCATTTCATTAATGTTTTGCTATCATAATTACATGTTAACATCAAGATAAACTTAAACACAATGGGCAGATATATCTCAATACTAACACAGTATTTTATCTAAAGAAAACTAGCATGGTGCCGTGCCATGCCCTTTTTATGCAGCACCATGCCCATTATTTGAGCGCCATGCCCCTATTTTCCCTAAGTCATTATTTTATGAGACTAAAGAAAATCAATCTTCCTTCATGTAATAGGAAACCATCAAAAAGATCATTATTTACAGGGCCAGTATATTACGCATATTGCTTTACACATGCCCTCTTTAGAATTTGGTAACACTTTTCGTACAACATTATGTAACTGTCTTTAGAGGTCAGCTGTTTGACCCACTAAATATCCGCCGTAACCTGCGTACTGCACTGCCTGCTACACATACTTTTTGGGTGTTAACTGGGGCATTTTAATCAATGTTACCATCTTAGATTTAGATTACATCCGTACACGAACAGAGTTTGACATGGTGGTCTGAATGCCGAAACAGTAATTTTGCAGGTCAAATTCACATCTGTTTGAAGTCCGATATTAAAGGAAAAAAAATGGATGTTTGTCCCTTAAAAGCAATTATTCTAGGATTATACGAAAAGTAGAACATTAAATGAAAAGTGACTGTAACTGTAATGTTGTCTCTGAATATCGTATTACATAATTGGTTTACATAGCCAGCCACAATCACTTAGAAGCTTCACTCATACAAACATAAACTTCCCCATTTTAAATGCTTAACTTAATATCATTTAAATAAATTAAATTATATATTTTAAGATCTACTCTCCACAATTCCCCTGATAATTTTGAAAATTGTTTAGTAATTTCGGCAAAAATGATATTTCAGAACATCTTTTATCATTTGATACAACAATATCATCATAAGTAGTTGCAACAAGAGGAACAAAAACACACAAAGTGTATTCACACTGTCAGGCGTCTCGGGGTCTACGATCAAAGAACTGAACAACATAATTGATTATAAAACATAGTATTTCTAGAATCAATAGAATATTTACTATCTGTAAGTCAATAAATAAGAATGAACATTGACCGTTATAAAAAATTGCTGTTACTTATGTACTTTGACGCTGAACTGGGACAACCATTTGGGCCAGCAATTTATTTACTAAGATCATCATATAAAGCAAGTCACAAAACTTAAGAAACTAGTAACGTAAAGGGGGACAGATATACTTTATATTTCCCATTAATGCTTCAGGAATTTCCTCTAAGATTTTGAATTTGAATTATTCAAACGTTAGTCACACTTCCTACACATAGCAGATCCAGGAATTTATTTGTGAAGGAAATTTGGTGGATGGGGGAGGCTTAGAGAACTTTTTGTTTTGTTAGTAGCAAATTGTTTTCTTTATTTTCATCAAAATATTGGTCAGGTTAATTTAAAATCTATTTCAACCTAGAAATACAATTGCACATCAAGAACTTATAAACTTGTGTATAAGTCCTTGTGCACATGCATACTTCTAGATACCACATTACATTTCCTTTAAAAACACCATCTTTTCAGCTAAATAATGGCAATTTATTCAAATATTTAAGTAAAAATAATGACTGTCTCAGGTACAAATACAAAACTTGCATTATCTCATGTTGCCAGTAATAGACAGAAGAAGCAGTGCTGCACTAGGAGAAGTTTAAATTAAATTTACAAGGACATGAAACAGTATAAGCTTACAAATTGTGAATTCATGCAATACTCAAAAGCATATACATGTAATGATTGCAATGATGTAATTGTAACAGATATTAAGATATAGTTCCTACAACTGTGAAAAGGAATTTATTCTGAAGAGAAGCTGGAATTAAATTTTCTGCAAAAACAATGTTAAATACTGCAAAATACATCAAATAATCAATAACAATTATTTTTTACATTTTCAAATATCATCTAAATTAATAAAACAGGAAAAAAAATGCAATTTTACACTAAACTTTCAAATACATTTGGTGACAAAAGTCGCAAAATTAAGTGCCCTTTTAACCAAATACCACGTTAAAACGTGCCCTTTTGATGGAGAAATTTGTATGCCCTTTTTTGAATCCTAGATTTAACACTATAACATGAATGAAAACAATATCTGCGCTTTATTTTAATATTTGACTCAGAAAATAGACAACAAATTCTTACTTAATTCAAACAGCTTATTAAGACATTTTGTAGCTTTGTCAATAAGGACATCCCATCTTCCATGGTAATTGTTTTTCCTTGGTAGGCCCATCACTTTCATTCTGTCAATCAAATTGTCTGTACCAATGATGTTATAACACTTCTCTGGGTAATCTTTCTGCATCTTCAGACAAAATGTGGTTTTGCCAGCCCCAGGCAGACCAATGATCATCACTATCTATGAAGAAAATAAGTAACAATAGCTTATTTAAACAGTTTCATAATATATTATACACAATTTAATAAGATATTATTTCCTTTAATGTTCTTTCATCCAATCATAATTACCTCACAATCACTTTTCTTTTCAGGAGGTTGTTTTCCTGGAATTTTCTCAGGAGCTTGTATGAGGTAGCTATACCCTGGCGGAGGGGGATACCACTGACCTTCCTGTCCAAAATTCACCTTGAACCTGTTTAAAAAGTACATACACATCTGAAAATCAATACACACCACACTTCAATTTCAACTGTAAAAGATTAATTGCTAACTATGCTTCTTAACTGTCTCAATACTATAGATGTAAGGTTGTCTTGCTTCAGTTTTTAACCTGAACCTTTACAAACTATTTTAGGCAGTCACACCTAATGTAATGAAGCTAGTATCAAATTATTATGAATTATTGGTGCAAGTTTGATCAATATCTCTTTCATATCCTGAGAGGACAAATATAAGATGGACAGATAGACATAAAGAAACATGACCCATGGACACAAGGTATCATGTAACACAACACTGGCTTAGCCAAGAAGATGAAAACTGTAATAATGGATATAAACTTACCTTGTGTTTTTGGTAAGGATATGAGGAAACAAAGCCTTGTCACCTAGACCTTGTATGGAGTGGGCTATTCCTAACCACTGACCATTCTTGGTATAGGATATTGTGGAAGGTTTACTGTCCAAATCTAGTAAAGCTCCAATGATATCTCCCTGTCCAAACTTTTCTCCATAAGTAGAAAATCTATTATTTTGAGAGAATCTACCTGTTCCTCCATAGCCATAAGAAAAGGGTTCCTCTCCTGCAATTCATCAGATGAATATGGAAGTTGAAACTAATCAAAGTAAACCTCTCACTCACTTATAAAGTACAAACTTGTAACTAAATCTTAAATGTAACTTACTCTTACAGCCATAGTCCTGGAAAAATTTACATTAAATTTCATAGGATTGTAACAAATTTAGATGTAATGAATTTCCACTTATATGGAATTCAATCAATATCCCTTTGTCTAATTTTCTGTGTAATTATTACCTATTATAATGAAATGGCATATATAAACACTATTTAATACCTTTGTGAGGTAGTGATTTAATAACTACATATATTACTATAATTGTTTTGTATAATATCAATAGGTAAAAGTGGCGATTTGTTCTTTTACACCAATTTACAGTGATGCTCCATTTATCCGGACATGTTTGTTCCCGGCCGATTTGTCCGGATAAACGGATTTTCCAGATTACCGAACCATAGTACCGGTGCATTAGATGTTAAAGAATCTTATTTCTTGATGAAAGAAGGGTGTATACAGTACACGATAAAACACAAGTAATAATTCCTATATGCGTTTAATTTGTATACGAAAAAATATATATGTATTACGTATTTAATATATCAACATCTTTAGCAAATTGTACATTAATTGCAGCCAAACTTCTGAAACCTGCATGATTTTTCACCTCATTGTCCTCTATTTAAATGTTGACAGTCACCTTTGTATATACCTCGTTCTTGACTAATTAATTTCACTTCTATTGCAATCGGAGTGTTTATCTAACGTCCTGCTGTGTCATACAAATGTCGAAAAAAAAAAATTTGTCCGGATAAATTTATATAATGTTCATGTTTTAAATATAAAATTTTTCTATAACTATAAAGCATAAGAATAACTAAAAGTAAAAATTCCCTACAAAATACTGTAATGAGCACTTATTAGCACCAGGGATGTATATGTCTATTTAGATATGTGTGTCCCTGTTAGCACTAAGTAGGGATACCTTATCAATGATCGATCTCTGATAGAAGGACGACACTACCTAAAGTTTGGTTACAATCTAAAGCCCAGATATTTAATTAAGAATGTAAGCTGCTAAGTCGGCAATTTACTTTTATTTACTATCATTCAAGTAACAGTAATCTTCATTTCTGGTGTCAGCAAAGCCGGCATGGCTTTGTAAGCTTTGTAAGCTTATTTGACTACACCACAAGTGGTCAATTCTTAATTGGATAGGTAATTAATATACCGTAGGTAGGTGAGCAGGTAAACGCGTAGTTTAACCGTTAAACAAACAATCAATCAGCGCAGAGAGGAGATAAGAAGTGTTGCTTTGTGCATTAATTAAACCGTAGTTATTTGCTACAGCTATGTCCGGAAAGCAAAATTTTGTCCGGATTATCAGAGCAAATTTCACGTACTTTTAGAATTCCGTAGCTGTATTTCTTAGTCCGGATCCGGAACGCGGATTTCTGGATTATCAGATTAAAATATCATTTGGGAAATCCATTCCTGCACTTGCTTGCCGGAAAGTGGATTTTCCGGAGCCCGGATTAACAGAGCATTACCATATTTCAGCTATTTTGTAAATTAAGTGAGATCTGATTTCAGCTATACACTCTGAATCTACATCTGATAATAATGATGACCATCTTTCTTTACAGCAGATCTCTGTGAATTAAGGATACATGAACTTTCACTATAGCAAATCTCTGCGAATTAAGGAAACATGAGCTTTCACCATAGCAGATCTCTGTGATCTGAGGAAACAAGCAGACTAGGAAGTAGCACTACAGTTGGGACTATAAATGGTGAGCACTATTAAAGAACAATCAGACTCTGAAAAGTTGCTGGAGGAAAACTCATGTTCTAATGAGGAACAGCCATTAGTCATGAAGGTACTCTTATAAGCATTTAGAACCTACCCTTCTCCTGGGTAATGAGCATTGGGTATGGTAGTAAAGAATATTCCAGTGTTTTCTTAATTCTATAAAGAATGTTGGTGACAATAATTTTAAAATCCTTGCATATTTCCTCTATACTTATTCCATTAACAATGCCTCTAATGAATAAATTTTATGTTCTACATGCATCAATATCACTGTTTTAAATAAGATTGTAAGATCATCATTTATTGAATTGTTCCAAGAAAATTGTTATCTAAAGTCTTCCTGCTTTTAACAGAACATAAATATTGTCAATTTGAATTCATAGCCTTTTGAATTTTGAAAAAAACAATGCTTATGGTGTACAATGAAGTATTCTACTAATATATAAGTCATAATACAGTTTACAAGATTTGGGAATGGAAAAAAAGTATATATACAAAACCCCTGAATGTATTCTTTGGCATTTTAAAGTAGATTTCATTATTTATTAATTGAACATGAATTAATATACATATACATAAATGTTCTGATTTTTTTAGTTACTGACATTTTAATCCTTGGTTAATCTGCTGAATTCTAGACAATGAGCATAATCCTGCGCTAATTTCAAATGAACATAGATAATGAACAAAATATGAAAACTACAATGATGACAAAATCTCTCAATCTGCATGCCAACTTAATAACTAAATAAGAGTTGTCAGAAGACAACACAGCATGCCAGTGTAATTTTTTTATTGTTTGATGAGCAGTAAGCCAAGAGTGTTTATATATACTAACGATACATAAGATATAGCCCAAGTTTAAAATTTTTGAAAAGGTGGTCAAGTCTGAAGTCAAGGTTGCCAAGCCAAAAGTTGTGGTACCAAATGCAAGCTCTAATCACGAGTTTTTAAAAAGTAGGTGAAAGTTCAAGGTCAAGATCACTGAGAAATCTACATGTGAAATATCAAAGCTCTACCACCAACACTTCACCAGATATAGCTTGGGTTAAAGTTTTTTTTGTACTGGAGCACACCAATGCACGGAGATAAGACAATAGCTCTCAGGACATTTCTTTCCGGCGAGCTATAAAGTTATAATTAATTATAGTTATTTTTGCATAATTTGGACATACCAAGTTGAAATGAAGAGTCATCTATTGACCATCCAACTCGTACAATGTGAGGATTTTTCTCCTGATGATCATCACCAAAATCAGTTGGCATGTGCTCTGCTATCTGCACTTCATAATACATCTAGAAAAACATCTAATGTTAATTATATTCCATATATGTGTGCATTGTAATGTAAATTCTCAGAAAAAAAAACCACAAACCGGTACTCATGATACTGTAAGTTTAATGATTAGAAATCTTGAAAAGAGCCTTATTTTCATTTAAAGATGAACAAACCTGACCAAATTTCCACTTTAGCCTTTATTGCTGATAAACTAAAGCAGTCCTAACGGGACAAATAACACACACAAAGCAAGGTCATGACACACCCTTAGATCCTAAGCAACAATTCTGTGATATATTATTGAAATCTGTGCACAGGGGAAGAAGTTATGGCCTGAACAAGTTTATACCAATTGTGTCTATTGTGACCTTGACCTTTGACGTATGACTGCGGTTCAAGGTCATGACACACCCTTGGATCAGAAGGAACAATTCCCTGAAATATTATTGAAATCTGTGCACAGGGTGAGAAGTTATGGCCTGGACAAAGTTTTTCTTATTGTGTCTATTATGGCCTGGACCTTTGACATATGACCTTGGTTCAAGATCATGACACACCCCTGGATCCTAAGCAACAATTCTGTGAAATATTATTGAAATTTGGGCACAGGGGAAGAAGTTATGGCCCTGACAAGGTTTTACTTATTGTGTCTATTATAACCTTGACCTTTGACCTATGAACTTGGTTTCAAGTCTTGACAAACCCTTGGATCCTAAGCAACAATTCAGTGAAATATTATTGAAATCCATGCTCAGGGGAAGAAGTTATGGAATGGACAAGGTTTTACTTATTGTGTCGATTATGACCTTGACCTTTGACCTTGATTCAAAGTCATGACACACCCTTGGATCCTAAGCAACAATTCTGTAACATATTATTGAAATCTGTGCACAGGGTGAGAAGTTATGGTGTGGACAAAGTTTTTCTTATTGTGTCTATTATCACCTTGAACAATCTGATTAAAACCATATCTTTATTCCACTTCTCTATTTGTCCCACTGCAGATAAAGTTCTGGCGAAACTCCGTAAGGGGTCATGTTCTGTTGAACTCTGATTTACAGCCAATCAGTGGATCGGCTACAAATTCCTAGGAATGAAATTAACATTCACAGCGTGCGTGACCAACTTTGAATAGTGTTTGTTAATAATGTGTCACTATCTTGTGCCTAGCCAAGTCATTGATTGGTTGTGGGAAATAACGGTTTTGGTGACTGGGACATCAGTTCATCAGAACATGATCCCTTACGGATCCGCTATGGGATAAATAGAGAAGCGGAATAAAGATATGGTTTTAATCAAATTGCACCCTGACCTATGACCTTGGTTCAAGGTCATGACACACCCTTGGGTCATGCACAACAATATTGTGAAATATTATCTAAATCCATCCATCCAATAAAAAGATATGGCCCAGACACGATTTTAACAACCAAGTTCACAGTGACCTTGACCTTTCACCTATGACCTTGGGTCAAGGTCATGACACACCCTTGGAACATGGGCTACAATCCTGTGAATTATTATCTAAATCCATCCACCCAATAAAAAGATATGGCCCGGACACGGTTTTAACAACCACGTCCACAGTGACCTTGAACTTTGACTTATGACCTTGTGTCAGGGTCATGACACACCCTTGGGTAATGGGCAACAATATTGTGAAATATTATCTAAATCTATCCACCCAATAAAAAGATATGGCCCGGACAAGAATTGGGGCAGACAGATGGACAAGGCGATTCCTATATACCCCCGCAAACGAAGTATAATAAAAAACAGAATAACAGGTGGAAAAGGGTAGCCCTGTAAGTTTCTCACCAATTTGAGGGAAAGAATGGAATGAAAATTTAAACAAGAGGCCCAAGTGGGCCTATATCGCTCACATGAGTACCTAGATTATCAGTCATGCATGAAGGAAGAATTCATTTATTTTTGCATTAATGTGACTAAGTCAACACAGATGTTGAAAATATGTCAAATTTTATTTCAGGCTAGAATAAAAAACAACACTTTTTTGCACATCCATTCAGGTGATTTTGATATTAAGCATTTCCTTTGTCTCTGCAAGAAGTCATTCAGGGCAACAAGTTAGTCATTTTCTTTAGGTGGGGCCTTTTGTTGACTGATTTCAAGTCTGGGTCATGAACAACAATTGTTTCAAATATTGTCCAGATCTAACTTAAAATTGCCTAATTTCATATGTTGAGTGTTGAGAAACATCTAAAAACTTATTTAGATGTGTAAAGAAATGAAAAAAAAATTTTGACCACAGCTGGATTTGAACCGCTACTCTCCATATTTCAATTACCAAGTGGTATATGTACTATTGTGAGAACTGCTTTTTAGACATGGTGGCATTATCTGTTAACCAATTTGGATGAAATTTACCAAATTGAAAGAGGACTTTTAGTACTTCATGTATTCCATGTTTCATTAAAATCTTTCATGTGGTATAACAGCAGAAGTGAAAAATGTGATTGAATTGTTCCTATACACCCTCATTTGGAAGTCTTAAAAAATTCATAGAAAATCCAAAAATTGAGATATTGACAAAATTCTTTCAAAGTAACAATCCTTACCATAATTATGATCACAATAGTCCATAAGAAATCATCATTATCAATTAACTAGGAAATATGACACTTTTTTCTGCATTGAATCACCAAGTCCAAAGAAATGTCGAAAAAAATTCTAAAATTTGATTTTGGAAGGGAACCAAAATGACAATACATCTTCACTCATCCCTCTAGATCATTTCTATGCATTCTGTTTGTCTCTGTATACAGCCCGTATGAAAAAGAATATTGTTAAACGAGGGAACTCTTTTGTGACCTACTCTTGACTATGGTGGCGCCACCTGTAAAGAGGTCTGGACGAAAACAACAGAATTTGAAGAGGATCATAAGTGACTTATTTCTACCAAGATTTATTAAAATCCTTCAAACAGTTTTGTAGAAAAAGTTGAAAATGTGAAAAATGGACACCCCCCCCCCCCTTTTCTTTTGGAAGTCTTAAACATGAAATTCCTAATTTCATATGTTGAGTGTTGAGAAACATCTAAAAACTTATTTAGATGTGTAAAGAAATGAAAAAAAAATTTTGACCACAGCTGGATTTGAACCGCTACTCTCCATATTTCAATTACCAAGTGGTATATGTACTATTGTGAGAACTGCTTTTTAGACATGGTGGCATTATCTGTTAACCAATTTGGATGAAATTTACCAAATTGAAAGAGGACTTTTAGTACTTCATGTATTCCATGTTTCATTAAAATCTTTCATGTGGTATAACAGCAGAAGTGAAAAATGTGATTGAATTGTTCCTATACACCCTCATTTGGAAGTCTTAAAAAATTCATAGAAAATCCAAAAATTGAGATATTGACAAAATTCTTTCAAAGTAACAATCCTTACCATAATTATGATCACAATAGTCCATAAGAAATCATCATTATCAATTAACTAGGAAATATGACACTTTTTTCTGCATTGAATCACCAAGTCCAAAGAAATGTCGAAAAAAATTCTAAAATTTGATTTTGGAAGGGAACCAAAATGACAATACATCTTCACTCATCCCTCTAGATCATTTCTATGCATTCTGTTTGTCTCTGTATACAGCCCGTATGAAAAAGAATATTGTTAAACGAGGGAACTC
The DNA here is from genome assembly GCA_035048485.1 of Pteria penguin. Classification (NCBI taxonomy): domain Eukaryota; kingdom Metazoa; phylum Mollusca; class Bivalvia; order Pterioida; family Pteriidae; genus Pteria; species Pteria penguin. Next base: position 12,253,786 of record CM068580.1, read on the forward strand.
TTTTGTGACCTACTCTTGACTATGGTGGCGCCACCTGTAAAGAGGTCTGGACGAAAACAACAGAATTTGAAGAGGATCATAAGTGACTTATTTCTACCAAGATTTATTAAAATCCTTCAAACAGTTTTGTAGAAAAAGTTGAAAATGTGAAAAATGGACACCCCCCCCCCCTTTTCTTTTGGAAGTCTTAAACATGAAATTCCTAATTTCATATGTTGAGTGTTGAGAAACATCTAAAAACTTATTTAGATGTGTAAAAAACAGCTGGATTTGAACCGCTACTCTCCATATTTCAATTACCAAGTGGTATATGTACCATTGTTAGACCTACTTTTAGACATGGTGGCATTATCTGTTAACCAATTTGGATGATCCGCACAAAAAAGAAAACCTTTGAAAAGGACTATGAGTACTTGCATCCTACCCAGTTTTATCACAATCCTTCAAGTTGTTCTGTAGATCAAGTTGAAGATATGAAAAATTGTCCCCCCCCCCCCCCCCCGCCCTTTTCTTGTTTTCTTGGAAGTCTTAAAAAATTCATAAAAAATTCAAAAATCGAGATATTGAAAAAATTCCTTCGCACCAGCATTCCTTACCATAGAAATGATTAAATGAAACCAAATGAATGCATCAATGTTTACTAAAAGAAAATAATAACTCTTCAATGCATTAAAATAACAAAGTCCACAATAAAAATGAAAAAACGTCAAAAATTTGATTTCGGAATGGAACCAAAAACATCAACACTTCTTCCCATATGCCTCTAAATCATTCCTATGCAGTCGGTTTGTCGCTGCATGCACCCGATCTGAATAAGAAGTTTGTCAAAGGAGGGTACCCTCTGTGACCTACTTTTGTCTGTGGTGGTGCCACCTGTTCATGGATCCTGACAAAGATGACCACATTTGTCGGGGACCTTGAGTATTTGATGCATGCCAAGTTTCATTGAATTCCAGCAAGTGGTTCCGAAGAAAAAGTTCAAACTGTGAAATGTTTACACCAATTATCCTACCCCCCTTTTTCTTGAAAGTCTTAAAAAATTCACAAAAAAAAAACCAAAACATAAAATATTGAAAAATTTTCTTTGCAGTAGTATTTCTTACCATCAAAATGATCAAATTAAACCAAATTAATGCATCAATGTTTACTAAAAGAAAAAAATACCTCTTTTCTGCATTAAAACTACCAAGTACAAAAAAACGTCAAAAATTTGATTTCGGAACGGAACCAAAAATAACAACACTTCTTCACACATCCCTCTAGATCATTCCTATGCATTCGGTTTGTCTCTGTATGCCCACGGTCTGAAGAAGAAGTTTGTCAAAGGAGGGTACCCTCTTTGACCTACTTTTGCCTGTGGTGGCGCCACCTGTTGATGAATCCGGACGAAAACAACAACACTTGTAGGGGACCATAAGTTCTACATGCTTATCAAGTTTCATCAAATTCTGTTCAGTGGTTCTGGAGAAGAAGTCGAAAATGTGAAAAGTTAACGACGGACGGTGATTGATCACAATAGCTCACTTGAGCCTTTGGCTCAGGTGAGCTAAAAACCAGACTTTATTGACCATATTCTCCTCTACATGTATGTTTCCTTATACCAACAGCCATTCTTATACATACGTCTACAACATTGGATTACATATATAATTTTCAAGTTGGCTGTCATGATAGTTACACTGGATAATATTACTCAATTTAATGATACTGGAATTGATCATTCCTGTAGAGTTTAATCAAAATTGTAAAAACACATTAATCAGAAAATGCATTATATGATTTTCCAAATGACTGCGGAGTGGGTACTGTATAGTAAATGTGAATTCTTGAACTCACATAAGCACTGACCGAATTTGATCAAAGTAAAGCTTTTAAGAATGTGATGATATTCCATGTAAATGAAAACTTTAGAGGAAAACTAGTATTTTTCAATTGATCTTTCAAACCCCATTGGGTGATTTCATTCGATTACCTTTCCAGTCTTTATTCCATGCGTTGCTCTAGCACCTGCCCATACAAAACAGAAACCAGGAGGCTGTGTTAAAGGTGATGCTGTGTACCTGTATAAATCAGATTTATTATATGTCACACACAAACATATATTATCAAATACATATTTATTAGGAAACTTATCAAACTGGTGAAATAATACATTATACTATGACTGTAACAGGGATTTTCCATCAAGGAGTGCTAGTAAAATCCTTTGGATTGTTTTGAAAGCTGAAACTGGTGAAGCTTATACCTGGTTTCCATGGTGCTAAAACATCAGTAGATGAGAGTCGGATTTTTCCTGGACAATAACAGGGTATTTTTCAGCTAAGTTTAGTAAACATTCATAGCCACTTAAATTATTTCTGTTGTCATTACTGTCATGGTACACTAACATTATTTCTATCATATGGTGATGGCATTTATCTAGTACAGTGCTAAGTATGTATGTGCTATGCAAAAAACCTAGTCTGAGAATCTTTTACAAACCCACATATACTGTAGCATTGGTTGAGTAAGACAATACATACAGATGTTTTGTCTATGGCTACAACTACAAAATACAGAGAATAAACCCTTTTTCAAGGGTAAAATCTTTGTTTCCCATATCCCCCCCCCCCTGGTTATTTTTGTAACGTGGGCATAACTCACATGAGCACATTAGAGATCATCTACTCCTCATAATCACCCACAAAACAATTTTCTATTCAAAAGCTTGTATCTAATGATTAACAGATATGTGTTTTATCTTCATTTAATTTAGACATCATTATTACCTGACACAAATCTCAATCAAAATAAATATGCCAAAGACAGGTATCCTAATTATAACTTAATAACTTGACCTAGATATCCTTAAAATGTATCTGTATACCAAATGTCAGTTCAATACATCTAGCTGTACCTGAGATAATGAGCGGAAAGTCCAAGGTGGATAACTCTCCCAAAATTATTGAACCATAACAAGATTTCAACTTGACCTAAATATCCTTTAGATATATCAGTATATCAAATATCAATTCAATATCTATATTGGTTCCAGAGATAATGGGAGGAAACTGCTAATTTTAAGAAATATCCAAAGTCCAAAGGGAATAACTCTGACAAAAATTATTGAATGATAACCAAATTTGAACTTGACCTAGATATCCTTAAGATGTATCTGTATGCACAATATCAATTCAATATCTCTATCTGTTCCTGAGATAATGAGCGGAAACTGCTAATTCTAAGAATTAAGATAACCAAATTTGTAACTTGACCTAAATATCCTTTAGATGTATCAGTATATCAAATACCAATTCAATATCTTCATCGGTTCCAGAGATAATGTGCTGAAACTGCTAATTTTAAGAAATTTCCCAAGTCCAAGGGGAATAACTCTAACAAAAATAATTGAACGATAATCAAATTTGAACTTGACCCAGATATATATGTACTTAAGATGTATGTGTATGCAAAATTTCAATTCAATACCTTTATCCGTTCCTAAGATAATGAGTGGAAACTGCCAACTTTAAGAAATTTTCTAAGTCCAAGGGGGATAACTATGACAAAAATTTTCAAACAATAACCAAGTTTGAACTTGACCTAGATATCCTTGAGATGTATCTGTATACATGTACCAAATATCAATTCAGTATCTTTATTGGTTCCAGAGATAATGAGCAGAAACTGTAAATGGACCGACCGACAGCAGCAAAGCAATATGCCCCTCCTTCTTTGAAGGGGGGCATAAAAATGTTATGTACATATATGCTATCTGCTGTACATACCCATCTTGTTCTATATTAAGATATAAATCTGAGTTGTAGTCATCTAGCATGATAGGTTTAGTTTCTACCATCTCTTGTTGCTGCTGCTGCTGTTGTTGTTGCTGAAGCAACATCTCACTCATACTAAGTCCTTGTAGGTTGTACTGCATTCTGTAAAGAATAGGACATTAACAGAAATATCACACTGAAAAGTGTTCTAAAAACTCATTTTTATCGAAGAACAGCAATTTTCACATACACGTACATTGTAGTATGTTGATTAAAGCGAATAGTTGAATGGTAATAATACTAATATAAATACACCACAACTGAAGTTCAGTGAAAATAGTGCATATGTGTCTTCAGTATAAACAATTACCCTGCTGCTGCTGCAGCTGCTGCCATTGTTGGATCCGCACTGTAAGCCAACTTAAGTGCATTTGGATCAAGCTGTAGCATCTGACCCATATGTTGCATCTGTGCCACTTGAGACATCTGAGGTTGTGCTGTAGTTAGTCCTTGGGCAGAGGTCAATGTTGTTGCCATGCTACTGGTTAAGCTTGTTGGCATTCCAGTGAGTGCTGCTGCTTGTAAGGCACTAGCTTGGACGGCTCCTGGAGGTGGAGTTGGAAATCTGGTGGTTCCAGCAGTAGCTGTCAGTGGCATTCCAGGTAGCAAAGCTGCTGACTGACCTGGCCTTTGAGGTGGTGCTATACCTGGGGGTAATCTCACAGCAACCATGTATGGCTGTGGCATCACCATATGGTTCATTGGCACAAGGCCTGCTTGGTAGGGATTCATATTCACAGTCTAGTGTTTTCTGCAAAAGACAAATAACAAATTTACAGCTACATTAAATTCTTAAAATACAGTCAAGATGTAATCCCACTGGTCACCCTGAGTGGTCCCAATTTGCATTTAAAATTAGCAATTACTCAAAATGCACTGTGCTACTACATAAAGGTGTAATTAATCTGAATTTCTATAATTTAAAACAAAATCACTCAAGTGTGATAATATACAAGTCAGACCCTGCATGAATTGTTTTAAGGAACTTAAGATACATTACACATGCAAATTCAGTTGATACATGTATATCATATGATCATTTCGTCTGGGAAAAGAAAAGAACTTTCAAAGTGTATAACCAATACTGATCTTTGAAAGGATTAAATATTGGAAAGTGCATGTATTGATGCAGTATGTCATACACGTGCATTTTTAAATATGTTAAGCGTTTATGAAGACAATCTTTAAAACTAAAAATGTGGTACATGTACACTGAAAATTATTAGAATCAATCCCTTGCCAGCAAAAGTTGCAAAACCATGTACATGTACTGTAATAGGATAAAAACAGTTCATGTAACTTTATGACAACAGTGTGCATGTTATTTAATGTCCTTTTTCTGAGATCATCCTTGTAGCGATTAGGGGGACATTTAACGTTTTCTTATGCTAATTTTATTTCCGAATTTGGGCCTTCCACCTTGAGCTCCATTTCCCCTTAGCTTTTACATATATGTGAACCTTCTGTCATTAGAAAACTGGAGATCTGAGATTTTTCAGCTGGAATTTTGGCTTTTCAACTGGAGGATTTTGTCTATCAGTGTCACTGACATACTAGCATTTTAGGGAAAATAAAGCAAAACTGACAGGAAAAATGTATAGAAATGTTTAATTAACAGTTGTATTCATTTCTTTACATTATGCTTTTTAACTACATGTACATGTATAGCGATAGAAATAGGAAGAATGTATAAACATGTATTACATATCTTTCAAGAGAATATTCAATTAAATAACCCATTAACGTACTTGAACCATTTTATGTTCAGTCAGGTTCTAGATATTACTTCCCTGTTAAATCTTCGTAGCGTGTAAATATATCTACATGTACCACAGTACGCAACTCATATACATGTAATAGCATTTATTTAGCAAGAAAACCCTTCATAATATACTTAATTCTGGTTACAGTAACCTTCAAGATTACAGATATGATATTGGTATGTTCCGCCCCCTTTAATCTTTAAGATTTTTTATCATCAAGTAGTTAGAATATCAGTTAAAGTGTGGAAACAAAGCAGTAAAACGCTAGTTTTTCTTCTGGTAGCAAAAGGGGCATGTGCCCCATCCCCTCTTTTTTCAAAACAGGGGATGGGATGAAGTATTTTTGTAACACCCCCCCCTTTTCGATATTTTCCAATGTCGGTTCAAGTGTAGAAACAAAGTATGCAAACACTAGTTTTTCTTCCGACTAGCTTAATTTTTTTTGCTAGCCATATATACATTTATATATAAATCATTATCCCATTTTTTTTTTCATTGCCCGTCAATGCTTTAGAGAAATGACTTCATACTATTTCAAGAGGAGTTTACGGCACTGTTATATGTTTAATAATGTCTTTTGTCTGTTTTCTTTTTTGCCAATATCTGGTTGTAAAATGGTCGTAAAAATTTTTATCACATGGTGCTATATATATATATAGGTCCATCATAAAGTTCATGAGCCAGAGGAAATTCTGGAGATTACTTGACATAGTATAATAAACGCACTGTAGGCTAATGTGTTTATTTTATTTACAAATATACACAATTTATCTTTTTGGTGGTTTTATTCACACTGTTCCATTCTTATCTTGTGCTTATTTCTTTTCTAGGACTATGATCTTTTCTCAATAATTTATTTAAAATGGTCGCTGTTATATAAACATTAGAAGACAACTCGCCCAAAATCAATTCTGACTAGCATACAAACACTGCGATTTTAAGTCAACCATACAGGAAATAATTAAGAGAGGAAATTGAAGATAGTTGAAACATAAAAATACATACATGAAATACAAATGTTGAGGTGTTGCACATATGTCTACAAAGCTATAACCCCCCTTTCAAATTACAGTACACTGTAGTGAGAATAACAATTGGGGTCATTTCTGTATGGGTAACTCACGCCCTTTGAGGGGCCCCAGGGGTCCAGACTAGACCAAAAATTGCACATGCACAACTAGACCACCCAAACAAGAAGAAACCACAAAGAGGTCTCTGGGATTTATACCCTCAGGGAAAAAGAAGGCACAGAATCTTGGGACCACACCCTTTTGTAGGGGTCCAAAGTGGTCCAGACTGGACCAAAATTGCACATGTACAACTAGACATCCTACAAAACAGGATTATACTATAATTTAATCTGTGGGACATATATTGTTAGAGAAGAAGAGGGAACAACATCTTGGGACCACACCCCTCTTGTGGGACCCAGGGGGTCCGAACTGGACCAAAATTGCACATGTACCACTAAACCAAATACCAAACAAGATGAGAATGTTATTGGGTCCCGGGAACATATACCTTTATAGTAGAAGACATAACACAATTTTGGGACCACACCCTTTGTGGGACCCCAAGTGGTCCGAACTGGACCAAAATTGCACATGCACAACTAGACTGCCTACCCAGCAAGATCAGACCCTAATTAGCTCTCTGAAACATATACCTTCAGAGAAGAAGAGGGAACAAAATTTTGGGACCACGCCCCTTTGTTAGGACCCCAAGTGGTCCGGACCGGACCAAAATGGCACATGCATAACTATACCATCTACTTTACAAGATGAGACAATAATTAAGTCTCTGAGGCAAATACCTTTAGAGAAGAAGATGGAACAAGATTTTGGAACCACGCCCCTTTGTGGGACCTCAGGGGGTCCGAACTGGACCAAAATTGCACATGCACAACTAGACCACCAATCGAACAAGATGAAACCATAATTAAGTCTCTGGGACATATACCTTCAGAGAAGAAGCGGGAACAAATAAATTGTTTACGGATGGACGTCCGGACAACGGACGAAGGACCATCGCATGAGCTCGACTGGTCGAGACCAGTAGAGCTAACAAGAACAGTTTTTTTAACATCCTTTCAGGAGATTTTGATATTAAGCATTTGCCTTGTCTCTGCAAGATGTGATTCAGAGCAACAAATCAGTCATTTTCTTTAGGTAGGGCCTTTTGTTGACTGATTTCTGTGAAGAATTGTACCTATACATCCTCATTTGGAAGTCTTAAAAAATTCATAGAAAATCCAAAATTGGAGATATTGACAAAATTCTCTCAAAATAACATTCCTTACCATAATTATGATCCAAATACTGAAATAGTCCATAAGAAATCATCATTATCGATTAACTAGGAAATATGACACTTTTCTGCATTGAAATCACCAAGTCGAAACAAATGTCGAAAAAATTTCTAAAATTTGACTTTGGAAGGCAACCAAAATGACAAGACTTCTTCACTCATTCCTCTAGATCATTTCTATACATTTTGTTTGTCTTTGTATACAGCAAGTATGAAGAAGAAGATTGTCAAAGGAGGGTACTCTTTTGTGACTTTTGACTATAGTAGCGCCATCTGTAAAGAGGTCTGGAAGAAAACGACAGAATTTGAAGGGGATCATAAGTGATTTATTTCTAGCAAGATTTATTAAAATCCTTCCAACAGTTTTAAACAAAAAGTTGATAATGTAAAAAATGACACCCCCACCCCTTTTGTTTTTGGAAGTCTTAAAAAAATTCATAAAAAATCCAAAAATTGAGATTTGACAAAATTCTTTCACAATAATATTCCTTACCATAATTATGTTCAAATTATCAATCAACTGAAAAACATGACACTTTTCTGCATTGAAATTACTAAGTCCAAAAAAATGTCGAAAAAACGTCAAAAGTTTGATTTCAGAACAGAACCAAAAATAACAACACTTCTTCACAATTTCCTCTAGATCATTCCTATGCAATCGGTTTGTCTCTGTAGTCCCCGGTCTGAAGAAGAAATTTGCTAAAGGAGGGTACCATCTGTGACTTACTTTTGCCTGTGGTGGCGCCACCTGTTAACGGATTTGAATGAAAAACAACAACACTTGTAGGGGACCATGAGTACTTCATACATACCAAGTTTCATCAAATTCTGTTCAGCAGTTCTGCAGAAGTCGAAAATGTGAAAAGTTAACGACGGATGGACGACGGACGGATGACGGACTACGATTGATCACAATAGCTCACTTGAGCCTTCAGCTCAGGTGAGCTAAAAAGCTGAAGTTTTTTTATTGGCAGCCACGCCCAATTTGAGGAATTTGGAGAAAATACCATTTAGCAGATCACAGAGAAAGGCTTCAGTATACAGAACATTTACCCATTTAGTAAGATTTTGGAAAATATTTAATATTATCTTTTGATAAACCACGATGTGCACCCCGTCAAATTTAACAAATAAAGAGGTGCTCCACCCGGGCAGGGATATACAACAGTATGACAATACTAAATGTCATTTTAAATTTTCACTTTTTGATGAATAGGCCTTCTGTGTTGTTTTACAAAATCTCGCACAGCACATATAAAATTGACAGAAAGGTCTATCTCAAATTAATTCATGATATTTCCTACATATGTCTTTGAATCTTGCCATTTCCTTACAATATTTTAACAAGAGCAACCTCTAGCGTGGCTTTATACGCCCGTTGCTTACTTAGGACGGAATCAATGTGAGCATTTGGTTTTATTACCCCCAAATCTTGGTCTCTTTGGTAATACTTTTATAAAATATTGAAATCCAAAAAGAGGGATCAAAGTCCTATAACTCTGTAACAACAAAATGGAATTTTGAAAATCGAAAGGCGGCTTCCCCTACATTATCTAAGCATTCTGTATGAGTTTCATGAAAAACAACTGACGTTTATTTCAGTTATCGCGTTCCATAGCATCTCTTCATAGTAAAAATAAAATCCAAGTCCCAAAACTCCGGAATGACAACACGGAATTTGCTCAAAATCGAAAGGTGGCTTCCTGAAGTTCCTCTACACTATTCAAGCATTCTTTGTGAGTTTCATGAAAAATACCTGAAGTTTACTCAAGTTATTACGTTCCATAGCGGACTGACGTATCATAATACGTCCCGTCTTTTGACGGGCAATAAGAATTAACAATAAGAATGAAATTCTTATTAGATCTATATCAATATGTGAAATATTGAAATTAATGATAAATGACTGTCAAAACTCTTCTTGATTCCAAGATGGCATTGACTGACGTGTACTCTTCCAGTGAAAATGATTAATGAAATATTGTTGGACCGACGGACAAGTCTGGTAATAATGCCATTAGTCCTATAAATAACCCTAGATTTCCAGACTGATTGTCCAGTGAAGATGAAAAAGAAAACTAAAAGAGAAACAAAAGGTTTAAAGGCCCTTTCATTTATATGGGGAAAAGATGTTGACAATGATGATTATTGTATTGATTTTGTTGAAGAACAGAGCTGAAGAGATGTGTTTTCACTTGACAGAGATTCGCAATAAACCAATGAAAATTAAAGAGAGAAGTCTTTTTGTGGTTTCTGTGACCATCTTTCTAAAAATGTACATTTTGTTTTCAGTCTGGTAAAAGTTGCTCGGTCTGGTGAATTTTCCTACAGTAGTTTACCAGACCGAATGGCCTGTAAAATGTTTTACAATTTCATATTCACTGCTCTCCTATGTTCAACAAGTGATAAATGTATATTTTAGTTAATATGGTATATATTTTATTTTGGGATGTAGCAATGATTAGATAAGCCCTTATTACATAAAGTAACATTAAAATCAATAAAATATATTCAGAAATAGCTTAAATAAAGCTTACTGGTATGTTCAACCCCGTACCTGGTACCTGAATGGCAATGCCTATAGAGCATGCACATTTCTACAGTAATCAGTCTACTGTGTTGTTAATCATAACTATCCACCATACATACTGTACATGTACAAATTGGAATTTAAACTTTAGTTATCAATGTGTCTTTTGTACCAATAGTAATAGCAGAAATAAGCTGGCAAATATTTATCAAAGCACCCTCTGACTTTTCGTATGACGGAAATGCAGCCAGGAGGAAACATTTGACCCTATTGAAACCTTTCCCATTTTGTCAGTAATGGCAAAGAGGACACATTAAAAATGGGTATCAAACTTAAGCTTATATCCTGATCTATTAATTGTGATATAAATTCTAAGGAAATTTGTAGAAATAAACTGGCAAGTATCCATCAAATTTTCAGTATGGCAGAAGTGCGGCCAGGAGAAAATGTTCGACCCTATTGAAACCTTTCCCATTTTCTCAGCAATGGCAAATGGGACACATATAAAATGGGTATCAAAATTTAGCTTACATCCTGATCTATTACCTGTAATTTAGATTGCTATAATGAAAATTAGTAGAAATAAGCTGGAAAACATCCACCAAATTTTCGGATTTCCTAATTCCACGCCGACTCTACTGTAATTAGGGCAATGTGCCTTATGATTTGCCTGTTGGAAAGCTCAAAAGGGTCAAAATATAACAATATTACAAATATGTATTGTAAACAAGAAACTGTCAAGGACAGTATGACTGGATTGCAAAGATGCCTTTGTGAGATGTGGATATCCTCCTATCAGCAACAAAGTCCAAGATGACAATGACCCACTGATCTAGGAAATGTTGACACCGCATGGACGGACAGACAGACAGATTTTGCCAATTTATAGATCGGAATTGCTTTGCATTAACATTAACAATACATGTATGCAAGTGGTCACCTGAAAGGCAAAAAACAAATGTGTGTTCACTGAAGCGTAAAGTCAAGGTCAAGATTACTAAATTTTTGTATTGGTTGGATAGAACATTCAAGTTATCTACAAACCTACCAACTTTGACATAAGTACCTTTTAGGGTACGAAAGAAACTAAGCTTAACTCAAAAAGTTGAAGCGGTGCGGACGGACGTACAGAGAAATTTTGCCAATTCATAGACCAGAAGTGCTTTGCAATCCGACCAATACAATGACAGTTTTTTCTTTAAAGTCTAAGAGGAAAAAAGAAAGTAAAAAGTGAATAAAATAAATAAAAAATAACAACAAAGTAAAAAAAAAAATATAACTACACTGAAAGAAAAGACTATACTAAAGAAAAATAAATATCAAGCGAAAAAAGAATACGAGAAAAGGTGATTTCAAGGTGAAAAAATAATCATTGATGCCATGGCGAGAACTTGCAACCTTTTGATTGCAAAAAAGATAGATTCGCACCCAACTGAGCTATAAAGTATTTAGAATTTGTAGTTGTTAACAGATACTATACTGCTGGTCAGCTCCGAATCTAATTTGCATAACAATAGGGTATACAAAGTTTTTACTGGATTGTCTGAGATTTATATCCTTGTTTATAAATCCCTGATTTCAATAGAGAGTTCCCATACAACCCAGTTTTCCTGAAATTAGCTAGAGTTATCTCCCTCATTGGAGTACAACCCTCGCACTTTATCCATCACTGCCCATACAAAATTGCTTAATTTAACTTGATTTTGTAGTATAATCACATTGCATATCTAAATGTTTTATTGAAAATATACAACTGATTGATGTATATGCTTTCGGCCTATTCTGTGCCCCTAAACACTGATGTGACATAAAGGCTGAGAATCACCAAGGGCAAAAGTTAAACTTAAATGTCAGGTACTACATTGCGGTACATTGTATATATATATATTTAAAGAAAAGCATCTTTAATTACTGTGTACAGATGTAGTATACATTGCCCTGAGTATGGTATATCTATGTTTACATGTGTATTTACTGTATTAGCTCTATATGTAGGTAAAGTAGTGTCCACCACACTTTTTTTTTTACATATTAACATATTTTTACATAGGAACGGAGGGAGGGGTGTGTTGTTAATTTTTCCAATAATGCTAAGTTTTAAATATGTCTGAATATTATTATTATTTATTTTTTAATTATATATTTCATTTTTTTTTTCTTATCTCTTTTTTTTTGTTTGGTTGGTTTTTTCCTTTGTTTTTAAGTATTTTTGGGGGGGGAGGGAGGTGTTAGTGGGATTTTCTGTTTTTGTTCTGGTTTGATAATTATACAAAATTTTGTAAAAATAAAAATGATAAAACTCCCCCTATATTTCATTTAGTTTGTTTTGCCAGTTATCATTTAAAAAATTAAGAATATATATTTATTCCATATATAAAATGACAATTTTAATTATTCTAGCCATCATCAGCTGTAAAAGTATCCATTGGTGTCAAACCCCATCCACTTTTAGTTTTTTTGCATTAAATCTATAAACGATTAATCCAAATACATTTTCTTTTAGGTCACTATTTGTGTATATTTCAATCCTGATTTTCAAAAATCACTTTTATTAATAAACAATCCCCGTGGTGCGCCCCTCCCAGCGTTCAAATGACATAGCCAACTACCAGGGCTCGAAACTAATTTTTTCAAGCACTAGTCTGGAGGACTAATCGGTTACAAAATCCATTAGTCCACACAAAAATCTATTAGTCTGCAGAAAAATAGACTATTTATTCATTTAAATTGATTTAATTTCAGGGTAAACACATTTCATGTGTCAGATTTAACATTTAAAGACACTGTGGGGCACATATGCCTCTAGCTCCTTCTCATCCATTAAGGAAGGATGGCTAAATATATCGTCACAATGTCATTCGAAAACGTATTGAAGCTGCTCTATAATCTGTTTCAACGAAGCGCACCAGCGACTCTGACTCTCGTTACTTTCCATGTACTTTACGGAATATCGCAACTAAAATAACGTCAACATACACGCGCATTTTGTGATGGTTATGATGTCACATAATTGTGATGTAAGTTGCCAACATCGAAGTGCCTACATCGCGAATAATAGATTTGGTAAGTTACTAAATGCAAACCCTGAGGGTTTTTATTAGTTGTGATACTCCGTATTGTTACTAAAAGTAGGTTATGGGATTTCCAGAAAAACAAGTTTTCAATCATTTGCAGGGCGGGTGAGAGGATTTAAGTGGGTATCACAGTTTTCATTAGTCTGTCGGACTTATACAATGAGAAATCTGTGAGTCCGTGGCATAATTTATTAGTCACAGACTTACGGACATATGTTAATTTCGTGCCCTGACTACTGGTCTAGTACGTAAACCAAAATGGCTCCGTACCCTGCGATGAAATTAAGCTTCGGAAAAGTTGTTTTTGACCACAGATGATTGAAAAAAATATACAAATATAAAGAATAAGAAGTAACCATCTAATGGAGTAAATTTTACGTCGAACAACAGAGTTTGAAATAAGTTATTGACAAAAAAGCGCGATTTTTAGCCAACAACTGGTCCAGTACCAGTATAATTTTAATTTTCAGGTGTTTCGTCTCAGCCGACACTTAGTAGCTATGCTCAAGCAAGGGGCACATAACTCTTCCAACCTTATTCTCACATGTACGGAATCTGTCAGTGAACGAGGCGCTTGAAAAGACGGTCGTTTTAGTATAGAAGGCGGGAGTATATCTTGGTCATGCAAATGTTAACGTGATAGGTATGTATTTCCCTTTATGTACCTCATGACCCCACGTGTGTAAGAAGAAATGAAGAGGAACCTGGAGGGGTCAAAAAATGAAAGTAAGTATTTTTTCATATAGTTCTGATATTACATCATTGTTTTAGTGAAATTATGAATTGAATTACAGTTCAATTATCATACATAGTCAAACCCTGCTCAATAATCCCCGCCCTTTGCATGAACTTGCAAAAATCACATGCATTGAATTCAGGTCCCATTCGGAACGGGGTAACCCAATGGAAAAGTGATAGGCACCGATTTTTATCGTTTGGCGCTTTTATTATGCTTAGTAAGCATTATTACATATTAAAAATATTAAAACAGGTTTGTTTTGTACATTTCTAACTAAATCATCTTGATATACCCGGTGGACAGATTCACAAGTCGTGATCTCCAGAATTTCCTCTGACTTTTCAATGTTTGAATGTAAAGTGATACTTAACAACAATTAAAGCAGTTGTTTGGCATTAGTTTCTGTACAACGCTGAAAAATATAGACACAACTAATGTCATTCACTTAATAACATGCCATGACATTGGAATGATGATACTATAAAATTGTGGAATCAGAGAAGGGGGCAGGGTCTTGAACATCACCCAGTCTGCATATGCAAATGTTATGATTCGCCACATTAATGCTTTTCTAGGCAATACATAAAACCCTGCAACTCAACTTTTTCCCCATTGTAATATGTTGGATGGAAATAAAGTATAAATTAAAGTATTCATTACTGTATTTCGCCTAACCCCCCCTCCCCGACCTGCCCAAAACATTCATTTAGCTGTCCTGCATTTAGCGGGTATAAAAAGCAGAGGTATTTGATTCACATGCAAGGCTTTCCAGTAAGACTGGATATATCTCATGAATTGCCTGCATTGTTTTACCATTAATTATTATATTTTTCTTTCAGCACAGTTAAACAGTTATATATATACATGTAGAAGTGTCAGATGGAGGAAAACTTCAAAAAAAATTCGAGAGATCCAGCCAAAAACGCAGTGGGAATGGGAATCTTTATAGTCAGCTACATACATGTACTACCTTGAATAAAAAATGCAACAGTGTTGATTTTCATCTTTTATGGACATACTCCACCTGTCAAACTATAGAAAAGCATTAAAAAGTCCCACAATATGAAACATTTATTATTTTTAATTATTACGGGAGATAACTCTTGTAAGCTTAAATTAATGTCTTATATTAATTTCATTGATATTACACTTATCTTGCACCCTATTGATCAGTTTTTAGGGTTAATGTATCTAGGAGACATAGTCATACATATTGAAATTAAAAATCCAGTTATGGACAATGTTACATGCTAGCTATTCAACTGTGACACATATTTTCAGGTTTTGGACCATTTCCAATGGAAAATATTCATTTCATGGAAATTTCGAATAGCCATAAAATCTTTATTTTTTTTAGATATCTCACTTCTGTTTTTTGCTTTTTACTTCTGATGATGATATCTTTCCAGTAAAACACAAAAATTGTGTGAAAATTTCATTTTTAAAAATACTTGAGCATAGCTACACTTAGTCTTAGACACGAAGTCCATATGTATAATTGAATTAAACTATTATATGCATGAAAACGCTTTATATTTTTATTGAAATTAAATTAGTAATATATCTACTGTAGTATTATGTCTGAAAATATCCTACGTGCATGTTCCACCATGTTTGAATTGAATTGCGTTCCGCATGCTATGAGTTCAAACAAGGATAATTATATATATATATATATACCTTTATAAGCTATAACATAGCATGCATTCACTTTACCTTTCAAGATACATTAGAAAGTTATTGCTTTTAGTTTTAAGTTCAGATGATTTTCGATAATTTTGAATGTAGATCTATTCTGATTTCTGATTTCAGAAAAAAAAATGGCGTCTATCACTCCGTGCCAATATTTGCGATGTTGATCCCGACAATTGTATTTCAGATCGTGAAAATACTTGTAATTTTTAAAGTAAATCGTTTATAATTATTTACCTTTATTTGTACATATATAATATTTCAAAATTTAGGGAGATGGGTTCCCTTTGAAAATCATCATGAGAAAGCCCCAGAGACATATATACACATGTCTCTGGTACACCACAGTGGTTCCCTCTCCTATGAATAATGAGCTATACCAAGTCTTGGATCAAAAAAGGATTTTTTATAATATGAAAGAGAAAACAGAAGACATCTGACCAAGCTGTATGATATCAATCACCAACAAGAGCAACGCATAGCGTGACAAAATACACCCGTCGCTTAGCTTGAAGGGGAGGATTTTGAAAGTATGTAATCCATCCCTAATGGGTCGTTCTGTATCCCACCTACAAGGATTTCTAACCAAGTAGTACTACGACCTTCACCTTTGACATTGAAGAACAATAAACGTTGTTGTCTTGGTATGAGGAGTAAGTGTACCAAGTTTGACAATCCTAGCTCCAACGGTTTGGGCTGTATCGGGTCTACAAGGGACCTCTGACCTTGAAAAACAATATGTGTCTTTGTCTTGGCATGAAAAGTGAGTGTGCCAAGTTTGACAGTACAATGGTTCGGCTTTATCCTGTCTACATGGGTTTCCTCCCAAGTAGTACTACGACCTTGACCTTTGACCTTGAAAAAATTGTCTCGGCATGAGGAGTGAGTGTACCAAGTTTGGCAGTCCTAGTCTCAACGGTTTGATCTGTATTCTGCCTACAAGAGTTTTCTACCAAGAAGTACTAAGATCTTGACCTTTTGGCTTGAGGAGTAAAGGTACCCAGTTTGACAGTCTAAGCCCTAACAGTTTGGTTTGCACAGTGCCTACATTTCGTTCCTACAATAGGCGTCTTTTTCTTGGCATGAGGAGTAAGCGTACCAAGTTTGACCGTCCTAGCCTCAACGTTGGATCTGTATCCTGCCTACAAGGGTCTCCTACCAAGTAGTAATTGGTCCTTGACCTTTGACCTTAAAAAAATAGGTGTCTTTGTCTTGGCATGAGGAGTAAAAGTACCAAGTTTGACAGTCAGTCCTAACGGTTTGGCATGTATCCTGCCTACAAGGTCGTTCACTCCCAGTAGTCCTATGACCTTGACCTTTGACCTCTGACCTTGAAAAACAATATGTGTCTTTGTCTTGGCATGAAAAATAAGTGTACCAAGTTTGACAGTCCAATAGTTTGGGCTGTATCCTGTCTACATGGGTTTCCTCCCAAGTAGTACTACGACCTAGACCTTTAATCTCTGGCCTTGAAAAACAATAGTCTTCTTTGTTTTGGCATGAGGAGTGAGTGTACCAAGGTGGCAGCCCTAGCCTCAAAGGTTTGATCTGTATCCTGCCTACAAGGGTTTTCTACCAAGCAGTACTACGATCTTGACCTTTGAGCTTGAAAAACAGTAGGTTTCTTTGTCTTGGCATAGGGAGTACAGGTACCAAGTTTGACAGCCTTAGCCCTAACAGTTTTGTCTGTACACTTCCTACAAGTTCCTTCCTACCAAATAGTACTACGACCTTGATCTTTGACCTCTGACCATGAAAAACAATAGGCGTCCTTGTCTTAGCATGAGGAGTAAGTGTACCGAGGTTGACAGTCCTAGTCCCAACGGTTTGACCTGTATCCTGTCTGCAAGGGTTTCCTACCAAGTAGTACTACGACCTTGACTTTTGACCTCTGACTTTAAAAAACAATAGGCGTCTTTGTCCCGTCATAAGGAATAAAATTACGCTAACCTCAACGGTTTGATCTGTATCCTGCCTTCAAGGTCGTTCCTATCAAATAATACTCAACTTTGACATTTGACCTCTGATACTGAAAAAAAGAAGGCGTCTTTGTCTTGGCATAATGAGTAAGTGTACCAAGTTTTAGTCCCAACGGTTTGGTCTGTATTCTGCCCACAATGTTGCTCCTACCAAGTAACACTATGACCTTGACCTTTGACCTCTGTATAGTTATATTACCTCCATAAAATGGCAAATAGTTACCCCACTACCCCTTGATATACACATAACATGGCTATCTGATAGACATATAAATGGCTATACAGCCATTCACCTACACCCTGACATACATATGAATGGCTAAACATCCACCTACCCACCTCTGATATACATATAAATGACTAAATAGCTACCCACCCATCCTTGATAAACATATAGATAGAGTAGGTGAACTCATTTTTATCATTTTATTTTTCTATAAGAATGGTCCTAACAGGGTAAATACCCCGTGCGTCAAAAAAAAAAAAAAAAAAAAAAAAAAAAACTGAAACATGCAATAATTCAAGATCCAAGATACATCACTGGTATAAGTGCTATGGATGTCCCACTTGTATATACTTAGGTAAAATCAATAAAAACAAGAATTCTGGTATGTGTGTACTCTGACCTTGACCTTGTAGATACGACCTTGTTTCAAGGTCATAACACGCCTATGGGTCATGGAGAGCAGTTATGTAATGTATAATCTCTATCCAACATACACGGAAGAAGCTATGGCCTAAATAGATTGGGGGGTTGCACTGTGACCTTGACCTTGGATATATGACCTTGTTCAAGATCATGACACACCCATCAGCCATGGATAACACTTGTGTGACTCGAAGATGAATTCCAGGTTTTTTGTGCACTGTGACCTTATCCTTGGAGATATGACCTTGGTTTAAGATCATGACACACCCTTGGGTCATCAACAACACTTGTGTGAAATATGATGTCCCTGCAATGAAATAGAATGAAGTTATGGCCCGGACAAAAGTTCTGGCTATGTGTACAATGTGACCTTGACCTTGTAGATATGACCTTGGTTTAAGTCATGACACACTCATGGGTTGTGTTAAATATAACCTCCCTCCAACGTAACGAAAGAAGTTACGGCTCGGACAAGAATTCCAGCTACGTGTGCACTGTGACCTTTACCTTGTAGATACGTCCTTGGTTTCACGGCCATGACAATCCAATTTGGCATTAAGAAATTATGGCCCGGGGAAGTATTTTGGCAATGTGTATACTGTGGCCTTAACCATGAAGATATGACATCGGGTCGAAGTCATGACAAATCCTCAGATCATACACAACAATTGTGTGAAATATTATCCAGATCCAGATTGGCAGTAAGAAGTTATGGCGCGGACAAGGATTTTTGCATGTTTGCACTGTACCCTTGACCTTGTAGATATGACCTTGGGTCTAGGTCATGACACACTCTAGGCTCATGAACAACAATTGTTTTAAATATTATCCAGATCCAATTTGGCATTAAGAAATTATGGCCCGGGGAAGTATTTTTACTATGTCTGCATTGTGACCTTGACCTTGAAGAAATGACCATGAGTCAAGGTCATGACACACCCATGGGTCATGGCCAATAGTTATGCGAACTTCGCTGCAGGGAGATATTTCACATAAGTGTTGTTTATGACCCAAGGATGTGCCATGATCTTGAACCAAGGTCATATCTCCAAAGTCAAGGTCACAGTGCACAAAATCTGGAATTCCTCTTCGGGTCATAGCTTCTTCATTATAAGTTGGAAAGAGAGTATATTTCACACAAACATTGTCCATGACCTATGGGTGTGTAATGGCATTGAACCAAGGCCACATCTTCAAGTCAAGGTCACAGTGCACACATAGCAAAAATCTTTGTCCGGGCCACAACTTCTTACTGTCGTGTTGGATCTAGATAAGATTTCACACAATTGTTGTCCCCAACTCAAGAATTTGTCATGAACTCGACTTGAAGTCTTACTCCCCCCCCCCTACTTATACTCCAGGCACATCGATATATTAACGTTAAAACGCGTGGCCAAAATGGTTCTCAATTGAATTCGCCTCATCTCTCACCTAAACACATATGTAAAGTTGACATTCAAATCAAATTATGTGCATTTAAGGTGGCGATATTTGTTTACAGTGTTTCATTCCTGTTAATTTTTATTCAAATCAGTGCAACAAGACGTTTATCAAATGATTTAACACATCATTCAAGTATAAATAAAAACACACATAACTTTAAAATGAGAACAAAAGTAAAACCGACAAAAATGTGTATCTTCGCGTAACATACATAATAAGTATTAATAACAAAAGTAAAAAC
Source organism: Pteria penguin (assembly GCA_035048485.1). Classification (NCBI taxonomy): domain Eukaryota; kingdom Metazoa; phylum Mollusca; class Bivalvia; order Pterioida; family Pteriidae; genus Pteria; species Pteria penguin. The sequence goes on from CM068580.1 coordinate 12,274,018, forward strand.
AACAAAAACGTTTATCTTCACGTAACATAAACTGAAACAAAAATACTTATTTATAAAATACCGCCGGTATTTCAAATGAAAAATGTGACGTTAAAACAGTTCAAAAATTTAATTCTGAAGCGTATTCAACATAAGCAGTTTATAAAACGAAGCACTGGCACATTATCCATTGGTTTATATATCACAATATTAGTAAAGTGTACACAACACTAAGGCTTAAAAAAATATCTTTGTTTCCTATAACCCGACCGACCCCTCAAAAATGGCGCTGACTGATTTTTTTCGCCATTTACAAGCGCCGCCATTTCCGGAATCGAAATTCCGGAATCGGTTTTCTGAAACTTCACATTGTTGTAGCCTGGTACCCGAGGCCTTCCGATGTGCCAAAGCACGAAGGCCTGGAAGCGGGTACCGAATGGCTGCCCCCATAGGAGAATTCAAAATGGCGTCGACTACGGTAAGTTAGCATTGGCAGCATATAATTCGGGCCAGTTTGGTCAATTCTCATTGGTTCATTTTGATTCTAACAGCAGATTTCAACATTTAATGATAAGAAACATACATTATAGCTGTTATTTTGACAAAGAACCACAATTTTATTGAGAAAACAGTGAGTGAAGCGATCGGCGAGATTGCGCAATCACACTGGCTACCACCCATACACAATAATGAAACATATTTTATTCGCACAAATGGTCAGTAACAACTTACTACATACATACATACACGTTATTAGACTTTACTTTGTATGATTAGACTGTTAAATATGTATGGCATTCCTCACAATCATTGTATTTTAAGGCTAGTTCAATATACTCTGATCTTTGTAAGGCTGTACTATTGCAATACAGAATATAATTTCTATTGAAACGGTCGGGTGGTGAAGGTATGAGCCGACCGTTTCAATAGAAATTATACAGAATATAGTGACACCCATTGATTGATTTGCTCATATATTGAAATGTTTACCAGTTTAGAAGAAAAACTAGGTTTTAGAGTATAGTAAGATCCAGATTTTTGTACTACAGGTAAATTTGATGTCACTGAATAGGGACATGAAAATAAACTGCTTTAGTGTAACTGGATAGCACGTCTCATGCACACATTTTCGTTGCAGTGAGAAAGTCTAGGTTCAAATCCTAGGGGCAGTGAAATGAATTGATTTATACATTTAAATCATCACACAATCTTTGGTGAGCAAGTATAGGAATTGTTGATATTGTAGGCTATCACTAAAATTCACTCTTATTTGCATCCACTGCCAGAGGAAAAAGTATCCTTATTCTTTATGTTTGATTATGACCATTCTTTCATGAAGAGTAGGAAAAGAATGAGGGGGACACCCAAATGGAAAACACCAATCTAGTTTTTAAAGATACAATCAAATCCAGTTTCTATATGTTTAATTATTTATCTTAATAATCTTGCAAATTAACTCTATTTACATTTGGCTTCATTATTTACACATCATCACATGTTTTTATGGATGTTGTTAAAGACAATTATAGTATTATTACATGTGTTTTGGTTCAATTTTTGTTAGATTCTGTAAAAGCATCATGCTTTTAGAACAACTTGGGTATATTGTTCACCCCAGTTTATCAGTATGTCAGTTGATGTGTTGACCAAATTTTGCCAGATGACAACTTGAGAATGCTTTGCCTTGACATGCATCGTACTGGTATTCATCGAACTGGGTTAACTCCTGTAACTCATTACAAAAGAAAAATCAACAACATTTACATGTAGCAATGGTCAATAATTATCTATGCCATACAGCAGTGTAAAAGTTTTATATTCATGATGTAGTGTAACAGTTATACTATATATACAATACATCATGTATACACATACATATACCTATATTCTTATAATTATGTAAGGGGCAGGCTTGGTGTAGTGGCTAAGTGCTGGGCTTGGGATGCCGACGATCTGGGTTCGATTCCCGGGTTGCGCCACTATGTTTAAGAGGTTGGTTACATGTACCTCCTGCTTCCATGTCACAATATAACTGAAAAATTGTTGAAAGCAACGTAAAACACCAATCATTACCAACCAATATAATTATGTATATATTCATGCAAACACACACATATACATGTATACATAAACACACATGCATACATGGTAACACACATGCACACATAATCACACATTTTCCGCCTTTGTTAATGCATTTGTAATATTAAACAAACATTTTTATTCACAATAATATCTGCCTTTATTGTATGAAATGTTGATTTTCTGCAGTCCTCTGGATGGTCTGAGGTAGAGAAAGGATTCATCTCTAAATACTTATCTAGAAACCCTATTCCTGGTACTACATGTATTTCAAAAGAGTTTTGGTGAAAATGTGCCACCAACATGAATGAAGAACTGAACACAAATAGGACTGGTTAAGTCTGGTAATCATCGAAATGGCATTTTTGGGTAAGCTAAATCTTGTTTTATAACATTTGTGTTTTCTCTCAACATTTGCTTAAATCAAAATATGAGAGATGGATAGAAGGCGCTTGTTGTATGTATATCCAAAGCAACCTCAATATCATGCTCTGTCAACTGTAAAAAAGCTCAAAATTAAACAAACAAGATTTAAAGAGATGTTAAAAAAGCTGGACAATTCAACAATGTTGTCACCAACATATATTTATATTTTTTTCATTATCTATAAATGATATTTTAAAGTAAAACATTTAACTGCCCCTAGGATTTGAACCTAGACTTTCTCACTGCAATGAAAATGTATGCATGAGATGTGCTATCCAGTTACACTAAAGCAGTTTATTTTCATGTCACTCCCTATTCAGTGACATCACAATCAATGGGTGCCACTATATTCTGTATTGCAATAGTACAGCCTAAAATACAAAGATCAGAGTATTGAACTAGCCCTAAAGTACAGCTAGTGATTCTGAGAAATGTCATGCATACTTAACAGTCTAGTCATACAAAGTAAAGTCTAATAACGTGTATGTATGTATGTAGTAAGTTGTTACTGACCATTTGTGCGAATAAAATATGTTTCATTATTGTGTATGCGTAGCCAGTGTAATTGCGCAATCTCGCCGATCGCTTCACTCACTGTTTTCTCAATAAAATTGTGGTTCTTTGTCAAAATAACAGCTATAATGTATGTTTCTTATCATTAAATGTTGAAATCTGCTGTTAGAATCAAAATGAACCAGTGAGAATTGACCAAACTGGCCCAAATTATATGCTGCCAATGCTAACTTACCGTAGTCGACGCCATTTTGAATTCTCCTATGGGGGCAGCCATTCGGTACCCGCTTCCAGGCCTTCGTGCTTTGGCACATCGGAAGGCCTCGGGTACCAGGCTACACATTGTTGTTATTTTCGGTGTTTTTGAAAAAAATATGGCGACCCTCATGGCATCAAGCCTCGTCGTACATGATGAATTATGTTGAACAATACCTTTTATTATACATTATGTATGTCCATCTGAATGTCAAGACATTTTTCATAGAAAAAAAAAAAGAAAGAAAAAGAAAAACCTACCTACCGACCCTATCTTTTTAGGTCATGTTACATGAAACAAACATATTTTTTTGGCCTAATGATTAAACGTTAATCACCAAATATATATATATAATATAATATAATAAATAAATAGATAAGTAACCCCCAACCCTAAAAGTATGTGCATCTGCGGTACATGTAACTGTTACATTGCTCTTTTTAACTTTTTAATTCTTTTTGACGAAAAATAACTTTCAACGCCGGATGAACTTTCATTTTGTCAACGGGGGAAAGCCCAGTTGAATGTACAGTTACGACGACTTGAGGTAGTATCACCGTCAGTGAAGGGACAGGCCTGCAAAGGATAGTGTTAAATGGAAATCCTTCCCCTGAATACCAGAAAGACAATGCAGTTATAGAAAGTAGTAGTGTAAAGACCAATGCTTTTATTGTTTAGTTTATTTCATATTAGCATAGACTTTATCCTGTTATTTGCCCCCTCTCTCTAAGTATTTTTACAATGTCTCGTTTTATTCCGTATAATACGGAAAAAAGCAAATGAAAATTAATAAAAAGTTTTCAAACATGCTGTTTTAGTCAAATAGACATGAACTATTAGGCTATATCCTGTTTCATTAATTTCCATTTGCCTTATTCCGTATTATAGGGAATAAAACGAGACATGGTAAAAATACTTAGAAAGAGCAAGGCAAATAACAGGATATAGCCTAATAATTGTTGTCTGTTTGACTAAAACAGCATGTTTGAAAGCTTTTTATTAATTTTCATTTGCTTTTCTCCGTATTATACGGAATAAAACGAAACAATGTAAAAATACTTAGAGACAGGGGGCAAATAACAGGATATAGCCTAAAGCTAGATATAGCCATGCCAGTTTCAAAGAATAATGCTTGCAAGTCGATTAGACTTGACTTCACATGCTGCTGCAGATGGTGTGTTACGTTACTCTTTCTACTTTCACTTTCCCTCACTGACTTGAGGAAAATGAACGGTGCAAGTCTTCTGGTATGTTCTCATTTAGCCAAACATGGACTAACATCAGGTAAAAAAAGCTATAGTCTGTTTATATATTTGCACCCAAAATCCGTAGAACTGAATAATGATGAACAAATATAAAAGAAGAAATTAACATTAAGACACGTTTTTCTTATATTGTTATTCAATGTATAATATAAGGAAATTTTGTATCTTGTATCTTAATGCTCGGTATGGTATTAAAAACCTACTACGAGTAAATTGTATAGACCTATAACTTAGAGAGGGGTGTCCAGATTTTGCCTTTCACTCCCACACGCACTGGCGCAAAAAAGAGGAAGACAGCAACTCTTTCAATCTTGCCTGTGGTGGTCGATGTGGTGCAGCCGAGGTGCATTTTATTATTAGCTTAAATGAGCTCTTATGTGAACTGTTGTCAGCTGTATCTATGTCATGTTTGTTTATCAACATAAAGATAAGTAACGTGCACATTATTGCGGTGGTGTAGCGTGGTATGTTTTTGAGTGTAGGTAAAATGAAGCCATTTGAAGTCTTACTGAAGCGCGAAGCGCCGAAAGGGGGCAAGTGCGGAAGTGGGTCATCCCCCCGCTGGTGGGGATTTGGGGAAATTTGTGAAATGTGACACAAAATAATGCAATCTGAGAAAATTTTTCGTTGCATATATGCATTGTTTCGCTTTCAAATTTTCTGTCCTATAATCAGTTTGAATGTTAGAAAAACTCCTGAAGTTACAGCGTTGGTATATTCTTCGAGCTATACCACATCAAAGCCCACCATCAATACTGTTTGTTCTGTTAATGTTTGGCCAACAACACATGTAATTTTCTTTTTTCTAAAGGTCAGACATACTAGTACCTCCCAAGGACGTATATTTGGTTTTATTATATGTAGGCTAAAATGTTTTGTTACGTTTCACCTTCGGGGTTTCTTGGGGGTTTTTTTTTGTTTGTTTTTGTTGTTGTTGTTTTTTTAAAACTCTTTTTCAAAGAATTTCGTCGAAATTTCGTCTTTAAAATTGATTTACACTTTTGAAACATGTATGTCTTGTGACTGTATATGGCAATTTTAGCTAAGAGGGTTGATCTCTGGAGACAAAGTTGGAACACTTCGCTCTTTTTTTTATACCAATGTAATACATGTAATTATATAGGCTAGATTCGAAAATCCGTGCATTGCACCGGCAAAGATGGTTTATAACATATACTTATACAACTCTCTCTCTCTCTCTCTCTCTTAAGATTTTTATACATTTTTCTGCTTGCATTTTTTTTTTGTGTAGGCACTTGCCTTTTGCCTAAATGGAAGCTACGCCACTGTTACATAAATTATCAGTTTAATAATAATACTGTAAAATGCGTATATTTCGTAAGAAAGTAGATAGAAATGGTATTTAGATATATCTCACTGCTTCTGGTGAGTCCGTTGCTAAGATCAGTGGTGTACATTTGTAGCTAAAAAATTTTCAATTTCTGTTGAAAGGAATACGGCGGTTGATTCGGTGGTAATCGCTATCCGCATAGCAGTTTAGTTTTGGAATTGTTTATGAATTAAGTGTCTTAAGTGACATAAATGAAAGAAATCCAACCGCAGTAACTACTGTAAAACATTTGATATTAAAATTGGCTCGTTCAGACCCCGAGTATGTGAAGAAATTAAATTATGGGATGAGTTTGGAAAATGGCTTTACTTTTTCATTTCCATCTGGTTTTTTTTTTCTTTTTATTCTGTGTGGATCATTTTGCTTTGTTATGGTGTGTGTAATTGCCTGAGCCAAACTAAACAGATATTGATTATATGACTTATTACACTAACAATTATTTGTATCAAGGATGTGTAGTTTAAACTATACTTCCCTGTTTGTATCTTTAATTTTCTAATTAATTCAGTAAAGAGTCCATACAACATGTGCTTATGTTATAGCTTTACTGTGTTACAACTATCTTTGTTTTATTTTACTGAACACTTCTGTCTTGTGACTGTATTCTACATATACCTATGTTGTTTGTATGTGTGTAGGTGTGTGTGTGTGTGTGTGTGTGTGTGTACGTGTATTTGTTTATGCTAGCTGTACTGTGTTGCAATTGCATATGTATGCCATGTATTGCTAGATGCTTCTTGTCCAGTGATATAATTGTGTTATATGTATTTGTGTTCATATGAATTAATTTGAACAGAAATACTTTGTGCCGTAATCACTGGTATATAATTTATCATGGGCCTCCTTTTTGGTCAAAAGTCTGATCCCGATAGCATAAAAAGAGAACTTTTTATGAACCCCCCCCCAACAAACAAAACCGATGTCCGGGCAAGAAAGTCCTTCTAAGTGATTGCTGAACTTGCAGCTAGTGCTTCGATAATAAGGAAGTTAATTTTAATTGTTTTAATTGACTGTGGAATAGGTATCAATCGTAATATTTAATACCTGCTCGGTTACTGTGAGCAAGCAAGAAAAATCAATTACATTTTTGTAAGTAATCAACAAGTGCTTTATACATAAAATGACGCAATCTGAGATCATTTTCCTCTTCATTTTGGGGGTGGGGGGAGCTTGAATATCGTACGTAAACCCCTGATTCTTTCAGAACTATTAGGGGAAACATAGATATTTTGTTTGCCCTATCTTGATTAGATATATTATTGAACGTTTTATCAGAAATTTTTTCACAAAAGTTTGAATTTTGATTGATATCGATATCTCCATTACATTGTAATTATTCATTATGAATTGTTTTTCATGTAATTTTATTCCAACCTGATTAAATACTTATTATTTTAAATGATAAGAATTGTATGTATACAAAGATCTCTTGAATGCCATATGTATCGTACGTTAATTCTGTTAAAATTACTGCATTATGGACTTGAAAGGATATCTTAAAGGAGAAGGTGTTTTAATGTTCTATTTCTTTGAACAATCGAAATAAAGTATGTTTAAATCAACGGATATCTTTTTTTTTTATATAATTCAAAATACTACGGTATGATTCAGCTCATTCGTCTGATGTGACATATCTTCTCTGCTAATTGTAAAGTAAAACAAACATCATGGGTGAACAGATTAATATACAGTGACAATAAATTAAAATTCGTGTTCGATTGAATCATTTTATTGAATGGGTATCGCAAAAACATTAGAAATAATCATTTTCTAAAGATTGAAGCCAAAGTTTTTTCTAATTGTTATCCTCTTGGAGTACTGTGGGATTATTAGTTTCTCAACTTAAAAGAAAAAAAATGAGTGTGTATCCTGCATACAGCAATGGGGAAAAGGTTATATTGCATGTATATCAATTATAAGTAGATCAGTGTCCAGTAAATCTTTCAAGTTTGTATATATCCTTATAAACCTAGACAAAAGTTGGAACTATTATTCAATTTCGCCTTCAAACAAGTGAATCGAACACGCTAATACTTTCTGATGATAGAAATGATAACGATAATAGAGTGTTCGATTATTCTAGAGTAATGGAATAAACTGAAATCAGATGAAATAAATAGAATCATATTTGGTTTGATTTCATTCAATCGTTTATGTCTTAAAAGAAAATATCCGGTATAGTTACAAGATTTGTGTTTGTTTCAGATTGTGCAGTTAACAGACCTGTAGAAATTCACCACTTAGCAATAAGGATGTTTGAAAGCTCTAGATGTTCAACGGAGCGGAGCAACTAAGAACACTGTTCAAAACAGAGTATGACAAAGCCCAGGATGAATAATTTGAATAATCTGGATCATTCTCAGTTAGCCGTTGACTTGGATGCTACAATTCAAAAAGGAATTGGATAGATCGATAGAAACTAAACGGAATTTAAGGTACATGTAATTATTTTATTGTTGAATTGCCGACTAGAAAGTCTGTATTTCCCAGTATGATCGTCTACAAACCTTCGAGAAAAAATTATTTGGATTTTTGTTTGATTCTTGTTTAAGGTCACACCAATATTATTGCACTTATATGGTAATGGCATCTGCCTGATGTAATGCACAGAAATTTAAATATTTGTAATGGACCCATCAGAAGCAGTGTCACGTCTATCGTTGCCCGCTTTTTAACCGTCCGAAAGACGTCAACGGTTGGATTCGAACCCTGCACATCTTGTTAATAAACCAAGCACCTAACCGACTGAACTACGCCGGCTAAACTAATTTGGAACCCCCCCCCCAAAAAAACCCCCCAAAAATATAAAAAGAAGAGACAAAAAAAAAAAAAAAACCAAAAAAACAAAAAACAAAAAACAAACAAACAAAACAAAAAAACCAAACCTCCCTCATATGTTATATAGCCATGTGATTAGAAAAGGATATTGTATGATGCTTTATTTTTCGACATGACTGCATTTTGTTTGTGTGGTACAGGCGATCCGGGTGCGAGTCGCAGATTGTACTCCGTATGCAAAGTAAACTGTAAAACGTTTCCGTATGCTAAGTAAGGAAATGTATCGAATAATTTTAGATATACAGTTTTTTTTTTCACAAATCCATCCGTTAATGTACTGTAAACATTTTGGTATGTTTTGTATTCTGTAAAAACTATCTCCGTTTGCTCAGTATGACGTAAACCATTCCGTGTGCCAAGTATGCTGTAAAACATGTCCTTCTGCTTAGTATACTGTAAGCCATCTCCACATCGTGTAAAGCCGGTGTGGCCTAGTGGTAACGTGCTCATCTCCTGATCGGGAGGCCGGGTTTTGAGTCCCGCTCTGGCCATGTCGGTGTCCTGTCCTTCGGATGAGACAGTAAAAACCGAGGCACCGTGGTATGCATGGTACGTTAAAGATCCCTCTCTGCTTCGGGTGGGTCCGTTGCAAAGGTCAAAATTTGTATGCCGCGCATCAGGCAGATGCCGTCACCATATACGTGAAATATTCGTGGTGTGACGTTAAACAAAAATCAATCAATCAATCAATTAACCACATTGTGTAAAGCATCTCTGTATGATTAGTTAAAGCTGGCCTCTCACCATAAAAAGCCGAGGCGTTTCGAAATTTTTTTTTTACGGGAGGGAAGTTGACCTAGGTCAACCTCATTCCCGTATGTTTTATGAATATTAAATGAACGCCTGACCCAATGTCGTCCACGGTATAAAAGAAACAGGCGGAGTCATGCAACCGTGACATTTGATCGAAGACAAGACATGGGGTCGCAAACAGAAGTACATGTAATTGTGATTATCTCTGTATATTTCATTTTTTGTTTCTTCATTTTTTGAAGTAACATACATAAATAGTACAAAGTTAGTTATAATAAAAGATCACATGATACTGTAATGTTGTAAAAACCACCCACCCAACCGTACGTAACGTAAATAAACAAATTTTAAAGTTGAACGAACAAATTATATTACATGTACTAGTTATCTAGAAATTGTAATATGACCAGGTATGACATATATCATAATGTACAAATAGTATCGTGTGCAGTTGAACTTGTAACGAACCCACCTTCTCCATGCAAATGTAAAAAGGCAAATAAGATATAGGTAATTTGAAAACTTACGATATTCAGGTAATACTATCCTTTCTCCAAATTACAAGAGCCAAATTTTAATACCCCACAACAGACCACACATTTGGAAAGCATAATTTTATTTATACATGCATACTCAGTGGCGGATCCAGGATTTTCGAAAGGGGGCATGGGTTTTAACCAAACTTCTCAGCCATTTTTGGTGCAAAATCTGGATTTTTACTAGTAAATATGTGACCAAAGGGGGGGGGGCGGCCCTCCCCACCCCTCGAAATCCGCCACTGATACTTTACCGTAAACAAATACACATTAGTCTACACATCCGTTTGTTGACACATCTTTTAGAGTGTTCGAATAAGTAACATACAAACAGGAAATGATATAGATTGAAGACGAAGTCTTCAAAATTATACACAAGATTCTGTTCACGATCCTACATAGTGGATGCATACTGAATAATGTTATTTGTAAAATATGTGTCTCATTGAACTTACACATCAGGGGCGAACGAAGCGATTTCGAATGAAAAAGGGAGGGGCTGCCGATCTAAAGTGTAATTTGGTAACTGTACAGCAAAGAAAAGGATCTGTCTCTTATATTGCCAGGAAAGAATTTTATGACATAAGGGATGTGTGTGCAAGGGGAAGGGGTGGGTTCCTATCATCCGTACCACCCATGCCACTTTCTCTGGATCTGCCAATGGAGAACCATACAGATTAATTACTTTTTCGATTTGGAAAGGGGGAATTTTTACAGTTTTGTCCCAGCCCTTTCATTACGTATAGCCACAGTCCAAGATACATTGGACAAAGCAATGCAGTGTCTAAATTGTGAAAACAAAAATCTGCGTCAGACATAAAGGTTCCAGCATCAAAATTAATTAATAAACCTTGTGTATAAAAATTACTGAAAAAGTAGGGTTATTCAGTCCCACGATCCCAACCGCCTGTCCTGACGTCTGGATTCACAAAGGTGTTATTTTTATTTTATTTCATTTCATTTTATTTCAAGAACAAACATTTTTCATCAATAATAGTACGGAAACAGAAAACTATATGACGCTTTTGTGATAATTTATATTATTATTGACGGGATAGTACGGTGTTTATACAAATTCAAGAACTAATAAAATTTTTAGCTAAACAACCTGCCTTTTTGAAACACGAATGCCCTAGCGGCAAATAAACATAGCTATCAATGTCCTACAGATATAATTAGTATTAATAAAAATGTTGTTCGTTTATGACTATTCGACTTGACATGGATCTCTATTCATAAAATTATACAAAATCATGCGGAACTTCTTACCCATCCACCACTGCTGTCACACTTCCCAAAGGAAAGAATAGATAAAAAGAACATATGTTGTTTGAAGAACAAACAGTTTTTTTTCTTCTCTCCATCATTTCTGTCTCTGTAAATGTTAAAATACTTGTAATCGAACACTCTGAATTCAGAAAAGTGTCCTTTGGTTGGTTGGTTGGTTGGTTGGTTGATTGGTGTTTTACGTCGCTTTCAACAATATTTCAGTTATATCGCGACATGGAAGCAGGAGGTTACCAACCTCTTAAACATAGTGGCGCAACCCGGGAATCGAACCCGGATCGTCGGCGCCGCAAGCCAAGCGCTTAACCACTACACTACGCCTGCCCCTAAGTGTTCTATGGAATGCTGTATATTAATTTCGAATTTAATTTTATTTTTGAGGTGAGGTGGGAAGGAGAAGAAATCAGGGAAGGGATGGGATGCAAGGGAAAAGTGTAAATTTGAGGGCAGTGAACTTGAACGAATGCCACCCCGGTAGAATTAAATATGGAAGACGGGTTTAAAGAGTAAGGCAAGAAGCGGTAATGTTTAGCCAGACAAGATCCCTGCATCTCCTATCTGTGGTGGATCATGTAATGAATTGTAATAACATATACATGTTTACACTATACTGTACATGAAGAGTTGCATCCGTATTGTATTGTATAAGATCAGTCAAAAATGAAATAATAGACACATAACTAAATTGTTTTAAAGGAATTAAATAAATGTAAAAATGTAAATAAATGAACCCATCTAGTGGTGTAAATGTTAAATATCTATGTACTGTACATAGTGAGGAAACAAAGTTTTCATACGTTTTGTACAGCCATGCTGACTGTCCGTGCAGGTCGCGCCAGTTAAATGCCACGGTTTGTCGATTTGACATTTCTTTTTAAATGGTGAGCGAGAGCATTTGGGTCAGACGTTCATTTAGTATTCATAAGATATTCGGGAGCGAGATTGACATAGGTCGACCTTGCTCCCGTAATTTTTTTTTCGAAACATCTCGGCTTTTTATGGTGAGAGGCCAGCTTTAAGGAATGACTGTCTTTTTTTCTAGGTTCATGGGGAATGAACTTAGGTGAGAAACAAACAAATCACGTAAACTGCGAGATGTCTTCTCACTTAGCCAATATTTGGTATTTTCTATGCTCAGGTAAGGCAAAGAAATATTGGCTAAGCAGGAATATTAGCGTATTTGCTATAGTCTGTTTTGTATTTAACGTTGGGTACAGGTAATATATACATATAAACCATATAAGAATATTGAAGAAAAACATAAGTCATATCAGTTTAATTACAATATTTAATCATGAAAATTTAACAAAAAGATTCATCTTGATATGATCAACTTTACACAAAGTAAGTTTTGGTAATATAACTGCATAATCTATGAAATCATATACATTGTAAATAAATAAAAATCACATTTATTCCATCATGTTAAGTATAATTAGTACAATTATTGAATAGAACACAATATCATTTAAATTCCAGGTTGATGAAATCGAAGAATATCGTTGCATACACTTTAATTTTGTTATCACATGAATATGACGCAAATGGGAAATGATTCAAATGAAGATCAATACAAAATCACACAAATCTATTCCAAATTGACGAGATAAGATGCGGAGTCTGCAAACTGAAGCAATCCTATTTCACCATTCCTGAATTTGGCTTCCAGCTGGCGCAATCTTGATTCTAGAATTCTGTATTTCTTTTTTCGATTTTCAATTAACATATTTAAGTTGCGGTGATCATCTTTATAATTATTTTTTTCTGCATGTAAGTATGCTTATAAAACATGATAAATTTCTATCAGCTTGGAGTAATTAAAGCTAAATTATATACATCGATCACTGAAATAGTACTACGCATGTAGATGTACTAGCTAAAAATAACACATCTTAAATGTTGATAAGCATTCTTTTTTATACATTCTTTTATTTCCTATTCTTAAACTAATTCACTTAAAATTCAAGATATCTAGTTAAAATTCATGTCAGCTTGGAGTAAATAAAATTTAATATAATCCAATATATAAAAGATGAATATCAATCAATAGAAATTTTATATATTTATTTAATCTTAAACAAATTTTTCCACAATATATAGTTATTTAATTTTATAAAAGGTTATTTAAATATTTATCAAAATACACAATTCTTTACTAATTCCCTTAATTGTAAACAATTATAGAATAGACTATAGCATAAAAACCGTCCAGGTAAGAAATCTGAAATATTGGCTACATGGGAATACGGAATTTCAAAATATTGGCTAGGTAGGAATGAACAACTGCAACTGTGAAGTGGTTCTCGAATGATTTGTTTATTTCTCACCCAAGTTCATTCCCCATGAACCTAGAAAAAAGACAGTCATTCCTTATATTTACCATGCATTTTAACAGGTTCTTTTTTGAAAACAAAATATCAAATTCCCCGTTATCAAACTGGCAAGGACCGAATTTTTCATGAAGATGAAAAGCACTTCCGCCATACTATATAGTGCATGTCTAGAATGCTAAAAATACTCTATCTGTCCAGGTAATTTTTTTAATTGCTCAAAATTAACAGATGCATTAATTTTGTCATTACAATTCTTACATTTAATTAAGTAAGCCCCGCCTCTTTTTATATTACTACGCATGTGATTTGCCATACGCCGGGTACTACCTCCATGACCCAAGTTCAAAGGGTGATGAACCGAGTCTGTTTAGCATGGTTCATAGAAGGAATTAGACTAGCATTATAAATATAATACTGAATATCATCTTCTTATGCTTAGTATACTCAATAACATCTCCGTATGCTTAGTATACTGTATAGCATCTCCTTACGCTTGGTATACTGTATAGCATTTCCTTCTGCTTAGTATACTCTATAACATCTCCGTATGCTTAGTATACTGTATATCATCTCCTTATGCTTAGTATAATGTATAGCATCTCCGTATGCTTAGTATACTCTATAACATCTCCGTATGCTTAGTATACTGTATAGCATCTCCTTATGCTTAGTATACTGTATAACATCACAATATGCTTAGTATACTGTATAACATCTCCGTATGCTTAGTATACTGTATAACATCTAACTATGCTTAGTATACTGTATAACATCTCCTTATGCTTAGTATACTCTATAACATCTCCGTATGCTTAGTATACTGTATAACATCTCCTTATGCTTAGTATACTCTAAAACATCTCCGTATGCTTAGTATACTGTATATCATCTCCTTATGCTTAGTATACTGTATAACATCTCCTTATGCTTAGTATACTGTATAACATCTCCTTATGCTTAGTATACTGTATAACATCTCCTTATGCTTAGTATACTGTATAACATCTCAGTATGCTTAGTATACTGTATAACATCTCAGTATGCTTAGTATACTGTATAACATCTCAGTATGCTTAGTATACTGTATAACATCTCCTTATGCTTAGTATACTGTATAACATCTCCGTATGCTTAGTATACTGTATAACATCTCCTTATGCTTAGTATACTGTATAACATCTCCTTATGCTTAGTATACTGTATAACATCTCCGTATGCTTAGTATACTGTATAACATCTCCGTATGCTTAGTATACTGTATAACATCTCCTTATGCTTAGTATACTGTATAACATCTCCGTATGCTTAGTATACTGTATAACATCTCCTTATGCTTAGTATACTGTATAACATCTCAATATGCTTAGTATACTGTATAACATTTCCTTATGCTTAGTATACTGTATAGCATCTCCTTATGCTCAGTATACTGTATAATATCTCCTTATGTTTAGTATACTGTATAGCATTTCCTTATGCTTAGTATACTGTATAACATTTCCGTATGCTTAGTATACTGTATAGCATCTCCTTATGCTTAATATACTGTGTAGCATCTCCTTATGCTTAGTAT
Organism: Pteria penguin; assembly: GCA_035048485.1. Lineage (NCBI taxonomy): Eukaryota > Metazoa > Mollusca > Bivalvia > Pterioida > Pteriidae > Pteria > Pteria penguin. The sequence goes on from CM068580.1 coordinate 12,289,210, forward strand.
ACTGTATAACATCTCCGTATGCTTAGTATATTGTATAGCATCTCCTTATGCTTAGTATACTGTATAACATCTCAATATACTTAGTATACTGTATAACATTTCCTTATGCTTAATATATTGTATGGCATCTCCGTATGCTTAGCATACTGTATAACATCCCCCTTATGCTTAGTATACTGTATAACATCTCCATATGCTTAGTATACTGTATAACATCTCCGCATGCCTAGTATACTGTATAACATCTCCGCATGCTTAGTATATTGTATAACATCTCCGTATCCTTAGTATACTGTATAACATATCCTTATGCTTAGTATACTGTATAACATCTCCGTATGCTTAGTATACTGTATAACATCTCCTTATGCTTAGTATACTGTATAACATCTCCGTATGCTTAGTATACTGTATAACATCTCCGTATGCTTAGTATACTGTATAACATCTCCTTATGCTTAGTATACTGTATAACATCTCCGTATGCTTAGTATACTGTATAACATCTCCTTATGCTTAGTATACTGTATAACATCTCTGCATGATTAGTGTACTGTATAACATCTCTTTATGCTTAGTATACTGTATAACATCTCAATATGCTTAGTATACTGTATAACATCTCCGTATGCTTAGTATACTGTATAACATCTCCGTATGCTTAGTATACTGTATAACATCTCCGTATGCTTAGTATACTGTATAACATCTCCTTATGCTTAGTATACTGTATAACATCTCCTTATGCTTAGTATACTGTATAACATCTCCGTATGCTTAGTATACTGTATAACATCTCCGTATGCTTAGTATACTGTATAACATCTCCGTATGCTTAGTATACTGTATAACATCTCCTTATGCTTAGTATACTGTATAACATCTCCTTATGCTTAGTATACTGTATAACATCTCCTTATGCTTAGTATACTGTATAACATCTCCGTATGCTTAGTATACTGTATAACATCTCCTTATGCTTAGTATACTGTATAACATCTCCGTATGCTTAGTATACTGTATAACATCTCCGTATGCTTAGTATACTGTATAGCATTTCCGTATGCTTAGTATACTCTATAATATCTCCGTATGCTTAGTATACTGTATAACATCCCCGTATGCTTAGTATACTGTATAGCATTTCCTTATGCTTAGTATACAGTATAACATCTCAATATGCTTAGTATACTGTATAACATCTCCTTATGCTTAGTATACTCTATAACATCTCCGTATGCTTAGTATACTGTATAACATCTCAGTATGCTTAGTATACTGTATAACATCTCCTTATGCTTAGTATACTGTATAACATCTCCGTATGCTTAGTATACTGTATAACATCTCTGCATGATTAGTGTACTGTATAACATCTCTTTATGCTTAGTATACTGTATAACATCTCAATATGCTTAGTATACTGTATAACATCTCCTTATGCTTAGTATACTGTATAACATCTCCGTATGCTTAGTATACTGTATAACATCTCCTTATGCTTAGTATACTGTATAACATCTCCGTATGCTTAGTATACTGTATAGCATCTCCTTATGCTTAGTATACTGTATAACATCTCCGTATGCTTGGTATATTGTATAACATCTCCGTATGCTTACTATACTATATAACATCTCCGTATGCTTAGTATACTGTAAAACATCTCCTTATGCTTAGTATTTTCTATAACATCTCCGTATGCTTAGTATACTGTATAGCATCTCCTTATGCTTAGTATACTATAACATCTCAATATGCTTAGTATACTCTATGACATCTCCGTATGCTTAGTATACTGTATAACATCTCCTTATGCTAAGTGTACTGTATAACATCTCCGTATGCTTAGTATACTGTATAACATCTCAATATGCTTAGTATACTGTATAACATCTCCGTATGGTTAGTATACTGTATGACATCTCCGTATGCTTAGTATATTGTATAGCATCTCCTTATGCTTAGTATACTATAACATCTCAATATGCTTAGTATACTGTATAACATCTCCGTATGCTTAGTATACTGTATGACATCTCCGTATGCTTAGTATACTGTACAACATCTCCTTATGCTTAGTATACTGTATAACATCTCCGTATGCTTAGTATACTGTATAACATCTCCGTATGCTTAGTATACTGTATAGCATCTCCTTATGCTTAGTATACTGTATAACAGCTCCGTATGCTTAGTATACTGTATAGCATCTCCTTATGCTTAGTATACCTTATAACATCTCCGTATGCTTAGTATACTGTATAACATCTCAATATGCTTAGTATACTGTATAACATCTCCTTATGCTTAGTATACTGTATAACATCCCCTTATGCTTAGTGTACTGTATAACATCTCTGTATGCTTAGTATACTGTAGAAGATCTCCGTATGCTTAGTATACTGTATAACATCCCCTTATGCTTAGTATACTGTATAACATCTCCTTATGCTTAGTGTACTGTATAACATCTCTGTATGCTTAGTATACTGTAGAAGATCTCCGTATGCTTAGTATACTGTATAACATCCCCTTATGCTTAGTATAATGTAGAATATCTCCTTATGCTTAGTATACTGTATAGCATCTCCGTATGCTTAGTATACTGTATAACATCTCCGTATGCTTAGTATACTGTATAACATCTCCGTATGCTAAATATAATGTAAAGGATCTCCCCCTGTTTAGTATACCGTAAACATCTGCGTAAGCTAAGCATGCTGTAGAACATCTCCGTATGCTTAGTATACTGTATAACATCTCCGTATGCTTTGTATACTGTATAACATCTCCTTATGCTTAGTATACTCTATAACATCTCCGTATGCTTTGTATACTGTATAACATCTCCTTATGCTTAGTATACTCTATAACATCTCCGTATGCTTAGTATACTGTATAGCATCTCCATATGCTTAGTATACTCTATAACATCTCCGTATTCTTAGTATACTGTATAACATCCCCGTATGCTTAGTATACTGTATAGCATTTCCTTATGCTTAGTATACAGTATAACATCTCAATATGCTTAGTATACTGTATAACATCTCCTTATGCTTAGTATACTGTATAACATCTCCGTATGCTTAGTATACTGTATAACATCTCAGTATGCTTAGTATACTGTATAACATCTCCTTATGCTTAGTATACTGTATAACATCTTCGTATGCTTAGTAGACTGTATAATATCTCTGCATGATTACTTTACTGTATACCATCTCTTTATGCTAAGTATACTGTATAACATCTCAATGTGCTTAGTATACTGTATAGCATCTCCTTATGCTTAGTATACTGTATAACATCTCTGTATGCTTAGTATACTGTATACGTCTCCGTATGCTTAGTATACTGTATAACATCTGCTTATGCTTAGTATACTGTATAACATCTCCTTATGCTTAGTATACTGTATAACATCTCAATATACTTAGTATACTGTATAGCATCTCCGTATGCTTAGTATACGGTATAACATCTCCTTATGCTTAGTATACTGTATAACATCTCAATATGCTTAGTATACTGTATGACATCTCGGTATGCTTAGTATACTGTATAACATCTCCTTATGCTTAGTATACTGTATAACATCTCCGTATGATTAGTATACTGTATAGCATCTCCGTATGCTTAGCATACTGTATAACATCTCCGTATGCTTAGTATAATCTATAACATATCCCTATGCTTAGTATACTGTATAGCATCTCCTTATGCTTAGTATACTATAACATCTCAATATGCTTAGTATACTGTATAACATCTCCGTATGCTTAGTATACTGTATAACATCTCTGTATGCTTAGTATACTGTATACGTCTCCGTATGCTTAGTATACTGTATAACATCTGCTTATGCTTAGTATACTGTATAACATCTCCTTATGCTTAGTATACTGTATAACATCTCAATATGCTTAGTATACTGTATAGCATCTCCGTATGCTTAGTATACGGTATAACATCTCCTTATGCTTAGTATACTGTATAACATCTCCGTATGCTTGGTATATTGTATAACATCTCCGTATGCTTACTATACTATATAACATCTCCGTATGCTTAGTATACTGTAAAACATCTCCTTATGCTTAGTATTTTCTATAACATCTCCGTATGCTTAGTATACTGTATAGCATCTCCTTATGCTTAGTATACTATAACATCTCAATATGCTTAGTATACTCTATGACATCTCCGTATGCTTAGTATACTGTATAACATCTCCTTATGCTAAGTGTACTGTATAACATCTCCGTATGCTTAGTATACTGTATAACATCTCAATATGCTTAGTATACTGTATAACATCTCCGTATGGTTAGTATACTGTATGACATCTCCGTATGCTTAGTATATTGTATAGCATCTCCTTATGCTTAGTATACTATAACATCTCAATATGCTTAGTATACTGTATAACATCTCCGTATGCTTAGTATACTGTATAACATCTCCGTATGCTTAGTATACTGTATAACATCTCCTTATGCTTAGTATACTGTATAACATCTCCGTATGCTTAGTATACTGTATAACATCTCCGTATGCTTAGTATACTGTATAGCATCTCCTTATGCTTAGTATACTGTATAACATCTCCGTATGGTTAGTATACTGTATAACATCTCCGTATGCTTAGTATACCGTAAAACATCTCCGTATGCTTAGTATACTGTATAACATCTCAATATGCTTAGTATACTGTATAACATTTCCTTATGCTTAGTATACTGTATAACATCCCCGTATGCTTAGTATACAGTATAACATCTCCTTATGCTTAGTATACTGTATAACATCTCCGTATGCTTAGTATACTGTATAACATCCCCTTATGCTTAGTATACTGTATAACATCTCCTTATGCTTAGTGTACTGTATAACATCTCTGTATGCTTAGTATACTGTAGAAGATCTCCGTATGCTTAGTATACTGTATAACATCCCCTTATGCTTAGTATACTGTATAACATCCCCTTATGCTTAGTATACTGTATAACATCTCCTTATGCTTAGTATAATGTAGAATATCTCCTTATGCTTAGTATACTGTATAGCATCTCCGTATGCTTAGTATACTGTATAACATCTCCGTATGCTTAGTATACTGTATAACATCTCCGTATGCTAAATATAATGTAAAGGATCTCCCCCTGTTTAGTATACCGTAAACATCTGCGTAAGCTAAGCATGCTGTAGAACATCTCCGTATGCTTAGTATACTGTATAACATCTCCGTATGCTTTGTATACTGTATAACATCTCCTTATGCTTAGTATACTCTATAACATCTCCGTATGCTTAGTATACTGTATAGCATCTCCATATGCTTAGTATACTCTATAACATCTCCGTATTCTTAGTATACTGTATAACATCCCCGTATGCTTAGTATACTGTATAACATTTCCTTATGCTTAGTATACTGTATAACATCTCAATATGCTTAGTATACTGTATAACATCTCCTTATGCTTAGTATACTGTATAACATCTCCGTATGCTTAGTATACTGTATAACATCTCAGTATGCTTAGTATACTGTATAACATCTCCTTATGCTTAGTATACTGTATAACATCTTCGTATGCTTAGTAGACTGTATAATATCTCTGCATGATTACTTTACTGTATACCATCTCTTTATGCTAAGTATACTGTATAACATCTCAATGTGCTTAGTATACTGTATAGCATCTCCTTATGCTTAGTATACTGTATAACATCTCTGTATGCTTAGTATACTGTATACGTCTCCGTATGCTTAGTATACTGTATAACATCTGCTTATGCTTAGTATACTGTATAACATCTCCTTATGCTTAGTATACTGTATAACATCTCAATATACTTAGTATACTGTATAGCATCTCCGTATGCTTAGTATACGGTATAACATCTCCTTATGCTTAGTATACTGTATAACATCTCAATATGCTTAGTATACTGTATGACATCTCGGTATGCTTAGTATACTGTATAACATCTCCTTATGCTTAGTGTACTGTATAACATCTCCGTATGCTTAGTATACTGTATAGCATCTCCTTATGCTTAGTATACTGTATAACATCTCCGTATGCTTAGTATACTGTATAACATCTCCGTACGCTTAGTATATTGTATAGCATCTCCTTATGCTTAGTATACTATAACATCTCAATATGCTTAGTATACTGTATAACATCTCCGTATGCTTAGTATACTGTATAACATCTCTGTATGCTTAGTATACTGTATACGTCTCCGTATGCTTAGTATACTGTATAACATCTCCATATGCTCAATACACTGTAAATATCCCCTTATGCTTAGTATACTGTATAACATCTCTGTATGCTTAGTATACTGTATAACATCTCTGCATGATTAGTATACGGTATAACATCTCCTTATGCTTAGTATACTGTATAACATCTCTTTATGCTTAGTATAATGTATAGCATCTCCGTATGCTTAGTATACTGTATAACATCTCCATATGCTTAGTATACTGTATAACATCTCCTGATGCTTAGTATACCTTATAACATCTCCGTATGCTTAGTATACTGTATAACATCTGAATATGCTTAGTATACTGTATAACATCTCCTTATGCTTAGTATACTGTATAACATCCCCTTATGCTTCGTGTACTGTATAACATCTCTGTATGCTTAGTATACTGTATAAGATCTCCGTATGCTTAGTATACTGTATAACATCCCCTTATGCTTAGTATACTGTATAACATCCCCTTATGCTTAGTATACTGTATAACATCTCTGTATGCTTAGTATACTGTATACGTCTCCGTATGCTTAGTATACTGTATAGCATCTCCTTATGCTTAGTATAATCTATAACATATCCCTATGCTTAGTATACTGTATAGCATCTCCTTATGCTTAGTATACTATAATATCTCGCTATGCTTAGTATACTGTATAGCATCTCCGTATGCTTAGTATACTGTATAACATCTCCGTATGATTTGTATACTGTATAACATCTCAGTATGCTAAGTATAATGTAACTCCCCCTGTTTAGTATACCGTAAACATCTGCGTAAGCTAAGCATGCTGTAGAACATCTCCGTATGCTTAGTATACTGTATAACATCTCCGTATGCTTTGTATACTGTATAACATCTCCTTATGCTTAGTATACTCTATAACATCTCCGTATGCTTAGTATACTGTATAGCATCTCCATATGCTTAGTATACTCTATAACATCTCCGTATTCTTAGTATACTGTATAACATCCCCGTATGCTTAGTATACTGTATAGCATTTCCTTATGCTTAGTATACAGTATAACATCTCAATATGCTTAGTATACTGTATAACATCTCCTTATGCTTAGTATACTGTATAACATCTCCGTATGCTTAGTATACTGTATAACATCTCAGTATGCTTAGTATACTGTATAACATCTCCTTATGCTTAGTATACTGTATAACATCTTCGTATGCTTAGTAGACTGTATAATATCTCTGCATGATTACTTTACTGTATACCATCTCTTTATGCTAAGTATACTGTATAACATCTCAATGTGCTTAGTATACTGTATAGCATCTCCTTATGCTTAGTATACTGTATAACATCTCTGTATGCTTAGTATACTGTATACGTCTCCGTATGCTTAGTATACTGTATAACATCTGCTTATGCTTAGTATACTGTATAACATCTCCTTATGCTTAGTATACTGTATAACATCTCAATATGCTTAGTATACTGTATAGCATCTCCGTATGCTTAGTATACGGTATAACATCTCCTTATGCTTAGTATACTGTATAACATCTCAATATGCTTAGTATACTGTATGACATCTCGGTATGCTTAGTATACTGTATAACATCTCCTTATGCTTAGTATACTGTATAACATCTCCGTATGATTAGTAAACTGTATAGCATCTCCGTATGCTTAGCATACTGTATGACATCTCCGTATGCTTAGTATAATCTATAACATATCCCTATGCTTAGTATACTGTATAGCATCTCCTTATGCTTAGTATACTATAACATCTCAATATGCTTAGTATACTGTATAACATCTCCGTATGCTTAGTATACTGTATAACATCTCTGTATGCTTAGTATACTGTATACGTCTCCGTATGCTTAGTATACTGTATAACATCTCCATATGCTCAATACACTGTAAATATCCCCTTATGCTTAGTATACTGTATAACATCTCTGTATGCTTAGTATACTGTATAACATCTCTGCATGATTAGTATACGGTATAACATCTCCTTATGCTTAGTATACTGTATAACATCTCTTTATGCTTAGTATAATGTATAACATCTCCGTATGCTTAGTATACTGTATAACATCTCCATATGCTTAGTATACTGTATAACATCTCCTGATGCTTAGTATACCTTATAACATCTCCGTATGCTTAGTATACTGTATAACATCTGAATATGCTTAGTATACTGTATAACATCTCCTTATGCTTAGTATACTGTATAACATCCCCTTATGCTTCGTGTACTGTATAACATCTCTGTATGCTTAGTATACTGTATAAGATCTCCGTATGCTTAGTATACTGTATAACATCCCCTTATGCTTAGTATACTGTATAACATCCCCTTATGCTTAGTATACTGTATAACATCTCTGTATGCTTAGTATACTGTATACGTCTCCGTATGCTTAGTATACTGTATAGCATCTCCTTATGCTTAGTATACTGTATAACATCTCCGTATGCTTAGTATACTGTATAACATCTCCTTATGCTTAGTATACTGTAGAATATCTCCTTATGCTTAGTATACTGTATAGCATCTCCGTATGCTTAGTATACTGTATAACATCTCCGTATGCTTAGTATACTGTATAACATCTCAGTATGCTAAATATAATGTAAAGGATCTCCCCCTGTTTAGTATACCGTAAACATCTGCGTAAGCTAAGCATGCTGTAGAACATCTTTGTATGCTTAGTATACTGTTAAACATCTCTGTATATTTAGTATACTGTATGAAATCTCCGGATGCTTATTGTAGTGATGTAACGACAGTCGGCTACTTTCGATTCTCGATTGCCAAAACCTCTCCAAAAATCGACAATCGATAATAAACTATGCTATCGATAGCCGTTACTTAAGAAACGACATGGATTGAAAAATTTTAGATACCAGATGGGCGGTTGGCGTAAAAATCAAACTGGCGACTATCGAAGATACCGAACTTGATAACAATAATGATATGATCATATAATTATCCAAAGCCGGTGTGGTCCAGTGGATGAGGTGCTCGGCTCATGTCCTGTCTTTCGTCAGGTACCGTGTCATGCATGATGGTAGGCGTGACACGTAATAGATCCTTCACTGCTTAAGGAGGGTCTGCAGCAAAAGTATAACTTTCTCAGTACATTTCTCTACAATGCATCAAACAGATGCCGTCATCATATACGTGAAATAATCGTGATCGTGGAGTGACGTAAAAGAACAATAATAAGTTAACCATATATAACCCAGGTGTGGTCAATTCGGAAGTTTGAAAATACTTTGGCTTCTATAAGATTTTGGCATTTTAGGAAGGATCACCTAGGAAAGAAAACCTAGATATGAACCAGGCTGTATCATATGTCGATTTTATTTGAAATCATATGTCATAAATGTTAAAAGACATAAGGAAAAAGTAACCTTCACAACACAACAAATTTCAAGTTTTATATTGAAACTCACCGGAGGCATACTGACAAGGAAACAAATGTTACAGAAGCTACTTGGGGTCAAACCAATTTAAAGTATTTTGTAAATGCACAGACACCTGAAAAAATGCGTGAAGAATGGAAGAGCCAGATTTTATTTTATTTTATGTATTTACTGTTAAATATCGATAGTTTCCTATTATTAATCGATAGAGAGCCTCCGATAGTGTCCGATTATCGATATAGTAAAGATGCTTAGTATGCTGAAAACATCTCCGTATGCTTAGTATGCTATAAAACATCTCCGTATGCTTAGTATGCTATAAAACATCTCTGGATGCTTAGTATGCTATAAAACATCTCCGGATGCTTAGTATATTGTAAAACATCTCCGTATGCTTAGTGTACTGTAAACATCTCTGGATGCTTAGAATGCTGTAAAACATCTCCGTAAGCTAAGCATGCGGTAAAAGATCTCCGGATGCTTAGTATATTGTAAAGCCGGGTTTCCACGAAGCCTATTTTTCCATGCCGAACATTTCAGCACCCACAAATTTGTCCCATTGCGGATAAAGATCTGGCGAAACTACGTAAGGTGTCACATCTGGTGAACTCTGATGACGTTTCAGTCACCGAAACCGTTATTTCCCATAGCCAATCAATGACTCGGCTAGGCACGTGGTAGTGACGCAATATGTAACAAACACGGCATCTTCTACCCAGAGTTATCGCTCCTTACTCTCGCTTATAGTGGCTATAGCGCACGGAACTCTGGGTAGAGAATGCAAACACGGTTCAAAAGTTCAGTTCATATTGTTCCTTATATCGAAAGATATATGGGATACAATTACAGTTCAAAAACTACCTTGTGGGTCTCGCACGCTGTGGATGTTAATTTCATTCCTAGGAATTTGTAGCCGATCCACTGATTGGCTGAAAATTAGAGTTCACCAGAATATGACTCCCTACGGAGTTTTGCCACATCTTTATCCGCGATGGGAAAAATAGAGAAGCGGAATAAAGATATGGTTTTAATCAGATTGGCCTAGTGGATAAGGTGCTAGTCTAGTGACGGAGAGGTCCCTGGCTCGAGTCCTGTCCTGGGCGCACTGGTGTTCTTTCAGATGAGACAGTAAAAACTGAGATCCTGTGTCACGGTGGGCGTGGCACGTAAAAGATCCCTCACTGCTCGGGTTGGTCCGTTGTGTAGGTCTAAATTTGTATGCAATGCATCAGACAGGCGCCATCACCATATACGTGAAATAATCGTGGAGTGACGTGAAACAATATTCAATCAATCACACACCTGCTCCCCCGTGTGCCCTATTGATTTTAGGATCGAAAGGTCAAAAGTCAAGGTCATAGGGTCTTGATGAGTGAATATGGTTTCCAGAATACAACTGTTTACTTTCCATCTGTTATGAAACTTCACACACATACTCCCCATGAGCCGAGGATGTGGCCTATTGATGTTTGGAACAAAAGGTCTAAGGTCAAGGTCAAAGTGAAAAAAGGTATAAAATCTAGTGTGAAAACGTTTTGCAACTCGGCATATTGCATCTTTGATGGAACTTTGTTGTTTGATTTGCATATTGTAATGCTGAATTAAATTCATAATTTCGTTTTATTTTGCTTTCAGATGATGCAGGACAGATGAAATTATTTCGGATGGAATGAGATTTACTTTTGACGCAAGAAAATGAATCTTGTTTATGCGTTTCTTCTTGTTGTTTCGTTTAACTTAAAGCTGATTCATGCTACAGGTTCGTAAGACTTCAATATCGAATTGGAAACTTTAATTTCAACTTTATCATTAATGGTTCAATAACAGAATTTATCCAATAAAGTGATTTATTGTTAGGGAGAGGGGTTGACCGCGTGAATAATTTTGAGTTTGGACGTGCGGCTGGAGTCGCCATTCCGTCTCTGACGTCGGCGAGGTTCTGCAATTGACTGGCGACTGGACGATATTCAGTGTTTGATTTTTTTCGACTGTGTACCTAAAGGGTACCTATAGCAAAACTGTAGCGTTTACACCGAGGTGGACCGTTACATTTATTCCTCAGCAATGTAGAGGTGACGGCTTATCACGCTGGTTTATATACTTCAAAGAACTTTTAAGCAACTCATTAGTAGACCTTCATACCCTTGAACGATTTTGTATGTCCTCTGGTTTCATGATTTTTGGACTTGTGGTTTGGATTTATCCATCATCTTTACATATCTAGCAAAAATATAATTCTAAAAAGTATTTTGCTGTCCAATTTTTTACAATAGCATAATTTCATCAAAATCCTTCGAATAGTTCCAAAGAGGATGTCCATCACAACTTAATATAACATACACATTTACACCCCTTTTTTGATTTTTGAATAAGTGAAAACAAATTCCAAAATTGTTTTGCATTCTAATTTTTCTCAATGACACTTAGTTACTTAAAATCAAAAAATATACACAGAATGAATGCATAATATGCAGTGTACATGTACAATGAGAAAATCTAGAAATTACCTGAAAATGTACACCTCAACCAATTTGGAATATATATATATAATCCCTCACCCCGATTCCACTCAAAGTATGATATGATTTCGGAATGAAAAGAAATCTTAATTATACGTTCTTTTGCATCACTGTGTTGTTGAACTTTGTTGCCGGTCTGTAGATGTTTGTCAACGGAGGGTACCCTTTATATCGTTTATTGCTCTCCCTGGATCCAGAAGTTGTAAAATGTAAAACAATTTACATACGAAAATGGACGAACGCACAGACAGACATCGCACTATGATAGTAGTTTATTGAGCTTTTTGCTCAGATGAGCAAAAAAAGATGCTAAATGATGTTCAGATTAAAAAGTCAAAGTTATAGTGTTTTAGCTTAAAATAAAACATTGTAAAGCATGATTTCCATGTGGAAACTTAATTTATATGTATCAGATTTTAACCAGATTTGAAATTTCAATTAGTTATGAAGATAAAAGAATGCATATTGATTTTGTGGTCAATAATCTCCCAAATGATGGCTTATATGAGCTATTGTGATGGTGCACCTTCCGTCTTCTTTCCGTTATCTTTTCACATTCTTGTCATCTTTTTCAGAACCGCTTGTTTGATGTTGTTGGGATGAAGTTTCCATAGCCTCTTACGTGTGTTGTTGTTTTGGGTCACATTTGACCAAGTGTGAATCTAGGGCAGATCTACATAGGTCCAAGAGAGTACCCTCCTTTGAAAAAACTATTTCTTCGGACAGGCTGCATGTATCGACCGATTGAATGAATTTGAGCGATCTATAAGGGTGTTATGAGAAGTGATGTTGTTTTTGGTTCCATTCTAAAATTACATTTTCAACTCATTTCCACACATTTTTATGCCATTTCCTTGATTTATTCAATATAAAGAAACAATAAAGCATTAATTTGCATCTTTTTCCAACCCCTGCTGGTGGCATTTTTCTTCATTTAATTTTACATCGAAACAAATTTTTAAATGTTTTGCGGCATTGAATGAGAAACCAATTCTGACTAAGATTTAACACAGTTTGGTGTCAATTTCTTGATTTATTCAGTATATAAAGAGAAACAATGAAGCGATTAATTGCCAATTTTTATAAGAAAATATTTATTCAAGAGTTATTTGAAAGTTAATTATTTCATGTTAATTTTCATGCCTCCGGATCGATAGATCAGGGTCATATTGTTTTTGTCATGTCTGTGTGTTTGTCTGTCCCTCTGTTTGTCTCTCTGTCTATTGTCAACTTTAACCTTAGCCATAACTGTTGAACCGTGAGGGATAGAGACTTCATATTTTACATGTGAACTCAACAAATGAGGCACTTTCAAATGACACCAAGGTCGATGACCTTTTGACCTTGACAATGACCTTCATGCTAAAATAACTTTTTAGACTTTGTTGCTGCCGGGGGCATTAGTTTTTCACAAACACAGCTTGTGTATGACTTTTTATGCCCCTCTTCGAAGAAGGAGGGACATATTGTTTTGCTGCTGTCGGTCGGTCGGTCCATTACCGTTTCCGCTCTTTATCTCTGGAACCAATGAAGATATTGAATTGATATTTAGTATACAGATACATCTCAAGGATATCTGGGTCAAATTCAAATTTGGTTATGGTTCAATAATCTTTGTGAGAGTTATCCCCCTTGGACTTAGGAAATTTCTTAAAATTAGCAGTTTCAGCTCATAATCTCAGGAAGGGATAAAGATATTGAATTGATATTTTGCATACAGATACATCTTGAGGAGATTTAAGTCAAGTTTAAATTAGGTTATCGTTCAATAATTTTTGTTAGAGTTATTCCACTTGGATTTAGGAAGTTTCTTAAAATTAGCAGTTTCCGCACCTATCTCGGAAACCAATAAAGATATTGAATTTATATTTGACATACCGATACATCTAAAGGACATTTAGATCAAGTTCAAATTTGATTATAGTTCAATAAGTTTTGTGAGAGTTATCCCCCTTGGACTCAGAAAAATTTTTAAGATTAGCAGAATCTGCTCATTATCTCAGGAACAGCTAGATATGTTGAATTGATAGTTGGTATACAGATACATCTTAAGGTTATTTAGGTCAAGTTAATAAGTCAATTGTTAAAAGCACAATACGCAATAGAATATATGAAACTGCGAGTCCCATGCCCCCACCACCCCTAAATTCATGCATTGTCGAGAATGTCATGTTTTCAATCTACTTTCAGAAGTTGCTACCATAGGACAGTCCGTGATACAGAGACAATTTCAGTATTTCCAAGAGGATTTTTCTGCACTGCAGATTGTTTGGATCAATAATGACTTTCCTTTTGTTGACGTATCAATTGTGCATTCCGTATCATACTTTACTTCTCCATCGGTTTTTGAGGATTTTACTGGGCACATTCTCATTTTTGAGGAAGTACCTGCTGGGTACAAACTCATATTTAAGCAAGCCATCAATTATGATAGTGCTCCAGGATTACATACAGTAAGTATTATAACTATATATTATTATTTATAATAAATATACAAATACATGTAGTTACCATGACAACGAAGTTATATACATATAGTTAATACAATACTGTATACATTCATAGTGTAACAACTAGGTACTATAGTTCGCAAAAGTTCACAGGGACACAGGTCGCCTGAACCCGGGATCAATTTTGGAATGCCAAAATTGATCCCGGGTTCAAGCGACCTGTGTCCCTGTGGCAAAATTTCAAAAGTACAAAAATATTAGTAGATATTATTCATGAATTAAAATACACAGAAGACGAGTTTTTACACAACTTGTCGTTCAGTATTATTTTTTTTATACATGTGGTTTGACCTCACTTGGGCCTTCAAGCGAGCTCTTGTCATAGCGCTTGTCAGTCATCTGTCCTCGTAAAATTTCGACATTTTCAACTTCTAAACGCCAGGCAGATTTTGATCAAACTTGGTAGACTTATATTAGAAATGGATCTCTTCAAAGTTTGTGTAGTGGACCTCCACAAATTGTTTTTAATCAGATATGTGTCAATATATGGCGCCACATAGTCAAAAGTATGCCCACGAGAGAACTTTTCTTTGAAAATAATCTTTAGAAGAGTTGAATGGAAAAATTGTGTGTTCTAGAATGATGTAAGATTCAAGTTTGTTCTTTTTGTTCAAATCGGAAGAGAATTTTTAAAGGTATTTTAACGCTTTTTGAATGTAGATATAAATGTAAAGAAGTAGAACAGAAAAATAATATATAGGAATTTTTAGAACTTATTTTTAGACAAAAAGAAGGGAGATATATATACACTATTAGTGATAAAAAGTTCAGACTTTTTATTAGATGTAATTGGAAGATTTTGATTAAACTTGGTATGTATGAATTGCTACGGTCCACTGCAAATGTTGCTCGTTTCAATCAGACCTCTCAAAATGTGGATAAAGGGCAAGGCCCAAGATTGTACAGAAGTTTTGACAAACATCCTCTTCAGACCATCTGTATAGTTCATCAAACCCAATGCATCAGAGTTATCTAGAAGTATGTCTGAAGAAATGTTGGTGATTTTGATTCGGTCATATCAAGTTTTTGACGCTTTTTGATGTATTTTTATTTTTTTTTGCAGTTGTTTTTCTATTAAAAAAGAGGGGAATATAACTAATGGCATGTAATGATGAGCCTTAATGGATTTATCCTTTACAACTAATATAATGATTTCGTTGAAAGTTGGTAGGGATAAAATTCTCAAGGTCCTCTACAAATGTTGCTGTTTTCGATCAGATTTATGGATTCTGGGCTGGATGACATAGGCTCTTTATGATACTCTCTTTAACAAGCGTCTCCTTCAAATTGACCAGAGATCATCAAACCGAATGCATCAGATCGATCTAGGAGGGTGTCTTCAGAAGTATTGTTGTTTTTTGTCTCCTGAAATCAAACTTTTAGACATTTTGACGTAGTTTTGGACCTAGGTCCGGCGCCATAAACAGAGAAAATACTTAAGTCATAATTGTCCCCGCTTTTGGTGAAAGCGTGGGGACATTTAATCTCATTCGTCTGTCTTTAACCTTGGTCATAACTTTTTAGCTTTCACATTTGTCATGTGTGTCTGTAGTCATGCGCAACCATGACAATATGTCACAGATCATTGCACCCTTGCTGATAGAACTGTCCTGTTCTAATTTTTAAATTTACTTGGGATGGTAAATACAAAAATTAGAACATGACAACTTCATGTTCTAGTTTTTGTATTTATCCCCCCGAAGTAAATTAAGAAAATTGACAGAACCCCGAAAGCGGGGGATCACCATTTCAAAATTTGTGTGTTTCGTATTCCTCTATTCAACAATGAATTAATAACTAGGATTTGGATTTTATTGAGCTTTATTCTATCGATAAATAGAGTTAAACTATTCTGCATAACAATTTATTTGAACGTTTGATAATGGAATAAATTAAAATGAAATAATTGACTTAAGTATTTTCTCAGTTTATGGCGCCGAACGCTAGTCATTTACACATATTTCTGTGTCATTTCATTTTTGTTCCCTATTGTCTTAACCGGGGAATGTACCGTGTCGTATCCGATTGAAATTTTATACATTGTTATCTCAGTTACGACTTTTTATTGACTTACTGTGAATAAGAACTCCGTTTTTACAGAATTAAAATTAAAATTTAGTACGCTGTAGTATATAGTGCAGTTAAAATTTGAAAAAATTCTATTGAATATTCTTTTATCTTCCAGCTATTTTTATAATTAAAATTAATTAAAATCAAAGAAGCTGCAAGTCAACTTTCAATCAGAGTACAGTTGTATGGCATCATATTTACCCATTTCTTCTTGTCTTCTCTTCCTATTGCCTATATATGTAACATTTTGATTGTTTCGCCAGCTACATGTTGTATGCTACTAGTACTTAACGGTTAACGAGTTTGGGGCAGCTCAGTATTGAACAAAGTACTCATGCCAGATTGACCAAAGTTGCATCAGTGGTTCATCTTGTGATACGGAGATGAACCCATGGATTAGGTGCTGCGTCTGACCTACATTTCCTCTTGAGTGTCTTGTTTAAGTTTGGGATAGCTCAGTATTGGACAAAGTACTCATGCCAGAGTGACCGACTTGCATCACATGATTGGACCCATGCATCAGATGCTGTACCTAACCTACATTTTTCGCTTGAGTGACCGGTTTAAGTAGTTTTAGGTAGCTCAGTATTGAACAAATATCTCGGTATGTCGGTAACTTGGTTAGTCGATCGGTCCGTAAGTCGGTCGGTGGGTAGGTTCGTAACCTGCACAGTTTCCGTTCATTATCTCAGCAATAAGTGGATGTACTGAAATGACGTGCCACGCCACTCATCCCTCACTGGTGTTTGTTGCATATGCCGGTATCATGATAAGTGACGTCGTTATATGTCGATATCATGATAAGTGACGGCGCCATATGCCGATATCATGATAAGTGACGTCGTCATATGCCGATATCATGATAAGTGACGTCGTCATATGCCGATATCATGATAAGTGACGTCGTCATATGTGAATTGTCTTGTCGTAACACAGTTACAAACTTTATACTATATTGCAATGTAATATTCAAGGTCTCGTGTAAGTTGCTTTTTAACTCACCTGAGCCAAAGGCTCAAGTGAGCTATAGTCATAGTGCGGCGTCCGTCATCCGGTGTCCGTCGTCCGTCCGTCGTTAACTTTTTCACATTTTCGACTTCTTCTCTGGAACCGCATTGCAGATTTGGATCAAACTTTGTGTACGGGATCCAGATTCCTTCAGGGATGGATCCAGGGCGGGGTCAAAAGTGACCAAAACGGTACCCCTCTTCAAAAATCTTCTCCTCCAGAACCAGTGCATAAATGAGGAAACTAATTGCATTTCAACAATCTATATCGGGGTTAAGATCCGTCAAATAGAAATTTACGCTTTGTGATGTGTTTCTGGACTTAGTATTTTCAATGCAGAAAGTGTCATGTTTTTCAGTAAATTGATATTGATGATTTTCGTAACACGAAGTTTTACAGTGTTATCGACCCGGGTCATGGGCGCTGCCATATTGGAATCTTGGGTTTCACCCCCTTTGCTCATGTATTCCTACACTCAGTGAAATAGGTCCATGGTTATGTGCATTAAATTTGCAAATATTCATGAACATTTGATACTTCTGGTATGTTAAGAACTACATATTCATCAAATTATTTTGAAAGATGTATGGAAAGTCTATACCAGAGCTGAACAAACACGGTGATTATTTTTTTAAACTAACTGGCATGTAACTTATGTTTTCATTCAGTCATTGATTACCACGCACGGATTGCATATTTTCGGGCCGTTCCA
Organism: Pteria penguin; assembly: GCA_035048485.1. Lineage (NCBI taxonomy): Eukaryota > Metazoa > Mollusca > Bivalvia > Pterioida > Pteriidae > Pteria > Pteria penguin. Next base: position 12,307,727 of record CM068580.1, read on the forward strand.
TCGGCTATTGCCAACCACAATAACAACATGCTTTTGATGACGTTATGCCGAGAAATTGATGTTTTAATTGATTAAAGTGGAACAGCAGACTGTATAAGTAAAATTTATTCCTTTCCGTCGTAAACAACTGAACAGACACTTTTCTCCGGCGCGGCGAGATGAAATAACATGATGGAAAGCATGTTGCATGGTGGTACGCATGCATGTCATGTACGTTGTCAGTTTTGTTGGTTTAACTTGATTGTAATAATTGTGCACGTGAATGGTAGACCTTGCTAATCGTCCTTGATGTGGGATTTAAGATGGACGTTAAGAGCAGTGAACGAAGTTGTTTCAGACAGGATTTTTGATAATTGGAGTCAGCGGCAATGTGGACAAAGAGTAGGACTAGGTGTAATGTTTGAGGACGGTATACAGTGGTTATACATGTTTGAACACTAATGTGTGGACCAATCAGAATTATCAAAATAAAACAAGTGAAATAGAATGTCTTTTTAACATCACCTTTTGTCCCCGCATTTGTGGAAGTGAGGAGACATTACATCTCTTTCCGCCATGTGTCAGTCTGTCACAAAAACTTTAACCTGGGCTATAGCTTTTGATCCAGTAGGGATACGACTTTGAAACTTCACATGTAGATTCCTTGTGATGAGATTTTCCATTTAAAATAATTACTTTTGACATCTTGGACTTCTTTGAATTCACTTGTTTATCTTGACAGTTATGTATCCTAAGGAACACCATCATCTGATTACAACCCCCTCCTAATTACAAACATGGATACACCATGTCTTCTCTGTCTTTGTACACATCAAATCCACAGCAAATGGTCAGAGCAAGGACAGTTCTAGATCACCTTCACATAGTTTGGATGATCTTGTGCTATAGACCTGACATCCGCAACTGGAAAACTCAGTTCTGGACAGACTACAAATGCTGCAAGTAGCAAACATCTTGGGATATACACTTGATGGCAAGCTTTGGATGCTGCATGTGACATAATTTTTCGGTCTGAGTGGCATAGTTAGCCTTTTAGTGTACCTCAATTCTGAACAAGCTACAAGTACCAAACTTACACTAACTAGTTATTAATCTTGGGATGCAGACTCGAAAACATGCTTCAAGCTGTACCTCACATACTTTTTGTCACCCGCTTTTTGTGAAAACATGGAATTTCATTTGTCTGTCCATACGTCTGTCTGTCTGTAACAAAAACCCATACCTTTTTTAATTGTAAGATGTAGGGCCATCATATCTGGCATGTTTGTGCCTAGTTGCAATACCTTTCCTGTATCTGTAGACATGCACAACAATGACAATATCACAGGTCACTGCACCCTTACTGTTAGAACGTCAAAAGCGGGGCACCACAATTCTATGAATTTGCTTGTTCCATTTGAGTCATTTTGGTATCCTGTTTGAGGCACAACTATCTCAGTTATGGACAGTACAAGTACCAAAGTTGCACCAATGATTCATCTATGGGATGCACACTAGAGTACCTGGTGCGATTGCTCCATGTGACAGTTTTTCCACTTCGGTGATTTGGTTAACCTGTTGGGGATACCTCAGTTTGCGACAAACTAGTAAAAATAAAAGACTTCTGACTCGGCCGTATGCCAAGTCACCTCGACTAAACAGTGTGAAAATTCCCAAACTTGTGCTAATGATTCATTTTAGGATGCAGACTAGAATGCAAGCTTCGAACAACTATTCCCACTTCAATTTTGTTTCATTAAAAGAAAATTGATTAAAATAGCTCAATAATGATTCAAGAGTCATTTTGAATTTATGCCGTTGTTTCTACGAATGAAACTAGTCCTGAATTAATGGAGTAGTCTAATGAACTAGTAAGAAAAAGTAAAATCTACAACTGGCTATTTCATGCATATTCTATAAGATTTATTGATTGATTGATTTTTGTTTAACGCCACATCACGAATATTTCACGTATATGGTGACGGCATCTGCCTGATGCAGGGCATACAAATTTTGACATTTGCAACGGACCCAACCAAAGCAGTGAGGGATCTTTAACGTGTCATGCATACCACGACACGGGGCCTCAGTTTTTACATTCTCATCCGAAAGACAGGACACCGGCATGAGCAGAGCGGGACTCGAACCCCAACCTCCTGATCAGGAGTCCAGCGCGATACCACTAGGCCACGCCGGCTTCATATTCTATAAGCACAGACAGAGGTAGATTAAATATTAACAAAAACGTATCATGTTATGAAGCAAATAATTGTACTAGAATCAATGCCATTTAACACTGTCATGCCTATTTTGATAAACAGAAATATCATTTTAAAGCTGTTTATATTTGTTTTCTCACAAATATGACACAGAAAAGTTGGTTTTTTTATTTTGGTAGATAAACTTAAGACTTTATACTAATTGACTGAAAAAACCCCCCATAGATTAGGGAAAGCTCTGACAACTAACGTAGTGGCTATAGTAATTTAACAAACCTACTAAAATGATGACAATTTTACAAGTACATTTATTTGATAATTTCTGAAATCAACATCACTGTGATATTACACTGTAATGTGCAATGGTCTGTCATAAGTCAAAACAGCATAAAATTATAATAGGTAATGGGGCATTTTACAAAGAAATTTGATAGATATTACACCCTCCCCCCATTTTGCTATAACCTCATTTATTTTGTGTGCAATATATATTGAATGAAATATTTCCTTTTCATGATCAAGAAAGGGATTGATTTGTATACATATAAGCTTCAAATGACATTTCAAATTAAAACCATATTTAGATTTGATATAATCAAAATATATAAACACATTAATGCTTTCCCCCCTTTTAGGAAGATGGAGGCTATTTGGAAAACAAGTACATATATTTCCTTGAAAAATGGCCTTTGTGGTACATATATAACTACTTCAATGAATATATGTCAGTAAAAACAACGTAGTATAATAAAAAGTTTAAAATGTCTTCTTTTTAATGATATGTAAATCATGCCTCTACCGTAAAGGAGTCCGGAGATATAATAGCTCAAAGATACCGTACTTAACAGACAGCATATACAGCAGGTGCGACGACGTCACGTTATTGAAATGTAACGTCTCAATGACGTCATCCTCTGCTGCATGACGTTAATCTGCAGCCCTTTTCAAATATGTTGGCGCTCTGAGGGTTAAAAATATAAACCTCTCTTGTTCATTAAATTTAGTTTTGATTGTTTCAAGATAATTAAATATACCGGCCTTCGCTTTTAGTTGACTATCTTGTGCTTTTTTGGTTTTAAAATACGCCTTAGTATTTTACTTTTCCCATTTCGTATTTGCCGGCATATAGATCTTTATCAGCATTATTCCTAGAGCAACGGAAACCAGTATGTCGTGAACAAGTTTTGGTCAACAGAATTACTCTAAAAATTGTTTTCTTCAATATCACATGATAATTTACAAACACATACATAATAGACAAATTATTGAATATTACTAATGTATTTTCTATCACGACTAAAAATGTCACATCATTGTGATATTACGAGTTACCTCCCGTTAGGCAGATTACTTTTCGGCCTATATTGCTCATCAGACTACGTCCTTGATACTATTGATAAAACTAATTCCTCTTCATCTTCATATGAGTGTTACTCAGGACCTTCAGTCCTTTGATTTAATGACTATTTTGATCAAAATTATGGTAAGGAATATTATTGTGAAAGAATTTTGTCAATATCTCAATTTTTGGATTTTTTATGAATTTTTTAAGACTTCCAAAAAAAGAAAGGGGGGGGGGGAAGGTTTGGCCATTTTTCACCTTTTCAACGTTTTCTGCAAAACTGTTGGAAGGATTTTAATAAATCTTGGTAGAAATAAATCACTTATGATCCCCTTCAAATTCTGTTGTTTTCGTTCAGACCTCTTTACAGGTGGCGCCACCATATTTTCGACATTTGTTTGGACTTGGTGATTTCAATGAAGAAAAATGTCCTATTTCTAGTTAATTGATAATGATGATTTCTTATGGACTATTGTGATCATAATTATGGAAAGGAATGTTACTTTTAAAGAATTTTGACAATATCTCAATTTTTGAATTTTTTAAGACTTCCAAATGAGGGTATATATGGACAATTCTTCACATTGTTAACTTCTGCTGTTATACCACATGAAAGATTTTAATGAAACATGGTATACATGAAGTACTATAGGTCTTCAATCAATTTTGTACATTTCATCCAAATTGGTCAACAGATAATGCCACCATGTCTAAAAACTAGGTCTCACAATGGTACATATACCACTTGGTAATTGAAATATGGAGAGAAACGGTTCAAATCCAGCTGTGGTCAATTTTTTTTTCATTTCTTTACACATCTAAATAAGTTTATAGATGTTTCTCAAAACTCACCGTATGAAATTAGTCCATTTTAAGTTGGATCTGGACAATATTTGAAACAATTGTTGTTCATGACCCAGACTTGAAATCAGTCAACAAGATCAGGCCCCACCTAAAGAAAATGACTAACTTGTTGTCCTGAATCACATCTTGCAGAGACAAAGCAAATGCTTATTATCAAATCACCTAAATGGATGTGCAAAAAAGTGTTGTTTTTTATTCTGGTCTGAAATAACATTTGACATATTTTCAACATTTGTGTTGACTTAGTCACAGTAATGTAAAGATAAATGAATTCTTCCTTCCTGCATCTAGGTACTCAGGTGAGCGATATAGGCCCACTTGGACCTCTTGTTTATTTGTGAATCTAGTGCTATGTCAAATAGGTCAAAGAGGGACCCCAGGCACACTGCATGAACGTAGACTTCCTGCTTATTATTTCTTAAAAATTATCAGAACAACTGTGCCAATCGGAACACCATCGCCATTTTTTACAAAAATAATTTGGCGTACGGTTTGGCGTAACAACGAGTTGTTACGATTACGACTGTGCAATAACAGTTAACGGTTTACCAAGACTGGGTTACCATGACTGGGTTACCATGACTGGGTTACCATGACTCTAAAGTCCCTGTCACACTGGGTTACCATGACTCTAAAGTCCCTGTCACACTGGGTTACCATGACTCTAAAGTCCTTGTCACACTGGGTTACCATGACTCCAAAGTCCCTGTCACACTGGGTTCGGGATCGGTGGGAGAGGTAATCGTAAGCAGGTCGTGATAATTCGTGGGCCTAGTGACTCGTGATGATCGTAGGAAGAAAAGATTGGGAAGATATCACGGCTGTTTACAACAATAAAAGTAGTCGGTGCGAGGCAGGTCTAGACTGAATGAATGAATAATTGAAGTCTCTGTCACACTGTCATGAATTTGTCACAAAGTCATGGGGAGATCATGATCTTTGACCTTGGCCTTGGAGTTTGACCTACTTTTAAAAAACTAAACTGAGCAATAACTTTTGAACCAAAAGATATAAGGCTTTGAAACTTCACACATGGATACCTTATGGACGGCCCTTTCAGTTGGGACCGTGACCTTTGACTTTGCAGGTTGACTTACTTTTCAAAAACTTGGCTAAAACTTCTGAACCAAGAGGGGCAGAGCTTTGACACTTCAAACATGGATACCTTGTGGAAGGCTGCTTCATTTGGGATCGTGATCTTTGTCCTTGTGAACTGAGAGTTTGACTTACTTTTCAAAAACATTAACATTGGCTACAACATTTGAACCAAGAGGGGTAGGGCTTTTAAACTTCACACATGGATACCTTCATCATGTGAAACCCACGGGATAGATCATGCCTGTTTGTGAGGAACTTTTTGAAAAGTTAGCTTTTCAATCAAGCTGTATTATGATGAAAAAGACCCTGCACCGGCGAGTTCTCTCGTCTTCTGACAACTCTTGTTATTTTATCTATTAGTCGCACAAGGTTTTAATTTGTAGAATACTTTTTCTATTCTTTCTTTTCTATACTTATTCTTTTGTTTTGTTTTGTTTTCTTATAATTTTACGATTCTTTAACATGCCATTTTTATTCTTTCCTAGTTTTAAGTGTTGTCAAAGATCAGAATTAAAATGTCAAGGTTAAAGTAGAATTTTAGCAACTCTAACCCTGTTGGCATTATGCATACTGTCTGATTGGATTTATTTTAATCGAAAGTGGCACCTATGTTTTCCTTGGTGAGGGAGTGATGTCTATTGCTCTTTAATGGCATATGTCAAAGGATAAGGTCACAGAAAATGCTTTTATGAAACATTGAAAGCAAGATACAAGACATATTGTAAAATTGTATTGTTGGTAATATGATCATCTATGAGAACACGAATCGACGCTTATTGTTTTACAAGGTCACAAGTCAAACTTGGAGGTCATAGTTAAATAAGGGGACAGGCTTGGTGTAGTTGTTATGGCGTTGACTCAAGTTTATGCATCAAAGTTTAAAGCAAATGTCATCTTCGGATATGTTTCTTGTCTGACACTTAACATACAACGTGTTTCATAAGAATAAGTACATACATAATAGTAATGTTCTTTATAGAAAAGCGATTTGTCACGAATTTCACTCGGGGTTCATACATCCAAGATTAAGGTCACTGTCTTCTGAGGATAATGTTTTGGTGTAACCCATATTTGCTATACGTTTCGTAAGAATAACTCGTCAATTTGGTAGAAATGCTCTGTTTAGGATGACCATGTGCAATGACCTTCAATCAGAATCATGCATCCAAATTAAAAGTCACTCTGACTCCAGGAGAAAATGTCTTGCCCTGCCCATCATTGGAAGAAGTTTATGCTTGAAATTAAAACTTTGTTACTAGATCATATATTAAGGATCATTGTTACTGTCAACTTAGCTGAATTAATAGGTGGCTTTATATATTGAGCTGAAATTTAATGTGTGACATTCTATCGGAAAAACAAATCTTTTTGGTTTTTTTTTGCTTTGTTTTGTTTTGTTTATGTTTTTGTTTCCTTTTGTTTTTGCTTTGTTTTGTATTGTGTTTGTTTTATTTGTAACTTAATTCTACAAGTTATACTCCTTCGTATAATGTTCCTTCCTTAAATTAATGGAAGCCGGCGTGGCCTAGTGGTATCGCGCTGGACTCCTAATCGGGAGGCCGGTTTTCGATTCCCGCTCTGGTCATGCCGGTGTCCTGTCTTTCGGATGAGACAGTAAACACCGAGGCCCCGTGTCGTGGTATGCATGGCACGTTAAAGATCCCCCACTGCTTCGGGTGGGTCCGTTGCAAAGGTCAAAATTTGTATGCCCCGCACCAGGCAGATGCCGTCACCATATACGTGAAATGTTCGTGGTGTGACGTTAAACAAAAATCAATCAATCAATCAATCAACCTTAAATTAATGGACAGGTGTATTATGCGTAGGCATTCACTTGTCATTAGTGACAACTTTTCTCTATTCCTTACTTTATATACAAAAGCCTGTATTTACAGGGCACCTGCTTTAAGTAACCATTTTCTACTTTTCCTTTGGTGGTCGTTAACAACAAGTTTGATTGTGCATGTATATAATTTTATATCAATAGGTTCTGATAAACAATGCTCCAGAAGTCGGTTCCAGTCATTTCTTGGGATTTAGCTATTCTCAACCTGTAGGACCAATCAGCATGGACTTTTCTATTTCTCCAGGGATTGGAACAATGTATCTACAGTTTGAAACCTCTTCAGATGATAATTTGGAGATTGGTCGTACATATACATCAGTCTTCTTGAAGAATTATATATTTTCTATTTCTGCTACAGTAAATGTTGGTAGGTACGCTACAGTAAATGCACATAAATATATTTCAATAGCATCATGCTTGATTGCAGAGGATTAACAATAACAAATCCAGTTTCGGGCGACACGTAGTGTGTCTTGTAATAAGGAAATTGCGGGTCGAAATTTGCTGGACCTAGGCTGTTGTTGGTGGATGTCATCTTATAAAAACCACAATTAAATCACGATCATTTCATATTAATGAAGAGCTTCCTTATGAAATGTATTTTATAAATAGACACTTTCCAATTTTAAATGGTGTAAAGTGCAATATCGTACAAATGAAGTTTTGCTATTTAGATTTGCGTCATTATGCTGTAACGTCGCAATACAAACAGTAACGCCTTAGTATAATTTCCAACAAAGAGTGGTTTGATCTGCTCCATACTTCAGAGTTCTTGCAAGGGGTGTTCTTGTTTAGGTGCGGAGTTACAACACTCGACACACTGTCAGAATGAAAGGAAAGAATACTCTAATCCGATTGTATTAGAAATGTCGCTAAAGGCATGCAGACAATACAAGAAAAAGTGCACAAAAAGACAACACAGAAACATTCGATTGTAAAGCAGGTTCGGTACCGACTTTGTAAATTGAAATAACAATTGTCACTTAATTGGTATGCTTATCCGGCTTAAAGGCAAACCTTTCCACTTACATGCAAAAGCAGTACAATCATAGAAAACACATTAAAAAGTATATGGATAATCTTCCATAAAGAGCAAAAAGAAAACCAGTCTACTCAAGTTGAGAGGTTACGGATATATGTAAACTTATATCATTATGGAACAAGAAACAATTTGGTGCAAGCACCAAAGTGTGGGCCGGAATGGGATGTTTGATAAAACTGCAAAGAATTTTAAAAACAGAATAACGTTTTAAAATTTGTATTGTGCAGCCATGTGACTGTTAATTAGCAGACATATAAAGACCATGCATGATGATCGACCACAGACATATAAATCTCCAGTATCACTTCCTTTTCAGCTAATAGTTTATATTTGGGCTCATTTAGCCCATTCAGTACTTAAGGCATGACAATAGCGAATTTATCAGACGTACGGATTAGCCTGCATTTAGTATGGAAATGTACTTTTAAAATTACTAGCCATATCATCTACTATATGTTTTAAGTCGGTGGGTTCAGTGGACGAGGTGACCGAAAGGTCGCGGGTTCGACTTACGCCGTGGGTACATCGGTGATCTGTCTTTCAAATTGGACAGTAGAAACAGAGGTCCCGTGTCACGGTAGGCGTGACACGTAAAAGATTCCCCACTTCTTCGGGAGGGTCCGTTACAGTGGTATAAATTTCTATGCAATGCATCAGGTAGATACCGTCACCATGTACGTGAAATAGTCGTGGAGTGACGTGAAACTATAATTAATCAATTAACCCACTATTTATTTTTAACAACAAAACACAACCAATCTATAAGCAACTTGAGGTTTTCTGAGGTAACCAACACTTCACTGGTAAACTTTTGGTAGTGGTGTGACCGTGCTGGTGGGTAATCTTTTTATTCTCAAGTTTCAATTTATAAACACTAATTAAGGTTTATCGTCTTGCCAGAAGAAACAATTGTAATTGGTCCTTCTTAGCGTAGCATTCTGTATTCTGAAAGTTTTAGTAGGACTTACATCACACTATTATTCAGTCGTAATATTACAACTCGACCATTTCCGTACGCAAAAAAAGATATATTTTTTGTAAAAAATGGCGATGATGTTCCGATTGGATATTAACCAAAAGTCCCTAAGGCAACGGAATAATAATTTGGTTATGAAGAAAGCGCGTCAAATATTAAAAAATTGCTAGGTAACACCCATCCCCAGAAAATATTCCAACAAATTTAATACTTCTCTGCTGTAACGTACTACATTTACATGTATCTATCAAACTGGGTCAGAGAGGTGACACATGCTCTCTCCGCAGTGAATAAAATCCTAATTTATTCATTGGTGTAAAATCCTGGGGGTGTGGTCTTACTGTACCGCAGAAACGCATGCGACTTTCCCAAACTTATATCAAAGGATGGGCCGGTTAGTGCCGGCCCACAATAAATAACGATACAAAAATATAGTGACATCAACATGAGCCAACTGTGCTCTGCCTGTCTGAAAGCGGGCATAGGTCGCTGATCTGTAGGAATCATGATTGACAGTCATAGGAGACGAGATTCAAGACCTTGGTCCTTATCTTCTCTAAAAAGTTGAGAGGTTATGGAAATAGGAACACAAAGATTATTATGGAATAAATGCAAATATCAAAAATATAGAGTAACATCAACATGAGCCAATTGTACTCTGCTTGTCTAAAAGCGAGCTAAGTTCCGTGATGTGTAGAATTCCTAACAAAGAAACAGAGGGAACGAGATTCACGACCTTCTCTCTTCTGAAAAGGTTTAGACAAGTTCCATCGTAGAGTCCCCACTGTCCTGTTAATAAGTGCGAAACGGTCAAGGAAAAGTCTGTAAAGTGGCCCAATATAAGGCGTCCGGATTTTGCATTGATCTCAGGGCAATACCTTTGATGTCGAAACTATTTTTGAACCCGATGAAATAAAATATCTTAATTTTTGATCCTCGTCAGTCAGCATATTAGATCACTGATGAGGATGAGAGATGTCGCTAGACACATATTGCTAATAAGTCAGTTTTCTGAATTTAGATGAAAGATCTAAATAAGATCTGTAAAATTTCCCAAATTCTTTTATGGTATCTTCTACCCTGAGTGAAAATTGGGAAATTTCTTTGTGGATTGTGTGTATGGAAATCAGAAGAAATATTCAAAACAAAAAAAAATTGTTTGGTTGATTGATTGATTTTTGTTTAACGTCACACCACGAATATTTCACGTATATGGTGACGGCATCTGCCTGATGCGGGGCATACAAATTTTGACCTTTGCAACGGACCCACCCGAAGCAGTGAGGGATCTTTAACGTGCCATGCATACCACGACACGGGGCCTCGGTTTTTACTGTCTCATCCGAAAGACATGACACCGGCATGACCAGAGCGGGAATCGAACCCCGGCCTCCCGATCAGGAGTCCAGCGCGATACCACTAGGCCACGCCGGCTTAAAAAATTGTTTGGTTATTGCAGTTCTGGTTTATGTAATTCATGTGAGAGGGATGCCCTGCTGTGTTACATTTGTTTCTCCTTGTAGGATGAGTTTAGCTGAGTTGAGAATAAAACTCATGGACCTCATTTTTTGTGTGCTAACAAAAACCTAATTCATCAATATCTGACTAATCATACAGGTTTTAGCTTACCTTATGAAATGCAGAGGAGCTTAGCTATCATCCGCATCTGTGTCCACAATGCTAAGAAGTTTCATTTCTTTATAATGAGGCATAGGATGTTCAAACTTACACCAATGATGCATCTGTATATGCTAAGGAGGAATTTAATTTCATATGCTGTGTCTGATCTTTATTTTCTGCACGAGTGAACATGTCTGTCCATCAGCCCATTAAACCTTGCCTGGGTAATAATTTCTCTATGCATACTTGAATGAAACATTTAAAGAAATAACCTTATTTTGGTCAAAAACCCTTGAGGTGAGCTTTGATATTTATTTTTGAAATCAGTACATGTAATTTATTTTCATTCTTTGAGTATTCAGATTTTAGAAGCTTACCATTATACTTTCAGTACCAACAACTACAACAATTACTACAACTACCACCACTGCTCCTACAACTACAGTGGCAACAAGTGTAGCCACCACAACACCACCTGGAGCCACCATTCTGACTCAGTCTGTGGAAACATTGCAGACTATCACTATTGCTAGTAATACAGACACAGTAATTACCACTTTAGCTTCTACCAGCAGTAAGTGTTAGCAGGATATACTTAGTATAATAACAGAACGCATTCTATAGCTTCTCACCTTTATACAGCATCTCACCACTGTAAAGCTTCTCACAATTCTATAGCTTTTCACCACTGTATTGCTTGCACCTTTGTATAGTTTCTGATTACTGAAATAGTACTCACAAGTAAATAGCTTCTCACCTCTGTATATCTTGTCACCTCTGTATAGACTTTCACCACTGAATAGCTTCTCACATATGAATAGCTTCTCACATATGAATAGCTTCTCACATATGAATAGCTCACACCTTTATGTAGCTTCTAACCTTTGTAGAGCTTCTCACAGCATCGTATAGTGTCTGACCACTGTATAGCTTCTCACCACTGAATAGCTTCTCACTACTGTGTAGCTTCTTACCACTGCAAAGCTTCTCATTACTATGTAGCTTCCCACCACTGAGTAGCTTCTTACTACTCTATAGCGTCTCACAACTGAATAGCTTCTCACTACTGTGTAGCTTCTCAGCACTGAAAAGCTTCTCACTACTGTGTAGCTTCTCAACACTTAATAGCTTCTCACTACTGTATAGCTTCTCACCACTTAATAGCTTCTCACTACTGTATAGCTTCTCACGACTGAGTAGCTTCTCACTACTGTAATGCTTCTCACCACTGAGTAGCTTCTCACTACTGCGTGGCTTCTCACACCATCGTATACCGTCTCACCACTGAATATCATCTCACCACTGAATAGCTTCTCACTACTGTATATCTTCTCACCACTTTATAGCTTCTCACTACTGTGTAGCTTCTCACCACTGAATAGCTTCTCACTACTGTGTAACTTGTCACCACTGAATAGCTTCTCACTACTGTATAGTATCTCACTACTGTATAGCTTCTCACATATGAATAGCTTCTCACATATGAATAGCTTCTCACATATGAATAGCTCACACCTTTATGTAGCTTCTAACCTTTGTAGAGCTTCTCACACCATCATATAGTGTCTGACCACTGTATAGCTTCTCACCACTGAATAGCTTCTCACCACTGAGTAGCTTCTCACTACTGTATAGCTTCTTTCCACTGAATAGCTTCTCACTACTGTATAGCTTCTCACCATTGTGTAGCTTCTCACATATGAATAGCTTCTCACATATGAATAGCTCACACCTTTATGTAGCTTCTAACCTTTGTAGAGCTTCTTACACCATTGTATAGTGTCTGACCACTGTATAGCTTCTCACCACTGAATAGCTTCTCACAACTGTGTAGCTTCTCACCACTTATTAGCTTCTCACTACTGTGTAGCTTCTCACTACTATATAGCTTCTCACCACTGAGTAGCTTCTCACTACTGTATAGCGTCTCACCACTGAATATCATCTCACCACTGAATAGCTTCTCACTACTGTATAGCTTCTGACCACTTAATAGCTTCTCACTACTGTGTAGCTTCTCACCACTGAATAGCTTCTCACAACTGAATAGCTTCTCACCACTGAATAGCTTCTTACACCATCGTATAGCGTCATCACTGTATAGCTTCTCACTACTGTACAGCTTCTCACCACTTAATAGCTTCTCACTACTGTGTAGCTTCTTACCACTGAATAGCTTCTCACTACTGTGTAGCTTCTCACCACTAAATAGCTTCTCACCACTGAATAGCTTCTCGGTACTGTATAGCTTATCACCACTGAATAGCTTCTCACTACTGTGTAGCTTCTCACCACTGAATAGCTTCTCACTACTGTATAGCTTATCACCATTGAGTAGCTTCTCACTACTGTTTAGCTTCTCACCACTGAATAGCTTCTCACACCATCGTATAGTGTCTCACCACTGAATAGCTTCTCATGACTGAATAGCTTCTCACACCATCGTATAGCGTTTTACCACTGAATACCTTCTCACTACTGTGTAGCTTCTCACTACTATAAAGCTTCTCACCACTGAGTAGCTTCTCACTACTGTGTAGCTTCTCACACCATTGTATAGCGTCTCACCACTGAATATCATCTCACCACTGAATAGCTTCTCACTACTGTGTAGCTTCTCACCACTGAATAGCTTCTCACACCATCGTATATGTCTCACCACTGAATAGCTTCTCACCACTGAATAGCTTCTCACAGCTGAATAGCTTCTCACCACTGAATAGCTTCTCACTTCTGTATAGCGTCTAACCACTGAATACCTTCTCACTACTGTATAGCATCTCACCACTTATTAGCTTCTCACTACTGTGTAGCTTCTCACCACTAAATAGCTTCTGGCCACTGAATAGCTTCTCACTACTGTATAGCTTCTCACCACTGAATACCTTCTCACACCATCATATAGCATCTCACCACTTAATAGCTTCTCATTACTGTATAGCTTCTCACCACTTAATAGCTACTCACTACTGTGTAGCTTCTCACCACTGAATGGCTTCTCACTACTGTGTAGCTTCTCACCACTAAATAACTTCTTACCACTGAATAACTTCTCATTACTGTGTTGCTTCTCACCACAGAGTAGCTTCTCACTACTGTATATCTTCTCACCACTGAGTAGCTTCTAACTACTGTGTAGCTTCTCACCACTGAATAGCTTCTCACACCATCGTATAGCGTCTCACCACTGAATAGCTTCTCATTACTGTATAGCGTCTCACCACTGAATAGCTTCTCACTACTGTATAGCTTCTCACCACTTAATAGCTTCTCACTACTGTGTAGCTGCTAACCATTGAATAGCTTCTTACACCATCGTATAGCTTCTCACTACTGTGTAGCTTCTCACTACTGTATAGCTTCTCACCACTGAATAGCTTCTCACTACTCTATAGCTTCTCACCACTGAATAGCTTCTCACTACTCTATAGCTTCTCACCACTGAATAGCTTCTCACTACTGTGTAGCTTCTCACCATTGAGTAGCTTCTCACTACTGTGTAACTTCTCACTACTGTGTAGCTTCTCACTACTGTATAGCATCTCACAAATGAATAGCTTCTCACATATGAATTGCTTCTCAGATATGAATAGCTCACACCTTTATGTAGCTTCTAACCTTCGTAGAGCTTCTCACACCATCGTATAGTGTCTCACCACTGAATAGCTTCTCACTACTCTATAGCTTCTCACCACTGAATAGCTTCTCACTACTGTGTAGCTTCTCACCACTGAATAGCTTCTCACTACTGTATACCATCTCACTACTGAATAGCTTCTCACCATTGCGTAGCTTCTCACATATGAATAGCTTCTCACATATGAATAGCTCACACCTTTATGTAGCTTCTAACCTTTGTAGAGCTTCTCACACCATCGTATATGTCTCACCACTGTACAGCTTCTCACCACTGAATACCTTCTCACTACTGTGTAGCTTCTTACCACTTAATAACTTCTTACTACTGTGTAGCTTCTCACCACTAAATAGCTTCTTGCCACTGAATAGCTTCTCACTACTGTATAGCTTCTCACCACTGAGTAGCTTCTCACTACTGTATAGCTTCTCACCACTGTATAGCTTCTCACTACTGTGTAGCTTCTCACACTATCGTATAGCGTCTCACCAATGAATAGCATCTCACCACTGAATAGCTTCTCACTACTGTGTAGCTTCTCACCACTTAATAGCTTCTCACTACTGTGTAGTTTCTCACCACTGAATAGCTTTTCACACCATCATATAGCATCTCGCCACTGAATAGCGTACAACCACTGAATAGCTTCTCACTAATGTATAGCGTCTCACCACTGAATAGCTTCTCACTACTGTGTAGCTTCTCACCACTGAATAGTTTCTTACACCATCGTATAGCGTCTCACCACTGAATAGCTTCTTACTACTGTATAGCTTCTCACTACTCTATAGCTTCTCACCACTTAATAGCTTCTCACTACTGTGTAGCTTCTCACCACTGAATAGCTTCTCACTACTGTGTAGCTTCTCACCACTAAATAGCGTCTCACTACTGTGTAGCTGCTCCCTACTGTGTAGCTGCTCACCACTGAATAGCATCTCACCACTGAATAGCTTCTCACTACACTACTGTATAGCTTCTCACCACTTAATAGCTTCTCACTACTGTGTGGCCCATCACCACTTAATAGCTTCTCACTACTGTGTAGCTTTTCACCACTGAAAAGCTTCTCACCACTAAATAGCTTCTCACTACAGTGTAGCCTCTCACTACTGTGTAGCTTCTCACCACTGAATAGCTTCTCACCACTGAATAGCTTCTCACTACAGTGTAGCTTCTCACTACTGTGTAGCTTCTCACCACTGAATAGCTTCTCACCACTGAATAGCTTCTCACACCATTGTATAGCATCTCACCACTGAATACCTTCTCACACCATTGTATAGCATCTCACCACTGAATAGTGTCTCACCACTGAATAGCTTCTCACTACTGTATAGCTTCTCACCGCTTAATAGCTTCTCACTACTGTGTGGCTTTTCAGCACCGAATAGCTTCTCACTACTGAATAGCTTCTCACTACTGTGTAGCTTCTCACCACTGAATAACTTCTCACTACTGAATAGTTTCTCTTCTCACCACTAAATAGCTTCTCACCAATGTAGCTTCTCACCACTAAATAGCTTCTCACCAATGTAGCTTCTCACCACTGAATAGCTTCTCACCACTGTATAGCTTCTCACCACTGAATAGCATCACACCACTGTATAGCTTCTTACCACTGTGTAGCCTAATACATCTGAATAGTTCCCACATAAGAATAGCTTTTCCTAATGAAATAGCTTTTCTCTTCTGTATCTCTTCTCACCACCGAATAGCCTCTCACTATAGTATAGCTTCTCAGAAACACTGGCATTGGGAAAAATTAAAGGCCAATTGAATACACAAAGGATGTCAAATTGTTAGTTAATTCTTCCTTTTGACGACTACATTCTATACAAATGGACAATGGGGATCTGTGTAAAGTTAATGATTGGAAATTAGAATTCTTGATGTTAAATTACAACTGTACTTTATGTCATTTATGATAGATAAAGATGTGAGATTTGGAAGACACATAGTGGTAAGTGTTTTGATGTGTTTGTTGAACGAAGAAAGACATTATAAGTCTTTCCTTTATCATGCCTTAGGCGATAAAGGAGAGAAAGGAGACACTGGCAACAAAGGTGAAAATGGTGATGCAGGTGATAAAGGAGAGAAAGGAGACACTGGTGACAAAGGTGAAAAGGGGGATCATGGTGATAAAGGAGAGAAAGGAGACACTGGTGACAAAGGTGATAAAGGAGAAACAGGTATATTCAAATGCTTTCAGAATTACAGACATTGGGAACACATAAAGGCTAATTCACAACACAAAGAATGTAAAATTATTAATTAATTGTTCCTGTTAGTCAGGACTCTTACAGATCTAGGGTCTTAGCTCGCTTTCAGACTGGCAGAGCACGGTTTATCATGTTGATGTCGCATATATTTTTATACCATTATGTGTTTTACAATACCTTACGTGTTTATATTTTTATGACCTCTCAATATGCGATACCTGTTGACCCTTGTTCTTTACATGGAGGATTATTTATAAATTTTTAAATGTACGTCTTTTGATTGTTCTGCTGTTACGGTGAGTGGGAAGGTGGGCCCGTAAACCGGTTAACCACACCATTTGTTAGTGAGGTCCATCGCAAATGACTAAGTTCAAATTAATCAAAATGCGTTGTTTGCAATTTTCGCATCAATAATTTATCGGGAAATATTTTCAACATGTAAATCAAAATCATATCATTAGAATATTCATTTTGATTTCTTCTCATTTCTTAAATTTCATCTCATTTGGAGTAGAAATAAAGAAATTAGGGCAATTTGAAAATAGCTAAAATCATTAAAATATCTAACGATACCGCGGCGGTACAGCGAGATGTTTATTTTGCCTTATAATTGACGGCGCGCTTATAATCAATGAGCATAAATGCGATATGTTCACTGGCGTTGTTCGGGGTCACGAATGTATCAAATCCAGTGAAGTGACGTTTTTCAGGTAGATACGTCCATTACCTGTAAACAGCTGATCGCCGAAGCGAAAACGATGTACGATGCGGGCACACATAAGTTTTTTAAATATATAATTTTCAGTTTTTAATTTATTTCTACCGGCCCATAATATGCGATAAGTATGTTTCCCCCGATTCATTTGATACCATTATTATGAAAATATACCTAGAAATGACTACAAACATTTAAAACTAAAAAGATAGCGTCTTCCTCTTTGCCACAACAACGGTCCGCCATATTGTTTCACGAGACATTTGATTACATCGATATACATATTAAACAATCGTACATTATAAAGTTTTCAAATAAGAGAACACATAACGAAAGCAATGTCACAAGTGAAAGTCCAATATAAACCAAAATACTCTGCCAATTTAGGGGCGAAATCTGAAGATTTGCTCATAATTGTGGCAAAAAGGGGGAGCGATCCCTATAAATCCGCCACTGTAGATATTAAAATGAGAGAACAAGTATATAACAATGAGAGAACAAGTTGTGTTAAGGTACTACGAAACGCCAATCGTCGCGTGACCTAAGATTCACGAAAAAAAAAAAAAAAGAAAAATAAAGGTTTTAAATTTGTAATTTTTTATTTAGATAACTGTGTATTGAAGACTTTATAGAAACTAATTCTAATTTTAATATTTCCGATATACCTGTAATTGGCACTCGAAAAAGTGTGTTTTTCAGTACAGCTCGCACGAAAACACCAGCGACAGCGTTGACTCTTCGTCATGTCCAATCAGATGGCCAGTCCCAAAACGAATTCTATAATATCTTTTATAGTTGACTTCCTAATCAAGTTGCAATATTTTCAATATATCGAGGGTATATCGAGGTAACGCCGTCTAGGGCGATCACCTGTCACCTGTGCGGCTAAATTATTACGTAATATCACCTCAACTGGCTGTTTGACCCAGCAAATATCAACCTTCATTTCGTACATTTCAACAGCTTTCAAGATATTAATTAGCGATCTTAATAAACTGGGTATTCATATTAATGAAAGACAAGGACTAATTATCAGATTTCCTGTTAATTGTGAAGGATTATCATGAAGGAAAAATAAAGAACAGGAATTGAAATCAACCAAACTTTACGACAATTTGTATTCATGAAGAGTTTATATTTGAGATTTTAACCCTTTTAATGAAAAGTTTTTGTGTTTTTAAAATAATGAATATAATACATATAGTAGATTAATATAAAACATTAAGCTATACTATGATAAATTAAAAGGTATGTGATATTTTTCACATTTTTTAAACGAGTTATCCGCCCCTGATTTAGGTAAAAATGTTTTTGCTTATACAGAGCTTATTTTTTGTCATACAATCTAAATTCCTTCAAATATCCTCATAAGTAACCATTTTAAATAAGTTTTTACATTATTATGAATCCTTGTATAAGTTTTTAGAAAAATGACCTTGGACATTTGGACTTCGTCATTTTCATCAAAGTAAAAAACCATTCTTCGTCAAGTTTAAGAGATTATATTTGAGATAATAAGACTTACAACCAATGTTTTTATCTCTTTCCGTAATACCTGTAGTACATAGAGTCGATTAATATAAATAAATCACAAATTTTATGCATAGCTGATTAAGTTATACGCTCATAAAATTGCGAGGTTGTGCATTTTCATTTGCTTGAAAAAGGTGTAAAAATGCAATATTGTCCATTTTCAAATCCTCATATCTTGTAAAGTACTCGAGATAAACACGTGAAAAAGAGTTTGTTGATTATAAAACATGCTTTGTAACTTACTTATTCTCTGGTATATTGTGATACAAATAAATTATTTAAAGGTATCTAAAAAGTGTATCTCCTGTGTTTTTAAGGAAAGAGTTTGGGCCTCCCTACATTTGTTTGGCTTTTGTCAAATTAAATGACCGTCCTAAGTCGGTATCGTAATTGCACTACAATCAAATATTTTTGTAATGTGTTAAATGTTCTATTATATTATTTATATTCATGTATTGTACAGCTCTATGGTGACTTCTGCCACATAATTGAGCCGGTAACTCCTCTTTTTTCTTTCATATCTACACTTATTCTCAGATGCAGTGTGGAGCCTGTAAAAAGGTTCCCCGTGTCTGGGTGTTTCAAGTGTTATTATTCACCCAATAGTTACTGACTTGGTTGTGTGGGAGTTTTCCCAGGGTTTGTACATCCTTATCCCCCCTTTTCATTAAAATGGCTTCAAATATAATAAAAATAAAATACAAATCTCCTAAAGTTATAATCACACCACTTAGATTGCCCTCTGTGTCCACTCTTCATATACCTGGTATTTCTTGTAGAAAATTATTCTGCACCACTAAAGTTCTTATTTCTCCACTTAAAAGTAGTTTCCCTATTAAACGTTTGATCTCATTTTCAAAAACATTCACACCTATAAATTCTTACAGAGCTGTCAATTCTATACGCAGAGGGTATTCTAAGATTAATAAGTGCAACGCCAAGAAATGTCTTACTTGCCATCATTTAAACTGCAAGTCCAATATTGAATCTTCGGTTAATGGAAATATATTTAACACCAAATTAGACAAAGACATAGATTGAAATACTGCCAATGTTATATATGTCATCACTTGAGAAGCTAGAGGATGTGGGGCTCAATATGTCGGGGAAACTTCTCAAACTTTGAAACAACGTTTTCGGAATCATTCCTATAAAATTCGTAATAATTCACGACGTAAATACCAGAATTTTCTTTATAACCACTTTAATAAATACCAACATAATATTAACAATTTGAAAATAACTCCGGTAGAAAATATCTCTAAATTACCAGGTGATACGAAATCAGATGTTAAAAAACGACTTTTGGAAACCGAGATCTACTGGATTAAACAACTACAAACCCCATACCCCCTTGGTCTCAACGACCAAATATATCGACAAGGTAATATTTCTTCTCGTCAGAATAAGATAAATACTTTTACATTAAGACATAAAACTAGTAGAAAACGTAGGTCACATGGTCGTCGTCGTAATCGTAACATCAGAAAACGTAATCGTTTAAATAGGTCATTAAACGATCTTCTATTTATCGCAAAAAATAATGGCCGTCATGAACTTTTGCATGCACTATCCTCTATTCCGGTAAATAAATTGAAACATATCCTGGACGAAGCTGATCTTCGAAGTTTACGCAATTCTGATTGATATAAACTCAATTTGATTATTTTATTTTCATATAATAAACTCTTTCCTCGTATTCCGTCTCTTCCACCCTAGCAGCAATTTCTCAAAATTAAATTTATTAATAAAGGCTTCGATCTACTTAACATTTCTAATATTTTCCGTGATCATAGAGTCACATCTAAAATTCCCCAACATTTTGAGAATTTAGAACCTCCACTTATTTGTTACCAGTACAAAAAGCCTATAAGAAATCTTATTTTAAATTATAATAAAGTTACATCTAACCCTGATGTTTCAGACTCTATTCCTTCGTCGTGTTCTTGTGAAAATTCTAAATATGTTTGTAAACCGGCAGGTCATGTTATTACTGGTGACCTAAACTGTATTTCGGACAAGAAATTGCGCACCCATTTTGGAAATTTACCTAAATATAGGTTACCGTCCAGGATAGATTTCAATAAATGCCGTGACGTTATAGAAGATGCTTTAACTACATATTGTAAACGTTGATGTAAAAAAGAACATGTAAAGGTTCATGCTCTTAATGATTGGAAAATCGAGATTTTAAGAATTGTCGATATCCGTATTAAGAACTTTACGGAAAATCCGCATTTATTTCAACAGCCTAATACATTGACGACAAATTCTATTAAAAAGAAGATAGCTGACTTACATGCTAAATATGTCTTTGTTCCCGCTGATAAAGCAGGTAAGAACATAATAGTTGTTTGAAAACTATATTATATTGAAGTACTTAAAAACGAATTAAACTCCACCCATACATATGTGGAAAGCCCTACCTCAAAAGAGAGCACCTTGCACGATCACCTCATGACCATGTCCGACTTCAAAATTAAAACTGATAAATCTGATCTACCAACCATGTATTGGCTCCCAAAACTACATAAAAGTCCATATAAATCACGTTTCATATCTAATTCTAGCCACTGCTCTACTACGGTACTATCGAAACATATTACGTCTGCTCTAGCTGCTATAAAAGATCATATTATCAAATATTGTGATGTCGCATTTCATAATAGTAACATCAATTACTTTTGGTCGATTAAAAATTCTCATGAAGTTATAGACAAAATTCGTTCGCTAAATTTCAAAGCGACTCAAATTTCTACATTTGATTTTTCTACACTTTATACATCTGTGCCTCATGATTTGATTAAAAGCAAGTTGCTGTCTCTTATACAATGGTGTTTTCACAGAGAATCTAAAACGTACATATGTACTTCCAATAACTCTGGATTCTTTTCCAACAAACAATATACCTCATATAAATACTGGACTTGCAAGGAATTATGTAAAGCACTAGAATTTCTCATGAATAATATTTTTGTGCAATTTGATGGCAAGATATATCAACAAATAGTTGGGATTCCTATGGGTACTAACTGCGCGCCTCTGATAGCAGATTTATTTCTTTATTGTTATGAGAGGGATTTTATGGTTTCTATTCAAAAATCAAAACGTTTTGACCTCATTGACAAATTTAATAATACTTGCAGATATCTGGATGACATTTTGGTGATCGACAACCCTGAATTCGAACAATTTATATCAGAAATATATCCAACAGAGCTCACATTGCCTAAAGCTAATACTTGAGATAAATCTACACCTTTCTTAGATTTAAACATCAAAATTATCAACAACCTAATATATACTAATATTTATGATAAACGTGAGGATTTTGGATTTCCTATTGTAAATTTCCCTTTCTTGGATGGCGATGTCCCTCGACTCCCATCATATGGTATCTATATATCTCAATTAGTTCGATTTGTGAGAGGCTGCACCGATGTTTTGGACTTTCATAAACGAAATTTACAAATTACTACTAAACTTTTAACTCAGGGTTACAGATATCACAAGCTAAGAAAAACATTCGGCAAATTCTTCAGATCTTATTCAGAACTTCTATCTAAATTTGGAAATATTTCTTTTCAACAGTATGTATCCAATGGAATTTCCCATCCTAATTTTTACGGTGATCTCGTATATAAACTAAGGAAAGTAAAAGGCTCCGATAACGTTATTTTATCATGTAATAAAATAGTCAAACGTCTCCTAAATAGACAATATGATATTGAGATCATCAAAAAGACTATAGGTCTTGTATTTGGCCCCTCTACAGCCTTATGCAGACTTTTACTTGAACGTTGCACGCTGACTAACAGGGCGGTGGGGACTATATGACAGGCCTTGTCCAAACCTCTTTCAGAGGAGACATGGTCCTGAACCTTGTCCCCTCTGACTGTTAGTCGGAACTCCTACAGATCTAGGGTCTTAGCTCGCTTTCAGACTGGCAGAGCACGGTTTATCATGTTGATGTCGCATATATTTTTATACCATTATGTGTTTTACAATATCTTACGTGTTTATATTTTTATGACCTCTCAATATGCGATACCTGTTGACCCTTGTTCTTTACATGGAGGATTATTTATAAATTTTTAAATGTACGTCTTTTGATTGTTCTGCTGTTACGGTGAGTGGGAAGGTGGGCCCGTAAACCGGTTAACCACGCCATTTGTTTGGCTTTTGTCAAATTAAATGACCGTCCTAAGTCGGTATCGTAATTGCACTACAATCAAATATTTTTGTAATGTGTTAAATGTTCTATTATATTATTTATATTCATGTATTGTATAGCTCTATGGTGACTTCTGCCACATAACTGAGCCGGTAACTCCTCTTTTTTCTTTTTTGAAGACTACATTCTATCCAAATGTAAAATTGGGACCAAACATAACGGTTACATTTTTATTGGGAATTAGAATTCTTGGTATTTAATTATAACTAACACTGACTTTTTGTAAGATGTGATGTTCTTGTATTCCAATATACGGCATGGACTTTGCATGAAAGAAGATTGATTCCCCTTGAATTTCGCCCTTCATGTCATTTATGATAGATAAAAATGTCAGACTTTGAAGACACATAGTGGTAAGTCTCTTGATGTGTTTGTGAAACGAAGAAAACATTACAAGTGTTTCCTGTATCATGCCTTAGGCGATAAAGGAGAGAAAGGAGACACTGGCAACAAAGGTGAAAAGGGTGATGACGGTGATAAAGGAGAGAAAGGAGACACAGGTGACAAAGGTGATAAAGGAGAAACAGGTATGTTCAAATGCTTTAAGAATTACTGACATTGGGAACACATAAAGGCCAATTCACCACACAAAGGATGCTAAATTATTACGTAATTAATTTTTTTGTTACATCTACATTCTGTACAAATGTAAAATTGCGACCATGCATTACGGTTACATTTTTATTGGGAATTAGAATTCTTGCTATTAAATTACAACTGTACAATGACTTTTTCTAAGATGTGATGTTCCTTTATTCCAATATACGGCATGGACTTTGCATGAAAGAAGATTGCTTACCCTTGAATGTTCCCCTTCATGTCATTTATGATAGAAAAAAATAGACAGGCTTTGAAGACACATAGTATTGAGTCTGTTGCTGTGTTTGTTTAACGAGGAAAGACATTACAAGTCTTTCCTGTATCTTGCCTTAGGCGATAAAGGAGAGAAAGGAGACACTGGCGACAAAGGTGAAAAGGGTGATGACGGTGATAAAGGAGAGAAAGGAGACACTGGTGACAAAGGTGAAAAGGGGGATCTTGGAGATAAAGGAGAGAAAGGAGACACTGGTGACAAAGGTGATAAAGGAGAAACAGGTATCTTCAAATGCTTTAAGTATTACTGACATTGGGATCAGCTAAAGGCCAATTCACTACACAAAGGATGTTAAATTATTAGCGAATTGTTCTTTTTGACAGCTTCATTTTATACAAATGTAAAATTCGGACCAAACATTACTGTTACATTTTTAATGGGAATTTGAATTCTTGGTGTTAAATTTCAACTGTACACTGACTTTTTCTAAGATCTGATGTTCTTATATTCCAATATATGGCACGGTCTTTGCATGAAAGAAGATTGATTACCCTTGAATTTCCCCCTTCACGTCATTTATGATAGATAAAGATGTGACACTTTAAAGACACATAGTGGTAAGTGTCTTGTTGTATTTGTTAAACGCTGAAAGACATTACAAGTCTTTCCTGTATCATTCCTTAGGCAATAAAGGAGAGAAAGGAGAGACTGGTGACAAAGGTGAAAAGGGTGATGACGGTGATAAAGGAGAGAAAGGAGACACTGGTGACAAAGGTGAAAAGGGGGATCTTGGTGATAAAGGAGAGAGAGGAGACACTGGTGACAAAGGTGATCAAGGAGAAACAGGTATGTTCAAATGCTTTCAGAATTACTGACATTGGGATCAACTAAAGGCCAATTCACTACACAAAGGATGTTAAATTATTAGCTAATTGTTCTTTTTAAAGGCCTCATTGTATAGAAATGTGAAATTCGGACCAAGCATAACTGTTACATTTTTAATGGGAATTAGAATTCTTGGTGTTAAATTACAACTGTTCACTGATTTTCTCTAATATTTGATCTTCTTGTATTCCAATATATGGCACGGTCTTTGCATGAAAGAAGATTGATTACCCCTGAATTTCCCCGTTCATGTCATTTATGATAGATAAAGGTGTGAGACTTTAAAGACACATAGTGGTAAGTGTCTTGTTGTATTTGTTAAACGAAGAAAGACATTACAAGTTTTCCTGTATCATGCCTTAGGCGATAAAGGAGAGAAAGGAGACACTGGCGACAAAGCTGAAAAGGGTGATGACGGTGATAAAGGAGAGAAAGGAGACACTGGTGACAAAGGTGAAAAGGGTGATGTAGGTGATAAAGGAGAGAAAGGAGATACTGGTGACAAAGGTGATAAAGGAGAAACAGGTATGTTCAAATGCTTTCCGAGTTACTGACATTGGGATCAGCTAAAGGCTAATTAATTTCACAAAGGATGTTAAAGTATTAGCTAATTGTTTTGATGGCTTCATTCTATACAAATGTAAAGTTGGACCAAATATGACAATGACATTATTATTGGGAATTAGGATTCTTGGTGTTAAATTACAACTGTACACTGACTTTTTCTAAGATCTGATATGCTTTGTATTCTAATATACAGCATGGTCTTTGCATGAAAGAAGATTGATTACCCTTGAATTTCCCCCTTCATGTCATTTATGATAGATAAAGGTATGAAACTTTGTAGACACATAGTGGTCAGTCTTTTAATTTGTTTGTTGAACGAAGAAAGACATTACAAATCTTTCATGTATCATGCCTTAGGCGATAAAGGAGAGAAAGGAGACACTGGTGACAAAGGTGAGAAGGGTGATGACGGTGATAAAGGAGAGAAAGGAGACACTGGTGACAAAGGTGATAAAGGAGAAACAGGTATGTTCAAATGCTTTCAGAATTACTGACATTGGGTAAACATAATGGCCAATTCACTACACAAAGGATGTTAAATCATTAGGTAATTGTTCTTTTAATGGCTTCATTCTATACAAATGTAAAATTCGGACCAAACATAAGGATTACATCATATTTGGGAATTAGAATTCTTGGTGTTAAAGTACAATTGTAAACTGACTTTTTCTAAGATCTGATGTTCTTATATTCCAAGATATGGCACAGTCTTTGCATGAAAGAAGATTGATTACCCTAGAATTTTCCCCTTCATGTCATTTGATAAAATGTGACACTTTAAAATCACTTCGTGGTAAATCTCATGTTGTATTTGTTAAACGAACAAAGACATTACAAGTCTTTCCTATATCATAACTTAGGCGATAAAGGAGAGAAAGGAGAAACTGGCGACAAAGGTGAAAAGGGTGATGACGGTGATAAAGGAGAGAAAGGAGACACTGGTGACAAAGGTGAAAAGGGGGATCTTGGTGATAAAGGAGAGAAAGGAGACACTGGTGACAAAGGTGAAAAGGGTGATGACGGTGATAAAGGAGAGAAAGGAGACACTGGTGACAAAGGTGAAAAGGGGGATCTTGGAGATAAAGGAGAGAAAGGAGAAACTGGTGACAAAGGTGATAAAGGAGAAACAGGTATGTTCAAATGCTTTCAGAATTACTGACATAGGGATCAAATAAAGGCCAAATCACTACACAAAGGATGTTAAATTATTAGTTAATTTTTCTTTTTGACGGCTTTATTCTATATAAATGTGAAAATGAAACAAAACATTATGATTACATTATTATTGGGAGTTAGAATTCTTGGTGTTAAATTACAACTGTATACTGACTTTTTCTAAGATCTGATGTTCTTGTATTCCAATATATGGCACGGTTTTTGCATGAAAGAAGATTGATTACCCTTGAATTTCCCCCTTCATGTCATTTATGATAGATAAAGATGTGACACTTTAAAGACACATACTGGTAAGTGTCTTGTTGTATTTGTTAAACGCAGAAAGACATTACAAATCTTTCCTGTATCATTCCTTAGGCAATAAAGGAGAGAAAGGAGACACTGGTGACAAAGGTCAAAAGGGTGATGACGGTGATAAAGGAGAGAAAGGAGACACTGGTGACAAAGGTGAAAAGGGGGATTTTGGTGATAAAGGAGAGAAAGGAGACACTGGTGACAAAGGTGATAAAGGAGAAACAGGTATGTTCTGATTGGTTGACAAATTTTCGACTTCTCCTCCAGAACTGCTGCACAGAATTTCACCAAACTTCATAGGAAGTAAGTATTCAAGGTTCTCTACCAAGTTTGTGTTTTTTTTGCCGATCCGTAATCCAAGGTGGCCGCCATTGGCTGTGATTGGATTGACACATTTTCGACTTCTTCTCCAGAACTGCTGCACAGAATTTCACCAAACTTCATAGGAAGTAAGTACTCAAAGTCCTCTACCAAGTTTGTGTTTTTATGCCGATCCTGGATCGAAGATGGCCGCCATTGGCTCTGATTGGTTGACACATTTTCGACTTCTTCTCCAGAACCATTGCACAGAAATTAATCAAACTGCATAGAAAGTAAGTACTCAAGGTCCTCAACCAAGTTTGGTGTTTTTTATGCCGATCCGTGATCCAACATGGCTGCCATTGACTCTGATTGGTTGACACATTTTCAATTTCTTCTCCAGAACCACTACAGAAAATTTCACCAAACTGCATAGAAAGTAAGTACTCAAGGTCCTCTACCAAGTTTGTGTTTTTTCTGCCGATCCGTAATCCCAGATGACCGCCATTGGCTCTGATTGGTTGACACATTTTCGACTTCTACTCCAGAACTGCTGCACAGAATTTCACCAAACTTCATAGGAAGCAAGTACTCAAAGTCCTCCACCAAGTTTTTTTTTTATGCCGATCCGTGATCCAAGATGGCCGCCATTGGCTCTTATTGGTTGACACATTTTTGACTTCTCCAGAACCGCTGCACAGAATTTCACCAAACTTCATAGGAAGTAAGTACTCAAAGTCCTCTACCAAGTTTCTGTTTTTTATGCCGATCCGGGATCCAAGATGGCCGCCATTGGCTGTGATTGGTTGACACATTTTCAACTTCTTCTCCAGAACCACTACACAGAAATTCATCAAACTGCATAAAAGTAAGTACTCAAGGTCCTCAACCAAGTTTGGTGTTTTTTATGCCGATCCGTGATCCAAGATGGCCGCCATTGACTCTGATTGGTTGACACATTTTCAACTTCTTCTCCAGAACCACTGCACAAAATTTCACCAAACTGCATAGAAAGTAAGTACTCAAGGTCCTCTACCAAGTTTGTGTTTTTTTGCCGATCCGTAATCCCAGATGACCGCCATTGGCTCTGATTGGTTGACACATTTTCGACTTCTTCTCCAGAACTGCTGCACAGAATTTCACCAAACTTCATAGGAAGTAAGTACTCAAAGTCCTCTACCAATTTTGTGTTTTTTATGCCGATCCGTGATCGAAGATGGCCGCCATTGGCTCTTATTGGTTGACACATTTTTTACTTCTTCTCCAGAACCGCTGCACAGAATTTCACCAAACGTTAATTGTTCTTTTTAACGGCTTCATTCTATACAAATGTAAAATTCGGACCAAACATAATGTAAAAATGAGACAAAACATAACGACTACATTATTATCGGGAATTGGAATTCTTGGTGTTAAATTACAACTGTACACTGAATTTTTCGAAGATCTGATGTTGTTGTAATCTAATATACAGCATGATCTTTGTATTAAAGAAGATTGATTACCCTTCAATTTCCCCTTTCATGTCATTTATGATAGATAAAGGTGTGAGACTTTGAAGACACATAGTGGTAAGTGTCGTAGTGTGTTTGTTAAACAAAGAAAGACATTACAAATCTTTCCGGTATCATGCCTTAGGCGATAAAGGAGAGAGAGGAGACACTGGCGACAAAGGTGAAAAGGGTGATAATGGTGATAAAGGAGAGAAAGGAGAAATTGGTGACAAAGGTGAAAAGGGGGATCTTGGAGATAAAGGAGAGAAAGGAGACACTGGTGACAAAGGGGATAAAGGAGAAACAGGTATGTTCAAATGCTTTTAGAATTACTGACATTCGGAACACATATTGGCCAATTCACTACACAAAGGATGTTAAATCATTAGCTAATTGGGTTTTTTTTCATTACTACATTCTATACAAATGTAAAATTTGGACCAAGCTTAACTGTTGCTTTTTTAATGGGAATTAGAATTCTTGGTGTTAAATTACAACTGTACACTGACTTTTTCTAAGATCTGATGTTCTTGTATTGCAATATATGGCGCGGTCTTTGCATGAAAGAAAATTGATTACCCTTGAATTTTATCCTTCATGTCATTTATGATAGATAAAATGTGACACTTTGAAGACACATAGTGGTCAGTCTCTTAAGGTGTTTGTTGAACGAAGAAAGACATTTTAAATCTTTCCTTTCTCATGCCTTAGGTGATAAAGGAGAGAAAGGAGACACCGGCGACAAAGGTGAAAAGGGTGATGACGGTGATAAGGGAGAGAAAGGAGACACTGGTGACAAAGGTGAAAAGGGGGATCTTGGTGATAAAGGAGAGCAAGGAGTCACTGGTGATAAAGGTGATAAAGGAGAAACAGGTATGTTCAAATGCTTTCAGAATTACAGACATTGGAAACACATAAAGGGCAATTCACTACACAAAGGATGTTACATTATTAGCTAATTTTTTTCTTTTTGACGACTACATTTTATAAAATGTAAAATTGGGAGAAAATTGGAAGTAATAAAGGGTTACTTTATTATTCGGAATTACAATTCTTGCTTTTTGAAATTACAACTGTACACTGACTTTTTCTAAGATGTGATGTTCTTGTATTCCAATATACGGCATGGTCTTTGCATGAAAGAAGATTGATTACCTTGGAATTTCCCCCTTTATGTCATTTATGATAGATAAAGGTGTAAGACTTTAAAGATACATAGTGGTAAGTCTCTTAATGTGTTTGTTGAACGAAGAAAGACATTACAAATATTTCCTTATCATGCTTTAGGCGATAAAGGAGAGAAAGGAGACACTGGCGACAAAGGTGAAAAGGGTGATGACGGTGATAAAGGAGAGAAAGGAGACACTGGTGACAAAGGTGAAAAGGGTGATGACGGTGATAAAGGGGAGAGAGGAGTCACTGGTGACAAAGGTGATAAAGGAGAGACAGGTATGTTCAAATGCTTTCAGAATTTCAGACACTGGGAATACATAATGGCCAATTCACTACACAAAGGATGTTAAATTATTAGCTAATTGTTGTTTTTGACTACTACATTCTATACAAATGTAAAATTGAGACAAAACATAACGGTTACATTATTATTCGGAATTAGAAATCTTGCTGTTAAATTACAACTGTACACTGATTTTTTTCTAAGATGTGATGTTCTTGTATTCCAATATCTGGCACGGTCTTTCCATGAAAGAAGATTGATTATCCTTGAATTTTCCCCTTTATGATAGAAAAAGGTGTGAGACTTTAAAGAGAGATAGTGGTAAGTCTCATGTTGTATTTGTTAAATGAAGAAAGGCAATACAAATCTTTCCTGTATGATGCTTTAGGCGATAAAGGAGAGAAAGGAGACACTGGCGACAAAGGTGAAAAGGGTGATAAAGGAGAGAAAGGGGACACTGGTGACAAAGGTGAAAAGGGGGATCTTGGTGATAAAGGAGAGAAAGGAGATGCTGGTGACAAAGGTGATAAAGGAGAAACAGGTATGTTCAAATGCTTTTAGAATTACTGACATTGGGAACATATAATGGCCAATTCATTACACAAAGGCTGTTAAATCATTAGCTAATTGTTCTTTTTGATTAGTACATTCTATACAAATGTCAAATTCGGACTACACATAACTGTGGCATTTTTAATGGGAATTAGAATTCTTGGTATTAAACTACAACTGTACACTAACTTTTTCTAAGATCTGATGTTCTTGTATTCTAATATCTTGCATGGTTTTTGCATGAAAGAAGATTGATTACCCTTGAATTTTCCCCTTCATGGCATTTATGATAGATAAAGGTATGAAACTTTAAAAACACGTAGTGGTAAGTCTTTTAATGTGTTTGTTAAACGAAGAAAGACATTGCAAGTCTTTCCTGTATCATGCCATAGGCGATAAAGGAGAGAAAGGAGATACTGGCGACAAAGGTGAAAAGGGTGATGACGGTGATAAAGGAGAGAAAGGAGAAACTGGTGACAAAGGTGAAAAGGGGGTTCTTGGTGATAAAGGAGAGAAAGGAGTCACTGGCGACAAAGGTGATAAAGGAGAAACAGGTATCTTCAAATGCTTTCAGAATTACTGAGATTGGGATCAGCTAAAAGCCAATTCACTACACAATGGAAGTTAAATTATTACCTAATTGTTCTTTTTGACCGCTTCATTCTATACAATAGTAAAATTGGGACGAAATATAACGATTACATTATTATTGGGAATTAGAATTCTTGGTTTTTTAAATTACAACTGTACACTGACTTTTTCTAAGATGTGATACTCTTGTTTTCCAATATACGACATGGTCTTTGCATAAAAGAAGATTGATTACCCTTGAATTTCCCTCTTCATGTCATTTATGATAGATAAAGGTGTGAGACTTTGAAGATACATAGAGGTAAGTCTCATAATGTGTTTGTTCAACGAAGAAAGACATTACAAATATTTCCTGTATCATGTCTTAGGCGATAAAGGAGAGAAAGGAGACACTGGCGACAAAGGTGAAAAGGGTGATGACGGTGAT
Organism: Pteria penguin; assembly: GCA_035048485.1. NCBI lineage: Eukaryota > Metazoa > Mollusca > Bivalvia > Pterioida > Pteriidae > Pteria > Pteria penguin. The sequence goes on from CM068580.1 coordinate 12,339,609, forward strand.
AAAGGAGACACTGGAGACAAAGGAGAAAAGGGTGATGATGGTGATAAAGGAGAGAAAGGAGTCACTGGTGATAAAGGTGATAAAGGAGAAACAGGTGTATTTGAATGCTTTCAGAATTACTGACATCGGGATCAGCTAAAGACCAATTCACTACACAAAGAATGTTAAATTATTCACTACTTGTTCTTTTTGACAGCTTCATTCTATATAAATGTAAAACTGGAACCAAATATAACGGCTACATTATTATGCGGAATTAGAATTCTTAGTGTTTTACATTACAACTGTATACTGACTTTTTCTAAGATGTGATGTTCTTGTATTCCAATATACGGCATGGTCTTTGCATGAAAGAAGATTGATTAGCCTTGAATATTCCCCTTCATGTCATTTATGATAGAGAAAGGTGTGAGACTTTGAAGACACATAGTGGTAAGTCTCATGTTGTATTTGTTAAACGAAGAAAGACATTACAAGTCTTTCCTGTATCATGCCTTAGGCGATAAAGGAGAGAAAGGAGACACTGGCAACAAAGGTGAGAAGGGTGATGACGGTGATAAAGGAGAGAAAGGAGACACTGGTGACAAAGGTGAAAAGGGGGATCTTGGTGATAAAGGAGAGAAAGGAGACACTGGTGACAAAGGTGATAAAGGAGAAACAGGTATGTTCAAATGCTTTCAGAATTACTGACATTGGGATCAGCTAAAGGCCAATTCACTACACAAAGGATGTTAAATTATTACCTAACTGTTCTTTTTGACGGCTTCATTCTATATAAATGTAAAATTGGAACCAAATATAATGATTACTTTATCATTGGGAATTAGAATTCTTGGTGTTAAATTACAACTGTACACTGTTTTTTCCTAAAATGTGACGTTCTTGTATTTCAATATACAGCATTATCTTTGCATGAAAGAAGATTGATTATCCTTGAATTTCCCCCTTCATGTTATTTATGATAGATAAAGGTGTGAGACTTTAAAGACACATAGTGGTAAGTCTCATGCTGTATTTGTTAAACGAAAAAAGACATTACAAGTGTTTCCTGTATGATGCCTTAGGCGATCAAGGAGAGAAAGGAGACATTGGCGACAAAGGTGAAAAGGGTGATGACGGTGATAAAGGAGAGAAAGGAAACACTGGTGACAAAGGTGAAAAGGGGGATCTTGGTGATAAAGGAGAGAAAGGAGACACTGGTGACAAAGGTGATAAAGGAGAAACAGGTATGTTCAAATGCTTTCCGAATAATTGACATTGGGAACACATAATGGCCAATTCAGTAGAGAAATGATGTTAAATCATGAACTAATTGTTATTTTTCATTACTACATTCTATAAAAATGTCAAATTCGGACTAAACATAACTGTTGCATTTTTAATGGGAATTAGAATTCTTGGTGTTAAACTACAACTGTACACTGACTTTTTTTACGATCTGATGTTCTTATATTCCAATATCTGGCACGGTCTTTGCATGAAAGAAGATTGATTATCCTTGAATTTCCCCCTTCATGTCATTTATGATAAATAAAGGTGTGAGACCAATATTATCTTAAATGGCGTTAGAAATCAAACATTTGTGGTAAGCACTAATAATGAACTCTGGTATCAACATGCGGATAGCTTCATAAACATCAAGCCCTGTAAGGTTAAACTAGTTGACGTAATTAAAGATTACCAATTCTCCCCTTATGATTGTGAAATATCTAAATGCTTGACCAAAAATTGCAAAACTTGCAACATCTTAATTACAGACAATTCTTTTACGAGTAGTTTAACTAAACATACCTTTCATACGCATAGTTTTGACCATTTGAATTGTAAGAGTTCAAATATTGTATACGGTATTGAGTGTTCACTCTGTTGGTTAATATATGTTGGAGAGACAAAGGGACAACTCCGTACAAGAGTATCAGGTCACAGGTCCAAAATAAATTGTGGCGGAAACCAATTACTCTATCGCCACTTCAAACAACCTGACCACTCTATTCTCTCAATGAAAATTAGAATTATAGAAAAAATATATCACCCCACAAACAATGCCAATTTGAGCACTCCTTTTCGTCGGAAAAGAGAAGAATACTGGATAAGACGTCCCGGCACTGCTTCGCCCTATGGATGCAATGACAATATTAGTAGTATTGGTAACCTCACTAGTCCAGTGTGTCAATCAGTTGACGTACTCGGTTTATTCAACAAAAGCCAGAGGAGGCATCGAAGTCATGGTACACGCAAATACAACAAAACATAATATTTCCTTTGATGCTCCTATGCCATTTATAAATAAACCTTTGGGCCTTCATCACATTCGTACAAAACTTTATTCTATTTCACTCAGAAAAATTACATGAGTTGTACGTATCGTCCAGACACCGTATATTTACTGATATAAGCTCTGCAGAGTATAGACTAGATGGCATTATTATGGACATATCGACCGCTAGACTTTTTCGTCCCGTCAAGTCAGATATTTCTATGGAAAAATCTAATCGCCCTTTCATCAAAATTAAATTTGCAAATAAAGGCATTGATTATTTAAATTTTGGCCAAATTTTAAATCATAAGTCTGTTTTAGAGGAAATACCTCCATATTTCAAAAACAAAGATCCGCCATGTATTTCCTACAGCTACACGCCATCAGTTGCATCCAAAATTTATAATTACAAAGGGTTTCTACAGTGTCTTGATCTTAGCAACTCTGCATGCCATCCTCAATCGTGTGCATGTTCCTCATCTAATTTTGTATATTCTCCTTGTGGCCATGTCGTTACTGGTGATCTCGATATTGTTAAAAACACTAAATTAAGAGAACTTTTACTTAAAGGTCCAAATTACAGAGAACCCAGATCATTCACATGGAGCCAAAATTTTGAGAATATTATGAACTGCTGTGAGGAATATGCTACACGATGGGCAAAAAGAGAGGAAGTACAGATCGACACTCTTTCGGAATGGATAAAATCTATTGCAGTACTGCTGAGATCAAAAATTAAAAAATTACAATGTTCTGTAAACACCAGATTCGAATCTATTTTTAAAGATCCTGATGTTGTCAGAGAACTTACCTTCCTCCAAGAACATTATATCATTACATCAGCAGATAAAGCATCCAATAATTATACATTTAATTGTAAGAAATATTACTTTGACAGCCTAGTGAAAGAATTAGGATTAAATTCAGCTCCAGGAAATCCTACTTATACTCTCACGAACTTTTCGGTTTCGGAAGTACTCGAGAATCATAAATCTGTCCTCAATACGTTTGGTATTGACTCAAATAAATTAAATTTAGAACTTCCATATTTGTACTGCATTCCAAAAATGCACAAAAATCCTTACAAACAACGCTTTATCGCTGGTTCCTCGAAGTGTTCCACAAAATCTGTATCGATGCTACTCACAAAAATATTATCAGAAATTAAATCTGGCCTTCATAGATATTGCGAAACAGTATATTCCAGAAGTGGAATTAATCAATTGTGGATCCTTAAAAATTCAAAAGAGTTGTTAGAAAATCTAAAATCAAAAAGTTTTACTAAAATTCACTCCATCAAGTCTTTTGACTTTTCGACTCTGTACACAACGATCCCTCATCAGAAATTAAAAGACAGATTAGCGGAAATTATTCAAAATGCATTTACTAGTAAAAACGGAAGCCGCAAATTCAAATATATAGTAATAGGCCACGATAAAACTTACTTTGTTAGGGAAAATTCTGATTCCAAAAATAAATACACTGAAACAGCTGTCATTCAGATGTTGAACTTTCTTATCGATAACATTTTTGTGGTGTTTGGAGGTAAGGTTTTTCAACAAATTGTCGGCATTCCAATGGGCACTAACTGTGCTCCGCTTCTGGCTGACATATTCCTTTATTCATACGAAGCTGAGTTCATTCAGTCTTTGCTTTCGCAAGGAAAAAAACAATTGGCTCTTGGCTTCAATTTTACTTACAGATATATAGATGACTTGCTTTCAATTAATAATCCTTCATTCGCGGATTACCTTAGCATCATCTATCCAAGTGAACTGGAGGTCAAAGAAACCACAGAAACTAGTAATTCTACTTCGTATTTAGATATTATGTTGTCTTTCGACATTAATGGTCAATTGAACACCTCACTCTATGACAAACGTGACGATTTCAATTTCGCTATCACAAACTTTCCTTTCATAAGTAGCAGCATTCCATCATCGCCCGCATACGGCGTATTCATATCTCAGTTTATACGTTATTCCAGAGCATGTTCAAATTACAATGACTTTGTTCTGAGGGCTAGGCGACTTTCAGTTAAGCTGCTCAACCAGGGTTATATATGTGCTAGACTAGCATCGTCACTGAGGAAGTTCTACGGTCGTTACGAGACTCTTATTACTCCATATGATATCTCGTTATCCAGACTTTTAAATGATATTCTGGACTGAGACCGATTCCGATCACTTTACACAGATTTGACACCTTCTATACTAGAAGGTTACCTACTTCGACTTCTCCATATATAGATACATATGGAATTCACACGATTTGACTCTACGGGGTATATGTGACGGGTGTTGCTAGCAAGCAGGAGATGCTCACTCTCCCCAGGCACCTGATCTCACTCCATCACAGGGGTTCACATATGCTCTTCAAGTAGACATATTTTGTTATTTTCCATTTGTTTTTCATTTTCACTGATTTTGTATGTCCTATGGTTTCATGATTTTTGGACTTGTGGTTTGGATTTATCCATCATCTTTACATTACACTATTTGACACCTGATATACTAGAAGGTTACCTACTTCGACTTCTCCATATATAAATACACATGGAATTTACACGATCTAACTCTTTCTACCGGGTATATGTGACGGGTGTTGCTAGCAAGCAGGAGATGCTCACTCTCTCCGGGCACCTGATCTCACTCCATCACAGGGGTTCACATATGCTCTTCAAGTAGACATATTTTGTTATTTTCCTTTTGTTTTTCATTTTCACTGATTTTGTATGTCCTCTGGTTTTATGATTTTTGGACTTTGGATTTATCCATCATCCTTACATTTAAAGACACCTAGTGGTAAGTCTCATGGTGTATTTGAAGGATGATTACTACATTTTATAAAAATGTCAAATTTGGACTAAACGTAACTGTTGCATTTTTAATGGGAATTAGAAGTCTTGGTGTTAAACTACAACTGTACACTGACTTTTCCGAAGATTTGATGTTCTTGTATTCCAATATCTGGCACGGTCTTTGCATGAAAGAAGATTGGTTACCGTTGAATTTCCCCCTTCATGTTATTTATGATAGATAAAGGTATGAAACTTTAAACTTAATATGTTTGTTAAACGAAGAAAGACATTACAAGTGTTTCCTGTATCATGCTTTAGGCGATAAAGGAGAGAAAGGAGACACTGGCGACAAAGGTGAAAAGGGTGATGACGGTGATAAAGGAGACACTGGTGACAAAGGAGAAAAGGGTGATGACGGTGATAAAGGAGAGAAAGGAGTCACTGGTGATAAAGGTGATAAAGGAGAAACAGGTATATGTAAATGCTTTCAGAATTACTGCAATCGGGATAAGCTAAAGGCCAATTCACTACACAAAGAATGTTAAATTATTCGCTACTTGTTCTTTTTGACGGCTTCATTCTATGTAAATGTAAAATTGGAACCAAATATAACGGTTACATTATTATGCGGAATTACAATTCTTGGTTTTTTAAATTACACCTGTACACTGACTTTTCCGAAGATGTGACGTTCTTGTATTCCAATATACGGCATGGTCTTTGCATCAAAGAAGATTGATTACCCTTGTATTTCCCCTTCATGTCATTTATGATAGAGAAAGGTGTGAGACTGTGAAGACGTAAGAAGTGGTAAGTGTCTTAATGTGTTTCTTGAAAGAAGAAAAACATTACAAGTGTTTCCTGTATCATGCCTTAGGCGACAAAGGAGAGAAAGGAGACACTGGCGACAAAGGTGAAAAGGGTGATGACGGTGATAAAGGAGAGAAAGGAGTCACTGGCGACAAAGGTGAAAAGGGGGATCTTGGTGATAAAGGAGAGAAAGGAGACACTGGCGACAAAGGTGAAAAGGGGGATCTTGGTGATAAAGGACACAAAGGAGACACTGGTGACAGAGGTGATAAAGGAGAAACAGGTATGTTCAAATGTTTCAGAATTACTGACATTGGGATCAGCTAATGGCCAATTCACTACACAAAGGATGTTAAATTATTAGCTAATTGTTTTTTTTACCGTTTCATTCTCTCCAAAAGTAAAATTGGGACGAAATATAACGATTACATTATTATTGGGAATTAGAATTCTTGGTGTTAAACTACAACTGTACACTGACTTTTCCTAAGATCTGATGTTCTTGTATTCTAATATCTGGCATGGTCTTTGCATGAAAGAAGATTGATTACCTTTGAATTTCCCCCTTCATGTCATTTATGATAGAAAAAGGTGTGAGACTTTAAAGACACATAGTGGTAAATCTCATGTTGTATTTGTTAAACGAAAAAAGACATTGCAAGTCTTTCCTGTTTCATGCCTCAGGCGATAAAGGAGAGAAGGGAGACACTGGCAACAAAGGTGAAAAGGGTGATGACGGTGATAAAGGAGAGAAAGGAGACACTGGTGACAAAGGTGAAAAGGGGGATGTAGGTGATAAAGGAGAGAAAGGAGACACTGGTGACAAAGGTGATAAAGGAGAAACAGGTATGTTCATATGCTTTCAGAATTACTGACATTGGGATCAGCTAAAGGCCAATTCAGTACACAAAGGATGTTAACTTATTAGCTAATTGTTCTTTTTGACCGCTTCATTCTATACAAATGTAATATTGGGACCAAATATAACGATTACATTATTAATGGGAATTAGAATTCTTGGTGTTAAACTACAACTGTACACTGACTATTTCTAAGATGTGACGTTCTTGTATTCTAATATACAGCATGGTCTTTCCTGAAAGAAGATTGATTACCGTTGAATTTCCCCCTTCATGTCATTTATGATAGATAAAGGTGTGAGACTTTGAAGATACATAGTGGTAAGTCTCTTAATGTGTTTGTTGAACGAAGAAAGACATTACAAATATTTCCTTATCATGCTTTAGGCGATAAAGGAGAGAAAGGAGACACTGGTGACAAAGGTGAAAAGGGGAATGTTGGTGATAAAGGAGAAAAAGGAGACACTGGCGACAAAGGTGAAAAGGGTGATGACGGTGATAAAGGAGAGAAAGGAGACACTGGTGACAAAGGTGATAAAGGAGAAATAGGTATATTTAGATGCTTTCAGAATTACTGACATCGGGATCAGCTAAAGGCCAATTCACTACACAAAGAATGTTAAATTATTCGCTACTTGTTCTTTTTGACCGTTTCATTCTATATAAATGTAAAATTGGAACCAAATATAACGGTTACATTATAATTGGGAATTAGAATTCTTCGTTTTTAAATTACACCTGTACACTGACTTTTTCCAAGATGTGATGTTCTTGTATTCCAATATACGGCATGGTCTTTGCATGAAAGAAGATTGATTGCCCTTGAATTTCCCCCTTCATGTCATTTATGATGGAGAAAGATGAGATATTGAAGGCAAATAGTGGTAAGTCTCATGTTGTATTTGTTACACGAAGAAAGACATTACAAATGTTTCCTGTATGATGCCTTAGGTGATAAAGGAGAGAAAGGAGACACTGGCGACAAAGGTGAGAAGGGTGGTGACGGTGATAAAGGAGAGAAAGGAGACACTGGTGACAAAGGTGAAAAGGGGGTTCTTGGTGATAAAGGAGAGAAAGGAGACACTGGTGACAAAGGTGAAAAAGGAGAAACAGGTATGTTCAAATGCTTTAAGTATTACTGACATTGGGATCAGCTAAAGGCCAATTCACTACACAAAGGATGTTAAATTATTACCTAATTGTTCTTTTTGACGGCTTCATTCTATATAAATGTAAAATTGGAGCCAAATATAATCATTACTTTATTATTGGGAATTAGAATTCTTGGTGTTAAATTACAACTGTACACTGATTTTTTCTAAGATGTGACGTTCTTGTATTCCAATATACAGCATTATCTTTGCATGAAAGAAGATTGATTATCCTTGAATTTCCCGCTTCATGTTATTTATGATAGATAAAGGTCTGAGACTTTAAAGACACATAGTGGTAAGTCTCATATTGTATTTGTTAAACAAAGAAAGACATTACAAGTGTTTCCTGTATGATGCCTTAGGCGATAAAGGAGAGAAAGGAGACACTGGCGACAAAGGTGAAAAGGGTGATGACGGTGATAAAGGAGAGAAAGGAGACACTGGTGACAAAGGTGACAAGGGGGATCTTGGTGATAAAGGAGAGAAAGGAGATACTGGTGACAAAGGTGATAAGGGAGAAACAGGTATGTTCAAATACTTTTAGAATAACTGACAGTGGGAACACATAATGGCTAATTCACTACAGAAATGATGTTAAATCATTAGCTAATTGTTCCATTTGATTACTACATTCTATACAAATGTCAAATTGGGACTAAACATAACTGTTGCATTTTTAATGGGAATTAGATTTCTTGGTGTTAAATTACAACTGTACACTGACTTTTTTTACGATCTGATGTTCTTGTATTCCAATATCTGGCACGGTCTTTGCATGAAAGAAGGTTGATTATCCTTGAATTTCCCCCTTCATGTCATTTATGATAGAGAAAGGTGTGAGACTTTAAAGACACATAGTGGTAAGTCTCATGTTTTATTTGTTAAACGAAGAAAGACGTTACAAGTATTTCCTGTTTCATGCCTTAGGCTATGAAGGAGAGAAAGGAGACACTGGCGACAAAGGTGAAAAGGGTGATGACGGTGATAAAGGAGAGAAAGGAGACAATGGTGACAAAGGTGAAAAGGGAGATCTTGGTGATAAAGGAGAGAAAGGAGACACTGGTGACAAAGGTGATCAAGGAGAAACAGGTATGTTCAAATACTTTCAGAATTACTGATATTGGAAACACATAATGGCCAATTCCCTACACAAAGGATGTTAAATTATTAGCTAATTGTTCTTTTTGACGAAACCGGCGTGGCCTAGTTGTATGGCGCTGGATTCCTGATCGGGAGGCCGGGGTTCCATTCCGGCTCTGGTCGTGCTGGTGCCCTGTCTTTCGAATGAGACAGTAAAAATTTAGGTCTCGTGTCGTGGTATGCATAGCATGTTAAAGACCACTGACTGCTTCGGGTGGGTCCGTTGCAAAGGTCAAAATTTGTATGCCCAGCATCACGCAGATGCCGTCACCATATATGTTAAATATTCGGGATTTCACATTAAACAAAAATCAATCAATCAATCAATCTTAGTGACGACTACATTCTATACAAATATGAAATTGGGACCAAACATAACGGTTACTTTATTATTGGGAATTAGAATTCTTGATGTTCAATTACAACTGTACACTGACTTTTTCTAAGATTTGATGGTCTTTATTCCAATATACGGCATGGTCTTTGCATGAAAGAAGATTGATTACCCTGGAATTTCCCCCTTCATGTCATTTATGATAGATGAAGGTGTGAGACTGTGAAGACACATAATGGTAAGTCTCTTAATGTGTTTGTTAAACGAAGAAAGGCATAACAAGTCTTTCCTGTATCATGCCTTAGGCGATAAAGGAGAGAAAGGAGACACTGGCGACAAAGGTGAAAAGGGTGATGACGGTGATAAAGGAGAGAAAGGAGACACTGGTGACAAAGGTGAAAAGGGGGATCTTGGTGATAAAGGAGAGAAAGGAGACACTGGTGACAAAGGTGATAAGGGAGAAACAGGTATGTTCAAATGCTTTCAGAATAACAGACATTTTGACCACATAAAGGCCAATTCACTAAACGAAGGATTTTAAATTATTACCTAATTGTTCTTTTGGATGACTACATTCTATACAAATGTAATATTGGGACCAAACATAACGGTTACATTATTGTTGAGAATTGGAATTCTTGGTGTTAAATTACAACTGTAGATTGACTTTTTCTAAGATGTGATGTTCTTGCATTCCAATATACGGCATGGACTATGCATGAAAGAAGACTGATTACCCTTGAATTTCCCCGTTCATGTCATTTATGATAGATAAAGATCTGAGACTTTAAAGACACATAGTGGTAAGTCTCTTGCTGTTTTTTTAAACGAAGAAAGATATAACATATCTTTCCTGTATCATGCCTTAGGCGACAAAGGAGAGAAAGGAGACACTGGCGACAAAGGTGAAAAGGGTGATGTAGGTGATAAAGGAGAGATAGGAGACACTGGTGACAAAGGTGAAAAGGGTGATGTAGGTGATAAAGGAGAGAAAGGAGACACTGGTGACAAAGGTGATAAAGGAGAAACAGGTATGTTAAAATACTTTCAGAATTACTGATATTAGGAACACATAAAGGCCAATTCCCTACACAAAGTATGTTAATTATTAGCTAATTGTTCTTTTTGGCGAAGCCGGCGTGGCGTAGTGGTATGGCGCTGGACTCCTGATCGGGAGGCCAGGGTTTGATTCTGGCTCTGGTCGTGCTGGTGCCCTGTCTTTCGAATGAGACAGTAAAAATCGAGGCCCCGTGTCGTGGTATGCATAGCATGTTAAAGACCCTTCACTGCTTCGGGTGGGTCCGTTGCAAAGGTCAAAATTTGTATGCCCCGCATCACGCAGATGCCGTCACCATATACGTGAAATATTCGGGATTTCACATTAAACAAAAATCAATCAATCAATCAATCTTATTGACGACTACATTCTATACAAATATAAAATTGGGACCAAACATAACGGTTACATTATTATTGGGAATTAGAATTCTTGATGTTCAATTACAACTGTACACTGACTTTTTCTAAGATTTGATGGTCTTTATTCCAATATACGGCATGGTCTTTGCATGAAAGAAGATTGATTACCCTTGAATTTCCCCCTTCATGTCATTTATGATAGAAAAAGGTGTGAGACTTTAAAGACACATAGTGGTAAGTCTCTTAATGTGTTTGTTAAACGAAGAAAGGCATAACAAGTCTTTCCTGTATCATGCCTTAGGCGATAAAGGAGAGAAAGGAGACACTGGCGACAAAGGTGAAAAGGGTGATGACGGTGATAAAGGAGAGAAAGGAGACACTGGTGACAAAGGTGAAAAGGGGGATCTTGGTGATAAAGGAGAGAAAGCAGACACTGGTGACAAAGGTGATAAAGGAGAAACAGGTATGTTCAAATGCTTTCAGAATTACTGACATTGGGTTCAGTTAAGGCCAATTTTACTACACAAAGAATGTTACATTATTAGCTAATTGTTCTTTTTGACGGCTTCATTCTATATAAATGTAAAATTGGAACCAAATATAACGGTTACATTATTATTCGGAATTAGAATTCTTGGTTTTTTAAATTACACATGTACACTGACTTTTTCTAAGGTGTGATGTTCTTGTATTCCACTATACGGCATGGTCTTTGCATGAAAGAAGATTGATTGCCCTTGAATTTCCCCCTTCATGTCATTTATGATAGATAAAGGTGTGAGACTTTGAAGACACATAGTGGTAAATCTCATGTTGTATTTGTTAAACGAAGAAAGACATTACAAGTGTTTCCTATATGATGCCTTAGGCGATAAAGGAGAGAAAGGAGACACTGGCGACAAAGGTGAAAAGGGTGATGATGGTGATAAAGGAGAGAAAGGAGACACTGGTGACAAAGGTGAAAAGGGGGATGTAGGTGAGAAAGGAGACACAGGTGACGAAGGTGATAAAGGAGAAACAGGTATGTTCATATGCTTTCAGAATTACTGACATTGGGATCAGCTAAAGGCCAATTCAGTACACAAAGGATGTTAACTTATTAATAATTGTTCTTTTTGACCGCTTCATTCTATACAAATGTAAAATTGGGACCAAATAGAACGATTACATTATTAATGGGAATTATAATTCTTGGTGTTCAACTACAACTGTACACTGACTATTTCTAAGATGTGACGTTTTTGTATTCTAATATACAGCATCGTCTGTCCTGGCAGAAGATTGATTACCGTTGAATTTCCCCCTTCATGTCATTTATGATAGATAAAGGTGTGAGACTTTGAAGATACATAGTGGTAAGTCTCTTAATGTGTTTGTTGAACGAAGAAAGACATTACAAATATTTCCTGTATCATGCTTTAGGCGATAAAGGAGAGAAAGGAGACACTGGTGACAAAGGTGAAAAGGGGGATGTTGGTGATAAAGGAGAAAAAGGAGACACTGGCGACAAAGGTGAAAAGGGTGATGACGGTGATAAAGGAGAGAAAGGAGACACTGGTGACAAAGGTGAAACAGGTATATTTAGATGCTTTCAGAATTACTGACATCGGTATCTGCTAAAGGCCAATTCACTACACAAAGAATGTTAAATTATTCGCTACTTGTTCTTTTTGACCGTTTCATTCTATATAAATGTAAAATTGGAACCAAATATAACGGTTACATTATAATTGGGAATTAGAATTCTTTGTTTTTTAAATTACACCTGTACACTGACTTTTTCCAAGATGTGATGTTCTTGTATTCCAATATACGGCATGGTCTTTGCATGAAAGAAGATTGATTGCCCTTGAATTTCCCCCTTCATGTCATTTATGATGGAGAAAGATGAGATATTGAAGGCAAATAGTGGTAAGTCTCATGTTGTATTTGTTACACGAAGAAAGACATTACAAATGTTTCCTGTATGATGCCTTAGGTGATAAAGGAGAGAAAGGAGACACTGGCGACAAAGGTAAGAAGGGTGATGACGGTGATAAAGGAGAGGAAGGAGACAATGGTGACAAAGGTGAAAAGGGGGTTCTTGGTGATAAAGGAGAGAAAGGAGACACTGGTGACAAAGGTGATAAAGGAGAAACAGGTATGTTCAAATGCTTTAAGTATTACTGACATTGGGATCAGCTAAAGGCCAATTCACTACACAAAGGATGTTAAATTATTACCTAATTGTTCTTTTTGACGGCTTCATTCTATATAAATGTAAAATTGGAGCCAAATATAATCATTACTTTATTATTGGGAATTAGAATTCTTGGTGTTAAATTACTACTGTACACTGATTTTTTCTAAGATGTGACGTTCTTGTATTCAATATACAGCATTATCTTTGCATGAAAGAAGATTTGATTATCCTTGAATTTCCCGCTTCATGTTATTTATGATAGATAAAGGTCTGAGACTTTAAAGACACATAGTGGTAAGTCTCATATTGTATTTGTTAAACAAAGAAAGACATTACAAGTGTTTCCTGTATCATGCCTTAGGCGATAAAGGAGAGAAAGGAGACACTGGCGACAAAGGTGAAAAGGGTGATGACGGTGATAAAGGAGAGAAAGGAGACACTGGTGACAAAGGTGAAAAGGGGGATCTTGGTGATAAAGGAGAGAAAGGAGACACTGGTGACAAAGGTGATAAAGGAGAAACAGGTATGTTCAAATGCTTTGAGAATAACTGACATTGGGAACACATAATGGCCAATTCACTACAGAAATGATGTTAAATCATTAGCTAATTGTTCTATTTGATTACTACATTCTATACAAATGTCAAATTGAGACTAAACATAAATGTTGCATTTTTATTGGGAATTAGAATTCTTGGTGTTAAATTACAACTGTACACTGACTTTTTTTACGATCTGATGTTCTTGTATTCTAATATCTGGCACGGTCTTTGCATGAAAGAAGGTTGATTATCCTTGAATTTCCCCCTTCATGTCATTTATGATAGATAAAGGTGTGAGACTTTAAAGACACATAGTGGTAAGTCTCATATTGTATTTGTTAAACGAAGAAAGACGTTACAAGTATTTCCTGTTTCATGCCTTAGGCGATGAAGGAGAGAAAGGAGACACTGGCGACAAAGGTGAAAAGGGTGATGACGGTGATAAAGGAGAGAAAGGAGACAATGGTGACAAAGGTGAAAAGGGTGATGTAGGTGATAAAGGAGAGAAAGGAGACACTGGTGACAAAGGTGATAAAGGAGAAACAGGTATGTTAAAATACTTTCAGAATTACTGATATTAGGAACACATAAAGGCCAATTCCCTACACAAAGTATGTTAATTATTAGCTAATTGTTCTTTTTGGCGAAGCCGGCGTGGCGTAGTGGTATGGCGCTGGACTCCTGATCGGGAGGCCAGGGTTTGATTCTGGCTCTGGTCGTGCTGGTGCCCTGTCTTTCGAATGAGACAGTAAAAATCGAGGCCCCGTGTCGTGGTATGCATAGCATGTTAAAGACCCTTCACTGCTTCGGGTGGGTCCGTTGCAAAGGTCAAAATTTGTATGCCCCGCATCACGCAGATGCCGTCACCATATACGTGAAATATTCGGGATGTGACATTCAACAAAAATCAATCAATCAATCAATCTTATTGACGACTACATTCTGTACAAATATGAAATTGGGACCAAACATAACGGTTACATTATTATTGGGAATTAGAATTCTTGATGTTCAATTACAACTGTACACTGACTTTTTCTAAGATTTGATGGTCTTTATTCCAATATACGGCTTGGTCTTTGCACGAAAGAAGATTGATTACCCTTGAATTTCCCCCTTCATGTCATTTATCATAGATGAAGATGTGAGACTGTGAAGACACATAGTGGTAAGTCTCTTAATGTGTTTGTTAAACGAAGAAAGACATTACAAATTTCCTGTATCATGCTTTAGGGGATAAAGGAGAGAAAGGAGACACTGGCGACAAAGGTGAGAAGGGTGATGACGGTGATAAAGGAGAGAAAGGAGTCACTGGCGACAAAGGTGATAAAGGAGGAACAGGTATGTTCAAATGCATTCAGAATTACTGAGATTGGGATCAGCTAAAGGCCAATTCACTTCACAAAGATTTTATATCATTAGGTAATTCTTCTTGTTGACCGCTTCATTCTGTACAAAAGTAGAAGTCGGACGAAATATAACGATTACATTATTATTTGGATTTAGAATATTTGGTTTTTTAAATTACAACTGTACACTGACTTTTTCTAAGATGTGATACTATTGTTTTCCAATATACGACTTGGTCTTTGCACGAAAGACGATTGATTACCTTTGAATTTCACCCTTTATGTCATTTATGATAGAAAAAGGTGTGAGACTTTAAAGACACATAGTGGTAAATCTCATGTTGTATTTGTTAAACGAACAAAGACATTACAAATATTTCCTGTATCATGCTTTAGGCGATAAAGGAGAGAAAGGAGACACTGGCGACAAAGGTGAAAAGGGTGATGACGGTGATAAAGGAGAGAAAGGAGACACTGGTGACAAAGGTGAAAAGGGGAATCTTGGTGATAAAGGAGAGAAAGGAAACACTGGTGACAAAGGTGATAAAGGAGAAACAGGTATGTTCATATGCTTTCAGAATTACTGAGATTGGGATCAGCTAAAGGCCAATTCACTACACAAAGGATGTTAAATTATTAGCTAATTGTTCTTTTTGACCGCTTCATTCTATACAAATGTAAAATTGGGACCAAATGTAAGGATTACATTATTATTGGGAATTAGAATTCTTGGTGTTAAACTACAACTGTACACTGACTTTTTCTAAGATGTGATGTTCTTGTATTCTAATATACAGCATCTTCTTTGCATGAAAGAAGATTGATTAGCCTTGAATTTCCCTCTTCATGTCATTTATGATAGATAAAAGTGTGAGACTTTAAAGACAGATAGCGGTGAGTCTCATGTTGTATTTGTTAAACGAAGAACGACATTACAAATATTTCCTGTATCATGCTTTAGGCGATAAAGGAGAGAAAGGAGACACTGGTGACAAAGGTGAAAAGGGGGATCTTGGTGATAAAGGAGAGAAAGGAGATGCTGGTGACAAAGGTGATAAAGGAGAAACAGGTATGTGCAAATGCTTTTAGAATTACTGACATTGGGAACACATAATGGCCAATTCACTAAACAAAGGCTGTTAAATCATTAGCTAATTGTTATTTTTGATTACTACATTCTATCAAAATATCAAATTGGGACTAAACATAACTGTAGAATTTTTAATGGGAATTAGAATTCTTGGTGTTAAACTACAACTGTACACTGACTTTTTCTAAGATCTGATGTCTTGTATTCTAATATCTCGCATGTTTTTTGCGTGAAAGAAGATTGATTACCCTTGAATTTACCCTTTCATGGTATTTATGATAGATAAAGGTATGCAACTTTAAAAACACAAAGTGGTAAGTCTCTTAATGTGTTTGTTAAACGAAGAAAGACATTACAAGTGTTTCCTGTATCATGCCTTAGGCGATAAAGGAGAGAAAGGAGATACTGGCGACAAAGGTGGAAATGGTGATGACGGTGATAAAGGAGAGAAAGGAGACACTGGTGACAAAGGTGAAAAGGGGGATCTTGGTGATAAAGGAGAGAAAGGAGTCACTGGCGACAAAGGTGATAAAGGAGAAACAGGTATGTTCATATGCTTTCAGATTTACTGAGATTGGGATCAGCTAAAGGCCAATTAACTACACAAAGAATGTTAGATTATTCGCTCATTGTTCTTTTTGATCGCTTCATTCTATACAAATGAAAAATTGGGACCAAATATAACGATTACATTATTATTGGGAATTAGAATTCTTGTTTTTTTACATTACAACTGTACACTGACTTTTCCGAAGATTTGATGTTCTTGTATTCCAATATCTGGCACGGTCTTTGCATGACAGAAGAATGATTACCCGTTAATTTTCCCGTTCATGTCATTTATGAGAGAGAAAGGTGTGAGACTGTGAAGACATGTAGTGGTAAGTGTCTTAATGTGTTTCTTGAAAGAAGAAAGACATTACAAGTGTTTCCTGTATCATGCCTTAGGCGAAAAAGGAGAGAAAGGAGACACTGGCGACAAAGGTGAGAAGGGTGATGACGGTGATAGAGGAGAGAAAGGAGACACTGGCGACAAAGGTGCAAAGGGTGTTGACGGTGATAAAGGAGTGAACGGAGACACTGGTGACAAAGGTGAAAACGGTGATTTAGGTGATAAAGGAGAGAAAGGAGACACTGGTGATAAAGGTGAAAAGGGGGATCTTGGTGATAAAGGAGAGAAAGGAGACACTGGCGACAAAGGTGAAAAGGGTAATGTAGGTGATAAAGGAGAGAAAGGATACACTGGTGACAAGGGTGAAAAGGGGGATCTTGGTGATAAAGGAGAGAAAGGAGTCACTGGTGACAAAGGTGATAAAGGAGAAACAGGTATGTTCAAATGCTTTCAGAATTACTGACATTGGGATCAGCTCAAGGCCAATTCACTACACAAAGGATGTTAAATTATTTGCTAATTGTTGTTTTTGACCGCTTCATTCTCTCGAAAAGTAAAATTGGGACCAAATATAACGATTACATTATTATTGTTAATTAGAATTCTTGGTGTTAAACTACAACTGTACACTGATTTTTCTAAGATCTGATGTTCTTGTATTCTAATATACAGCATGGTCTTTCCTGAAAGAAGATTGATTACCCTTGAATTTTCCCTTTCATGTCATTTATGATAGATAAAGGTGTGAGACTTTGAAGATACATAGTGGTAAGTCTCTTAATGTGTTTGTTGAACGAAGAAACACATTACAAATATTTCCTGTATCATGCTTTAGGCGATAAAGGAGAGAAAGGAGACTCTGGCAATAAAGGTGAAAAGGGTGATGTAGGTGATAAAGGAGAGAAAGGAGACACTGGTGACAAAGGTGATAAAGGAGAAACAGGTATATTTAAATGCTTTCAGAATTACTGACATTGGAATCAGGTAAAGGCCAATTCACTACACAAATGATGTTAAATTATTAGCTAATTTGTTCTTTTTGACCGCTTCATTCTATATAAATGTAAAATAGGAACGCGAAATATAACGGTTACATTATTATTCGGAATTACAATTCTTGGTTTTTTAAATAACACCTGTACACTGAGTTTTTCTAAGATGTGATATTCTTGTATTCCAATATACGGCATGGTCTTTGCATGAAAGAAGATTGATTACCCTTGAATTTCCCACTTCATGTCATTTATGATAGATAAAAGTGTAGGACTTTCAAGACACATAGTGGTAAGTTTCTTAATGTGTTTGTTGAACGAAGAAAGACATTACAAATCTTTCCTGTATCATGCCTTAGGCGATAAAGGAGAGAAAGGAGACACTGGCGACAAAGGTGAAAAGGGTGAGGACGGTGATAAAGGAGAGAAAGGAGACACTGGTGACAAAGGTGAAAAGGGGGATCTTGGTGATAAAGGAGAGAAAGGAGACACTGGTGACAAAGGTGATAAAGGAGAAACAGGTATGTTCAAATGCTTTCAGAATAACTGACATTGGGAAAAAAATCACTACAGAAATGATGTTAAACCATTAGCTAATTGTTCTATTTGATTACTGCATTCTATACAAATGTCAAATTCGGACTAAACATGAGTGTTGCATTTTTAATGGGAATTAGAATTCTTGGTGTGAACTACAACTGTACACTGACTTTTTCTACGATCTGATGTTCTTGTATTCCAATATCTGGCACGGTCTTTGCATGAAAGAAGATTGATTACCCTTAAATTTCCCCTTTCATGTCATTTATGATAGAAAAAGGTGTGAGACTTTAAAGACACATAGTGGTAAGTCTCATGTTGTATTTGTTAAACGAAGAAAGGCATTACAAATCTTTCCTGTATCTTGCCTTAGGCGATAAAGGAGAGAAAGGAGACACTGGCGACAAAGGTGAAAAGGGTGATGACGGTGATAAAGGAGAGAAAGGAGACACTGGTGACAAAGGGGAAAAGGGTGATGTAGGTGATAAAGGAGAGAAAGGAAACACTGGTGACAAAGGTGATAAAGGGGAAATAGGTTTGTTCATATGCTTTCAGAATTACTGACATTGGGATCAGCTAAATGCCAGTTCACTACACAAAGTATGTTAAATTATTAGCTAATTGTTCTTTTTGACCTCTTCATTCTATAAAAATGTAAAATTGGGACGAAATATAACAATTACATTATCGTGAACCTTGACGGACTCAGACCAAATATTGAATACTTTGAACTATGCAATCACAAATAATACAAGTTTTTAATTTTCAGTTTTATTGGCAATAATAATGGCCGCAGTGGATTTTTCAACCAACATTATAATACATGTAATTGCAATTCATCATAATGCATTACCATTATACATTATCATAAGTGAAAGCCCATCGTCCTATTGACAAGGGCAAACAACATGGATGGTAGAAAATTTACCATGTACAACATTATTCACTATCATACCAAGTCTATATATAGACAAAAACAATTCATTATGTAACCTCGAATGCATCATAATATATTGATATAGCATTAACATTACACATTAAGTGGATGCCAATTGACAAGGACAAACCACAGGAATGGTAGAAATCTACCATACAACATTATTCATTATCATACAAAGTCTATATATAGAATATGTTGTTTATAGCACGAAGTCTATATATATAAGATAATGAATAGTTTATGTAAAATACAAGATTATTCATTAGTATATTACTTATAAACGTCACTATTCAACGAAAATGAATACAATATTGCAGTATGAGATAATCAGCATTACTGGTGTACTTTCCTAGTATACTGAAGAATCCATACTACTATTACAGTCTGTGCACAAAAGATATACATTGAATAGTTTGCTTCCGCCAGATATGGTTCAAGAGATGATCCACCGCAACAAGGGATTGTTTTAACGAAAATGAATACAATATTGCAGTATGAGATAATCAGCATTACTGGTGTACTTTCCTAGTATACCGAAGAATCCATACTACTATTACAGTCTGTACACAAAATATATACATTGAATAGTTTGTGTCCGCCAGATATGATTCAAGAGACGATCCACCGTGACAAGGGATTGTTGAAAGGTTGAACATCTGATGTTAGTTTTACAACCAAATTGCAGGTCTGAAACCAACTCTGAAAAATAGAAAAAACTAGGCAGAAATGTGTTCAAAGTGAAATTCACTATACCGGTATGTAATATTACAAATAAATATCGTAACTTATGGGAGGGATGGGAGGGTGATTTTTCGAATGTCTTTGTTCTTCATTTTTGCAATGAATGCTAGAGGGGTCTTACAATTGAAGCATTGACCCGAATCAATTGAAACAATGACCATTACTTAATTATCTAAGAACGATAACCCAAACTCGTATACCAGAGGATACAAGTTATCTTTCCTAAGAATGCCACGATAAATGAGAATATTATGAGACAAGCTCAAATATTCTTAATTATCGTGGACCTTGACGGACTCAGACCAAATATTGAATACTTTGAACTATGCAATCACAAATAATACAAGTTTTTAATTTTCAGTTTTATCGGCAATAATAATGGCCGCAGTGGATTTTTCAACCAACATTATAATACATGTAATTGCAATTCATCATAATGCATTACCATTATACATTATCATAAATGAAAGCCCATTGTCCATTTGACAAGGGCAAACAACATGGATGGTAGAAAATTTACCATGTACAACATTATTCACTATCATACCAAGTCTATATATAGACAAAAACAATTCATTATGTAACCTCGAATGCATCATAATATATTGATATAGCATTAACATTACACATTAAGTGGATGCCAATTGACAAGGACAAACCACAAGAATGGTAGAAATCTACCATACAACATTATTCATTATCATACAAAGTCTATATATAGAATATGTTGAGTGGTTTATGGCCACATGATCTTTGATCACGCCAACTTTCCAGTTGGTGAAACCACTCAAATATTCTAATAGACAGGTTTACCACTGCGGCTCAATCAACATGTTAAGTACGTCTGCTAACCAGAATATGTGTATGAAGGAGACTATTAGTCCCGCTATTACCTAATATGGAAAAAGGCAGTCTTTTGCAGACAAATGGACACCATCAGGGTCCAAAAAGGTCAGTGGTAATAGATGCGAGCTGATGGTGCTACAATATATATCCTGAGGGAATTGAGGTAGCATGCCTATTCAGGTTATTGAACCTCCACTGAGTGTTTTACAACTGAATAACTACCGGGGCTTTCATATCTCCAATTTAGGCGAGGGAGAGCATAGGACCAAATTAGCAAAGCATAGGAATAGATTTCATGCAGGTATTCATATAAGCAAGTAATATTCCGATGAAGTTACTTTATGCGAGTGTTGCCTAGCACTACTGGGTCCAAAAACCCCTGAGAGTCCCGTTTTTCACTGCAAAACTCTGCAACACCCTGAAAAACTCTGAAGTCTTCCTGAAAAACACTGAAAAACTCTGACAGCCCTGATAAACACTGAAAAACTCTGAAGTCTACCCTGAAAAACTCTGAAAAACACTGACGACCCTGAAAAACTCTGCAAAACTCTGAAAAACTCTGACGCCACTGAAAAACTCTGAAAAACACTGACACCTGCTGCGATGCCCTCCGGCCGTGCGATCGCGGCCTCGCGTACTTCTATACGGTCCCTTCTATAAGCCCTATTAGCATTAATGTATATAAAATGTTATGCGTTGTGAATTAGAAAAAAAAAAGGAAGAGAAAATAAATAAAACATGTCTCGCATTTTTGTACGGTGTTTTGAAGTGAAATTAATTTCACGAATCTCTAAATTTAATTTTACTGATGCATTATTCAAAACCAAACAAACCCAGCAGAGGCGTATTACAATACAAAGGCTTTTCTTACCGAGATTTATATATACATTTGTATTTCCAAATGAAAATGTATGTACATATATTCCTAGTAAATATCACTGTTTCATAGTGAAGAAAAAATAAAAAATATATATAAAAAAGAAGCTCCAGAACTATAAATTAGTGAATAAATAATAAATTATTGAATAATAAATAAAAAAGTGAATAAATAAATGAATAAATGAATGAATAAATAAATAAATAAATAAATAATATTTGAATGTGACCAGTACCTATAAATTTTATACGAAAAGCGAATTTAATACACCAGTACTGACAGCAAATCGACCACAAAGAAAATCGCTTGTCATTCATTTTAAATAACACAATGCATTCTATTCCAATTCTGTTGCAACATTTATAGAGCCTATACCCATATATTTTCATGTGACGACCTTTAGGTTTAAACCCCCCCCCCCCCCACCCCTTCTCACACACACACACACGCAATACTTTTTTCTCTATCAATACTTTTCACACAAAATTAAGACACACAAATTTAACCTTTGTTCTTATTATAATAGCGTAATATAACAAAGTTCAGAGCACAATAACTTTCTTTAACTGAAAATTTTACGTGTCTACGTGTTGCTCTTTCATTCGAATGACATACGTAAATTTTGTCTTATAAAATATTTCATTGATTAAATATTTTCTCGGTATTCAATAATGTTGCTTGAAATAGCATCAAATAAGTTTCAATATATCAGTGTAACAACGTATCTGCCGTTTGTTATATCACTACCTACTTAATCTACATCATGTAACTCTATACAATAAAATGATTTTATCTAACAGCACCCCCGCCCTTTTCAATGGGAGACTGTGCCCTCCCCCCTTTTTTTCTTTCAAAAATTTCTAGATCCGCCCGCCTATGACGTATTGTAACAATGTATCCAGTAAGGGTCATGTATAGCAATGGCGAATACAAGGGCGCTCGCCTAACAGCACCCCCCCCCCTTTCAATGGGAGACTGTGCCCTCCCCCTCCCCTTTTTTCTTTCAAAAACTTCTAGATCCGCCTATGAACAGTATCTCCCTTATTTCGTATTGTAACAATGTATCCAAATACAAGGGCGCTCGCCCTGTTGACTGGGACAGAGAAGTCTTACATAAAAATACCCAGTCCTGTCAAAACTAGCAAAGTATTTAACCTTTATTTTCAAAATGACATATAAATTCAAGTAAACGGTGTCATATTTAGAGCAGATACCTCGATCTGCCCCAACTTATGGATCCAAATCGTATGTTTAAATCATATAGTATATTTAAATTGAGACCATACACTCACCCCCCCCCCCCCCCCCCACACACACACACACACGCTCCTTCTCTCCCTTATATATATATATATATATATATATATATATATATATATATATATATATATATATATATATATATATATATATATATATATACATGACCCTTACTGGATATATATAATACTAGAATATTTTCATTAGAAAGTAACGGCACACGCATGGAATCTGAAATTGCTTTATTTTAATCCGACATGTCTTTGTTTTTTTATCTTTATTCTACATGTCATCAGTACTCTATTACGTAATAAACATCCGGTTGTTTAACCCGGTAAATATCGCTCGTAATCTCATATAGTCTGTTACCTATCATGCTGTAAATTGGGAATCGTAATTAACAGTACCTTGGTATGTATGAGGGGACAAAACATATTTAGTAACAGGTTGAAACATATCCAGTTGATACATTTCAATGTTAATTTTGTGTTATTGGCAAAATAAAAGTGTCATTTTAACAACGACTTATAAAGTTTAGGACAAAAACTGATTTTTAATCTTCAGAAGTGAAATAATTTGTTTTACACACGATCATTTATTTATTTTTATGTTATAAACTAAACTACATCAATTATTTAAGTTCAATTTCTTCCGCATTTCCTCTGATAATAGCAATATTATAGAATACATGTGAAATGTGAGATTTGTAAAGCTGTGATATAAAGTGCTATTCCGTTCCATTAATTTACATACGGATTAAATAAGTAGCTGCGTTAAGGCCTGTAGCGAGAAGGAAATACGCATACCCAAAGCCAAGATCGTTCACTCAAGTTGGACACTGTTTAAAAAAAAAGGGGGGGGGGGGTTGGTTGAATTAAATTAACGCAACTTCACAGCGTTTTATCGGTGAATGGCCGCTAATTTATGAAGAATGCAATATTGATTTATCAATATTAATCATGAATGCCTTTAAACTCGAAAGAGAGTGGGGAGCGGCCTTAAGGTCGTAACATAACGATATTTGGGTGGATTCTTTACACAGATTGGAAAAGATGTAAAAACAAACATCAATCATTATGTGTTATTAAAATGATTGATAGGAATATATAGAATTAATTATTTCTATTTTTTTCGGTATTTATTTATCTATTTACAATTAAAACTATGCGTTTTCTGTAAACTTCGTCTGTCGATTTTTTAAAATCTTATTATTTTTATTAAATTTATTTTGATGTATTTTTTTTCGTACGGAAAAGTTTAATGTTCTTATTATAAATAAATAGATGAATTAATAATTAAATAAATAGATAAATAATAAATAAATATGAAAATAAATAAATAAATAAATGAAGTCAGCCGATGAAGGCCGCTGGCCGAAATGTTAAAGTACGGAAAAATAGTGCTTTTATTATAAATAAATAAATAAATAAATAAATAAATAAATAAATAAATTTTAAAATGTCTTGTTCTATATTTTGTACTTATTTCCCCCTCCCTTAATGCACCTCTATGAAACAACGATGTTAAGTAACATGCTACTGCTGTAGTTACACTATTTGTTCGTTTGTTTGTTTCATTCTTCTTTCTTTCTTTAAGTCGATCAATAAAACAAGTGACATCGCGCTGGAAAGTCCTGTGTCAATAAAATTGTTTTTGCTAAGTACGTAATTCATATGATTTATTAAACTGCAAATGTAAAGATCATCTTACAAACGTAAGTCAGAATAGGAACAATATCTTAGCAATTTTATCTATAAAAAACGTTAAAATAAGTCCTTGACAAATGGTAAAAAGATGC
This sequence comes from Pteria penguin, assembly GCA_035048485.1. Classification (NCBI taxonomy): domain Eukaryota; kingdom Metazoa; phylum Mollusca; class Bivalvia; order Pterioida; family Pteriidae; genus Pteria; species Pteria penguin. The sequence goes on from CM068580.1 coordinate 12,364,432, forward strand.
GGTTTTTTTTTTCTTATTCCCCGCTTATAAATTCATCACATTTAATACTTATTAAAGGTCATATATAGATAACAGCGAACCATTTCAAGGGCTTATATTATAAAAGGGACCGTATAGAAGTACGCGAGGCCACGATCGCACGGCCGGAGGGCATCGCAGCGGGTGTCAGTGTTTTTCAGGGGTTTTCAGAGTTTTGCAGAGTTTTTCAGTGGCGTCAGAGTTTTTCAGAGTTTTGCAGAGTTTTTCAGGGTCGTCAGTGTTTTTCAGAGTTTTTCAGGGTAGACTTCACAGTTTTTTAGTGTTTATCATTGCTGTCAGAGTTTTTCAGTGTTTTTTCAGGCAGACTTCAGTGTTTTTCAGAGTTTTTCAGGGTGTTGCAGAGTTTTGCAGTGAAAAACGGGATTCTCAGGGGTTTTTGGACCCAGTAGTGTAGATCATTCACTCATTGACTCCACAGTGAATGATAATGCAGTCAGATGTGCTGCTTCAGTTACCCAAATGTTGAAGATGACTTCTTGAAATGATGAGGGTCTGACCACTCTATCTGATTTACATTTGAAGCTAACTGAAGCCATGTAAGAGTGAACAGTAGCTGCTGAATATGCGTGCAGGACACACATATATATATATATATGTAGTCTGCTGAACAATTCAAATGATTTTATGCCTACTTTCTATGCTCGTCCGGTGATATCTACCACTGATTGTTGCCATAGATATTTTATCTGAGAATGCAAAGAATTTTTAGAAATGCAAGAGATGCAAAGGTTAGAATTTGGCTAGCTTGGGGTTCCTCTCTTTTGCATGAAATCTGTCCCATTGCCTGTGAGAAATGCAACAGCAGCTGAATTTAACCTGCCTTCAATATATACAGCTTTAAAATTGAATTGTTATTGTCCAATAAACGAGGACTAGTGGACATTATTCATTTTGATTAGGAAGGTTGGGTAATTATTATACAGACCAGGGCCAAATTGTCAGTATGACTATGAAAATTAATTTTTTTATTATTTCTATGTTTGTTTTAATTTAATTTTCCATTAATATTGCTTTGCAACCAATTTGCAGATTTTCTGCACTGTCTTTGTGGGGAGGGGGGGGGACACAAGTCTATATAAAATAAATCTTGAAAACAGAAACCAAGTAATTGAATGTCAATCTGATGAACACGTACAACAGGCAAAATGCACTTTTAATATCCTCTTTCCTAGTAAGATGTGATTGCCTACAGTAGCAATTGTTTCTAATTCTTCTTAAAAAGATGTACATGTATATCTACATGTAACGGAAATATGAAAAACTAACAATATGGTCAGTAATACTGGCGTGAGGTAGATATAAGAGGTGTGAATTCCTCATCCAAGCACCATCATCCTTTGGAACTGTGCCAATAGGGGAAACATGCAAATTTGAAAATGTTAAATGACCTAACTTTCGACCTTTAGAAATTTCTGTAATTTTAAATTTCTTTTATTTTATTTTTTTTTTTTGAGCTAGTGTATAATAAAACCAAATTTCAACTTTGTTTATATTCTTCTGCAGTTTGCCAGTCATAATATGATAAATATAAGGAATTATGGCTGGCACATAAATTGGAAGATTTGCTAAAAGTCTTGTGGTCTCTTCCTGGGGGGAAGGGGAAGTTACAAGGTGGTACATTGCCAAATTTTGTTAAGATTTTTGGCTGAAAGAAGGGTCTGATTCTTCTGGGTATTGTGTTACTTGTAGTGTGGCTAAGTGAGCATTGTGTCAATCACTGACTGAGTGGGGCTTCTTCTTCTTCTATTAAAGTGAAGGACCGCTTAAGCGGCATCATCTCACTGATGCATTGAACTCACAAACCAAGTTGCGCATATTTGTGGTTAATCTCCTGATCAGTAAACAAAGTTATTATAATTTATAAACATAGCGCTTCCACATATTAACCCTCATGGAAGGTGTATGGTTAATGCTGAGTCAGATGTATATCTGAGCCAGATCTCAGTTTCTATACTATCTGAAGAAGTTGAGAAGTTAATGGTAAGCACAAGTTTGAACTGTTCGTCTTACCGATAAAATTACCATTAAAGTTTTTTGTTTTTTTTTTGTTTTTTTTGTTTGTTTGTTTTTTTTTTTTTTTTGGTATGATCAGATACATAAATGCTTATGTAAAGTGTAAAAGCATCCAATCACTGCACCATATTAGTAATTTTAGGTCCCAACTCAGGTTTAAAACTAACTCCCCATTATTATTTAACTGAAGAACATTGGCATGCTTTTTGGCATTGCTGGGCTTAATTAAAGTACTAAAGTTTATGTACTTGCCATACATTTTTTTTTTTTTTTTTTTTTTGTTTGTTATTATCTACAATGTACTTTTATTTAAGTGACCAAGTGGGATAGAGGGTTGAGATCTGATATTTTTAATCATATTAACAAATGTTGAATAATGATACTGTACCTTGTTGCACAGTACACAGTATGCAAGGTAGTGTGAAAGGCATAGGCATGGGTTGCAGGGGCATATTTGCAGAGCTGCCCTGTCTGAGCTCTGGAGAACAGCTAGGTTGAATTGAGGATCATGAATCATCACTGTCGGTATAAGGCATACTCAAAATACGAATATCTGTAGGGTTGACTGGGGGTAAGCTTGCCTGATTTAATGTGAAATGCCTGTGATAAGGACTGGTGGAATTCCTCTTCCACTTCACTGTATGGGAAGGCATGGCAAATTAATAGAGTAAACTGTAAAGAAATTCCGAGATTAGATTCCAAAAAATACACCAATTCAATCTAGTGGAAAAAACATGTAGAAACTTCCAATAATAAGTTAGTGATCCTCAACCATATCTACCTGACTTCTTGCAAATTTTTTTTTTGTTTTTTTTTTGTTTTTTTGGCAAATTATATACAATATATGTCATGTTGTCTGACTTTACAATGATACATGGCGTTACAGCATCAAAAGATTAGAAAAGCATAGAGCTTTATATAAGATATTGCTACCAAGTTAATACAAGCATGATGCAAGTGATTCACAACCATATAAACCTAATTTCATCAAGCTCAGTTTGTCACCTTCAAATTATTATGGTATAATATGTGTATACTACTAGTTTTGGTTGCATTATACAAGATGGTAAGCACTTTTATATTGTAGTATGCATTTCTTATTGAAGTACTTCTTGTAATGTGTATTATTATTGATATGAATGTATTACTAAAATACACCCTGTGATGTGAAATAATATTATCAATTATTACTACTAATTAATTCATTTACCACAGTAATCATGTCAAACACCTTAATGTAAATATAATTGTCTAAAGAATATGAATTTATATGCTGTTGCCCGAAAGGGCCCCTTGTTTTATGGGAATAAATAAATATTGCATTGCATCTATTAGGATTATACAAAAAATTCAGAAGATATTGCAAACTATATGAGCCAACGTGGTAAGTTAGCGATCCTCAACCATATCAATCTAACATATTCCAACACAGGCCATTAAGTATGCAAATGTTACCAGGTTACCTATGGTGTAAGAAAAAGCAAAAGGCAAACGATATCTGCAGAATCATTGTTCTGGCAAACTAAGATATTGCCTCCTGTTCCGATGAACGTATAGGCTTTGTGTGACATTAGGCTTACTGTATGATTAAGTAAAGCATAACACATTTATTTTAGTATACCAGGATTAGAACGATACCACCAACTCATAGGAACTTGGATACACTGCTGGTCAAAGTGTAAAACCACAAAAAAAACACCAAATTCTCTGTGATTTTTCGAATGTCTTTGTTCTTCATTTTTGCAATGAATGCTAGAGGGGTTTTACAATTGAAGCATTGACCCAAATCAATTAAAACAATGACCATTACTTAATTATCTAAGAACGATAACCCAAACTCGTATACCACAGGATACGAGTTATCTTTCCTAAGAATGCCACGATAAATGAGAATATTATGAGACAAGCTCAAATATTCTTAATTATTAATGGGAATTAGAATTCTTGGTGTTAAACTACAACTGTACACTGACTATTTCTAAGATGTGATGTTCTTGTATTCTAATATACGGCATGGTCTTTCCTGAAGGAAGATTGATTACCCTTGAATTTCCCCCTTCATGTTATTTATGATAGATAAAGGTGTGAGACTTTGAGGATACATAGTGGTAAGTCTCTTAATGTGTTTATTGAACGAAGAAAGACATTACAAATATTTCCTGTATCACGCTTTAGGCGATAAAGGAGAGAAAGGAGATACTGGTGACAAAGGTGAAAAGGGTGATGTAGGTGATAAAGGAGACACTGGTGACAAAGGTGATAAAGGAGAAACAGGTATATGTAAATAATTTCAGAATTACTCACATTCGGATCAGCTAAAATCCAATTCACTACACAAAGGATATTAAATTATTACCTAATTGTTCTTTATGACCGCTTCATTCTATATAAATGTAAAGTTGGAACCAAATATCACGGTTACATTATTATTCGGAATTAGAATTCTTGGTTTTTTAAATTACACCTGTGCACTGACCTTTCCGAAGATGTGATGTTCTTGTATTCCAATATACGACATGGTCTTTGCATGAAAAAAGATTGATTGCCCTTGAATTTCCCCCTTCATGTCATTTATGATAGGGAAAGGTGTGAGACTTTGAAGACACATAGTGGTAAGTCTCATGTTGTATTTGTTAAACGAAGAAAGACATTACAAGTGCTTCCTGTATCATGCCTTAGGCGATAAAGGAGAGAAAGGAGACACTGGCGACAAAGGTGAAAAGGGTGATGACGGTGATAAAGGAGAGAAAGGAGACACTGGTGACAAAGGTGAAAAGGGGGATCTTGGTGATAAAGGAGAGAAAGGAGGCACTGGTGACAAAGGTGATAAAGGAGAAACAGGTATCTTCAAATGCTTTCAGAATTACTGACACTGGGATCAGCTAAATGCCAATTCACTATACAAAGGATATTAAATTATTACCTAATTGTTCTTTTTTAACGGCTTCATTCTATATGAATGTAAACTTGGAACCAAATATAATAATTACTTTATTATTGGGAATTAGAATTCTTGGTGTTCAATTACAACTGTACACTGATTTTTTCTAAGATGTGACGTTCTTGTATTCCAATATACAGCATTATCTTTGCATGAAAGAAGATTGATTACCCTTGAATTTCCGCCTTCATGTCATTTATGATAGATAAAGGTGTGAGACTTTGAAGACACATAGTGGTAAGTCTCTTGAAGACACATAGTGGTAAGTCTCTTAATGTGTTTGTTAAACGAAGAAAGGCATAACAAGTCTTTCCTGTATCATGCCTTAGGCGATAAAGGAGAGAAAGGAGACACTGGCGACAAAGGTGAAAAGGGTGATGACGGTGATAAAGGAGAGGAAGGAGACACTGGTGAGAAAGGTGAAAAGGGTGATGTAGGTGATAAAGGAGAGAAAGGAGATGCTGGTGACAAAGGTGATAAAGGAGAAACAGGTATGTTCAAATGCTTTCAGAATAACTGACATTGGGAACACAGAATGGCCAATTTACTACAGAAATGATGTTAAACCATTAGATAATTGTTCTATTTGATTACTGCATTCTATACAAATGTCAAATTCGGACTAAACATGAGTGTTGCATTTTTAATGGGAATTAGAATTCTTGGTGTTAAATTGCAACTGTACACTGACTATTTCTACGATCTGATGTTCTTGTATTCCAATATATGGCATGGTCTTTGCATGAAAGAAGATTGATTACCCTTGAATTTCCCCCTTCATGTCATTTATGATAGAAAAAGGTGTGAGACTTTAAAGAAACATAGTGGTAAGTCTCATGTTGTATTTGTTAAATGAAGAAAGGCATTACAAATATTTCCTGCATCATGCCTTAGGCGATAAGGGAGAGAAAGGAGACACTGGTGACAAAGGTGAAAAGGGAGATGTTGGTGATAAAGGAGAGAAAGGAGGCACTGGTGATAAAGGTGATAAAGGAGAAACAGGTATGTTCAAATGCTTTCAGAATTACTGACACTGGGATCAGCTAAAGGCCAATTCACTACACAAAGGATGTTAAATTATTACCTAATTGTTCTTTTTTAACGGCTCCATTCTATATAAATGTAAAATTGGAACCAAATATAATCATTACTTTATTATTGGGAATTAGAATTCTTGGTGTTCAATTACAACTGTACACTGATTTTCTCTAAGATGTTACGTTCTTGTATTCCAATATACAACATTATCTTTGCATGAAAGAAGATTGATTACCCTTGAATTTCCGCCTTCATGTCATTTATGATAGATAAAGGTGTGAGAGTTTGAAGACACATAGTGGTAAGTCTCTTGTTGTATTTGTTAAACGAAGAAAGATATAACATATCTTTCCTGTATCATGCCTTAGGCGATAAAGGAGAGAAAGGAGACACTGGCGACAAAGGTGAAAAGGGTGATGACGGTGATAAAGGAGAGGAAGGAGACACTGGTGACAAAGGTGAAAAGGGTGATGTAGGTGATAAAGGAGAGAAAGGAGACACTGGTGACAAAGGTGATAAAGGAGAAACAGGTATGTTCAAATACTTTCAGAATTACTGATATTAGGAACACATAAAGGCCAATTCCGTACACAAAGGATGTTAAATTATTAGCTAATTGTTCTTTTTGACGAAGCCGGCGTGGCCTAGTGGTATGGCGCTGGACTCCTGATCGGGAGGCCAGGGTTCGATTCCGGCTCTGGTCGTGCTGGTGCCCTGTCTTTCGAATGAGACAGTAAAAATCGAGGCCCCGTGTCGTGGTATGCATAGCATGTTAAGGACCCCTCACTGCTTCAGGTGGGTCCGTTGCAAAGGTCAAAATTTGTATGCCCCGCATCACGCAGATGCCGTCACCATATACGTGAAATATTCGGGATATGACATTAAACAAAAATCAATCAATCTTATTGACGACTGCATTCTATACAAACATAAAATTGGGACCAAACATAACGGTTACATTATTATTGGGAATTAGAATTCCTGGTGTTCAATTACAACTGTACACTGACTTTTTCTAAGATTTGATGGTCTTTATTCCAACATACGGCATGGTCTTTGCATGAAAGAAGATTGATTACCCTGGAATTTCCCCCTTCATGTCATTTATCATAGATGAAGATATGAGACTGTGAAGACACATAGTGGTAAGTCTCTTAATGTGTTTGTTAAACGAAGAAAGGCATAACAAGTCTTTCCTGTATCATGCCTTAGGCGATAAAGGAGAGAAAGGAGACACTGGCGACAAAGGTGAAAAGGGTGATGACGGTGATAAAGGAGAGAAAGGAGACACTGGTGACAAAGGTGAAAATGGGGATCTTGGTGATAAAGGAGAGAAAGGAGTCACTGGTGACAAAGGTGAAAAGGGGGATCTTGGTGATAAAGGAGAGAAAGGAGACACTGGCGTCAAAGGTGAAATGGGTGATGTAGGTGATAAAGGAGAGAAAGGAGACACTGGTGACAAAGGTGATAAAGGAGAAACAGGTATGTTCAAATACTTTCAGAATTACTGATATTGGGAACACATAGTGGCCAATTCCCTACACAAAGGATGTTAAATTATTAGCTACTTGTTATTTTTGACGAAGCCGGCGTGGCCTAGTGGTATGGCGCTGGACTCCTGAACGGGAATCCGGGGTTCAATTTCGGCTCTGGTCGTGCTGGTGCCCTGGCTTTCGAATGAGACAGTAAAAATCGAGGCCCCGTGTCGTGGTATGCATAGCATGTTAAAGACCCCTCACTACTTCGGGTGGGTCCGTTGCAAAGGTCAAAATTTGTATGCCCCACATCACGCAGATACCGTCACCATATACGTGAAATATTCGGGATTTGACATTAAACAAAAATCAATTAATCAATGTTATTGACGACTACATTCTATACGAATATAAAATTGGGACCAAACATAACGTTTACATTATTATTGGGAATTAGAATTCTTGCTGTTCAATTACAACTGCACACTGACTTTTCGTAAGATTTGATGTTCTTTATTCCAATATACGGCATGGTCTTTGCATGAAAGTAGATTGATTACCCTTGAATTTCCCCCTTTAATGTCATTTATCATAGATGAAGATGTGAAACTTTGAAGACACATAGTGGTAAGTCTCTTAATGTGTTTGTTAAACGAAGAAAGACATAAGAAGTCTTTCCTGTATCATGCCTTAGGCGATAAAGGAGAGAAAGGAGACACAGGCGACAAAGGTGAAAAGGGTGATGACGGTGATAAAGGAGAGAAAGGAGACACTGGTGACAAAGGTGAAAAGGGGGATCTTGGTGATAAAGGAGAGAAAGGAGTCACTGGTGACAAAGGTGAAAAGGGGGATCTTGGTGATAAAGGAGACACTGGTGACAAAGGTGAAAAGGGAGATCTTGGTAATAAAGGAGAGAAAGGAGACACTGGTGACAAAGGTGATAAGGGAGAAACAGGTATGTTCAAATACTTTCAGAATTACTGATATTGGGAACACATAGTGGCCAATTCCCTACACAAAGGATGTTAAATTATTAGCTACTTGTTCTTTTTGATGAAGCCGGCGTGGCCTAGTGGTATGGCGCTGGACTCCTGATCGGGAGGCCGGGGTTCAATTTCGGCTCTGGTCGTGCTGGTGCCCTGTCTTTCGAATGAGACAGTAAAAATCGAGGCCCCGTGTCGTGGTATGCATAGCATGTTAAAGACCCCTCATTACTTCGAGTGGTTCCGTTGCAAAGGTCAAAATTTGTATGCCCCACATCACGCAGATACCGTCACCATATACGTGAAATATTCGGGATTTGACATTAAACAAAAATCAATTAATCAATCAATGTTATTGACGACTACATTCTATACGAATATAAAATTGGGACCAAACATAACGGTTACATTATGATTGGGAATTAGAATTCCTGGTGTTCAATTACAACTGCACACTGACTTTTCGTAAGATTTGATGTTCTTTATTCCAATATACGGCATGGTCTTTGCATGAAAGAAGATTGATTACCCTTGAATTTCCCCTTTCATGTCATTTATCATAGATGAAGATGTGAAACTTTGAAGACACATAGTGGTAAGTCTCTTAATGTGTTTGTTAAACGAAGAAAGACATAAGAAGTCTTTCCTGTATCATGCCTTAGGCGATAAAGGAGAGAAAGGAGACACTGGCGACAAAGGTGAAAAGGGTGATGACGGTGATAAAGGAGAGAAAGGAGACACTGGTGACAAAGGTGAAAAGGGTGATCTTGGTGAGAAAGGAGACACTGGTGACAAAGGTGAAAAGGGAGGTCTTGGTGATAAAGGAGAGAAAGGAGACACTGGTGACAAAGGTGATAAGGGAGAAACAGGTATGTTCAAATGCTTTCAGAATAACAGACATTTTGACCACATAAAGGATTTTAAATTATTAGCTAATTGTTCTTTTGGATGACTTCATTCTATACAAATGTAAAATTGGGACCAAACATAACGGTTACATTATTGTTGAGAATTAGAATTCTTGTTGTTAAATTACAACTGTACACTGACTTTTTCTTAGATGTGATGTTCTTGTATTCCAATATAAGGCATGGACTAAGCGTGAAAGAAGATTGAATACCGTTGAATTTCCCCCTTCATGTCATTTATGATAGATAAAAATGTAAGACTTTGAAGACACATAGTAGTAAGTCTCTTGTTGTATTTGTTAAACGAAGAAAGATATAACATGTCTTTCCTGTATCATGCCTTAGGCGATAAAGGAGAGAAAGGAGACACTGGCGACAAAGGTGAAAAGGGGTATGTAGGTGATAAAGGAGAAAAAGGAGACACTGGTGACAAAGGTGATAAAGGAGAAACAGGTATGTTCAAATACTTTCAGAATTACAGATATTAGGAACACATAAAGACCAATTCCCTACAGAAAGGATGTTAAATTATTAGGTAATTGTTCTTTTTGACGAAGCCGGCGTGGCCTAGTGGTATGGCGCTGGACTCTTGATCGGGAGGCCGGGGTTCGATTCCGGCTCTGGTCGTGCTGGTGCCCTGCCTTTCAAATGAGACAGTAAAAATCGAGGCCCGAGGTATGCATAGCATGTTATAGACCCCTCACTGCTTCGGGTGGGTCTGTTGCAAAGGTCAAAATCTGTATGCCCCGCATCACGCAGATACCGTCACCATATACGTGAAATATTCGGGATCTGAAATTAAACGAAAATCAATCAATCAATCAATCTTATTGACGACTACATTCTATACAAATATAAAATTGGGACCAAACATAACGGTTACATTATTATTGGGAATTAGAATTCTTGGTGTTGAATTACAACTGTACACTGACTTTGACTAAGATTTGATGTTCTTTATTCCAATATACGGCATGGTCTTTGCATGAAAGAAGATTGATTACCCTTGAATTTCCCCCTTCATGTCATGTATCATAGATGAAGATGTGAGACTTTGAAGACACATAGTGGTAAATCTCTTAATGTGTTTGTTAAACGAAGAAAGGCATAACAAGTCTTTCCTGTATCATGCCTTAGGCGATAAAGGAGAGAAAGGAGAGAAAGGAGACACTGGCGACAAAGGTGAAAAGGGTGATGACGGTGATAAAGGAGAGAAAGGAGACACTGGTGACAAAGGTGAAAATGGGGATCTTGGTGATAAAGGAGAGAAAGGAGACACTGGTGACACAGGTGAAAAGGGGGATCTTGGTGATAAAGGAGAGAAAGGAAACACTGGTGACAAAGGTGAAAAGGGAGATCTTGGTGATAAAGGAGAGAAAGGAGAGACTGGTGACAAAGGTGATAAGGGAGAAACAGGTATGTTCAAATGCTTTCAGAATAACAGACATTTTGACCACATAAAGGCCAATTCACTTAACAAAGAATTTTAAATTATTAGCTAATTATTCTTTTGGATGACTTCATTCTATACAGACGTCAAATTGGGACCAAACATAACGGTTACATTATTGTTGAGAATTAGAATTCTTGGTGTTCAATTACAACTGTAGATTGACTTTTTCTAAGATGTGATGTTCTTGCATTCCAATATACGGCATGGACTATGCATGAAAGAAGATTGATTACCCTTGAATTTCCCCCTTCATGTCATTTATGATAGATAAAAATGTAAGACTTTGAAGACACATAGTAGTAAGTCTCTTGTTGTATTTGTTAAACGAAGAAAGATATAACATATCTTTCCTGTATCATGCCTTAGGCGATAAAGGAGAGAAAGGAGACACTGGCGACAAAGGTGAAAAGGGTGATGACGGTGATAAAGGAGAGGAAGGAGACACTGGTGACAAAGGTGAAAAGGGTGATGTAGGTGATAAAGGAGAGAAAGGAGACACTGGTGACAAAGGTGATAAAGGAGAAACAGGTATGTTCAAATACTTTCAGAATTACTGATATTAGGAACACATAAAGGCCAATTCCGTACACAAAGGATGTTAAATTATTAGCTAATTGTTCTTTTTGACGAAGCCGGCGTGGCCTAGTGGTATGGCGCTGGACTCCTGATCGGGAGGCCAGGGTTCGATTCCGGCTCTGGTCGTGCTGGTGCCCTGTCTTTCGAATGAGACAGTAAAAATCGAGGCCCCGTGTCGTGGTATGCATAGCATGTTAAGGACCCCTCACTGCTTCAGGTGGGTCCGTTGCAAAGGTCAAAATTTGTATGCCCCGTATCACGCAGATGCCGTCACCATATATGTGAAATATTCGGGATATGACATTAAACAAAAATCCATCAATCAATCAATCTTATTGACGACTGCATTCTATACAAACATAAAATTGGGACCAAACATAACGGTTACATTATTATTGGGAATTAGAATTCCTGGTGTTCAATTACAACTGTACACTGACTTTTTCTAAGATTTGATGGTCTTTATTCCAACATACGGCATGGTCTTTGCATGAAAGAAGATTGATTACCCTGGAATTTCCCCCTTCATGTCATTTATCATAGATGAAGATATGAGACTGTGAAGACACATAGTGGTAAGTCTCTTAATGTGTTTGTTAAACGAAGAAAGGCATAACAAGTCTTTCCTGTATCATGCCTTAGGCGATAAAGGAGAGAAAGGAGACACTGGCGACAAAGGTGAAAAGGGTGATGATGGTAATAAAGGAGAGAAAGGAGACACTGGCGACAAAGGTGAAAAGGGGGATCTTGGTGATAAAGGAGAGAAAGGAGTCACTGGTGACAAAGGTGAAAAGGGGGATCTTGGTGATAAAGGAGAGAAAGGAGACACTGGCGACAAAGGTGAAAAGGGTGATGACGGTGATAAAGGAGAGAAAGGAGACACTGGTGACAAAGGTGATAAAGGAGAAACAGGTATATTTAGATGCTTTCAGAATTACTGACATCGGTATCTGCTAAAGGCCAATTCACTACACAAAGAATGTTAAATTATTCGCTACTTGTTCTTTTTGACCGTTTCATTCTATATAAATGTAAAATTGGAACCAAATATAACGGTTACATTATAATTGGGAATTAGAATTCTTCGTTTTTTAAATTACACCTGTACACTGACTTTTTCCAAGATGTGATGTTCTTGTATTCCAATATACGGCATGGTCTTTGCATGAAAGAAGATTGATTGCCCTTGAATTTCCCCCTTCATGTCATTTATGATGGAGAAAGATGAGATGTTGAAGGCAAATAGTGGTAAGTCTCATGTTGTATTTGTTACACGAAGAAAGACATTACAAATGTTTCCTGTATGATGCCTTAGGTGATAAAGGAGAGAAAGGAGACACTGGCGACAAAGGTAAGAAGGGTGATGACGGTGATAAAGGAGAGAAAGGAGACAAAGGTGAAAAGGGGGTTCTTGGTGATAAAGGAGAGAAAGGAGACACTGGTGACAAAGGTGATAAAGGAGAAACAGGTATGTTCAAATGCTTTAAGTATTACTGACATTGGGATCAGCTAAAGGCCAATTCACTACACAAAGGATGTTAAATTATTACCTAATTGTTCTTTTTGACGGCTTCATTCTATATAAATGTAAAATTGGAGCCAAATATAATCATTACTTTATTATTGGGAATTAGAATTCTTGGTGTTAAATTACTACTGTGCACTGATTTTTTCTAAGATGTGACGTTCTTGTATTCAATATACAGCATTATCTTTGCATGAAAGAAGATTTGATTATCCTTGAATTTCCCGCTTCATGTTATTTATGATAGATAAAGGTCTGAGACTTTAAAGACACATAGTGGTAAGTCTCATATTGTATTTGTTAAACAAAGAAAGACATTACAAGTGTTTCCTGTATGATGCCTTAGGCGATAAAGGAGAGAAAGGAGACACTGGCGACAAAGGTGAAAAGGGTGATGACGGTGATAAAGGAGAGAAAGGAGACACTGGTGACAAAGGTGAAAAGGGGGATCTTGGTGATAAAGGAGAGAAAGGAGACACTGGTGACAAAGGTGATAAAGGAGAAACAGGTATGTTCAAATGCTTTTAGAATAACTGACATTGGGAACACATAATGGCCAATTCACTACAGAAATGATGTTAAATCATTAGCTAATTGTTCTATTTGATTACTACATTCTATACAAATGTCAAATTCGGACTAAACATTACTGTTGCATTTTTAATGGGAATTAGAATTCTTGGTGTTAAATTATAACTGTACACTGATTTTTTTCCAAGATGTGATGTTCTTGTATTCCAATATATCGCACGGTCTTTGCATGAAAGAAGGTTGATTAGCCTTGAATTTCCCCCTTCATGTCATTTATGATAGATAAAGATGTGACACTTTGACGACACATAGTGGTAAGTGTCTTGTTGCATTTGTTAAACGAAGAAAGACATTACAAGTATTTCCTGTTTCATGCCTTAGGCGATGAAGGAGAGAAAGGAGACACTGGCGACAAAGGTGAAAAGGGTGATGACGGTGATAAAGGAGAGAAAGGAGACAATGGTGACAAAGGTGAAAAGGGTGATGTAGGTGATAAAGGAGAGAAAGGAGACACTGGAGACAAAGGTGAGAAAGGAGAAACAGGTATGTTCAAATACTTTCATAATTACTGATATTGGAAACACATAATGGCCAATTCCGTACACAAAGGATGTTAAATTATTAGCTAATTGTTCTTTTTGACGAAGCCGGCTTGGCCTAGTTGTATGGCGCTGGACTCCTGATCGGGAGGCCGGGGTTCCATTCCGGCTCTGGTCGTGCTGGTGCCCTGTCTTTCGAATGAGACAGTAAAAATTGAGGACCCGTGTCGTGGTATGCATAGCATGTTAAAGACCCTTCACTGCTTCGAGTGGTTCCGTTGCAAAGGTCAAAATTTGTATGCCCCGCATCACGCAGATGCCGTCACCATATACGTGAAATATTCGGGATGTGACATTCAACAAAAATCAATCAATCAATCAATCTTATTGACGACTACATTCTGTACAAATATGAAATTGGGACCAAACATAACGGTTACATTATTATTGGGAATTAGAATTCTTGATGTTCAATTACAACTGTACACTGACTTTTTCTAAGATTTGATGGTCTTTATTTCAATATACGGCTTGGTCTTTGCACGAAAGAAGATTGATTACCCTGGAATTTCCCCCTTCATGTCATTTATCATAGATGAAGATGTGAGACTGTGAAGACACATAGTGGTAAGTCTCTTAATGTGTTTGTTAAACGAAGAAAGACATTACAAATTTCCTGTATCATGCTTTAGGGGATAAAGGAGAGAAAGGAGACACTGGCGACAAAGGTGAGAAGGGTGATGACGGTGATAAAGGAGAGAAAGGAGTCACTGGCGACAAAGGTGATAAAGGAGAAACAGGTATGTTCAAATGCATTCAGAATTACTGAGATTGGGATCAGCTAAAGGGCAATTCACTTCACAAAGGATTTTATATCATTAGGTAATTCTTCTTTTTGACCGCTTCATTCTGTACAAAAGTAAAAGTCGGACGAAATATAACGATTACATTATTATTTGGATTTAGAATATTTGGTTTTTTAAATTACAACTGTACACTGACTTTTTCTAAGATGTGATACTATTGTTTTCCAATATACGACTTGGTCTTTGCACGAAAGACGATTGATTACCTTTGAATTTCACCCTTTATGTCATTTATGATAGAAAAAGGTGTGAGACTTTAAAGACACATAGTGGTAAATCTCATGTTGTATTTGTTAAACGAACAAAGACATTACAAATATTTCCTGTATCATGCTTTAGGCGATAAAGGAGAGAAAGGAGACACTGGCGACAAAGGTGAAAAGGGTGATGTCGGTGATAAAGGAGAGAAAGGAGACACTGGTGACAAAGGTGAAAAGGGGAATCTTGGTGATAAAGGAGAGAAAGGAAACACTGGTGACAAAGGTGATAAAGGAGAAACAGGTATGTTCATATGCTTTCAGAATTACTGAGACTGGGATCAGCTAAAGGCCAATTCACTACACAAAGGATGTTAAATTATTAGCTAATTGTTCTTTTTGACCGCTTCATTCTATACAAATGTAAAATTGGGACCAAATATAAGGATTACATTATTATTGGGAATTAGAATTCTTGGTGTTAAACTACAACTGTACACTGACTTTTTCTAAGATGTGATGTTCTTGTATTCTAATATACAGCATCTTCTTTGCATGAAAGAAGATTGATTACCCTTGAATTTCCCTCTTCATGTCATTTATGATAGATAAAAGTGTGAGACTTTAAAGACACAAAGCGGGGAGTCTCATGTTGTATTTGTTAAACGAAGAACGACATTACAAATATTTCCTGTATCATGCTTTAGGCGATAAAGGAGAGAAAGGAGACACTGGTGACAAAGGTGAAAAGGGGGATGTTGGTGATAAAGGAGAGAAAGGAGATGCTGGTGACAAAGGTGATAGAGGAGAAACAGGTATGTGCAAATGCTTTTAGAATTACTGACATTGGGAACACATAATGGCCAATTCACTAAACAAAGGCTGTTAAATCATTAGCTAATTGTTATTTTTGATTACTACATTCTATCAAAATATCAAATTGGGACTAAACATAACTGTAGAATTTTTAATGGGAATTAGAATTCTTGGTGTTAAACTACAACTGTACACTGACTTTTTCTAAGATCTGATGTCTTGTATTCTAATATCTGGCATGTTTTTTGCGTGAAAGAAGATTGATTACCCTTGAATTTACCCTTTCATGGTATTTATGATAGATAAAGGTATGAAACTTTAAAAACACAAAGTGGTAAGTCTCTTAATGTGTTTGTTAAACGAAGAAAGACATTACAAGTGTTTCCTGTATCATGCCTTAGGCGATAAAGGAGAGAAAGGAGATACTGGCGACAAAGGTGGAAATGGTGATGACGGTGATAAAGGAGAGAAAGGAGACACTGGTGACAACGGTGAAAAGGGGGATCTTGGTGATAAAGGAGAGAAAGGAGTCACTGGCGACAAAGGTGATAAAGGAGAAACAGGTATGTTCATATGCTTTCAGATTTACTGAGATTGGGATCAGCTAAAGGCCAATTAACTACACAAAGAATGTTAGGTTATTCGCTAATTGTTCTTTTTGATCGCTTCATTCTATACAAATGAAAAATTGGGACCAAATATAACGATTACATTATTATTGGGAATTAGAATTCTTGTTTTTTTTACATTACAACTGTACACTGACTTTTCCGAAGATTTGCTGTTCGTGTATTCCAATATCTGGCACGGTCTTTGCATGACAGAAGAATGATTACCCTTTAAATTTCCCGTTCATGTCATTTATGAGAGAGAAAGGTGTGAGACTGTGAAGACACGTAGTGGTAAGTGTCTTAATGTGTTTCTTGAAAGAAGAAAGACATTACAAGTGTTTCCTGTATCATGCCTTAGGCGAAAAAGGAGAGAAAGGAGACACTGGCGACAAAGGTGAAAAGGGTGATGACGGTGATAGAGGAGAGAAAGGAGACACTGGCGACAAAGGTGCAAAGGGTGTTGACGGTGATAAAGGAGTGAACGGAGACACTGGTGACAAAGGTGAAAACGGTGATGTAGGTGATAAAGGAGAGAAAGGAGACACTGGTGATAAAGGTGAAAAGGGGGATCTTGGTGATAAAGGAGAGAAAGGAGACACTGGCGACAAAGGTGAAAAGGGTAATGTAGGTGATAAAGGAGAGAAAGGAAACACTGGTGACAAGGGTGAAAAGGGGGATCTTGGTGATAAAGGAGAGAAAGGAGTCACTGGTGACAAAGGTGATAAAGGAGAAACAGGTATGTTCAAATGCTTTCAGATTTACTGAGATTGGGATCAGCTAAAGGCCAATTAACTACACAAAGAATGTTAGGTTATTCGCTAATTGTTCTTTTTGATCGCTTCATTCTCTCGAAAAGTAACATTGGGACCAAATATAACGATTACATTATTATTGTTAATTAGAATTCTTGGTGTTAAACTACAACTGTACACTGATTTTTCTAAGATCTGATGTTCTTGTATTCTAATATACAGCATGGTCTTTCCTGAAAGAAGATTGATTACCCTTGAATTTTCCCTTTCATGTCATTTATGATAGATAAAGGTGTGAGACTTTGAAGATACATAGTGGTAAGTCTCTTAATGTGTTTGTTGAACGAAGAAATACATTACAAATATTTCCTGTATCATGCTTTAGGCGATAAAGGAGAGAAAGGAGACTCTGGCAATAAAGGTGAAAAGGGTGATGTAGGTGATAAAGGAGAGAAAGGAGACACTGGTGACAAAGGTGATAAAGGAGAAACAGGTATATTTAAATGCTTTCAGAATTACTGACATTGGAATCAGGTAAAGGCCAATTCACTACACAAATGATGTTAAATTATTAGCTAATTTGTTCTTTTTGACCGCTTCATTCTATATAAATGTAAAATAGGAACGCGAAATATAACGGTTTACATTATTATTCGGAATTACAATTCTTGGTTTTTTAAATAACACCTGTACACTGAGTTTTTCTAAGATGTGATATTCTTGTATTCCAATATACGGCATGGTCTTTGCATGAAAGAAGATTGATTACCCTTGAATTTCCCACTTCATGTCATTTATGATAGATAAAAGTGTAAGACTTTCAAGACACGTAGTGGTAAGTTTCTTAATGTGTTTGTTGAACGAAGAAAGACATTACAAATCTTTCCTGTATCATGCCTTAGGCGATAAAGGAGAGAAAGGAGACACTGGCGACAAAGGTGAAAAGGGTGATGACGGTGATAAAGGAGAGAAAGGAGACACTGGTGACAAAGGTGAAAAGGGGGATCTTGGTGATAAAGGAGAGAAAGGAGACACTGGTGACAAAGGTGATAAAGGAGAAACAGGTATGTTCAAATGCTTTCAGGATAACTGACATTGGGAAAAAAAATCACTACAGAAATGATGTTAAACCATTAGCTAATTGTTCTATTTGATTACTGCATTCTATACAAATGTCAAATTCGGACTAAACATGAGTGTTGCATTTTTAATGGGAATTAGAATTCTTGGTGTGAACTACAACTGTACACTGACTTTTTCTACGATCTGATGTTCTTGTATTCCAATATCTGGCACGGTCTTTGCATGAAAGAAGATTGATTACCCTTAAATTTCCCCTTTCATGTCATTTATGATAGAAAAAGGTGTGAGACTTTAAAGACACATAGTGGTAAGTCTCATGTTGTATTTGTTAAACGAAGAAAGGCATTACAAATCTTTCCTGTATCTTGCCTTAGGCGATAAAGGAGAGAAAGGAGACACTGGCGACAAAGGTGAAAAGGGTGATGACGGTGATAAAGGAGAGAAAGGAGACACTGGTGACAAAGGTGATAAAGGGGAAATAGGTATGTTCATATGCTTTCAGAATTACTGAGATTGGCATCAACTAAAGGCCAATTCACTACACAAAGGATGTTAACTGATTATCCAATTGTTCTTTTTGACCGCTTCATTCTATAAAAATGTAAAATTGGGACGAAATATAACAATTACATTATCGTGAACCTTGACGGACTCAGACCAAGTATTGAATACTTTGAACTATGCAATCACAAATAATACAAGTTTTTAATTTTCAGTTTTATTGGCAATAATAATGGCCGCAGTGGATTTTTCAACCAACATTATAATACATGTAATTGCAATTCATCATAATGCATTACCATTATACATTATCATAAGTGAAAGCCCATCGTCCTATTGACAAGGGCAAACAACATGGATGGTAGAAAAATTTACCATGTACAAACATTATTCACTATCATACCAAGTCTATATATAGACAAAAACAATTCATTATGTAACCTCGAATGCATCATAATATATTGATATAGCATTAACATTACACATTAAGTGGATGCCAATTGACAAGGACAAACCACAAGAATGGTAGAAATCTACCATACAACATTATTCATTATCATACAAAGTCTATATATAGAATATGTTGTTTATGGCACGAAGTCTGTATATATAAGATAATGAATAGTTTATGTAAAATACAAGATTATTCATTAGTATATTACTTATAAACGTCACTATTCAACGAAAATGAATACAATATTGCAGTATGAGATAATCAGCATTACTGGTGTACTTTACTAGTATACTGAAGAATCCATACTACTATTACAGTCTGTGCACAAAAGATATACATTGAATAGTTTGCTTCCGCCAGATATGGTTCAAGAGATGATCCACCGCAACAAGGGATTGTTTTAACGAAAATGAATACAATATTGCAGTATGAGATAATCAGCATTACTGGTGTACTTTCCTAGTATACCGAAGAATCCATACTACTATTACAGTCTGTACACAAAATATATACATTGAATAGTTTGTGTCCGCCAGATATGATTCAAGAGACGATCCACCGTGACAAGGGATTGTTGAAAGGTTGAACATCTGATGTTAGTTTTACAACCAAATTGCAGGTCTGAAACCAACTCTGAAAAATAGAAAAAACTAGGCAGAAATGTGTTCAAAGTGAATTTTCACTATACCGGTATGTAATATTACAAATAAATATCGTAATTTATGGGAGGGATGGGAGGGTGATTTTTCGAATGTCTTTGTTCTTCATTTTTGCAATGAATGCTAGAGGGGTCTTACAATTGAAGCATTGACCCGAATCAATTGAAACAATGACCATTACTTAATTATCTAAGAACGATAACCCAAACTCGTATACCAGAAGATACGAGTTATCTTTCCTAAGAATGCCACGAAAAATGAGAATATTATGAGACAAGCTCAAATATTCTTAATTATCGTGGACCTTGACGGACTCAGAGCAAATATTGAATACTTTGAACTATGCAATCACAAATAATACAAGTTTTTAATTTTCAGTTTTATCGGCAATAATAATGGCCGCAGTGGATTTTTCAACCAACATTATAATACATGTAATTGCAATTCATCATAATGCATTACCATTATACATTATCATAAATGAAAGCCCATTGTCCATTTGACAAGGGCAAACAACATGGATGGTAGAAAATTTACCATGTACAACATTATTCACTATCATACCAAGTCTATATATAGACAAAAACAATTCATTATGTAACCTCGAATGCATCATAATATATTGATATAGCATTAACATTACACATTAAGTGGATGCCAATTGACAAGGACAAACCACAAGAATGGTAGAAATCTACCATACAACATTATTCATTATCATACAAAGTCTATATATAGAATATGTTGAGTGGTTTATGGCCACATGATCTTTGATCACGCCAACTTTCCAGTTGGTGAAACCACTCAAATATTCTAATAGACAGGTTTACCACTGCGGCTCAATCAACATGTTAAGTACGTCTGCTAACCAGAATATGTGTATGAAGGAGACTATTAGTCCCGCTATTACCTAATATGGAAAAAGGCAGTCTTTTGCAGACAAATGGACACCATCAGGGTCCAAAAAGGTCAGTGGTAATAGATGCGAGCTGATGGTGCTACAATATATATCCTGAGGGAATTGAGGTAGCATGCCTATTCAGGTTATTGAACCTCCACTGAGTGTTTTACAACTGAATAACTACCGGGGCCTTCATATCTCCAATTTAGGCGAGGGAGAGCATAGGACCAAATTAGCAAAGCATAGGAATAGGTTTCATGCAGGTATCCATATAAGCAAGTAATATTCCGATGAAATTACTTTATGCGAGTGTTACCTAGCACTACTGGGTCCAAAAACCCCTGAGAATCCCGTTTTTCACTGCAAAACTCTGCAACACCCTGAAAAACTCTGAAGTCTTCCTGAAAAACACTGAAAAACTCTGACAGCCCTGATAAACACTGAAAAACTCTGAAGTCTACCCTGAAAAACTCTGAAAAACACTGACGACCCTGAAAAACTGTGCAAAACTCTGAAAAACTCTGACGCCACTGAAAAACTCTGAAAAACACTGACACCTGCTGCGATGCCCTCCGGCCGTGCGATCGCGGCCTCGCGTACTTGTATACGGTCCCTTCTATAAGCCCTATTAGCATTAATGTATATAAAATGTTATGCGTTGTGAATTAGAAAAAAAAGGAAGAGAAAATAAATAAAACATGTCTCGCATTTTTGTACGGTGTTTTGAAGTGAAATTATTTTCACGAATCTCTAAATTTAATTTTACTGATGCATTATTCAAAACCAAACAAACCCAGCAGAGGCGTATTACAATACAAAGGCTTTTCTTACCGAGATTTATATATACATTTGTATTTCCAAATGAAAATGTATGTACATATATTCCTAGTAAATATCACTGTTTCATAGTGAAGAAAAAATAAGAAATATATATAAAAAAGAAGCTCCAGAACTATAAATTAGTGAATAAATAATAAATTATTGAATAATAAATAAAAAAGTGAATAAATAAATGAATAAATGAATGAATGAATAAATAAATAAATAAATAAATAAATAAATAATATTTGAATGTGACCAGTACCTATAAATTTTATACGAAAAGCGAATTTAATACACCAGTACTGACAGCAAATCGACCACAAAGAAAATCGCTTGTCATTCATTTTAAATAACACAATGCATTCTATTCCAATTCTGTTGCAACATTTATAGAGCCTATACCCATATATTTTCATGTGACGACCTTTAGGTTTAAACACACCCCCCACCCCCACCCCACCCCTTCTCACACACACACACACGCAATACTTTTTTCTCTATCAATACTTTTCACACAAAATTAAGACACACAAATTTAACCTTTGTTCTTATTATAATAGCGTAATATAACAAAGTTCAGAGCACAATAACTTTCTTTAACTGAAAATTTTACGTGTCTACGTGTTGCTCTTTCATTCGAATGACATACGTAAATTTTGTCTTATAAAATATTTCAGTGATTAAATATTTTCTCGGTATTCAATAATGTTGCTTGAAATAGCATCAAATAAGTTTCAATATATCAGTGTAACAACGTATCTGCGGTTTGTTATATCACTACCTACTTAATCTACATCATGTAACTCTATACAATAAAATGATTTTATCTAACAGCACCCCCCCCCGCCCTTTTCAATGGGAGACTGTGCCCTCCCCCCCCCCTTTTTTCTTTCAAAAATTTCTAGATCCGCCCGCCTATGACGTATTGTAACAATGTATCCAGTAAGGGTCATGTATAGCAATGGCGAATACAAGGGCGCTCGCCTAACAGCACCCCCCCCCCCTTTCAATGGGAGACTGTGCCCTCCCCCTCCCCTTTTTTCTTTCAAAAACTTCTAGATCCGCCTATGAACAGTATCTCCCTTATTTCGTATTGTAACAATGTATCCAAATACAAGGGCGCTCGCCCTGTTGACTGGGACATAGAAGTCTTACATAAAAATACCCAGTCCTGTCAAAACTAGCAAAGTATTTAACCTTTATTTTCAAAATGACATATAAATTCAAGTAAACGGTGTCATATTTAGAGCAGATACCTCGATCTGCCCAAACTTATGGATCCAAATCGTATGTTTAAATCATATAGTATATTTAAATTGAGACCATACACTCACACCCCCCCCCCCCACACACACGCTCCTTCTCTCCCTTATATATATAAATATATATATATATATATATATATATATATATATATATATTATATATATATATATATATATATATATATATATATATACATGACCCTTACTGGATATATATAATACTAGAATATTTTCATTAGAAAGTAACGGCACACGCATGGAATCTGAAATTGCTTTATTTTAATCCGACATGTCTTTGTTTTTTTATCTTTATTCTACATGTCATCAGTACTCTATTACGTAATAAACATCCGGTTGTTTAACCCGGTAAATATCGCTCGTAATCTCATATAGTCTGTTACCTATCATGCTGTAAATTGGGAATCGTAATTAACAGTACCTTGGTATGTATGAGGGGACAAAACATATTTAGTAACAGGTTGAAACATATCCAGTTGATACATTTCAATGTTAATTTTGTGTTATTGGCAAAATAAAAGTGTCATTTTAACAACGACTTATAAAGTTTAGGACAAAAACTGATTTTTAATCTTCAGAAGTGAAATAATTTGTTTTACACACGATCATTTATTTATTTTTATGTTATAAACTAAACTACATCAATTATTTAAGTTCAATTTCTTCCGCATTTCCTCTGATAATAGCAATATTATAGAATACATGTGAAATGTGAGATTTGTAAAGCTGTGATATAAAGTGCTATTCCGTTCCATTAATTTACATACGGATTAAATAAGTAGCTGCGTTAAGGCCTGTAGCGAGAAGGAAATACGCATACCCAAAGCCAAGATCGTTCACTCAAGTTGGACACTGTTTAAAAAAAAGGGGGGGGGGTTGGTTGAATTAAATTAACGCAACTTCACAGCGTTATATCGGTGAATGGCCGCTAATTTATGAAGAATGCAATATTGATTTATCAATATTAATCATGAATGCCTTTAAACTCGAAAGAGAGTGGGGAGCGGCCTTAAGGTCGTAACATAACGATATTTGGGTGGATTCTTTACACAGATTGGAAAAGATGTAAAAACAAACATCAATCATTATGTGTTATTAAAATGATTGATAGGAATATATAGAATTAATTATTTCTTTTTTTTTTTCGGTATTTATTTATCTATTTACAATTAAAACTATGCGTTTTCTGTAAACTTCGTCTGTCGATTTTTTAAAATCTTATTATTTTTATTAAATTTATTTTGATGTATTTTTTTTCGTACGGAAAAGTTTAATGTTCTTATTATAAATAAATAGATGAATTAATAATTAAATAAATAGATAAATAATAAATAAATATGAAAATAAATAAATAAATAAATGAAGTCAGCCGAGGAAGGCCGCTGGCCGAAATGTTAAAGTACGGAAAAATAGTGCTTTTATTATAAATAAATAAATAAATAAATAAATAAATAAATAAATAAATAAATAAATTTTAAAATGTCTTGTTCTATATTTTGTACTTATTTCCACCTCCCTTAATGCACCTCTATGAAACAACGATGTTAAGTAACATGCTACTGCTGTAGTTACACTATTTGTTCGTTTGTTTGTTTCATTCTTCTTTCTTTCTTTAAGTCGATCAATAAAACAAGTGACATCGCGCTGGAAAGTCCTGTGTCAATAAAATTGTTTTTGCTAAGTACGTAATTCATGTGATTTATTAAACTGCAAATGTAAAGATCATCTTACAAACGTAAGTCAGAATAGGAACAATATCTTAGTAATTTTATCTATAAAAAACGTTAAAATAAGTCCTTGACAAATGGTAAAAAGATGCGGTTTTTTTTCTTATTCCCCGCTTATAAATTCATCACATTTAATACTTATTAAAGGTCATATATAGATAAAAGCGAACCATTTCAAGGGCTTATATTATAAAAGGGACCGTATAGAAGTACGCGAGGCCGCGATCGCACGGCCGGAGGGCATCGCAGCGGGTGTCAGTGTTTTTCAGGGGTTTTCAGAGTTTTGCAGAGTTTTTCAGTGGCGTCAGAGTTTTTCAGAGTTTTGCAGAGTTTTTCAGGGTCGTCAGTGTTTTTCAGAGTTTTTCAGGGTAGACTTCACAGTTTTTTAGTGTTTATCATTGCTGTCAGAGTTTTTCAGTGTTTTTTCAGGCAGACTTCAGTGTTTTTCAGAGTTTTTCAGGGTGTTGCAGAGTTTTGCAGTGAAAAACGGGATTCTCAGGGGTTTTTGGACCCAGTAGTGTAGATCATTCACTCATTGACACCACAGTGAATGATAATGCAGTCAGATGTGCTGCTTCAGTTACCCAAATGTTGAAGATGACTTCTTGAAATGATGAGGGTCTGACCACTCTATCTGATTTACATTTGAAGCTAACTGAAGCCATGTAAGAGTGAACAGTAGCTGCTGAATATGCGTGCAGGACACACACACATATATATATGTAGTCTGCTGAACAATTCAAATGATTTTATGCCTACTTTCTATGCTCGTCCGGTGATATCTACCACTGATTGTTGCCATAGATATTTTATCTGAGAATGCAAAGAATTTTTAGAAATGCAAGAGATGCAAAGGTTAGAATTTGGCTAGCTTGGGGTTCCTCTCTTTTGCATGAAATCTGTCCCCATTGCCTGTGAGAAATGCAACAGCAGCTGAATTTAACCTGCCTTCAATATATACAGCTTTAAAATTGAATTGTTATTGTCCAATAAACGAGGACTAGTGGACATTATTCATTTTGATTAGGAAGGTTGGGTAATTATAATACAAACCAGGGCCAAAATGTCAGTATGACTATGAAAATTAATTTGTTTATTATTTCTATGTTTGTTTTAATTTAATTTTCCATTAATATTGCTTTGCAACAAATTTGCAGATTTTCTGCACTGTCTTTGTGTGTGTGTGTGTGTGTGTGGGGGGGGGGGGGACACAAGTCTATATAAAATAAATCTTGAAAACAGAAACCAAGTAATTGAATGTCAATCTGATGAACACGTACAACAGGCAAAATGCACTTATAATATCCTCTTTCCTAGAAAGATGTGATTGCCTACAGTAGCAATTGTTTCTAATTCTTCTTAAAAAGATGTACATGTATATCTACATGTAACGGAAATATGAAAAACTAACAATATGGTCAGTAATACTGGCGTGAGGTAGATATAAGAGGTGTGAATTCCTCATCCAAGCACCATCATCCTTTGGAACTGTGCCAATAGGGGAAACATTTTTTTTTTTTTGAGCTAGTAGTGTATAATAAAACCAAATTTCAACTTTGTTTATATTCTTCTGCAGTTTGCCAGTCATAATATGATAAATATAAGGAATTATGGCTGGCACATAAATTGGAAGATTTGCTAAAAGCCTTGTGGTCTCTTCCTGGGGGGAAGGGGAAGTTACAAGGTGGTACATTGCCAAATTTTGTTAAGATTTTTGGCTGAAAGAAGGGTCTGATTCTTCTGGGTATTGTGTTACTTGTAGTGTGGCTAAGTGAGCATTGTGTCACTCACTGACTGAGTGGGGCTTCTTCTTCTTCTATTAAAGTGAAGGACCGCTTAAGCGGCATCATCTCACTGATGCATTGAACTCACAAACCAAGTTGTGCATATTTGTGGTTAATCTCCTGATCAGTAAACAAAGTTATTATAATTTATAAACATAGCGCTTCCACATATTAACCCTCATGGAAGGTGTATGGTTAATGCTGAGTCAGATGTATATCTGAGCCAGATCTCAGTTTCTATACTATCTGAAGAAGTTGAGAAGTTAATGGTAAGCATAAGTTTGAACTGTTCGTCTTACCGATAAAATTACCATTAAAGTTTTTTTTTTGTTTTGTTTTTTGTTTGTTTGTTTGTTTTTTTTTTTTGGTATGATCAGATACATAAATGCTTATGTAAAGTGTAAAAGCATCCAATCACTGCACCATATTAGTAATTCTAGGTCCCAACTCAGGTTTAAAACTAACTCCCCATTATTATTTAACTGAAGAACATTGGCATGCTTTTTGGCATTGCTGGGCTTAATTAAAGTACTAAAGTTTATGTACTTGCCATACATTTTTTTTTCTTTTTTGTTATTATCTACAATGTACTTTTATTTAAGTGACCAAGTGGGATAGAGGGTTGAGATCTGATATTTTTAATCATATTAACAAATGTTGAATAATGATACTGTACCTTGTTGCACAGTACACAGTATGCAAGGTAGTGTGAAAGGCATAGGCATGGGTTGCAGGGGCATATTTGCAGAGCTGCCCTGTCTGAGCTCTGGAGAACAGCTAGGTTGAATTGAGGATCATGAATCATCACTGTCGGTATAAGGCATACTCAAAATACGAATATCTGTAGGGTTGACTGGGGGTAAGCTTGCCTGATTTAATGTGAAATGCCTGTGATAAGGACTGGTGGAATTCCTCTTCCACTTCACTGTATGGGAAGGCATGGCAAATTAATAGAGTAAACTGTAAAGAAATTCCGAGATTAGATTCCAAAAAATACACCAATTCAATCTAGTGTAAAAAACATGTGGAAACTTCCAATAATAAGTTAGTGATCCTCAACCATATCTACCTGACTCTTGCAAAATTTTTTTTGGTTTTTTTTTGGCAAATTATATACAATATATGTCATGTTGTCTGACTTTACAATGATACATGGCGTTACAGCATCAAAAGATTAAAAAAGCATAGAGCTTTATATAAGATATTGCTACCAAGTTAATACAAGCATGATGCAAGTGATTCACAACCATATAAACCTAATTTCATCAAGCTCAGTTTGTCACCTTCAAATTATTATGGTATAATATGTGTATACTACTAGTTTTGGTTGCATTATACAAGATGGTAAGCACTTTTATATTGTAGTATGCATTTCTTATTGAAGTACTTCTTGTAATGTGTATTATTATTGATATGAATGTATTACTAAAATACACCCTGTGATGTGAAATAATATTATCAATTATTACTACTAATTAATTCATTTACCACAGTAATCATGTCAAACACCTTAATGTAAATATAATTGTCTAAAGAATATGAATTTATATGCTTTTGCCCGAAAGGGCCCCTTGTTTTATGGGAATAAATAAATATTGCATCTATTAGGATTATACAAAAAATTCAGAAGATATTGCAAACTATATGAGCCAACGTGGTAAGTTAGCGATCCTCAACCATATCAATCTAACATATTCCAACACAGGCCATTAAGTATGCACATGTTACCAGGTTACCTATGGTGTAAGAAAAAGCAAAAGGCAAACGATATCTGCAGAATCATTGTTCTGGCAAACTAAGATATTGCCTCCTGTTCCGATGAACGTATAGGCTTTGTGTGACATTAGGCTTACTGTATGATTAAGTAAAGCATAAACACATTTATTTTAGTATAACAGAATTAGAGCGATACCACCAACTCATAGGAACTTGGATACACTGCTGGTCAAAGTGTAAAAGCACAAAAAAACCCCACCAAATTCTCTGTGATTTTTCGAATGTCTTTGTTCTTCATTTTTGCAATGAATGCTAGAGGGGTCTTACAATTGAAGCATTGACCCAAATCAATTAAAACAATGACCATTACTTAATTATCTAAGAACGATAACCCAAACTCGTATACCAGAGGATACGAGTTATCTTTCCTAAGAATGCCACGATAAATGAGAATATTATGAGACAAGCTCAAATATTCTTAATTATTAATGGGAATTAGAATTCTTGGTGTTAAACTACAACTGTACACTGACTATTTCTAAGATGTGATGTTCTTGTATTCTAATATACAGCATGGTCTTTCCTGAAGGAAGATTGATTACCCTTGAATTTCCCCCTTCATGTTATTTATGATAGATAAAGGTGTGAGACTTTGAAGATACATAGTGGTAAGTCTCTTAATGTGTTTATTGAACGAAGAAAGACATTACAAATATTTCCTGTATCATGCTTTAGGCGATAAAGGAGAGAAAGGAGATACTGGTGACAAAGGTGATGTAGGTGATAAAGGAGACACTGGTGACAAAGGTGATAAAGGAGAAACAGGTATATGTAAATAATTTCAGAATTACTCACATTCGGATCAGCTAAAATCCAATTCACTACACAAAGGATATTAAATTATTACCTAATTGTTCTTTATGACCGCTTCATTCTATATAAATGTAAAGTTGGAACCAAATATCACGGTTACATTATTATTCGGAATTAGAACTCTTGGTTTTTTAAATTACACCTGTGCACTGACCTTTCCGAAGATGTGATGTTCTTGTATTCCAATATACGACATGGTCTTTGCATGAAAAAAGATTGATTGCCCTTGAATTTCCCCCTTCATGTCATTTATGATAGGGAAAGGTGTGAGACTTTGAAGACACATAGTGGTAAGTCTCATGTTGTGTTTGTTAAACGAAGAAAGGCATAACAAGTCTTTCCTGTGTCATGCCTTAGGCGATAAAGGAGAGAAAGGAGACACTGGCGACAAAGGTGAAAAGGGTGATGACGGTGATAAAGGAGAGAAAGGAGACACTGGTGACAA
Organism: Pteria penguin; assembly: GCA_035048485.1. Taxonomy (NCBI): domain Eukaryota; kingdom Metazoa; phylum Mollusca; class Bivalvia; order Pterioida; family Pteriidae; genus Pteria; species Pteria penguin. Next base: position 12,393,943 of record CM068580.1, read on the forward strand.
AGGTGAAAAGGGGGATCTTGGTGATAAAGGAGAGAAAGGAGTCACTGGTGACAAAGGTGAAAAGGGGGATCTTGGTGATAAAGGAGACACTGGTGACAAAGGTGAAAAGGGAGATCTTGGTAATAAAGGAGAGAAAGGAGACACTGGTGACAAAGGTGATAAAGGAGAAACAGGTATGTTCAAATACTTTCAGAATTACTGATATTGGGAACACATAGTGGCCAATTCCCTACACAAAGGATGTTAAATTATTAGCTACTTGTTCTTTTTGACGAAGCCGGCGTGGCCTAGTGGTATGGCGCTGGACTCCTGATCGGGAATCCGGGGTTCAATTTCGGCTCTGGTCGTGCTGGTGCCCTGTCTTTCGAATGAGACAGTAAAAATCGAGGCCCCGTGTCGTGGTATGCATAGCATGTTAAAGACCCCTCACTACTTCGGGTGGGTCCGTTGCAAAGGTCAAAATTTGTATGCCCCACATCACGCAGATACCGTCACCATATACGTGAAATATTCGGGATTTGACATTAAACAAAAATCAATTAATCAATCAATGTTATTGACGACTACATTCTATACGAATATAAAATTGGGACCAAACATAACGGTTACATTATTATTGGGAATTAGAATTCTTGCTGTTCAATTATAACTGCACACTGACTTTTCGTAAGATTTGATGTTCTTTATTCCAATATACGGCATGGTCTTTGCATGAAAGAAGATTGATTACCCTTGAATTTCCCCTTTCATGTCATTTATGATAGATGAAGATGTGAAACTTTGAAGACACATAGTGGTAAGTCTCTTAATGTGTTTGTTAAACGAAGAAAGACGTAACAAGTCTTTCCTGTATCATGCCTTAGGCGATAAAGGAGAGAAAGGAGACACTGGCGACAAAGGTGAAAAGGGTGATGACGGTGATAAAGGAGAGAAAGGAGACACTGGTGACAAAGGTGAAAAGGGGGATCTTGGTGATAAAGGAGAGAAAGGAGTCACTGGTGACAAAGGTGAAAAGGGTGATCTTGGTGAGAAAGGAGACACTGGTGACATAGGTGAAAAAGGAGATCTTGGTAATAAAGGAGAGAAAGGAGATACTGGTGACAAAGGTGATAAGGGAGAAACAGGTATGTTCAAATGCTTTCAGAATAACAGACATTTTGACCACATAAAGGCCAATTCACTAAACAAAGGATTTTAAATTATTAGCTAATTGTTCTTTTGGATGACTTCATTCTATACAAACGTAAAATTGGGACCAAACATAACGGTTACATTATTGTTGAGAATTAGAATTCTTGTTGTTAAATTACAACTGTAGATTGACTTTTTCTAAGATGTGATGTTCTTGCATTCCAATATACGGCATGGACTATGCATGAAAGAAGATTGATAACCGTTGAATTTCCGCGTTCATGTCATTTATGATAGATAAAGATGTGAGACTTTAAAGACACATAATGGTAAGTCTCTTGTCCTGTTTTTAAACGAAGAAAGAGATAACATATCTTTCCTGTATCATACCTTAGGCGATAAAGGAGAGAAAGGAGACACTGGCGACAAGGGTCAAAAGGGTGATGACGGTGATAAAGGAGAGAAAGGAGACACTGGTGACAAAGGTGAAAAGGGTGGTGAAGGTGATAAAGGAGAGAAAGGAGACACTGGTGACAAAGGTGATAAAGGAGAAACAGGTATGTTCAAATGCTTTCAGAATAAGAGAGTAATGACCACATAAAGGCCAATTCACTACACAAAGGATTTTAAATTATTGGCTAATTATTCTTTTGGATGACTACATTCTATACAAATGTAAAATTGGGACCAAACATAACTTTTACATTATTGTTGAGAATTAGAATTCTTGTTGTTAAATTACAACTGTAGATTGACTTTTTCTAAGATGTGATGTTCTTACATTCCAATATACGGCATGGACTATGCATGAAAGAAGATTGATTACCGTTGAATTTCCCCGTTCATGTCATTTATGATAGATAAAAATGTAAGACTTTGAAGACACATAGTAGTAAGTCTCTTGTTGTATTTGTTAAACGAAGAAAGGCATTACAAATATTTCCTGTATCATGCCTTAGGCGATAAAGGAGAGAAAGGAGACACTGGTGACAAAAGTGAAAAGGGAGATGTTGGTGATAAAGGAGAGAAAGGAGGCACTGGTGATAAAGGTGATAAAGGAGAAATAGGTATGTTCAAATGCTTTCAGAATTACTGACACTGGGATCAGCTAAAGGCCAATTCACTACACAAAGGATGTTAAATTATTACCTAATTGTTCTTTTTTAACGGCTTCATTCTATATAAATGTAAAATTGGAACCAAATAGAATCATTACTTTATTATTGGGAATTAGAATTCTTGGTGTTCAATTACAACTGTACACTGATGTTTTCTAAGATGTGACGTTCTTGTATTCCAATATACAGCATTATCTTTGCATGAAAGAAGATTGATTACCCTTGAATTTCCGCCTTTATGTCATTTATGATAGATAAAGGTGTGAGACTTTGAAGACACATAGTGGTAAGTCTCTTAATGTGTTTGTTAAACGAAGAAAGGCATAACAAGTCTTTCCTGTATCATGCCTTAGGCGATAAAGGAGAGAAAGGAGACACTGGCGACAAAGGTGAAAAGGGTGATGACGGTGATAAAGGAGAGAAAGGAGACACTGGTGACAAAGGTGAAAAGGGGGATCTTGGTGATAAAGGAGAGAAAGGAGTTACTGGTGACAAAGGTGAAAAGGGGGATCTTGGTGATAAAGGAGAGAAAGGAGACACTGGCGTCAAAGGTGAAATGGGTGATGTAGGTGATGAAGGAGAGAAAGGAGACACTGGTGACAAAGGTGATAAAGGAGAAACAGGTATGTTCAAATACTTTCAGAATTACTGATATTGGGAACACATAGTGGCCAATTCCCTACACAAAGGATGTTAAATTATTATCTACTTGTTCTTTTTGACGAAGCCGGCGTGGCCTAGTGGTATGGCGCTGGACTCCTGATCGGGAATCCGGGGTTCAATTTCGGCTCAGGTCGTGCTGGTACCCTGTCTTTCGAATGAGACAGTAAAAATCGAGGCCCCGTGTCGTGGTATGCATAGCATGTTAAAGACCCCTCACTATTTCGGGTGGGTCCGTTGCAAAGGTCAAAATTTGTATGCCCCATATCACGCAGATACCGTCACCATATACGTGAAATATTCGGGATTTGACATAAAACAAAAATCAATCAATCAATCAATGTTATTGACGACTACATTCTATACGAATATAAAATTGGGACCAAACATAACGGTTACATTATTATTGGGAATTAGAATTCTTGGTGTTCAATTACAACTGTACACTGACTTTGTCTAAGATTTGATGTTCTTTATTCCATTATACGGCATGGTCTTTGCATGAAAGAAGATTGATTACCCTTGAATTTCCCCCTTCATGTCATTTATCATAGATGAAGATGTGAGACTTTGAAGACACAAAGTGGTAAGTCTCTTAATGTGTTTGTTAAACGAAGAAAGGCATAACAAGTCTTTCCTGTATCATGCCTTAGGCGATAAAGGAGAGAAAGGAGAGAAAGGAGACACTGGCGACAAAGGTGAAAAGGGTGATGACGGTGATAAAGGAGAGAAAGGAGACACTGGTGACAAAGGTGAAAAGGGGGATCTTGGTGATAAAGGAGAGAAAGGAGTCACTGGTGACAAAGGTGAAAAGGGTGATCTTGGTGAGAAAGGAGACACTGGTGACAAAGGTGAAAAGGGAGATCTTGGTGATAAAGGAGAGAAAGGAGACACTGGTGATAAAGGTGATAAGGGAGAAACAGGTATGTTCAAATGCTTTCACAATAACAGACATTTTGACCACATAAAGGATTTGAAATTATTAGCTAATTCTTCTTTTGGATGACTTCATTCTATACAAATGTAAAATTTGGACCAAACATAACGGTTACATTATTGTGGAGGATTAGAATTCTTGTTGTTAAATTAAAACTGTACACTGACTTTTTCTTAGATGTGATGTTCTTGTATTCCAATATAAGGCATGGACTATGCGTGAAAGAAGATTGAATACCGTTGAATTTCCCCCTTCATGTCATTTATGATAGATAAAAATGTAAGACTTTGAAGAAACATAGTAGTAAGTCTCTTGTTGTATTTGTTAAACGAAGAAAGATATAACATATCTTTCCTGTATCATGCCTTAGGCGATAAAGGAGAGAAAGGAGACACTGGCGACAAAGGTGAAAAGGGGTATGTAGGTGATAAAGGAGAGAAAGGAGACACTGGTGACAAAGGTGATAAAGGAGAAACAGGTATGTTCAAATACTTTCAGAATTTCTGATATTAGGAACACATAAAGGCCAATTCCCTACACAAAGGATGTGAAATTATTAGCTAATTGTTCTTTTTGACGAAGCCGGCGTGGCCTAGTGGTATGGCGCTGGAGTCCTGATCGGGAGGCCAGGGTTCGATTCCGGCTCTGGTCGTGCTGGTGCCCTGTCTTTCGAATGAGACAGTAAAAATCGAGGCCCCGTGTCGTGGTATACATAGCATGTTGAGGACCCCACACTGCTTCAGGTGGGTCCGTTGACAAGGTCAAAATTTGTATGCCCCGCATCACGCAGATACCGTCACCATATACGTGAAATATTCGGGATATGCCATTAAACAAAAATTAATCAATCAATCAATCTTATTGACGACTACATTCTATACAAATATGAAATTGGGACCAAACATAACGGTTACATTATTATTGGGAATTAGAATTCCTGGTGTTCAATTACAACTGTACACTGACTTTTTCTAAGATTTGATGGTCTTTATTCCAATATACGGCATGGTCTTTGCATGAAAGAAGATTGATTACCTTGGAATTTCCCCCTTCATGTCATTTATCATATATGAAGATGTGAGACTGTGAAGACACATAGTGGTAAGTCTCTTAATGTGTTTGTTAAACGAAGAAAGGCATAACAAGTCTTTCCTGTATCATGCCTTAGGCGATAAAGGAGAGAAAGGAGACACTGGCGACAAAGGTGAAAAGGGTGATGACGGCGATAAAGGAGAGAAAGGAGACACTGGTGACAAAGGTGAAAAGGGGGATCTTGGTGATAAAGGAGAGAGAGGAGTCACTGGTGACAAAGGTGAAAAGGGGGATCTTGGTGATAAAGGAGAGAAAGGAGACACTGGTGACAAAGGTGAAAAGGGAGATCTCGGTGATAAAGGAGAGAAAGGAGACACTGGTGACAAAGGTGATAAAGGAGAAACAGGTATGTTCAAATGCTTTCAGAATAACAGACATTTTGACCACATAAAGGCCAATTCACTACACAAAAGATTTTAAATTATTAGCTAATTGTTCTTTTGGATGACGTCATTCTATACAAACGTAAAATTGGGACCAAACATAACTTTTACATTATTGTTGAGAATTAGAATTCTTGGTGTTAAATTACAACTGTAGATTGACTTTTTCTAAGATGTGATGTTCTTACATTCCAATATACGGCATGGACTATGCATGAAAGAAGATTGATTACCGTTGAATTTCCCCCTTCATGTCATTTATGATAGATAAAAATGTAAGACTTTGAAGACACATAGTAGTAAGTCTCTTGTTGTATTTGTTAAACGAAGAAAGATATAACATATCTTTCCTGTATCATGCCTTAGGCGATAAAGGAGAGAAAGGAGACACTGGCGACAGAGGTGAAAAGGGTGATGACGGTGATAAAGGAGAGAAAGGAGACACTGGTGACAAAGGTGAAAAGGGGGATCTTGGTGATAAAGGAGAGAAAGGAGTCACTGGTGACAAAGGTGAAACGGGTGATGTAGGTGATAAAGGAGAGAAAGGAGACACTGGTGACAAAGGTGATAAAGGAGAAACAGGTATGTTCAAATACTTTCAGAATTACTGATATTAGGAACACATAAAGGCCAATTCCCTACACAAAGGATGTTAAATTATTAGTTAATTGTTCTTTTTGACGAAGCCGGCGTGTCCTAGTGGTATGGCGCTGGACTCCTGATCGGGAGGCCGGGGTTCGATTCTGGATCTGGTCGTGCTGGTGCCCTGTCTTTCGAATGAGACAGTAAAAATCGAGGCCCCGTGTCGTGGTATGCATAGCATGTTAAAGACCCCTCACTGCTTCGGGTGGGTCCGTTGCAAAGGTCAAAATTTGTATGCCCCGCATCACGCAGATGCCGTCACAATATACGTGAAATATTCGGAATATGATATTACACAAAACTTAATCAATCAATCAATCTTATTGACGACTGCATTCTATACAAATATAAAATTGGGCCCAGAGATAACGGTTACATTATTATTGGGAATTAGAATTCTTGGTGTTCAATTGCAACTGTACACTGACTTTGTCTAAGATTTGATGTTCTTTATTCCAATATACGGCATGGTCTTTGCATGAAAGAAGATTAATTACCCTTGAATTCCCCCCTTCATGTCATTTATGATAGATGAAGATGTGAAACGTTGAAGACACATAGTGGTAAGTCTCTTAATGTATTTGTTAAACGAAGAAAGGCATAACAAGTCTTTCCTGTATCATGCCTTAGGCGATAAAGGAGAGAAAGGAGACACTGGCGAGAAAGGTGAAAAGGGTGATGACGGTGATAAAGGAGAGAAAGGAGACACTGGTGACAAAGGTGAAAAGGGGGATCTTGGTGATAAAGGAGAGAAAGGAGACACTGGTGACAAAGGTGAAAAGGGGGATCTTGGTGATAAAGGAGAAAAAGGAAACACTGGTGACAAAGGTGAAAAGGGAGATCTTGGTGATAAAGGAGAGAAAGGAGACACTGGTGACAAAGGTGATAAGGGAGAAACAGGTATGTTCAAATGCTTTCAGAATAACAGACATTTTGACCACATAAAGGCCAATTCCCTACAGAAAGGATTTTAAATTATTAGGTAATTGTTCTTTTGGATGACTTCATTCTACACAAACATAAAATTGGGACCAAACATAACGGTTACATTATTGTTGAGAATTAGAATTCTTGGTGTTCAATTACAACTGTACACTGACTTTGTCTAAGATTTGATGTTCTTGTATTCCAATATATGGCATGGACTATGCATGAAAGAAGATTGATTACCGTTGAATTTCCCCCTTCATGTCATTTATGATAGATAAAAATGTAAGACTTTGAAGACACATAGTAGTAAGTCTCTTGTTGTATTTGTTAAACGAAGAAAGATATAACATATGTTTCCTGTATCATGCCTTAGGCGATAAAGGAGAGAAAGGAGACACTGGCGACAAAGGTGAAAAGGGGGATCTTGGTGATAAAGGAGAGAAAGGAGACACTGGTGACAAAGGTGAAAAGGGTGATGTAGGTGATAAAGGAGAGAAAGGAGACACTGGTGACAAAGGTGATAAAGGAGAAACAGGTATGTTCAAATACTTTCAGAATTACTGATATTAGGAACACATAAAGGCCAATTCCCTACAGAAAGGATGTTAAATTATTAGGTAATTGTTCTTTTTGACGAAGCCGGCGTGGCCTAGTGGTATGGCGCTGGTCTACTGATCGGGAGGCCGGGGTTCGATTCCGGCTCTGGTCGTGCAGGTGACCTGTCTTTCGAATGAGACAGTAAAAATCGAGGCCCCGTGTCGTGGTATGCATAGCATGTTAAAGACCCCTCACTGCTTCGGGTGGGTCCGTTGCAAAGGTCAAAATTTGTATGCCCCGCATCACGCAGATGCCGTCACCATATACGTGAAATATTAGGGATATAACATTAAACAAAAATCCATCAATCAATCAATCTTATTGACGACTACATTCTATACAAATATGAAATTGGGACCAAACATAACGGTTACATTATTATTGGGAATTAGAATTCCTGGTGTTCAATTACAACTGTACACTGACTTTCTCTAAGATTTGATGGTCTTTATTCCAATATATGGCATGGTCTTTGCATGAAAGAAGATTGATTACCCTGGAATTTCCCCCTTTATGTCATTTATCATAGATGAAGATGTGAGACTTTGAAGACACATAGTGGTAAGTCTCTTAATGTGTTTGTTAAACGAAGAAAGGCATAATAAGTCTTTCCTGTATCATGCCTTAGGCGATAAAGGAGAGAAAGGATACACTGGAGACAAAGGTGAAAAGGGGGATCTTGGTGATAAAGGAGAGAAAGGAGACACTGGTGACAAAGGTGAAAAGGGGGATCTTGGTGATAAAGGAGAGAAAGGAGTCACTGGTGACAAAGGTGAAAAGGGTGATCTTGGTGAGAAAGGAGACACTGGTGACAAAGGTGAAAAAGGAGATCTTGGAAATAAAGGAGAGAAAGGAGACACTGGTGACAAAGGTGAAAAGGGGGATCTTGGTGATAAAGGAGAGAAAGGAGTCACTGGTGACAAAGCTGAAAAGGGGGATCTTGGTGATAAAGGAGAGAAAGGAGACACTGGTGACAAAGGTGAAAAGGGAGGTCTCGGTGATAAAGGAGAGAAAGGAGACACTGGTGACAAAGGTGATAAGGGAGAAACAGGTATGTTCAAATGCTTTCAGAATAACAGACATTTTGACCACATAAAGGCCAATTCACTAAACAAAGGATTTTAAATTATTAGTTAATTGTTCTTTTGGATGACTTCATTCTATACAAACGTAAAATTGGGACCAAACATAACGGTTACATTATTGTTGAGAATTGGAATTCTTGGTGTTCAATTACAACTGTATACTGACTTTTTCTAAGATGTGATGTTCTTACATTCCAATATACGGCATGGACTATGCATGAAAGAAGATTGATTACCGTTGAATTTCCCCCCTTCATGTCATTTATGATAGATAAAGATGTGAGACTTTAAAGACACATAGTGGTAAGTCTCTTGCTGTGTTTTTTAAACGAAGAAAGATATAACATATCTTTCCTGTATCATACCTTAGGCGATAAAGGAGAGAAAGGAGACACTGGCGACAAAGGTGAAAAGGGTGATGTAGGTGATAAAGGAGAGAAAGGAGACACTGGTGACAAAGGTGAAAAGGGTGATTTAGGTGATAAAGGAGAGAAAGGAGACACTGGTGACAAAGGTGAAAAGGGTGATGTAGGTGGTAAAGGAGACACTGGTGACAAAGGTGATAAGGGAGAAACAGGTATGTTCAAATGCTTTCAGAATAACAGAATAATGACCACATAAAGGCCAATTCACTACACAAAGGATTTTGAATTATTAGCTAATTATTCTTTTGGATGACTACATTCTATACAAATGTAAAATTGGGACCAAACATGACTTTTACATTATTGTTGAGAATTAGAATTCTTGTTGTTAAATTACAACTGTACACTGACTTTTTCTTAGATGTGATGTTCTTGTATTCCAATATACGGTATGGACTATGCATGAAAGAAGATTGATTACCGTTGAATTTCCCCCTTCATGTCATTTATGATAGATAAAAATGTAAGACTTTGAAGACACATAGTAGTAAGTCTCTTGTTGTATTTGTTAAACGAAGAAAGATATAACATATCTTTCCTGTATCATACCTTAGGCGATAAAGGAGAGAAAGGAGACACTGGCGACAAAGGTGAAAAAGGTGATGACGGTGATAAAGGAGAGAAAGGAGACACTGGTGTCAAAGGTGAAAAGGGTGATGTAGGTGATAAAGGAGAGAAAGGAGACACTGGTGACAAAGGTGATAAAGGAGAAACAGGTATGTTCAAATACTTTCAGAAATACTGATATTAGGAACACATAAAGGCCAATTCCCTACACAAAGGATATTAAATTATTAGCTAATTGTTCTTTTTGACGAAGCCGGCGTGGCCAAGTGGTATGGCGCTGGACTCCTGATCGAGAGCCCGGGGTTCGATTCCGGCTCTGGTCGTGCTGGTGCCCTGTCTTTCGAATGAGACAGTAAAAATCGAGGCCCCGTGTCGTGGTATGCATAGCATGTTAAAGACCCCTCACTGCTTCGGGTGGGTCCGTTGCAAAGGTCAAAATTTGTATGCCCCGCATCACGCAGATGCCGTCACCATATACGTGAAATATTCGGGATATGACATTAAACAAAAATCCATCAATCAATCAATCTTATTGACGACTACATTACTGATAGTCCCCGAGGGCATCATAAGTCTAGTTTTCAGTGCTTTTGTACTGACTTAAAATATATACTTAAAATTTGCCGTTATAGAATTATGTAAATTACTCTAAAACTAAGGAGAATCTCCCTCAGGCATAGCTCTGTCCTTAGATTGATTCTTTGGTTCACTTTTTCGGTCATTTTGGTTTCAATACTGCTCTTCATACATTTATATTATATGAGATTTCCAACCATTCGGCCATGAGCATCACTGAAGAGACATAAGTTGTCGAAATGCGCATCTGATGATCTGGTGCACTAAATTCAAATGTATATATTTTCTATATCTTCTATACAAATATGAAATTGGGACCAAACATAACGGTTACATTATTATTGGGAATTAGAATTCCTGGTGTTCAATTACAACTGTACACTGACTTTGTCTAAGATTTGATGGTCTTTATTCCAATATACGGCATGGTCTTTGCATGAAAGAAGATTGATTACCCTGGAATTTCCCCCTTCATGTCATGTATCATAGATGAAGATGTGAGACTTTGAAGACACATAATGGTAAGTCTCTTAATGTGTTTGTTAAACGAAGAAAGGCATAACAAGTCTTTCCTGTATCATGCCTTAGGCGATAAAGGAGAGAAAGGAGACACTGGAGACAAAGGTGAAAAGGGTGATGTAGGTGATAAAGGAGAGAAAGGAGACACTGGTGACAAAGGTGAAAAGGGGGATCTTGGTGATAAAGGAGAGAAAGGAGTCACTGGTGACAAAGGTGAAAAGGGGGATCTTGGTGATAAAGGAGAGAAAGGAGACACTGGTGACAAAGGTGAAAAGGGAGATCTCGGGGATAAAGGAGAGAAAGGAGACACTGGTGACAAAGGTGATAAGGGAGAAACAGGTATGTTCAAATGCTTTCAGAATAACAGACATTTTGACCACATAAAGGCCAATTCACTAAACAAAGGATTTTAAATTATTAGCTAATTGTTCTTTTGGATGACTTCATTCTATAAAAACGTAAAATTGGGACCAAACATAACGGTTAAATTATTGTTGAGAATTAGAATTCTTGGTGTTCAATTACAACTGTATACTGACTTTTTCTAAGATGTGATGTTCTTACATTCCAATATATGCATGGACTATGCATGAAAGAAGATTGATTACCGTTGAATTTCCCCCTTCATGTCATTTATGATAGATAAAGATGTGAGACTTTAAAGACACATAGTAGTAAGTCTCTTCCTGTGTTTTTTAAACGAAGAAAGATATAACATATCTTTCCTGTATCATACCTTAGGCGATAAAGGAGAGAAAGGAGACACTGGCGACAAAGGTGAAAAGGGTGATGTAGGTGATAAAGGAGAGAAAGGAGACACTGGTGACAAAGGTGAAAAGGGTGATGTAGGTGATAAAGGAGAGAAAGGAGACACTGGTGACAAAGGTGAAAAGGGTGATGTAGGTGGTAAAGGAGACACTGGTGACAAAGGTGATAAGGGAGAAACAGGTATGTTCAAATGCTTTCAGAATAACGGAATAATGACCACATAAAGGCCAATTCACTACACAAAGGATTTTAAATTATTAGCTAATTATTCTTTTGGATGACTACATTCTATACAAATGTAAAATGAGAAACAGGTATGTTCAAATACTTTCAGAATTACTGATATTAGGAACACATAAAGGCCAATTCCCTACACAAAGGATGTGAAATTATTAGCTAATTGTTCTTTTTGACGAAGCCAGCGTGACCTAGTGATATGGCGCTGGACTCCTGATCGAGAGGCCGGGGTTCGATTCCGGCTCTGGTCGTGCTGGTGCCCTGTCTTTCGAATGAGACAGTAAAAATCGAGGCCCCGTGTCGTGGTATGCATAGCATGTTAGTCCCCTCACTGCTTCGGGTGGGTCCGTTGCAAAGGTCAAAATTTGTATGCCCCACATCACGCAGATGCCGTCACCATATACGTGAAATATTCGGGATATGACATTAAACAAAAATCACTCACTCAATCAATCAATCAATCTTATTGACGACTACATTCTATACAAATATGAAATTGGGACCAAACATAACGGTTACATTATTATTGGGAATTAGAATTCCTGGTGTTCAATTACAACTGTACACTGACTTTTTCTAAGATTTGATGTTCTTTATTCCAATATACGGCATGGTCTTTGCATGAAAGAAGATTGATTACCCTTGAATTTCCCCCTTCATGTCATTTATCATAGATGAAGATGTGAAACTTTGAAGACACATAGTGGTAAGTCTCTTAATGTGTTTGTTAAACGAAGAAAGGCATAACAAGTCTTTCCTGTATCATGCCTTAGGCGATAAAGGAGAGAAAGGAGACACTGGCGACAAAGGTGAAAAGGGTGATATAGGTGATAAAGGAGAGAAAGGAGACACTGGTGACAAAGGTGAAAAGGGTGATGTAGGTGATAAAGGAGAGAAAGGAGACACTGGTGACAAAGGTCATAAGGGAGAAACAGGTATGTTCAAATGCTTTCAGAATAACAGAATAATGACCACATAAAGGCCAATTCACTACACAAAGGATTTTAAATTATTAGCTAATTATTCTTTTGGATGACTACAATCTATACAAATGTAAAATTCGGACCAAACATAACGGTTACATTATTATTGGGAATTAGAATTCTTGGTGTTCAATTACAACTGTACACTGACTTTTGCTAAGATTTGATGTTCTTTATTGCAATATACGGCATGGTCTTTGCATGAAAGAAGATTGATTACCCTGGAATTTCCCCCTTCATGTCATTTATCATAGATGAAGTTGTGAGACTGTGAAGACACATAGTGGTTAGTCTCTTAATGTGTTTGTTAAACGAAGAAAGGCATAACAAGTCTTTCCTGTATCATGCCTTAGGCGATAAAGGAGAGAAAGGAGACACTGGCGACAAAGGTGAAAAGGGTGATGACGGTGATAAAGGTAAGAAAGGAGACACTGGTGACAAAGGTGAAACGGGGGATCTTGGCGATAAAGGAGAGAAAGGAGTCACTGGTGACAAAGGTGAAAAGGGGGATCTTGGTGATAAAGGAGAGAAAGGAGACACTGGTGACAAAGGTGATAAGGGAGAAACAGGTATGTTCAAATGCTTTCAGAATAACAGACATTTTGACCACATAAAGGCCAATTCACTAAACAAAGGATTTTAAATTATTAGCTAATTGTTCTTTTGGATGACTTCATTCTATACAAACGTAAAATTGGGACCAAACATAACGGTTACATTATTGTTGAGAATTAGAATTCTTGGTGTTAAATTACAACTGTAGATTGACTTTTTCTAAGATGTGATGTTCTTACATTCCAATATACGGCATGGACTATGCATGAAAGAAGATTGATTACCGTTGAATTTCCCCCTTCATGTCATTTATGATAGATAAAGATGTAAGACTTTGAAGACACATAGTAGTAAGTCTCTTGTTGTATTTGTTAAACGAAGAAAGATATAACATATCTTTCCTGTATCATACCTTAGGCGATAAAGGAGAGAAAGGAGACACTGGCGACAAAGGTGAAAAGGGTGATGACGGTGATAAAGGAGAGAAAGGAGACACTGGTGACAAAGGTGAAAAGGGTGATGTAGGTGATAAAGGAGAGAAAGGAGACACTGGTGACAAAGGTGACAAAGGAGAAAGAGGTATGTTCAAATACTTTCAGAATCAGTGATATTAGGAACACATAAAGGCCAATTCCCTACACAAAGTATGTTAAATTATTAGGTAATTCTTCTTTCTGACGAAGCCGGCTTGGCTTAGTGGTATCGCGCTGGACTTCTGATCGGGAGGCCGGGGTTCGATTCCGGCTCTGGTCGTGCTGGTGCCCTGTCTTTCTAATGAGACAGTAAAAATCGAGGCCCCGTGTCGTGGTATGCATATCATGTTAAAGAACCCTCACTGCTTCGGGTGGGTCCGTTGCAAAGGTCAAAATTTGTATACCCCGCATCACGCAGACGCCGTCACCATATACGTGAAATATTCGGGATATGACATTAAACAAAAATCAATCAATCAATCAATCAATCTTATTGACGACTACATTCTTTAGAAATATAAAATTGGGACCAAACATAACGGTTACATTATTATTGGGAATTAGAATTCCTGGTGTTCAATTACAACTGTACACTGACTTTTTCTAAGATTTGATGTTCTTTATTCCAATATACGGCATGGTCTTTTCATGAAAGAAGATTAATTACCCTTGAATTTCCCCCTTCATGTCATTTATCATAGATGAAGATGTGAGACTTTGAAGACACATAGTGGTAAGTCTCTTAATGTGTTTGTTAAACGAAGAAAGGCATAACAAGTCTTTCCTGTATCATGCCTTAGGCGATAAAGGAGAGAAAGGAGAGACTGGAGACAAAGGTGAAAAGGGTGATGTAGGTGATAAAGGAGAGAAAGGAGACACTGGTGACAAAGGTAAAAAGGGGGATCTTGGTGATAAAGGAGAGAAAGGAGTCACTGGTGACAAAGGTGAAAAGGGGGATCTTGGTGATGAAGGAGAGAAAGGAGACACTGGTGACAAAGGTGAAAAGGGAGATCTTGGTGATAAAGGAGAGAAAGGAGACACTGGTGACAAAGGTGATAAGGGAGAAACAGGTATGTTCAAATGCTTTCAGAATAACAGACATTTTGACCACATAAAGGCCAATTCACTACACAAAGGATTTTAAATTATTAGCTAATTATTCTTTTGGATGACTACATTCTATACAAATGTAAAATTGGGACCAAAGATAACGGTTACATTATTGTTGAGAATTAGAATTCTTGTTGTTAAACTACAACTGTACACTGACTTTTTCTTAGATGTGATGTTCTTGTATTCCAATATACGGCATGGACTATGCATGAAAGAAGATTGATTACCGTTGAATTTCCCCCTTCATGTCATTTATGATAGATAAAAATGTAAGACTTTGAAGACACATAGTAGTAAGTCTCTTGTTGTATTTGTTAAACGAAGAAAGATATAACATATCTTTCCTGTATCATACCTTAGGCGATAAAGGAGAGAAAGGAGACACTGGCGACAAAGGTGAAAAGGGTGATGACGGTGATAAAGGAGAGAAAGGAGACACTGGTGACAAAGGTGAAAAGGGTGATGTAGGTGATAAAGGAGAGAAAGGAGACACTGGTGACAAAGGTGACAAAGGAGAAAGAGGTATGTTCAAATACTTTCAGAATTAGTGATATTAGGAACACATAAAGGCCAATTCCCTACACAAAGTATGTTAAATTATTAGCTAATTGTTCTTTTTGACGAAGCCGGCGTGGCTTAGTGGTATCGCGCTGGACTTCTGATCGGGAGGCCGGGGTTCGATTCCGGCTCTGGTCGTGCTGGTGCCCTGTCTTTCGAATGAGACAGTAAAAATCGAGGCCCCGTGTCGTGGTATGCATAGCATGTTAAAGACCCCTCACTGCTTCGGGTGGGTCCGTTGCAAAAGTCAAAATTTGTATGCCCCGCATCACGCAGACGCCGTCACCATATACGTGAAATATTCGGGATATGACATTAAACAAAAATCAATCAATCAATCAATCTTATTGACGACTACATTCTATACAAATATGAAATTGGGACCAAACATAACGGTTACATTATTATTGGGAATTAGAATTCCTGGTGTTCAATTACAACTG
The DNA here is from genome assembly GCA_035048485.1 of Pteria penguin. Lineage (NCBI taxonomy): Eukaryota > Metazoa > Mollusca > Bivalvia > Pterioida > Pteriidae > Pteria > Pteria penguin. Next base: position 12,409,735 of record CM068580.1, read on the forward strand.
TACACTGACTTTTTCTAAGATTTGATGTTCTTTATTCCAATATACGGCATGGTCTTTGCATGAAAGAAGATTGATTACCCTTGAATTTCCCCCTTCATGTTATTTATCATAGATGATGTGAGACTTTGAAGACACATAGTGGTAAGGCTCTTAATGTGTTTGTTAAACGAAGAAAGGCATAACAAGTCTTTCCTGTATCATGCCTTAGGCGATAAAGGAGAGAAAGGAGACACTGGCGACAAAGGTGAAAAGGGTGATGACGGTGATAAAGGAGAGAAAGGAGACACTGGTGACAAAGGTGAAAAGGGGGATCTTGGTGATAAAGGAGAGAAAGGAGTCACTGGTGACAAAGGTGAAAAGGGGGATCTTGGTGATAAAGGAGAGAAAGGAGACACTGGTGACAAAGGTGAAAAGGGAGATCTCGGTGATAAAGGAGAGAAAGGAGACACTGGTGACAAAGGTGATAAGGGAGAAACAGGTATGTTCAAATGCTTTCAGAATAACAGACATTTTGACCACAGAAAGGCCAATTCACTAAACAAAGGATTTTAAATTATTGGCTAATTGTTCTTTTGGATGACTTCATTCTATACAAACGTAAAATTGGGACCAAACATAACGGTTACATTATTGTTGAGAATTAGAATTCTTGGTGTTAAATTACAACTTTTTACTGACTTTTTAGCTCACCTGAGCCAAAGGCTCAAGTGAGCTATTGTGATCAATCACCGTCCGTCGTCCCTCGACCGTCGTCTGTTGTCCGTCGTCCGTCGTTAACTTTTCACATTTTGGACTTCTTCTCCAGATCCACTGAACAGAATTTGATGAAACTTGATAAGCATGTAGTACTCATGGTCCCCTACAAGTGTTGTTGTTTTTCGTCCGGATTCATCAACAGGTGGCGCCACCACAGGCAAAAGTAGGTCAAAGAGGGTACCCTCCTTTGACAAACTTCTTCTTCAGACCGGGGGCATACAGAGACAAACCGAATGCATAGGAATGATCTAGAGGGATGTGTGAAGAAGTGTTGTTATTTTTGGTTCCGTTCCGAAATCAAATTTTTCACGTTTTTTTGACGTTTTTTGTACTTGGTAGTTTTAATGCAGAAAAGAGGTATTTTTTTCTTTTAGTAAACATTGATGCATTAATTTGGTTTAATTTGATCATTTTGATGGTAAGAAATACTACTGCGAAGAAAATTTTTCAATATTTTATGTTTTGGATTTTTTATGAATTTTTTAAAGACTTTCAAAAAAAAAGGGGGGGGGATAATTGGTGTAACCATTTCACAGTTTGAACTTTTTCTTCGGAACCACTTGCTGGAATTCAATGAAACTTGGCATGCGTCAAATACTCAAGGTCCCCGACAAATGTGGTCATCTTTGTCAGGATCCATGAACAGGTGGCACCACCACAGACAAAAGTAGGTCACAGAGGGTACCCTCCTTTGACAAACTTCTTATTCAGATCAGGTGCATACAGCGACAAACCGACTGCATAGGAATGATTTAGAGGCATATGGGAAGAAGTGTTGATATTTTTGGTTCCATTCCGAAATCAAATTTTTGGCGTTTTTTCATTTTTATTGTGGACTTTGTTATTTTAATGCATTAAAGAGTTATTATTTTCTTTTAGTAAACATTGATGCATTCATTTGGTTTCATTTAATCATTTCTATGGTAAGGAATGCTGGTGCGAAGGAATTTTTTCAATATCTCGATTTTTGAATTTTTTATGAATTTTTTAAGACTTCAAAGAAAAGGGGGGGGGGGCAATTTTTCATATCTTCAACTTGATCTACAGAACAACTTGAAGGATTGTGATAAAACTGGGTAGGATGCAAGTACTCATAGTCCTTTTCAAAGGTTTTGTTTTTTGTGCGGATCATCCAAATTGGTTAACAGATAATGCCACCATGTCTAAAAGTAGGTCTCACAATGGTACATATACCACTTGGTAATTGAAATACGGAGAGTAGCGGTTCAAATCCAGCTGTGGTCAAAAAAATTATTTTTTTTTACACATCTAAATAAGTTTTTAGATGTTTCTCAACACTCAACATATGAAATTAGGAATTTTACGTTTAAGACTTCCAAAAAAAGGGGGGGGGGGTTGGCCATTTTTCACATTTTCAACTTTTTCTACAAAACTGTTTGAAGGATTTTAATAAATCTTGGTAGAAATAAGTCACTTATGATCCTCTTCAAATTCGGTTGTTTTCGTCCAGACCTCTTTACAGGTGGCGCCACCATAGTCAAGAGTAGGTCACAAAAGAGTTCCTTCGTTTAACAATATTCTTTTTCATACGGGCTGTATACAGAGACAAACAGAATGCATAGAAATGATCTAGAGGGATGAGTGAAGATGTATTGTCATTTTGGTTCCCTTCCAAACTCAAATTTTAGAATTTTTTTCGACATTTCTTTGGACTTGGTGATTCAATGCAGAAAAAAAGTGTCATATTTCCTAGTTAATTGATAATGATGATTTCTTATGGACTATTGTGATCATAATTATGGTAAGGATTGTTACTTTGAAAGAATTTTGTCAATATCTCAATTTTTGGATTTTCTATGAATTTTTTAAGACTTCCAAATGAGGGTGTATAGGAACAATTTAATCACATTTTTCACTTCTGCTGTTATACCACATGAAAGATTTTAATGAAACATGGAGTACATGAAGTACTAAAAGTCCTCTATCAATTTGGTAAATTTCATCCAAATTGGTTAACAGATAATGCCACCATGTCTAAAAAGCAGTTCTCACAATAGTACATATACCACTTGGTAATTGAAATATGGAGAGTAGCGGTTCAAATCCAGCTGTGGTCAAAATTTTTTTTTAATTTCTTTACACATCTAAATAAGTTTTTAGATGTTTCTCAACACTCAACATATGAAATTAGGCAATTTTAAGTTAGATCTGGACAATATTTGAAACAATTGTTGTTCATGACCCAGACTTGAAATCAGTCAACAAAAGGCCCCACCTAAAGAAAATGACTAACTTGTTGCCCTGAATGACTTCTTGCAGAGACAAAGGAAATGCTTAATATCAAAATCACCTGAATGGATGTGCAAAAAAGTGTTGTTTTTTATTCTAGCCTGAAATAAAATTTGACATATTTTCAACATCTGTGTTGACTTAGTCACAGTAATGCAAAAATAAATGAATTCTTCCTTCATGCATGACTGATAATCTAGGTACTCAGGTGAGCGATATAGGCCCACTTGGGCCTCTTGTTCTAAGATGTGATGTTCTTACATTCCAATATACGGCATGGACTATGCATGAAAGAAGATTGGTTACCCTTGAATGCCCCCCTGTCATTTATGATAGATAAAGATGTGAGACTTTAAAGACACATAGTGGTAAGTCTCTTGCTGTGTTTGTTAAACGAAGAAAGGCATAACAAGTCTTTCCTGTATCATGCCTTAGGCGATAAAGGAGAGAAAGGAGACACTGGCGACAAAGGTGAAAAGGGTGATGACGGTGATAAAGGAGAGAAAGGAGACACTGGTGACAAAGGTGAAAAGGGGGATCTTGGTGACAAAGGTGAAAAGGGGGATCTTGGTGATAAAGGAGAGAAAGGAGACACTGGTGACAAAGGTGAAAAGGGAGATCTTGGTGATAAAGGAGAGAAAGGAGACACTGGCGACAAAGGTGATAAGGGAGAAAGAGGTATGTTCAAATGCTTTCAGAATAACATATATTTTGACCACATAAAGGCCAATTCACTAAACAAAGGATTTTAAATTATTAGCTAATTGTTCTTTTGGATGACTTCATTCTATACAAACGTAAAATTGGGACCAAACATAACGGTTACATTATTGTAGAAGATTAGAATTCTTGGTGTTCAATTACAACTGTACACTGACTTTTTCAAAGATGTGATGTTATTACATTCCAATATACGGCATGGACTATGCATGAAAGAAGATTGATTACCATTGAATTTCCCCCTTCATGTCATTTATATTAGATAAAAATGTGAGACTTTAAAGACACATAGTGGTAAGTCTCTTGCTGTGTTTTTAAACGAAGAAAAATATAACATATCTTTCCTGTATCATACCTTAGGCGATAAAGGAGAGAAAGGAGACACTGGCGACAAAGGTGAAAAGGGTGATGTAGGTGATAAAGGAGAGAAAGGAGACACTGGTGACAAAGGTGAAAAGGGTGATGTAGGTGATAAAGGAGAGAAAGGAGACACTGGTGACAAAGGTGAAAAGGGTGATGTAGGTGATAAAGGAGAGAAAGGAGACACTGGTGACAAAGGTGATAAGGGAGAAACAGGTATGTTCAAATGCTTTCAGAATAACAGAATAATGACCACATAAAGGCCAATTCATTACACAAAGGATTTTAAATTATTAGCTAATTATTCTTTTGGATGACTACATTCTATACAAACGTAAAATTGGGACCAAACATAACGGTTACATTATTATTGGGAATTAGAATTCTTGGTGTTCAATTACAACTGTACACTGACTTTTTCTAAGATTTGATGTTCTTTATTCCAATATACGGCATGGTCTTTGCATGAAAGAAGATTGGTTACCCTTGAATTTCCCCCTTCATGTCATTTATCATAGATGAAGATGTGAGACTGTGAAGACACATAGTGGTAAGTTTCTTAATGTGTTTGTTAAACGAAGAAAGGCATAACAAGTCTTTCCTGTATCATGCCATAGGCGATAAAGGAGAGAAAGGAGACACTGGCGACAAAGGTGAAAAGGGTGATAAAGGAGAGAAAGGAGACACTGGTGACAAAGGTGAAAAGGGGGATCTTGGTGATAAAGGAGAGAAAGGAGACACTGGTGACAAAGGTGAAAAGGGTGATGTAGGTGATAAAGGAGAGAAAGGAGACACTGGTGAAAAGGGTGATGTAGGTGATAAAGGAGAGAAAGGAGACACTGGTGACAAAGGTGAAAAGGGTGATCTTGGTGATAAAGGAGAGAAAGGAGACACTGGTGACAAAGGTGATAAGGGAGAAACAGGTATGTTCAAATGCTTTCAGAATAACAGACATTTTGACCACATAAAGGCCAATTCACTAAACAAAGGATTTTAAATTATTAGCTAATTATTCTTTTGGATGACTACATTCTATACAAATGTAAAATTGGGACCAAACATAACGGTTACATTATTGTTGAGAATTAGAATTCTTGTTGTTAAATTACAACTGTACACTGACTTTTTCTTAGATGTGATGTTCTTGTATTCCAATATACGGCATGGACTATGCATGAAAGAAGATTGATTACCCTTGAATTTCCCCCTTCATGTCATTTATGATAGATAAAAATGTAAGACTTTGAAGACACATAGTAGTAAGTCTCTTGTTGTATTTGTTAAACGAAGAAAGATATAACATATCTTTCCTGTATCATGCCTTAGGCGATAAAGGAGAGAAAGGAGACACTGGCGACAAAGGTGAAAAGGGTGATGTAGGCGATAAAGGAGAGAAAGGAGACACTGGTGACAAAGGTGAAAAGGGTGATGTAGGTGATAAAGGAGAGAAAGGAAACACTGGTGACAAAGGTGATATAGGAGAAACAGGTATGTTCAAATACTTTCAGAATTACTGATATTAGGAACACATAAAGGCCAATTCCCTACACAAAGGATGTTAAATTATTAGGTAATTGTTCTTTTTGACGAAGCCAGCGTGGCCTAGTGGTATGGCGCTGGACTCCTGATCGGGAGGCCGGGGTTCGATTCCGGCTCTGGTCGTGCTGGTGCCCTGTCTTTCGAATGAGACAGTAAAAATCGAGGCCCCGTTTCGTGGTATGCATAGCATGTTAAAGACCCCTCACTGCTTCGGGTGGGTCCGTTGCAAAGGTCAAAATTTGTATGCCCCGCATCACGCAGATGCCGTCACCATATACGTGAAATATTCGGGATATGACATTAAACAAAAATCAATCAATCAATCAATCAATCTTATTGACGACTACATTCTATACAAATATGAAATTGGGACCAAAGATAACGGTTACATTATTATTGGGAATTAGAATTCCTGGTGTTCAATTACAACTGTACACTGACTTTTTCTAAGATTTGATGGTCTTTATTCCAATATACGGCATGGTCTTTGCATGAAAGAAGATTGATTACCCTGGAATTTCCCCCTTCATGTCATTTATCATAGATGAAGATGTGAGACTTTGAAGACACATAGTGGTAAGTCTCTTAATGTGTTTGTTAAACGAAGAAAGGCATAACAAGTCTTTCCTGTATCATGCCATAGGCGATAAAGGAGAGAAAGGAGACACTGGCGACAAAGGTGAAAAGGGTGATGACGGTGATAAAGGAGAGAAAGGAGACACTGGTGACAAAGGTGAAAAGGGGGATCTTGGTGATAAAGGAGAGAAAGGAGACACTGGTGACAAAGGTGATAAGGGAGAAACAGGTATGTTCAAATGCTTTCAGAGTAAAAGACATTTTGACCATATAAAGGCCAATTCACTAAACAAAGGATTTTAAATTATTAGCTAATTGTTCTTTTGGATAACTTCATTCTATACAAACGTAAAATTGGGACCAAACAAAACGGTTACATTATTGTTGAGAATTAGAATTCTTGGTGTTAAATTACAACTGAAGATTGACTTTTTCTAAGATGTGATGTTCTTGCATTCCAATATACGGTATGGACTATGCATGAAAGAAGATTGATTACCGTTGAATTTCCCCCTTCATGTCATTTATGATAGATCAAGATGTGAGATTTTAAAGACACATAGTGGTAAGTCTCTTGCTGTGTTTTTTAAACGAAGAAAGATATAACATATCTTTCCTGTATCATACCTTAGGCGATAAAGGAGAGAAAGGAGACACTGGCAACAAAGGTGAAAAGGGTGATGTAGGTGATAAAGGAGAGAAAGGAGACACTGGCGACAAAGGTGAAAAGGGTGATGTAGGTGATAAAGGAGAGAAAGGAGACACTGGTGACAAAGGTGAAAAGGGTGATGTAGGTGATAAAGGAGAGAAAGGAGACACTGGTGACAAAGGTGATCAGGGAGAAACAGGTATTTTCAAATGCTTTCAGAATAACAGATATTTTGACCATATAAAGGCCAATTCACTTAACAAAGGATTTTAAATTATTAGCTAATTGTTCTTTTGGATGACTTCATTCTATACAAACGTAAAATTGGGACCAAACATAACGGTTACATTATTGTGGAGAATTAGAATTCTTGTTGTTACATTACAACTGTACACTGACTTTTTCTTAGATGTGATGTTCTTGTATTCCAATATACGGCATGGACTATGCATGAAAGAAGATTGATTACCCTTGAATTTCCCCCTTCATGTCATTTATGATAGATAAAAATGTAAGACTTTGAAGACACATAGTAGTAAGTCTCTTGTTGTATTTGTTAAACGAAGAAAGATATAACATATCTTTCCTGTATCATGCCTTAGGCGATAAAGGAGAGAAAGGAGACACTGGCGACAAAGGTGAAAAGGGTGATGTAGGTGATAAAGGAGAGAAAGGAGACACTGGTGACAAAGGTGAAAAGGGTGATGTAGGTGATAAAGGAGAGAAAGGAGACACTGGTGACAAAGGTGATAAAGGAGAATCAGGTATCTTCAAATACTTTCAGAATAACTGATATTAGGAACACATAAAGGCCAATTCCCTACACAAAGGATGTTAAATTATAAGGAATTGTTCTTTTTGACGAAGCCGGGGTGGCCTAGTGGTATAGCGCTGGACTCCTGATTGGGAGACCGGGGTTCGATTCCGGCTCTGGTCGTGCTGGTGCCCTGTCTTTCGAATGAGACAGTAAATATCGAGGCCCCGTTTCGTGGTATGCATAGCATGTTAAAGACCCCTCACTGCTTAGGGTGGGTCCGTTGCATAGGTAAAAATTTGTATGCCCCACATCACGCAGATGCCGTCACCATATAAGTGAAATATTCGGGATGTGACATTAAACAAAAATCAATCAATCAACCAATCAATCTTATTGACGACTACATTCTATACAAATATGAAATTGGGACCAAACATAACGGTTACATTATTATTGGGAATTAGAATTCCTGGTGTTCAATTACAACTGTACACTGACTTTTTCTAAGATTTGATATTCTTTATTCCAATATACGGCATGGTCTTTGCATGAAAGAAGATTGGTTACCCTTGAATTTCCCCCTTCATGTTATTTATCATAGATGAAGATGTGAGACTGTGAAGACACATAGTGGTAAGTTTCTTAATGTGTTTGTTACACGAAGAAAGGCATAACAAGTCTTTCCTGTATCATGCCTTAGGCGATAAAGGAGAGAAAGGAGACACTGGCGACAAAGGTGAAAAGGGTGATGACGGTGATAAAGGAGAGAAAGGAGACACTGGTGACAAAGGTGAAAAGGGGGATCTTGGTGATAAAGGAGAGAAAGGAGTCACTGGTGACAAAGGTGAAAAGGGGGATCTTGGTGATAAAGGAGAGAAAGGAGACACAGGTATGTTCAAATGCTTTCAGAATAACAGACATTTTGACCATATAAAGGCCAATTCACTAAACAAAGGATTTTAAATTATTAGCTAATTGTTCTTTTGGATGACTTCATTCTATACAAACGTAAAATTGGGAGCAAACATAACGGTTACATTATTGTTGAGAATTAGAATTCTTGGTGTTAAATTACAACTGTAGATTGACTTTTTCTAAGATGTGATGTTCTTGCATTCCAATATACGGCATGGACTATGCATGAAAGAAGATTGATTACCGTTGAATTTCCCCCTTCATGTCATTTATGATAGATAAAGATGTGAGACTTTAAAGACACATAGTGGTAAGTCTCTTGCTGTGTTTTTTAAACGAAGAAAGATATAACATATCTTTCCTGTATCATACCTTAGGCGATAAAGGAGAGAAAGGAGACACTGGTGACAAAGGTGAAAAGGGTGATGTAGGTGATAAAGGAGAGAAAGGAGACACTGGCGACAAAGGTGAAAAGGGTGATGTAGGTGATAAAGGAGAGAAAGGAGACACTGGGGACAAAGGTGAAAAGGGTGATGTAGGTGATAAAGGAGAGAAAGGAGACACTGGTGACAAAGGTGAAAAGGGTGATGTAGGTGATAAAGGAGAGAAAGGAGACACTGGTGACAAAGGTGATAAGGGAGAAACAGGTATTTTCAAATGCTTTCAGAATAACAGATACTTTGACCACATAAAGGCCAATTCACTTAACAAAGGATTTTAAATTATTAGCTAATTGTTCTTTTGGATGAGTTCATTCTATACAAACGTAAAATTGGGACCAAACATAACGGTTACATTATTGTTGAGAATTAGAATTCTTGTTGTTAAATTACAACTGTACACTGACTTTTTCTTAGATATGATGTTCTTGTATTCCAATATACGGCATGGACTATGCATGAAAGAAGATTGATTACCCTTGAATTTCCCCCTTCATGTCATTTATGATAGATAAAAATGTAAGACTTTGAAGACACATAATAGTAAGTCTCTTGTTGTATTTGTTAAACGAAGAAAGATATAACATATCTTTCCTGTATCATGCCTTAGGCGATAAAGGAGAGAAAGGAGACACTGGCGACAAAGGTGAAAAGGGTGATGTAGGCGATAAAGGAGAGAAAGGAGACACTGGTGACAAAGGTGAAAAGGGTGATGTAGGTGATAAAGGAGAGAAAGGAGACACTGGTGACAAAGGTGATAAAGGAGAAACAGGTATCTTCAAATACTTTCAGAATTCCTGATATTAGGAACACATAAAGGCCAATTCCCTACACAAAGGCTGTTAAATTATAAGGAATTGTTCTTTTTGACGAAGCCGGCGTGGCCTAGTGGTATGGCGCTGGACTCCTGATCGGGAGACCGGGATTCGATTCCGGCTCTGGTCGTGCTGGTGCCCTGTCTTTCGAATGAGACAGTAAAAATCGAGGCCCCGTTTCGTGGTATGCATAGCATGTTAAAGACCCCTCACTGCTTCGGGTGGGTCCGTTGCAAAGGTCAAAATTTGTATGCCCCGCATCACGCAGATGCCGTCACCATATAAGTGAAATATTCGGGATGTGACATTAAACAAAAATCAATCAATCAATCAATCAATCTTATTGACGACTACATTCTATACAAATATGAAATTGGGACCAAACATAACGGTTACATTATTATTGGGAATTAGAATTCCTGGTGTTCAATTACAACTGTACACTGACTTTTTCTAAGATTTGATGGTCTTTATTTCAATATACGGCATGGTCTTTGCATGAAAGAAGATTGATTACCCTGGAATTTCCCCCTTCATGTCATGTATCATAGATGAAGATGTGAGACTTTGAAGACACATAGTGGTAAGTCTCTTAATGTGTTTGTTAAACGAAGAAAGGCATAACAAGTCTTTCCTGTATCATGCCATAGGCGATAAAGGAGAGAAAGGAGACACTGGCGACAAAGGTGAAAAGGGTGATGTAGGTGATAAAGGAGAGAAAGGAGACACTGGTGACAAAGGTGAAAAGGGGGATCTTGGTGATAAAGGAGAGAAAGGAGTCACTGGTGACAAAGGTGAAAAGGGGGATCTTGGTGATAAAGGAGAAAAAGGAGACACTGGTGACAAAGGTGAAAAGGGAGATCTTGGTGATAAAGGAGAGAAAGGAGACACTGGTGACAAAGGTGATAAGGGAGAAACAGGTATGTTCAAATGCTTTCAGAGTAACAGACATTTTGACCATATAAATGCCAATTCACTAAACAAAGGATTTTAAATTATTAGCTAATTGTTCTTTTGGATGACTTCATTCTATACAAACGTAAAATTGGGACCAAACATAACGGTTACATTATTGTTGAAGATTAGAATTCTTGGTGTTCAATTACAACTGTAGATTGACTTTTTCTAAGATGTGATGTTCTTGCATTCCAATATACGGCATGGACTATGCATGAAAGAAGATTGATTACCGTTGAATTTCCCCCTTCATGTCATTTATGATAGATAAAGATGTGAGACTTTAAAGACACATAGTGGTAAGTCTCTTGCTGTGTTTTTTAAATGAAGAGAGATATAACATATCTTTCCTGTATCATACCTTAGGCGATAAAGGAGAGAAAGCAGACACTGGCAACAAAGGTGAAAAGGGGGATCTTGGTGATAAAGGAGAGAAAGGAGACACTGGTGACAAAGGTGAAAAGGGGGATCTTGGTGATAAAGGAGAGAAAGGAGACACTGGTGACAAAGCTGAAAAGGGAGATCTTGGTGATAAAGGAGAGAAAGGAGACACTGGTGACAAAGGTGATAAGGGAGAAACAGGTATGTTCAAATGCTTTCAGAATAACAGAATAATGACCACATAAAGGCCAATTCACTACACAAAGGATTTTAAATTATTAGCTAATTATTCTTTTGGATGACTACATTCTATACAAATGTAAAATTGGGACGAAACATAACGGTTACATTATTGTTGAGTATTAGAATTCTTGTTGTTAAATTACAACTGTACACTGACTTTTTCTTAGATGTGATGTTCTTGTATTCCAATATACGGCATGGACTATGCATGAAAGAAGATTGATTACCGTTGAATTTCCCCCTTCATGTCATTTATGATAGATAAAAATGTAAGACTTTGAAGACACATAGTAGTAAGTCTCTTGTTGTATTTCTTAAACGAAGAAAGATATAACATATCTTTCCTGTATCATGCCTTAGGCGATAAAGGAGAGAAAGGAGACACTGGCGACAAAGGTGAAAAGGGTGAAGACGGTGATAAAGGAGAGAAAGGAGACACTGGTGACAAAGGTGAAAAGGGTGATGTAGGTGATAAAGGAGAGAAAGGAGACACTGGTGACAAAGGTGATAAAGGAGCAACAGCTATGTTCAAATACTTTCAGAATTACTGATATTAGGAACACATAAAGGCCAATTCCCTACACAAAGGATGTTAAATTATTAGCTAATTGTTCTTTTTGATGAAGCCAGCGTGGCCTAGTGGTATGGCGCTGGACTCCTGATCGGGAGGCCGGGGTTCGATTCCGGCTCTGGTCGTGCTGGTGCCCTGTCTTTCGAATGAGACAGTAAAAATCGAGGCCCCGTGTCGTGGTGTGCATAGCATGTTAGTCCCCTCACTGCTTCGGGTGGGTCCGTTGCAAAGGTCAAAATTTGTATGCCCCACATCACGCAGATGCCGTCACCATATACGTGAAATATTCGGGATATGACATTAAACAAAAATCACTCAATCAATCAATCTTATTGACGACTACATTCTATACAAATATGAAATTGGGACCAAACATAACGGTTACATTATTATTGGGAATTAGAATTCCTGGTGTTCAATTACAACTGTACACTGACTTTTTCTAAGATTTGATATTCTTTACTCCAATATACGGCATGGTCTTTGCATGAAAGAAGATTGATTACCCTTGAATTTCCCCCTTCATGTCATTTATCATAGATGAAGATGTGAGACTTTGAAGACACATAGTGGTAAGTCTCTTGTTGTATTTGTTAAACGAAGAAAGGCATAACAAGTCTTTCCTGTATCATGCCTTAGGCGATAAAGGAGAGAAAGGAGACACTGGCGACAAAGGTGAAAAGGGTGATGTAGGTGATAAAGGAGAGAAAGGAGACACTGGTGACAAAGGTGAAAAGGGGGATCTTGGTGATAAAGGAGAGAAAGGAGTCACTGGTGACAAAGGTGAAAAGGGGGATCTTGGTGATAAAGGAGAGAAAGGAGACACTGGTGACAAAGGTGACAAAGGAGAAACAGGTATGTTCAAATACTTTCAGAATTAGTGATATTAGGAACACATAAAGGCCAATTCCCTACACAAAGTATGTTAAATTATTAGGTAATTCTTGTTTTTGACGAAGCCGGCGTGGCTTAGTGGTATCGCGCTGGACTTCTGATCGGGAGGCCGGGGTTCGATTCCGGCTCTGGTCGTGCTGGTGCCCTGTCTTTCGAATGAGACAGTAAAAATCGAGGCCCCGTGTCGTGGTGTGCATAGCATGTTAGTCCCCTCACTGCTTCGGGTGGGTCCGTTGCAAAGGTCAAAATTTGTATGCCCCACATCACGCAGATGCCGTCACCATATACGTGAAATATTCGGGATATGACATTAAACAAAAATCACTCAATCAATCAATCAATCAATCTTATTGACGACTACATTCTATACAAATATGAAATTGGGACCAAACATAACGGTTACATTATTATTGGGAATTAGAATTCCTGGTGTTCAATTACAACTGTACACTGACTTTTTCTAAGATTTGATATTCTTTATTCCAATATACGGCATGGTCTTTGCATGAAAGAAGATTGGTTACCCTTGAATTTCCCCCTTCATCTTGAATTTCCCCCTTCATGTCATTTATCATAGATGAAGATGTGAGACTGTGAAGACACATAGTGGTAAGTTTCTTAATCTGTTTGTTACACGAAGAAAGGCATAACAAGTCTTTCCTGTATCATGCCATAGGCGATAAAGGAGAGAAAGGAGACACTGGCGACAAAGGTGAAAAGGGTGATGACGGTGATAAAGGAGAGAAAGGAGACACTGGTGACAAAGGTGAAAAGGGGGATCTTGGTGATAAAGGAGAGAAAGGAGTCACTGGTGACAAAGGTGAAAAGGGGGATCTTGGTGATAAAGGAGAAAAAGGAGACACTGGTGACAAAGGTGAAAAGGGAGATCTTGGTGATAAAGGAGAGAAAGGAGACACTGGTGACAAAGGTGATAAGGGAGAAACAGGTATGTTCAAATGCTTTCAGAATAACAGACATTTTGACCATATAAAGGCCAATTCACTAAACAAAGGATTTTAAATTATTAGCTAATTGTTCTTTTGGATAACTTCATTCTATACAAACGTAAAATTGGGACCAAACATAACGGTTACATTATTGTTGAGAATTAGAATTCTTGGTGTTAAATTACAACTGTAGATTGACTTTTTCTAAGATGTGATGTTCTTGCATTCCAATATACGGCATGGACTATGCATGAAAGAAGATTGATTACCGTTGAAATTTCCCCTTCATGTCATTTATGATAGATAAAGATGTGAGACTTTAAAGACACATAGTGGTAAGTCTCTTGCTGTGTTTTTTAAACGAAGAAAGATATAACATATCTTTCCTGTATCATACCTTAGGCGATAAAGGAGAGAAAGGAGACACTGGTGACAAAGGTGAAAAGGGTGATGTAGGTGATAAAGGAGAGAAAGGAGACACTGGCGACAAAGGTGAAAAGGGTGATGTAGGTGATAAAGGAGAGAAAGGAGACACTGGGGACAAAGGTGAAAAGGGTGATGTAGGTGATAAAGGAGAGAAAGGAGACACTGGTGACAAAGGTGAAAAGGGTGATGTAGGTGATAAAGGAGAGAAAGGAGACACTGGTGACAAAGGTGATAAGGGAGAAACAGGTATGTTCAAATGCTTTCAGAATAACAGACATTTTGACCACATAAAGGCCAATTCACTAAACAAAGGATTTTAAATTATTAGCTAATTGTTCTTTTGGATGACTTCATTCTATACAAACGTAAAATTGGGACCAAACATAACGGTTACATTATTCTGGAGAATTAGAATTCTTGGTTTTAAATTACAACTGTAGATTGACTTTTTCTAAGATGTGATGTTCTTGCATTCCAATATACGGCATGGACTATGCATGAAAGAAGATTGATTACCGTTGAATTTCCCCCTGCATGTCATTTATGATAGATAAAGATGTGAGACTTTAAAGACACATAGTGGTAAGTCTCTTGCTGTGTTTTTTAAATGAAGAGAGATATAACATATCTTTCCTGTATCATACCTTAGGCGATAAAGGAGAGAAAGGAGACACTGGCAACAAAGGTGAAAAGGGGGATCTTGGTGATAAAGGAGAGAAAGGAGTTACTGGTGACAAAGGTGAAAAGGGGGATCTTGCTGATAAAGGAGAGAAAGGAGACACTGGTGACAAAGCTGAAAAGGGAGATCTTGGTGATAAAGGAGAGAAAGGAGACACTGGTGACAAAGGTGATAAGGGAGAAACAGGTATGTTCAAATGCTTTCAGAATAACAGAATAATGACCACATAAAGGCCAATTCACTACACAAAGGATTTTAAATTATTAGCTAATTATTCTTTTGGATGACTACATTCTATACAAATGTAAAATTGGGACGAAACATAACGGTCACATTATTGTTGAGAATTAGAATTCTTGTTGTTAAATTACAACTGTACACTGACTTTTTCTTAGATGTGATGTTCTTGTATTCCAATATACGGCATGGACTATGCATGAAAGAAGATTGATTACCGTTGAATTTCCCCCTTCATGTCATTTATGATAGATAAAAATGTAAGACTTTGAAGACACATAGTAGTAAGTCTCTTGTTGTATTTGTTAAACGAAGAAAGATATAACATATCTTTCCTGTATCATGCCTTAGGCGATAAAGGAGAGAAAGGAGACACTGGCGACAAAGGTGAAAAGGGTGAAGACGGTGATAAAGGAGAGAAAGGAGACACTGGTGACAAAGGTGAAAAGGGTGATGTAGGTGATAAAGGAGAGAAAGGAGACACTGGTGACAAAGGTGATAAAGGAGCAACAGCTATGTTCAAATACTTTCAGAATTACTGATATTAGGAACACATAAAGGCCAATTCCCTACACAAAGGATGTTAAATTATTAGCTAATTGTTCTTTTTGACGAAGCCAGCGTGGCCTAGTGGTATGGCGCTGGACTCCTGATCGGGAGGCCGGGGTTCGATTCCGGCTCTGGTCGTACTGGTGCCCTGTCTTTCGAATGAGACAGTAAAAATCGAGGCCCCGTTTCGTGGTGTGCATAGCATGTTAGTCCCCTCACTGCTTCGGGTGGGTCCGTTGCAAAGGTCAAAATTTGTATGCCCCACATCACGCAGATGCCGTCACCATATACGTGAAATATTCGGGATATGACATTAAACAAAAATCACTCAATCAATCAATCTTATTGACGACTACATTCTATACAAATATGAAATTGGGACCAAACATAACGGTTACATTATTATTGGGAATTAGAATTCCTGGTGTTCAATTACAACTGTACACTGACTTTTTCTAAGATTTGATATTCTTTACTCCAATATACGGCATGGTCTTTGCATGAAAGAATATTGATTACCCTTGAATTTCCCCCTTCATGTTATTTATCATAGATGAAGATGTGAGACTTTGAAGACACATAGTGGTAAGTCTCTTAATGTGTTTGTTAAACGATGAAAGGCATAACAAGTCTTTCCTGTATCATGCCTTAGGCGATAAAGGAGAGAAAGGAGACACTGGCGACAAAGGTGAAAAGGGTGATGTAGGTGATAAAGGAGAGAAAGGAGACACTGGTGACAAAGGTGAAAAGGGGGATCTTGGTGATAAAGGAGAGAAAGGAGTCACTGGTGACAAAGGTGAAAAGGGGGATCTTGGTGATAAAGGAGAGAAAGGAGACACTGGTGACAAAGGTGAAAAGGGAGATCTCGGTGATAAAGGAGAGAAAGGAGACACTGGTGACAAAGGTGATAAGGGAGAAACAGGTATGTTCAAATTCTTTCAGAATAACAGATATTTTGACCACATAAAGGCCAATTCACTAAACAAAGGATTTTAAATTATTAGCTAATTGTTCTTTTGGATGACTTCATTCTATACAAACGTAAAATTGGGACCAAACATAACGGTTACATTATTGTTGAAGATTAGAATTCTTGGTGTTCAATTACAACTGTACACTGACTTTTTCTAAGATGTGATGTTATTACATTCCAATATACGGCATGGACTATGCATGAAAGAAGATTGATTACCGTTGAATTTCCCCCTTCATGTCATTT
The DNA here is from genome assembly GCA_035048485.1 of Pteria penguin. Taxonomy (NCBI): domain Eukaryota; kingdom Metazoa; phylum Mollusca; class Bivalvia; order Pterioida; family Pteriidae; genus Pteria; species Pteria penguin. Next base: position 12,426,615 of record CM068580.1, read on the forward strand.
ATATTAGATAAAGATGTGAGACTTTAAAGACACATAGTGGTAAGTCTCTTGCTGTGTTTTTAAACGAAGAAAAATATAACATATCTTTCCTGTATCATACCTTAGGCGATAAAGGAGAGAAAGGAGACACTGGCGACAAAGGTGAAAAGGGTGATGTAGGTGATAAAGGAGAGAAAGGAGACACTGGTGACAAAGGTGAAAAGGGTGATGTAGGTGATAAAGGAGAGAAAGGAGACACTGGTGACAAAGGTGATAAAGGAGCAACAGGTATGTTCAAATACTTTCAGAATGACTGATATTAGGAACACATAAAGGCCAATTCCCTACACAAAGGATGTTAAATTATTAGCTAATTGTTCTTTTTGACGAAGCCGGCGTGGCCTAGTGGTATGGCGCTGGACTCCTGATCGGGAGTCCGGGGTTCGATTCCGGCTCTGGTCGTGCTGGTGCCCTGTCTTTCGAATGAGACAGTAAAAATCGAGTCCCCGTTTCGTGGTGTGCATAGCATGTTAGTCCCCTCACTGCTTCGGGTGGGTCCGTTGCAAAGGTCAAAATTTGTATGCCCCACATCACGCAGATGCCGTCACCACATACGTGAAATATTCGGGATATGACATTAAACAAAAATCACTCACTCAATCAATCAATCAATCTTATTGACGACTACATTCTATACAAATATGAAATTGGGACCAAACATAACGGTTACATTATTATTGGGAATTAGAATTCCTGGTGTTCAATTACAACTGTACACTGACTTTTTCTAAGATTTGATATTCTTTATTCCAATATACGGCATGGTCTTTGCATGAAAGAATATTGCTTCCCTTGAATTTCCCCCTTCATGTTATTTATCATAGATAAAGATGTGAGACTTTGAAGACACATAGTGGTAAGTCTCTTAATGTGTTTGTTAAACGAAGAAAGGCATAACAAGTCTTTCCTGTATCATGCCTTAGGCGATAAAGGAGAGAAAGGAGACACTGGCGACAAAGGTGAAAAGGGTGATGTAGGTGATAAAGGAGAGAAAGGAGACACTGGTGACAAAGGTGAAAAGGGGGATCTTGGTGACAAAGGTGAAAAGGGGGATCTTGGTGATAAAGGAGAGAAAGGAGACACTGGTGAGAAAGGTGAAAAGGGAGATCTCGGTGATAAAGGAGAGAAAGGAGACACTGGTGACAAAGGTGATAAGGGAGAAACAGGTATGTTCAAATTCTTTCAGAATAACAGATATTTTGACCACATAAAGGCCAATTCACTAAACAAAGGATTTTAAATTATTAGGTAATTGTTCTTTTGGATGACTTCATTCTATACAAACGTAAAATTGGGACCAAACATAACGGTTACATTATTGTTGAAGATTAGAATTCTTGGTGTTCAATTACAACTGTACACTGACTTTTTCTAAGATGTGATGTTATAACAATCCAATATACGGCATGGACTATGCATGAAAGAAGATTGATTACCGTTGAATTTCCCCCTTCATGTCATTTATATTAGATAAAGATGTGAGACTTTAAAGACACATAGTGGTAAGTCTCTTGCTGTGTTTTTAAACGAAGAAAAATATAACATATCTTTCCTGTATCATACCTTAGGCGATAAAGGAGAGAAAGGAGACACTGGCGACAAAGGTGAAAAGGGTGATGTAGGTGATAAAGGAGAGAAAGGAGACACTGGTGACAAAGGTGAAAAGGGGGATCTTGGTGATAAAGGAGAAAAAGGAGACACTGGTGACAAAGGTGAAAAGGGTGATGTAGGTGATAAAGGAGAGAAAGGAGACACTGGTGACAAAGGTGATAAGGGAGAAACAGGTATGTTCAAATGCTTTCAGAATAACAGAATAATGACCACATAAAGGCCAATTCACTACACAAAGGATTTTAAATTATTAGCTAATTATTCTTTTGGATGACTACAATCTATACAAATGTAAAATTCGGACCAAACATAACGGTTACATTATTATTGGGAATTAGAATTCTTGGTGTTCAATTACAACTGCACACTGACTTTTTCTAAGATTTGATGTTCTTTATTCCAATATACGGCATGGTCTTTGCATGAAAGAAGATTGGTTACCCTTGAATTTCCCCCTTCATGTCATTTATCATAGATGAAGATGTGAGACTGTGAAGACACATAGTGGTAAGTTTCTTAATGTGTTTGTTACACGAAGAAAGGCATAACAAGTCCTTCCTGTATCATGCCATAGGCGATAAAGGAGAGAAAGGAGACACTGGCGACAAAGGTGAAAAGGGTGATGACGGTGATAAAGGAGAGAAAGGAGACACTGGTGACAAAGGTGAAAAGGGGGATCTTGGTGATAAAGGAGAGAAAGGAGTCACTGGTGACAAAGGTGAAAAGGGGGATCTTGGTGATAAAGGAGAAAAAGGAGACACTGGTTACAAAGGTGAAAAGGGAGATCTTGGTGATAAAGGAGACACTGGTGACAAAGGTGATAAGGGAGAAACAGGTATGTTCAAATGCTTTCAGAATAACAGACATTTTGACCACATAAAGGCCAATTCACTAAACAAAGGATTTTAAATTATTAGCTAATTGTTCTTTTGGATGACTTCATTCTATACAAACGTCAAATTGGGACCAAACATAACGGTTACATTATTATTGGGAATTAGAATTCCTGGTGTTCAATTACAACTGTACACTGACTTTTTCTAAGATTTGATATTCTTTACTCCAATATACGGCATGGTCTTTGCATGAAAGAATATTGATTACCCTTGAATTTCCCCCTTCATGTTATTTATCATAGATGAAGATGTGAGACTTTGAAGACACATAGTGGTAAGTCTCTTAATGTGTTTGTTAAACGAAGAAAGGCATAACAATTCTTTCCTGTATCATGCCTTAGGCGATAAAGGAGAGAAAGGAGACACTGGCGACAAAGGTGAAAAGGGTGATGTAGGTGATAAAGGAGAGAAAGGAGACACTGGTGACAAAGGTGAAAAGGGGGATCTTGGTGATAAAGGAGAGAAAGGAGTCACTGGTGACAAAGGTGAAAAGGGGGATCTTGGTGATAAAGGAGAGAAAGGAGACACTGGTGACAAAGGTGACAAAGGAGAAACAGGTATGTTCAAATACTTTCAGAATTAGTGATATTAGGAACACATAAAGGCCAATTCCCTACACAAAGTATGTTAAATTATTAGGTAATTCTTGTTTTTGACGAAGCCGGCGTGGCCTAGTGGTATCGCGCTGGACTTCTGATCGGGAGGCCGGGGTTCGATTCCGGCTCTGGTCGTGCTGGTGCCCTGTCTTTCGAATGAGACAGTAAAAATCGAGGCCCCGTGTCGTGGTGTGCATAGCATGTTTGTCCCCTCACTGCTTCGGGTGGGTCCGTTGCAAAGGTCAAAATTTGTATGCCCCACATCACGCAGATGCCGTCACCATATACGTGAAATATTCGGGATATGACATTAAACAAAAATCACTCAATCAATCAATCAATCAATCTTATTGACGACTACATTCTATACAAATATGAAATTGGGACCAAACATAACGGTTACATTATTATTGGGAATTAGAATTCCTGGTGTTCAATTACAACTGTACACTGACTTTTTCTAAGATTTGATATTCTTTATTCCAATATACGGCATGGTCTTTGCATGAAAGAAGATTGGTTACCCTGGAATTTCCCCCTTCATGTCATTTATCATAGATGAAGATGTGAGACTGTGAAGACACATAGTGGTAAGTTTCTTAATCTGTTTGTTACACGAAGAAAGGCATAACAAGTCTTTCCTGTATCATGCCTTAGGCGATAAAGGAGAGAAAGGAGACACTGGCGACAAAGGTGAAAAGGGTGATGACGGTGATAAAGGAGAGAAAGGAGACACTGGTGACAAAGGTGAAAAGGGGGATCTTGGTGATAAAGGAGAGAAAGGAGTCACTGGTGACAAAGGTGAAAAGGGGGATCTTGGTGATAAAGGAGAAAAAGGAGACACTGGTGACAAAGGTGAAAAGGGAGATCTTGGTGATAAAGGAGACACTGGTGACAAAGGTGATAAGGGAGAAACAGGTATGTTCAAATGCTTTCAGAATAACAGACATTTTGACCACATAAAGGCCAATTCACTAAACAAAGGATTTTAAATTATTAGCTAATTGTTCTTTTGGATGACTTCATTCTATACAAACGTCAAATTGGGACCAAACATAACGGTTACATTATTATTGGGAATTAGAATTCCTGGTGTTCAATTACAACTGTACACTGACTTTTTCTAAGATTTGATATTCTTTATTCCAATATACGGCATGGTCTTTGCATGAAAGAATATTGATTACCCTTGAATTTCCCCCTTCATGTTATTTATCATAGATGAAGATGTGAGACTTTGAAGACACATAGTGGTAAGTCTCTTAATGTGTTTGTTAAACGAAGAAAGGCATAACAATTCTTTCCTGTATCATGCCTTAGGCGATAAAGGAGAGAAAGGAGACACTGGCGACAAAGGTGAAAAGGGTGATGTAGGTGATAAAGGAGAGAAAGGAGACACTGGTGACAAAGGTGAAAAGGGGGATCTTGGTGATAAAGGAGAGAAAGGAGTCACTGGTGACAAAGGTGAAAAGGGGGATCTTGGTGATAAAGGAGAGAAAGGAGACACTGGTGACAAAGGTGACAAAGGAGAAACAGGTATGTTCAAATACTTTCAGAATTAGTGATATTAGGAACACATAAAGGCCAATTCCCTACACAAAGTATGTTAAATTATTAGGTAATTCTTGTTTTTGACGAAGCCGGCGTGGCTTAGTGGTATCGCGCTGGACTCCTGATCGGGAGGCCGGGGTTCGATTCCGGCTCTGGTCGTGCTGGTGCCCTGTCTTTCGAATGAGACAGTAAAAATCGAGGCCCCGTGTCGTGGTGTGCATAGCATGTTAGTCCCCTCACTGCTTCGGGTGGGTCCGTTGCAAAGGTCAAAATTTGTATGCCCCACATCACGCAGATGCCGTCACCATATACGTGAAATATTCGGGATATGACATTAAACAAAAATCACTCAATCAATCAATCAATCAATCTTATTGACGACTACATTCTATACAAATATGAAATTGGGACCAAACATAACGGTTACATTATTATTGGGAATTAGAATTCCTGGTGTTCAATTACAACTGTACACTGACTTTTTCTAAGATTTGATATTCTTTATTCCAATATACGGCATGGTCTTTGCATGAAAGAAGATTGGTTACCCTGGAATTTCCCCCTTCATGTCATTTATCATAGATGAAGATGTGAGACTGTGAAGACACATAGTGGTAAGTTTCTTAATCTGTTTGTTACACGAAGAAAGGCATAACAAGTCTTTCCTGTATCATGCCATAGGCGATAAAGGAGAGAAAGGAGACACTGGCGACAAAGGTGAAAAGGGTGATGACGGTGATAAAGGAGAGAAAGGAGACACTGGTGACAAAGGTGAAAAGGGTGATGTAGGTGATAAAGGAGAGAAAGGAGTCACTGGTGACAAAGGTGAAAAGGGGGATCTTGGTGATAAAGGAGAGAAAGGAGACACAGGTATGTTCAAATGCTTTCAGAATAACAGACATTTTGACCATATAAAGGCCAATTCACTAAACAAAGGATTTTAAATTATTAGCTAATTGTTCTTTTGGATAACTTCATTCTATACAAACGTAAAATTGGGAGCAAACATAACGGTTACATTATTGTTGAGAATTAGAATTCTTGGTGTTAAATTACAACTGTAGATTGACTTTTTCTAAGATGTGATGTTCTTGCATTCCAATATACGGCATGGACTATGCATGAAAGAAGATTGATTACCGTTGAATTTCCCCCTTCATGTCATTTATGATAGATAAAGATGTGAGACTTTAAAGACACATAGTGGTAAGTCTCTTGCTGTGTTTTTTAAACGAAGAAAGATATAACATATCTTTCCTGTATCATACCTTAGGCGATAAAGGAGAGAAAGGAGACACTGGTGACAAAGGTGAAAAGGGTGATGTAGGTGATAAAGGAGAGAAAGGAGACACTGGCGACAAAGGTGAAAAGGGTGATGTAGGTGATAAAGGAGAGAAAGGAGACACTGGGGACAAAGGTGAAAAGGGTGATGTAGGTGATAAAGGAGAGAAAGGAGACACTGGTGACAAAGGTGAAAAGGGTGATGTAGGTGATAAAGGAGAGAAAGGAGACACTGGTGACAAAGGTGATAAGGGAGAAACAGGTATGTTCAAATGCTTTCAGAATAACAGACATTTTGACCATATAAAGGCCAATTCACTTAACAAAGGATTTTAAATTATTAGCTAATTGTTCTTTTGGATGACTTCATTCTATACAAACGTAAAATTGGGACCAAACATAACGGTTACATTATTCTGGAGAATTAGAATTCTTGTTGTTAAATTACAACTGTACACTGAGTTTTTCTTAGATATGATGTTCTTGTATTCCAATATACGGCATGGACTATGCATGAAAGAAGATTGATTACCCTTTAATTTCCCCCTTCATGTCATTTATGATAGATAAAAATGTAAGACTTTGAAGACACATAATAGTAAGTCTCTTGTTGTATTTGTTAAACGAAGAAAGATATAACATATCTTTCCTGTATCATGCCTTAGGCGATAAAGGAGAGAAAGGAGACACTGGCGACAAAGGTGAAAAGGGTGATGTAGGCGATAAAGGAGAGAAAGGAGACACTGGTGACAAAGGTGAAAAGGGTGATGTAGGTGATAAAGGAGAGAAAGGAGACACTGGTGACAAAGGTGATAAAGGAGAAACAGGTATCTTCAAATACTTTCAGAATTCCTGATATTAGGAACACATAAAGGCCAATTCCCTACACAAAGGATGTTAAATTATAAGGAATTGTTCTTTTTGACGAAGCCAGCGTGGCCTAGTGGTATGGCGCTGGACTCCTGATCGGGAGACCGGGGTTCGATTCCGGCTCTGGTCGTGCTGGTGCCCTGTCTTTCGAATGAGACAGTAAAAATCGAGGCCCCGTTTCGTGGTATGCATAGCATGTTAAAGACCCCTCACTGCTTCGGGTGGGTCCGTTGCAAAGGTCAAAATTTGTATGCCCCGCATCACGCAGATGCCGTCACCATATACGTGAAATATTCGGGATATGACATTAAACAAAAATCAATCAATCAATCAATCAATCTTATTGACGACTACATTCTATACAAATATGAAATTGGGACCAAACATAACGGTTACATTATTATTGGGAATTAGAATTCCTGGTGTTCAATTACAACTGTACACTGACTTTTTCTAAGATTTGATGGTCTTTATTCCAATATACGGCATGGTCTTTGCATGAAAGAAGATTGATTACCCTGGAATTTCCCCCTTCATGTCATTTATCATAGATGAAGATGTGAGACTTTGAAGACACATAGTGGTAAGTCTCTTAATGTGTTTGTTAAACGAAGAAAGGCATAACAAGTCTTTCCTGTATCATGCCATAGGCGATAAAGGAGAGAAAGGAGACACTGGCGACAAAGGTGAAAAGGGTGATGACGGTGATAAAGGAGAGAAAGGAGACACTGGTGACAAAGGTGAAAAGGGGGATCTTGGTGATAAAGGAGAGAAAGGAGTCACTGGTGACAAAGGTGAAAAGGGGGATCTTGGTGATAAAGGAGAGAAAGGAGACACTGGTGACAAAGGTGAAAAGGGAGATCTTGGTGATAAAGGAGAGAAAGGAGACACTGGTGACAAAGGTGATAAGGGAGAAACAGGTATGTTCAAATGCTTTCAGAGTAACAGACATTTTGACCATATAAAGGCCAATTCACTAAACAAAGGATTTTAAATTATTAGCTAATTGTTCTTTTGGATAACTTCATTCTATACAAACGTAAAATTGGGACCAAACATAACGGTTACATTATTGTTGAGAATTAGAATTCTTCTTGTTAAATTACAACTGAAGATTGACTTTTTCTAAGATGTGATGTTCTTGCATTCCAATATACGGCATGGACTATGCATGAAAGAAGATTGATTACCGTTGAATTTCCCCCTTCATGTCATTTATGATAGATAAAGATGTGAGATTTTAAAGACACATAGTGGTAAGTCTCTTGCTGTGTTTTTTAAATGAAGAAAGATATAACATATCTTTCCTGTATCATACCTTAGGCGATAAAGGAGAGAAAGGAGACACTGGCAACAAAGGTGAAAAGGGTGATGTAGGTGATAAAGGAGAGAAAGGAGACACTGGTGACAAAGGTGAAAAGGGTGATGTAGGTGATAAAGGAGAGAAAGGAGACACTGGCGACAAAGGTGAAAAGGGTGATGTAGGTGATAAAGGAGAGAAAGGAGACACTGGTGACAAAGGTGAAAAGGGTGATGTAGGTGATAAAGGAGAGAAAGGAGACACTGGTGACAAAGGTGATAAGGGAGAAACAGGTATGTTCAAATGCTTTCAGAATAACAGATATTTTGACCACATAAAGACCAATTCACTTAACAAAGGATTTTAAATTATTAGCTAATTGTTCTTTTGGATGACTTCATTCTATACAAACGTAAAATTAGGACCAAAGATAACGGTTACATTATTGTGGAGAATTAGAATTCTTGTTGTTAAATTACAACTGTACACTGACTTTTTCTTAGATATGATCTTCTTGTATTCCAATATACGGCATGGACTATGCATGAAAGAAGATTGATTACCCTTGAATTTCCCCCTTCATGTCATTTATGATAGATAAAAATGTAAGACTTTGAAGACACATAATAGTAAGTCTCTTGTTGTATTTGTTAAACGAAGAAAGATATAACATATCTTTCCTGTATCATGCCTTAGGCGATAAAGGAGAGAAAGGAGACACTGGCGACAAAGGTGAAAAGGGTGATGTAGGTGATAAAGGAGAGAAAGGAGACACTGGTGACAAAGGTGAAAAGGGTGATGTAGGTGATAAAGGAGAGAAAGGAGACACTGGTGACAAAGGTGATAAAGGAGAAACAGGTATCTTCAAATACTTTCAGAATTACTGATATTAGGAACACATAAATGCCAATTCCCTACACAAAGGATGTTAAATTATAAGCAATTGTTCTTTTTGACGAAGCCGGCGTGGCCTAGTGGTATGGCGCTGGACTCCTGATCGGGAGACCGGGGTTCGATTCCGGCTCTGGTCGTGCTGGTGCCCTGTCTTTCGAATGAGACAGTAAAAATCGAGGCCCCGTTTCGTGGTATGCATTGCATGTTAAAGACCCCTCACTGCTTCGGGTGGGTCCGTTGCAAAGGTCAAAATTTGTATGCCCCGCATCACGCAGATGCCGTCACCATATAAGTGAAATATTCGGGATGTGACATTAAACAAAAATCAATCAATCAATCAATCAATCTTATTGACGACTACATTCTATACAAATATGAAATTGGGACCAAACATAACGGTTACATTATTATTGGGAATTAGAATTCCTGGTGTTCAATTACAACTGTACACTGACTTTTTCTAAGATTTGATGGTCTTTATTCCAATATACGGCATGGTCTTTGCATGAAAGAAGATTGATTACCCTGGAATTTCCCCCTTCATGTCATGTATCATAGATGAAGATGTGAGACTTTGAAGACACATAGTGGTAAGTCTCTTAATGTGTTTGTTAAACGAAGAAAGGCATAACAAGTCTTTCCTGTATCATGCCATAGGCGATAAAGGAGAGAAAGGAGACACTGGCGACAAAGGTGAAAAGGGTGATGATGGTGATAAAGGAGAGAAAGGAGACACTGGTGACAAAGGTGAAAAGGGGGATCTTGGTGATAAAGGAGAGAAAGGAGTCACTGGTGACAAAGGTGAAAAGGGGGATCTTGGTGATAAAGGAGAAAAAGGAGACACTGGTGACAAAGGTGAAAAGGGAGATCTTGGTGATAAAGGAGAGAAAGGAGACACTGGTGACAAAGGTGATAAGGGAGAAACAGGTATGTTCAAATGCTTTCAGAGTAACAGACATTTTGACCATATAAAGGCCAATTCACTAAACAAAGGATTTTAAATTATTAGCTAATTGTTCTTTTGGATAACTTCATTCTATACAAACGTAAAATTGGGACCAAACATAACGGTTACATTATTGTTGAGAATTAGAATTCTTGTTGTTAAATTACAACTGAAGATTGACTTTTTCTAAGATGTGATGTTCTTGCATTCCAATATACGGCATGGACTATGCATGAAAGAAGATTGATTACCGTTGAATTTCCCCCTTCATGTCATTTATGATAGATAAAGATGTGAGATTTTAAAGACACATAGTGGTAAGTCTCTTGCTGTGTTTTTTAAATGAAGAAAGATATAACATATCTTTCCTGTATCATACCTTAGGCGATAAAGGAGAGAAAGGAGACACTGGCAACAAAGGTGAAAAGGGTGATGACGGTGATAAAGGAGAGAAAGGAGACACTGGTGACAAAGGTGAAAAGGGGGATGTAGGTGATAAAGGAGAGAAAGGAGACACTGGCGACAAAGGTGAAAAGGGTGATGTAGGTGATATAAAGGAGAGAAAGGAGACACTGGTGACAAAGGTGAAAAGGGTGATGTAGGTGATAAAGGAGAGAAAGGAGACACTGGTGACAAAGGTGATAAGGGAGAAACAGGTATGTTCAAATGCTTTCAGAATAACAGATATTTTGACCACATAAAGGCCAATTCACTTAACAAAGGATTTTAAATTATTAGCTAATTGTTCTTTTGGATGACTTCATTCTATAGAAACGTAAAATTGGGACCAAACATAACGGTTACATTATTGTGGAGAATTAGAATTCTTGTTGTTAAATTACAACTGTACACTGACTTTTTCTTAGATATGATGTTCTTGTATTCCAATATACGGCATGGACTATGCATGAAAGAAGATTGATTACCCTTGAATTTCCCCCTTCATGTCATTTATGATAGATAAAACTGTAAGACTTTGAAGACACATAATAGTAAGTCTCTTGTTGTATTTGTTAAACGAAGAAAGATATAACATATCTTTCCTGTATCATGCCTTAGGCGATAAAGGAGAGAAAGGAGACACTGGCGACAAAGGTGAAAAGGGTGATGTAGGTGATAAAGGAGAGAAAGGAGACACTGGTGACAAAGGTGAAAAGGGTGATGTAGGTGATAAAGGAGAGAAAGGAGACACTGGTGACAAAGGTGATAAAGGAGAAACAGGTATCTTCAAATACTTTCAGAATTACTGATATTAGGAACACATAAATGCCAATTCCCTACACAAAGGATGTTAAATTATAAGGAATTGTTCTTTTTGACGAAGCCGGCGTGGCCTAGTGGTATGGCGCTGGACTCCTGATCGGGAGGCCGGGGTTCGATTCCGGCTCTGGTCGTGCTGGTGCCCTGTCTTTCGAATGAGACAGTAAAAATCGAGGCCCCGTTTCGTGGTGTGTATAGCATGTTTGTCCCCTCACTGCTTCGGGTGGGTCCGTTGCAAAGGTCAAAATTTGTATGCCCCACATCACGCAGATGCCGTCACCATATACGTGAAATATTCGGGATATGACATTAAACAAAAATCACTCAATCAATCAATCTTATTCACGACTACATTCTATACAAATATGAAATTGGGACCAAACATAACGGTTACATTATTATTGGGAATTAGAATTCCTGGTGTTCAATTACAACTGTACACTGACTTTTTCTAAGATTTGATGGTCTTTATTCCAATATACGGCATGGTCTTTGCATGAAAGAAGATTGATTACCCTGGAATTTCCCCCTTCATGTCATGTATCATAGATGAAGATGTGAGACTTTGAAGACACATAGTGGTAAGTCTCTTAATGTGTTTGTTAAACGAAGAAAGGCATAACAAGTCTTTCCTGTATCATGCCATAGGCGATAAAGGAGAGAAAGGAGACACTGGCGACAAAGGTGAAAAGGGTGATGATGGTGATAAAGGAGAGAAAGGAGACACTGGTGACAAAGGTGAAAAGGGGGATCTTGGTGATAAAGGAGAGAAAGGAGTCACTGGTGACAAAGGTGAAAAGGGGGATCTTGGTGATAAAGGAGAAAAAGGAGACACTGGTGACAAAGGTGAAAAGGGAGATCTTGGTGATAAAGGAGAGAAAGGAGACACTGGTGACAAAGGTGATAAGGGAGAAACAGGTATGTTCAAATGCTTTCAGAGTAACAGACATTTTGACCATATAAAGGCCAATTCACTAAACAAAGGATTTTAAATTATTAGCTAATTGTTCTTTTGGATAACTTCATTCTATACAAACGTAAAATTGGGACCAAACATAACGGTTACATTATTGTTGAGAATTAGAATTCTTGTTGTTAAATTACAACTGAAGATTGACTTTTTCTAAGATGTGATGTTCTTGCATTCCAATATACGGCATGGACTATGCATGAAAGAAGATTGATTACCGTTGAATTTCCCCCTTCATGTCATTTATGATAGATAAAGATGTGAGATTTTAAAGACACATAGTGGTAAGTCTCTTGCTGTGTTTTTTAAATGAAGAAAGATATAACATATCTTTCCTGTATCATACCTTAGGCGATAAAGGAGAGAAAGGAGACACTGGCAACAAAGGTGAAAAGGGTGATGACGGTGATAAAGGAGAGAAAGGAGACACTGGTGACAAAGGTGAAAAGGGGGATGTAGGTGATAAAGGAGAGAAAGGAGACACTGGCGACAAAGGTGAAAAGGGTGATGTAGGTGATAAAGGAGAGAAAGGAGACACTGGTGACAAAGGTGAAAAGGGTGATGTAGGTGATAAAGGAGAGAAAGGAGACACTGGTGACAAAGGTGATAAGGGAGAAACAGGTATGTTCAAATGCTTTCAGAATAACAGATATTTTGACCACATAAAGGCCAATTCACTTAACAAAGGATTTTAAATTATTAGCTAATTGTTCTTTTGGATGACTTCATTCTATAGAAACGTAAAATTGGGACCAAACATAACGGTTACATTATTGTGGAGAATTAGAATTCTTGTTGTTAAATTACAACTGTACACTGACTTTTTCTTAGATATGATGTTCTTGTATTCCAATATACGGCATGGACTATGCATGAAAGAAGATTGATTACCCTTGAATTTCCCCCTTCATGTCATTTATGATAGATAAAACTGTAAGACTTTGAAGACACATAATAGTAAGTCTCTTGTTGTATTTGTTAAACGAAGAAAGATATAACATATCTTTCCTGTATCATGCCTTAGGCGATAAAGGAGAGAAAGGAGACACTGGCGACAAAGGTGAAAAGGGTGATGTAGGTGATAAAGGAGAGAAAGGAGACACTGGTGACAAAGGTGAAAAGGGTGATGTAGGTGATAAAGGAGAGAAAGGAGACACTGGTGACAAAGGTGATAAAGGAGAAACAGGTATCTTCAAATACTTTCAGAATTACTGATATTAGGAACACATAAATGCCAATTCCCTACACAAAGGATGTTAAATTATAAGGAATTGTTCTTTTTGACGAAGCCGGCGTGGCCTAGTGGTATGGCGCTGGACTCCTGATCGGGAGGCCGGGGTTCGATTCCGGCTCTGGTCGTGCTGGTGCCCTGTCTTTCGAATGAGACAGTAAAAATCGAGGCCCCGTTTCGTGGTGTGTATAGCATGTTTGTCCCCTCACTGCTTCGGGTGGGTCCGTTGCAAAGGTCAAAATTTGTATGCCCCACATCACGCAGATGCCGTCACCATATACGTGAAATATTCGGGATATGACATTAAACAAAAATCACTCAATCAATCAATCTTATTCACGACTACATTCTATACAAATATGAAATTGGGACCAAACATAACGGTTACATTATTATTGGGAATTAGAATTCCTGGTGTTCAATTACAACTGTACACTGACTTTTTCTAAGATTTGATATTCTTTATTCCAATATACGGCATGGTCTTTGCATGAAAGAATATTGATTACCCTTGAATTTCCCCCTTCATGTTATTTATCATAGATGAAGATGTGAGACTTTGAAGACACATAGTGGTAAGTCTCTTAATGTGTTTGTTAAACGAAGAAAGGCATAACAAGTCTTTCCTGTATCATGCCTTAGGCGATAAAGGAGAGAAAGGAGACACTGGCGACAAAGGTGAAAAGGGTGATGTAGGTGATAAAGGAGAGAAAGGAGACACTGGTGACAAAGGTAAAAAGGGGGATCTTGGTGATAAAGGAGAGAAAGGAGTCACTGGTGACAAAGGTGAAAAGGGGGATCTTGGTGATAAAGGAGAGAAAGGAGACACTGGTGACAAAGGTGAAAAGGGAGATCTCGGTGATAAAGGAGAGAAAGGAGACACTGGTGACAAAGGTGATAAGGGAGAAACAGGTATGTTCAAATTCTTTCAGAATAACAGATATTTTGACCACATATAGGCCAATTCACTAAACAAAGGATTTTAAATTATTAGCTAATTGTTCTTTTGGATGACTTCATTCTATACAAACGTAAAATTGGGACCAAACATAACGGTTACATTATTGTTGAAGATTAGAATTCTTGGTGTTCAATTACAACTGTACACTGACTTTTTCTAAGATGTGATGTTATTACATTCCAATATACGGCATGGACTATGCATGAAAGAAGATTGATTACCGTTGAATTTCCCCCTTCATGTCAATTATATTAGATAAAGATGTGAGACTTTAAAGACACATAGTGTTAAGTCTCTTGCTGTGTTTTTAAACGAAGAAAAATATAACATATCTTTCCTGTATCATACCTTAGGCGATAAAGGAGAGAAAGGAGACACTGGCAACAAAGGTGAAAAGGGTGATGTAGGTGATAAAGGAGAGAAAGGAGACACTGGTGACAAAGGTGAAAAGGGTGATGTAGGTGATAAAGGAGAGAAAGGAGACACTGGCGACAAAGGTGAAAAGGGTGATGTAGGTGATAAAGGAGAGAAAGGAGACACTGGTGACAAAGGTGAAAAGGGTGATGTAGGTGATAAAGGAGAGAAAGGAGACACTGGTGACAAAGGTGATAAGGGAGAAACAGGTATGTTCAAATGCTTTCAGAATAACAGATATTTTGACCACATAAAGGCCAATTCACTTAACAAAGGATTTTAAATTATTAGCTAATTGTTCTTTTGGATGACTTCATTCTATACAAACGTAAAATTGGGACCAAACATAACGGTTACATTATTGTGGAGAATTAGAATTCTTGTTGTTAAATTACAACTGTACACTGACTTTTTCTTAGATATGATCTTCTTGTATTCCAATATACGGCATGGACTATGCATGAAAGAAGATTGATTACCCTTGAATTTCCCCCTTCATGTCATTTATGATAGATAAAAATGTAAGACTTTGAAGACACATAATAGTAAGTCTCTTGTTGTATTTGTTAAACGAAGAAAGATATAACATATCTTTCCTGTATCATGCCTTAGGCGATAAAGGAGAGAAAGGAGACACTGGCGACAAAGGTGAAAAGGGTGATGTAGGTGATAAAGGAGAGAAAGGAGACACTGGTGACAAAGGTGAAAAGGGTGATGTAGGTGATAAAGGAGAGAAAGGAGACACTGGTGACAAAGGTGATAAAGGAGAAACAGGTATCTTCAAATACTTTCAGAATTACTGATATTAGGAACACATAAAGGCCAATTCCCTACACAAAGGATGTTAAATTATAAGGAATTGTTCTTTTTGACGAAGCCGGCGTGGCCTAGTGGTATGGCGCTGGACTCCTGATCGGGAGGCCGGGGTTCGATTCCGGCTCTGGTCGTGCTGGTGCCCTGTCTTTCGAATGAGACAGTAAAAATCGAGGCCCCGTTTCGTGGTGTGTATAGCATGTTTGTCCCTCACTGCTTCGGGTGGGTCCGTTGCAAAGGTCAAAATTTGTATGCCCCACATCACGCAGATGCCGTCACCATATACGTGAAATATTCGGGATATGACATTAAACAAAAATCACTCAATCAATCAATCTTATTCACGACTACATTCTATACAAATATGAAATTGGGACCAAACATAACGGTTACATTATTATTGGGAATTAGAATTCCTGGTGTTCAATTACAACTGTACACTGACTTTTTCTAAGATTTGATATTCTTTATTCCAATATACGGCATGGTCTTTGCATGAAAGAATATTGATTACCCTTGAATTTCCCCCTTCATGTTATTTATCATAGATGAAGATGTGAGACTTTGAAGACACATAGTGGTAAGTCTCTTAATGTGTTTGTTAAACGAAGAAAGGCATAACAAGTCTTTCCTGTATCATGCCTTAGGCGATAAAGGAGAGAAAGGAGACACTGGCGACAAAGGTGAAAAGGGTGATGTAGGTGATAAAGGAGAGAAAGGAGACACTGGTGACAAAGGTAAAAAGGGGGATCTTGGTGATAAAGGAGAGAAAGGAGTCACTGGTGACAAAGGTGAAAAGGGGGATCTTGGTGATAAAGGAGAGAAAGGAGACACTGGTGACAAAGGTGAAAAGGGAGATCTCGGTGATAAAGGAGAGAAAGGAGACACTGGTGACAAAGGTGATAAGGGAGAAACAGGTATGTTCAAATTCTTTCAGAATAACAGATATTTTGACCACATATAGGCCAATTCACTAAACAAAGGATTTTAAATTATTAGCTAATTGTTCTTTTGGATGACTTCATTCTATACAAACGTAAAATTGGGACCAAACATAACGGTTACATTATTGTTGAAGATTAGAATTCTTGGTGTTCAATTACAACTGTACACTGACTTTTTCTAAGATGTGATGTTATTACATTCCAATATACGGCATGGACTATGCATGAAAGAAGATTGATTACCGTTGAATTTCCCCCTTCATGTCAATTATATTAGATAAAGATGTGAGACTTTAAAGACACATAGTGTTAAGTCTCTTGCTGTGTTTTTAAACGAAGAAAAATATAACATATCTTTCCTGTATCATACCTTAGGCGATAAAGGAAAGAAAGGAGACACTGGCGACAAAGGTGAAAAGGGTGATGTAGGTGATAAAGGAGAGAAAGGAGACACTGGTGACAAAGGTGAAAAGGGTGATGTAGGTGATAAAGGAGAGAAAGGAGACACTGGTGACAAAGGTGATAAGGGAGAAACAGGTATGTTCAAATGCTTTCAGAATAACAGATATTTTGACCACATAAAGGCCAATTCACTTAACAAAGGATTTTAAATTATTAGCTAATTGTTCTTTTGGATGACTTCATTCTATACAAACGTAAAATTGGGACCAAACATAACGGTTACATTATTGTGGAGAATTAGAATTCTTGTTGTTAAATTACAACTGTACACTGACTTTTTCTTAGATATGATGTCCTTGTAATCCAATATACGGCATGGACTATGCATGAAAGAAGATTGATTACCCTTGAATTTCCCCCTTCATGTCATTTATGATAGATAAAAATGTAAGACTTTGAAGACACATAATAGTAAGTCTCTTGTTGTATTTGTTAAACGAAGAAAGATATAACATATCTTTCCTGTATCATGCCTTAGGCGATAAAGGAGAGAAAGGAGACACTGGCCACAAAGGTGAAAAGGGTGATGTAGGTGATAAAGGAGAGAAAGGAGACACTGGTGAAAAGGGTGATGTAGGTGATAAAGGAGAGAAAGGAGACACTGGTGACAAAGGTGAAAATGGTGATGTAGGTGATAAAGGAGAGAAAGGAGACACTGGTGACAAAGGTGAAAAGGGTGATATAGCTGATAAAGGAGAGAAAGGAGACACTGGTGACAAAGGTGAAAAGGGTTATGTAGGTGATAAAGGAGAGAAAGGAGACACTGGTGACAAAGGTGATAAGGGAGAAACAGGTATGTTCAAATGCTTTCAGAATAACAGAATAATGACCACATAAAGGCCAATTCACTACACAAAGGATTTTAAATTATTAGCTAATTATTCTTTTGGATGACTACAATCTATACAAATGCATAAAATTCGGACCAAACATAACGGTTACATTATTATTGGAAATTAGAATTCTTGGTGTTCAATTACAACTGTACACTGACTTTTTGTAAGATTTGCTGTTCTTTACTCCAATATACGGCATGGTCTTTGCATGAAAGAAGATTGATTACCCTGGAATTTCCCCCTTCATATCATTTATCATAGATGAAGATGTGAGACTGTGAAGACACATAGTGGTAAGTCTCTTAATGTGTTTGTTAAACGAAGAAAGGCATAACAAGTCTTTCCTGTATCATGCCTTAGGCGATAAAGGAGAGAAAGGAGACACTGGCGACAAAGGTGAAAAGGGTGATGATGGTGATAAAGGAGAGAAAGGAGACACTGGTGACAAAGGTGAAAAGGGGGATCTTGGTGATAAAGGAGAGAAAGGAGTCACTGGTGACAAAGGCGAAAAGGGGGATCTTGGTGATAAAGGAGAAAAAGGAGACACTGGTGACAAAGGTGAAAAGGGAGATCTTGGTGATAAAGGAGAGAAAGGAGACACTGGTGACAAAGGTGATAAGGGAGAAACAGGTATGTTCAAATGCTTTCAGAATATCAGACATTTTGACCACATAAAGGCCAATTCACTACACAAAGGATTTTAAATTATTAGCTAATTATTCTTTTGGATGACTACATTCTATACAAACGTAAAATTGGGACCAAACATAACGGTTACATTATTGTTGAGAATTAGAATTCTTGGTGTTCAATTACAACTGTAGATTGACTTTTTCTAAGATGTGATGTTCTTGCATTCCAATATACGGCATGGACTATGCATGAAAGAAGATTGATTACCCTTGAATTTCCCCCTTCATGTCATTTATGATAGATAAAAATGTAAGACTTTGAAGACACATAGTAGTAAGTCTCTTGTTGTATTTGTTAAACGAAGAAAGATATAACATATCTTTCCTGTATCATGCCTTAGGCGATAAAGGAGAGAAAGGAGACACTGGCGACAAAGGTGAAAAGGGTGATGACGGTGATAAAGGAGAGAAAGGAGACACTGGTGACAAAGGTGAAAAGGGTGATGTAGGTGATAAAGGAGAAACAGGTATGTTCAAATACTTTCAGAATGACTGATATTAGGAACACATAAAGGCCAATTCCCTACACAAAGTATGTTAAGTTATTAGCTAATTGTTCTTTTTGACGAAGCCGGCGTGGCCTAGTGGTATCGCGCTGGACTCCTGATCGGGAGGCCGGGGTTCGATTTCGGCTCTGGTCGTGCTGGTGCCCTGTCTTTCGACGGAGACAGTAAAAATCGAGGCCCCTTTTCGTGCTATGCATAGCATGTTAAAGACCCCTCACTGCTTCGGGTGGGTCCGTTGCAAAGGTCAAAATTTGTATGCCCTGCATCACGCAGACGCCGTCACCATATACGTGAAATATTCGGGATATGACATTAAACAAAAATCAATCAATCAATCAATCTTATTGACGACTACATTCTATACAAATATAAAATTGGGACCAAACATAACGGTTACATTATTATTGGGAATTAGAATTCCTGGTGTTCAATTGCAACTGTACACTGACTTTTTCTAAGATTTGATGGTCTTTATTCCAATATACGGCATGGTCTTTGCATGAAAGAAGATTAATTACCCTGGAATTTCCCCCTTCATGTCATTTATCATAGATGAAGATGTGAGACTTTGAAGACACATAGTGGTAAGTCTCTTAATGTGTTTGTTAAACGAAGAAAGGCATAACAAGTCTTTCCTGTATCATGCCATAGGCGATAAAGGAGAGAAAGGAGAGACTGGAGACAAAGGTGAAAAGGGTGATGTAGGTGATAAAGGAGAGAAAGGAGACACTGGTGACAAAGGTGAAAAGGGGGATCTTGGTGATAAAGGAGAGAAAGGAGTCACTGGTGACAAAGGTGAAAAGGGGGATCTTGGTGATAATGGAGAGAAAGGAGACACTGGTGACAAAGGTGAAAAGGGAGATCTTGGTGATAAAGGAGAGAAAGGAGACACTGGTGACAAAGGTGATAAGGGAGAAACAGGTATGTTCAAATGCTTTCAGAATAACAGACATTTTGACCACATAAAGGCCAATTCACTACACAAAGGATTTTAAATTATTAGCTAATTATTCTTTTGGATGACTACATTCTATACAAATGTAAAATTGGGACCAAACATAACGGTTACATTATTGTTGAGAATTAGAATTCTTGTTGTTAAATTACAACTGTACACTGACTTTTTTCTAGATGTGATGTTTTTGTATTCCAATATACGGCATGGATTATGCATGAAAGAAGATTGAATACCCTTGAATTTCCCCCTTCATGTCATTTATGATAGATAAAAATGTAAGACTTTGAAGACACATAGTAGTAAGTCTCTTGTTGTATTTGTTAAACGAAGAAAGATATAACATATCGTTCCTGTATCATACCTTAGGCGATAAAGGAGAGAAAGGAGACACTGGCGACAAAGGTGAAAAGGGTGATGACGGTGATAAAGGAGAGAAAGGAGACACTGGTGACAAAGGTGAAAAGGGTGATGTAGGTGATAAAGGAGAGAAAGGAGACACTGGTGACAAAGGTGACAAAGGAGAAACAGGTATCTTCAAATACTTTCAGAATTAGTGATATTAGGAACAGATAAAGGCCAATTCCCTACACAAAGTATGTTAAATTATTAGCTAATTGTTCTTTTTGACGAAGCCGGCGTGGCTTAGTGGTATCGCGCTGGACTTCTGATCGGGAGGCGGGGGTTCGATTCCGGCTCTGGTCGTGCTGGTGCCCTGTCCTTCGAATGAGACAGTAAAAATCGAGGCCCCGTGTCGTGGTATGCATAGCATGTTAAAGACCCCTCACTGCTTCGGGTGGGTCCGTTGAAAAGATCAAAACTTATATGCCCCGCATCACGCAGATGCCATCACCATATACGTGAAATATTCGGGATATAACATTAAACAAAAATCAATCAATCAATCAATCTTATTGATGACTACATTCTATACAAATATAAAATTGGGACCAAACATAACGGTTACATTATTATTGGGAATTAGAATTCTTGGTGTTCAATTACAACTGTACACTGACTTTTTCTAAGATTTGATGGTCTTTATTCCAATATACGGCATGTTCTTTGCATGAAAGAAGATTGATTGCCCTGGAATTTCCCCCTTCATGTCATTTATCATAGATGAAGATGTGAGACTGTGAAGACACATAGTGGTAAATCTCTTAATGTGTTTGTTAAACGAAGAAAGGCATAACAAGTCTTTCCTGTATCATGCCTTAGGCGATAAAGGAGAGAAAGGAGACACTGGCGACAAAGGTGGAAAGGGTGATGACGGTGATAAAGGAGAGAAAGGAGACACTGGTGACAAAGGTGAAAAGGGTGATGTAGGTGATAAAGGAGAGAAAGGAGACACTGGCGACAAAGGTGAAAAGGGGGATCTTGGTGATAAAGGAGAGAAAGGAGTCACTGGTGACAAAGGTGAAAAGGGGGATCTTGGTGATAAAGGAGAGAAAGGAGACACTGGTGACAAAGCTGAAAAGGGAGATCTTGGTGATAAAGGAGAGAAAGGAGACACTGGTGACAAAGGTGATAAGGGAGAAACAGGTGTGTTCAAATGCTTTCAGAATAACAGACATTTTGACCACATAAAGGCCAATTCACTAAACAAAGGATTTTAAATTATTAGGTAATTGTTCTTTTGGATGGCTTCATTCTATACAAACGTAAAATTGCGACCAAACATAACGGTTACATTATTGTTGAGAATTAGAATTCTTGGTGTTAAATTACAACTTTTTACTGACTTTTTAGCTCACCTGAGCCAAAGGCTCAAGTGAGCTATTGTGATCAATCACCGTCCGTCATCCGTCGTCCGTCGTCTGTCGTCCGTCGTTAACTTTTCACATTTTGGACTTCTTCTCCAAATCCACTGAACAGAATTTGATGAAACTTGATAAGCATGTAGTACTCATGGTCCCCTACAAGTGTTGTTGTTTTTTGTCCGGATTCATCAACAGGTAGCGCCACCACAGGCAAAAGTAGGTCAAAGAGGGTACCCTCCTTTGACAAACTTCTTCTTCAGACCGGGGGCATACAGAGACAAACCGAATGCATAGGAATGATCTAGAGGGATGTGTGAAGAAGTGTTGTTATTTTTGGTTACGTTCCGAAATCAAATTTTTGACGTTTTTTTTTGACGTTTTTTGTACTTGGTAGTTTTAATGCAGAAAAGAGGTATTTTTTTCTTTTAGTAAACATTGATGCATTAATTTGGTTTAATTTGATCATTTTGATGGTAAGAAATACTACTGCGAAGAAAATTTTTCAATATTTTATGTTTTGGATTTTTATGAATTTTTCAAAGACTTTCAAGAAAAAGGGGGGGGATAATTGGTGTAAACATTTCACCGTTTGAACTTTTTCTTCGGAACCACTTGCTGGAATTCAATGAAACTTGGCATGCATCAACTACTCAAGGTCCCCGACAAATGTGGTCATCTTTGTCAGGATCCATGAACAGGTGGCACCACCACAGACAAAAGTAGGTCACAGAGGGTACCCTCCTTTGACAAACTTCTTATTCAGATCAGGTGCATACAGCGACAAACCGACTGCATAGGAATGATTTAGAGGCATATGGGAAGAAGTGTTGATATTTTTGGTTCCATTCCGAAATCAAATTTTTGGCGTTTTTTCATTTTTATTTTGGACTTTGTTATTTTAATGCATTAAAGAGTTATTATTTTCTTTTAGTAAACATTGATGCATTCATTTGGTTTCATTTAATCATTTCTATGGTAAGGAATGCTGGTGCGAAGGAATTTTTTCAATATCTCGATTTTTGAATTTTTTATGAATTTTTTAAGACTTCAAAAAAAAAGGGGGGGGGACAATTTTTCATATCTTCAACTTGATCTACAGAACAACTTGAAGGATTGTGATAAAACTGGGTAGGATGCAAGTACTCATAGTCCTTTTCAAAGGTTTTGTTTTTTGTGCGGATCATCCAAATTGGTTAACAGATAATGCCACCATGTCTAAAAGTAGGTCTCACAATGGTACATATACCACTTGGTAATTGAAATACGGAGAGTAGCGGTTCAAATCCAGCTGTGGTCAAAAAAAATTATTTTTTTTTTTACACATCTAAATAAGTTTTTAGATGTTTCTCAACACTCAACATATGAAATTAGGAATTTTGCGTTTAAGACTTCCAAAAAAAGGGGGGGGGGGGGGGGGGGTGGGCATTTTTCACATTTTCAACTTTTTCTACAAAACTGTTTGAAGGATTTTAATAAATCGTGGTAGAAATAAGTCACTTATGATCCTCTTCAAATTCTGTTGTTTTCGTCCAGACCTCTTTACAGGTGGCGCCACCATAGTCAAGAGTAGGTCACAAAAGAGTTCCTTCGTTTAACAATATTCTTTTTCATACGGGCTGTATACAGAGACAAACAGAATGCATAGAAATGATCTAGAGGGATGAGTGAAGATGTATTGTCATTTTGGTTCCCTTCCAAAATCAAATTTTAGAATTTTTTTCGACATTTCTTTGGACTTGGTGATTCAATGCAGAAAAAAGTGTCATATTTCCTAGTTAATTGATAATGATGATTTCTTATGGACTATTGTGATCATAATTATGGTAAGGATTGTTACTTTGAAAGAATTTTGTCAATATCTCAATTTTTGGATTTTCTATGAATTTTTTAAGACTTCCAAATGAGGGTGTATAGGAACAATTTAATCACATTTTTCACTTCTGCTGTTATACCACATGAAAGATTTTAATGAAACATGGAGCACATGAAGTACTAAAAGTCCTCTATCAATTTGGTAAATTTCATCCAAATTGGTTAACAGATAATGCCACCATGTCTAAAAAGCAGTTCTCACAATAGTACATATACCACTTGGTAATTGAAATATGGAGAGTAGCGGTTCAAATCCAGCTGTGGTCAAAATTTTTTTTTTCATTTCTTTACACATCTAAATAAGTTTTTAGATGTTTCTCAACACTCAACATATGAAATTAGGCAATTTTAAGTTAGATCTGGACAATATTTGAAACAATTGTTGTTCATGACCCAGACTTGAAATCAGTCAACAAAAGGCCCCACCTAAAGAAAATGACTAACTTGTTGCCCTGAATGACTTCTTGCAGAGACAAAGGAAATGCTTAATATCAAAATCACCTGAATGGATGTGCAAAAAAGTGTTGTTTTTTATTCTAGCCTGAAATAAAATTTGACATATTTTCAACATCTGTGTTGACTTAGTCACATTAATGCAAAAATAAATGAATTCTTCCTTCATGCATGACTGATAATCTAGGTACTCAGGTGAGCGATATAGGCCCACTTGGGCCTCTTGTTCTAAGATGTGATGTTCTTACATTCCAATATACGGCATAGACTATGCATGAAAGAAGATTGATTAACCTTGAATGTCCCCCTTCATGTCATTTATGATCGATAAAGATGTGAGACTTTAAAGACACATAGTGGTAAGTCTCTTGCTGTGTTTTTTAAACGAAGAAAGATATAACATATCTTTCCTGTATCATACCTTAGGCGATAAAGGAGAGAAAGGAGACACTGGCGACAAAGGTGAAAAGGGTGATGTAGGTGATAAAGGAGAGAAAGGAGACACTGGTGACAAAGGTGAAAAGGGTGATGTAGGTGATAAAGGAGAGAAAGGAGACACTGGTGACAAAGGTGATAAAGGAGAAACAGGTATGTTCAAATACTTTCAGAATTACTGATATTAGGAACACATAAAGGCCAATTCCCTACACAAAGGATGTTAAATTATTAGCTAATTGTTCTTTTTGACGAAGCCGGCGTGGCCTAGTGGTATGGCGCTGGACTCCTGATCGGGAGGCCGGGGTTCGATTCCGGCTCTGGTCGTGCTGGTGCCCTGTCTTTCGAATGAGACAGTAAAAATCGAGGTCCCGTGTCATGGTGTGCATAGCATGTTAAAGTCCCCTCACTGCTTCGGGTGGGTCCGTTGCAAAGGTCAAAATCTGTATGCCCCGCATCACGCAGATGCCGTCACCATATACGTGAAATATTCGGGATATGACATTAAACAAAAACAAATCAATCAATCAATCAATCTTATTGACGACTACATTCTATACAAATATAAAATTGGAACCAAACATAACGGTTACATTATTATTGGGAATTAGAATTCCTGGTGTTCAATTACAACTGTACACTGACTTTTTCTAAGTTTTGATGGTCTTTATTCCAATATATGGCATGGTCTTTGCATGAAAGAAGATTGATTACCCTGGAATTTCCCCCTTCATGTCATTTATCATAGATGAAGATGTGAGACTGTGAAGACACATAGTGGTAAGTCTCTTAATGTGTTTGTTAAACGAAAAAAGGCATAACAAGTCTTTCCTGTATCATGCCATAGGCGATAAAGGAGAGAAAGGAGACACTGGCGACAAAGGTGAAAAGGGTGATGACGGTGATAAAGGAGAGAAAGGAGACACTGGTGACAAAGGTGAAAAGGGTGATGTAGGTGATAAAGGAGAGAAAGGAGTCACTGGTGACAAAGGTGAAAAGGGGGATCTTGGTGATAAAGGAGAGAAAGGAGACACTGGTGACAAAGGTGAAAAGGGGAGATCACTGGTGATAAATAAAAAGGAGAGAAAGGAGACACTGGTGACAAAGGTATAAAGGAGAAACAGGTTGTTAAGTGCTTTCAGAATAACGTAAATTATTAGCTATTGTTCTTTTGACCTCATTCTATACAAAAAATTGCGACCAAACATGACGGTTACATTATAGTGAGAATAGAATTATAAAATACGGCATGGACTATGCATGAAAGAAGATTGATTACCCTTGAATTTCCCCCTTCATTTTATGATAGATAAAAATGTAAGGACTTTGAAGACACATCGTGTAAGTCTCTTGTTGTATTATAATTGTTATGAAAGAAGGAGATAAATATAATCCTGTATCATGCTTAGGCGATAAAGGAGAGAAAGGAGACACTGGCGACAAGGTGAAAAAGGGTGATGACGGTGATAAAGGAGAGAAAGGAGACACTGGTACAAAGGTGAAAAGGGTGATGTAGTAAATAGACAGGAGAGAAAAACTAAAATGGTGTAAAGGAGAAAAAACATGATTCAAATACTTTCAGAATTACTGATAAAGGAAAAAGAAGACATTGTACTCAAAGGAGTGGTATGGCGCTGACTCTGATTGTCAGGGGTTCGATTCCGGCGTGCTGGTGCCCTGTCTTTCGAATGAGACAGTAAAAATCGAGGTGTCATTTATAAAGTCCCCTCACATAGGGTGGGTCCGTTGCACAAAGGTTCAAAATCTGTATGCATCACGCAGATGCCGTCACATTACGTTATTCGGGAAGATAGAATCTTATTATACGACTACATTCTATACAATATGAAATTGGGACCAAACATAACGGTTACATTACTTGTTTTAGAATTCCTGGTGTTCAATTGCAACTGTACACTGACTTTTTCTAAGATTTTTGAGGTCTTAATACGGCATGGTCTTTGCATGAAAGAAGATTGATTAATTCCCCCTTCATGTCATTTAATCATAGATGAAGATGTGAGACTTTGAAGACACATAGTGTTAAGTCTCTTAATGTGTTTGTTAAACGAAGAAAGGCATAACAAGTCTTTCCTGTATCATACCTTAGGCGATAAAGGAGACACTAGCGACAAAAAAGGGGGGTGGGAGTGAAAAGGAGACACTGGTGACAAAGGGGGGTGATGGGGTGAAAGGAAAAAAGGTGACAAAGGTGAAAGGGATCTAGGTGAAAAAGGAAGGAGGACTGGGTAAGGGGTGAGGGGATCTTGGGGATAAAAGAAAGAAAAAATAAACTACACAAAAAGATTATAAAGCTTATTGTTCTTTGGGATGGTTTCATTCTATACAACGTCAATTGGGACCAAACATAACGGTTACATTATTGTTGAGAAGTAGAATTCTTGGTGTTAAATTACAACTGTAGATTACTTTTTCTAAGATGTGATGTTTTACATTCCATATACGGCATAGACTATGCATGAAAGAAGATTGATTACCGTTGGAATTTCCCCCTTCATTTCATTTAGATGTAGATGATGTGAGGCTTAAAGAGACATAGTGGTAAGTCTCTTGCTGTGTTGTTTTAACGAAGAAAGATATAACATATCTTTCCTGTATCAGGCGATAAAGGAGAGAAAGGAGACACTGGACAAAGGTGAAAAGGGTGATGTAGGTGATAAAGGAAGGAGACACTGGTGACAAAGGTGAAAAGGGTGATGTAGGTGATAAAGGAGAGAAGAAAGACACTGGTGACAAAGGTGATAAGAAGGATTCAAAATTATGAAACTAGAAATTCGGACCAAAATAACGGTTACATTATTATGTTGAGAAATTAGAATTCTTTGTGTTAAATTACAACTGTACACTGACTATTTCTAAGATCTGTTGTTCTTGTATTCCAATATATCGCACGGTCTTTTCATGAAAGAAGATTGATTACCCTTGAATTTCCCCCTTCATATCATTTATGATAGATAAAAATGTAAGACTTTGAAGACGCATAGTAGTAAGTCTCTTGTTGTATTTATTAAACGAAGAAAGATATAACATATCTTTCCTGTATCATGCCTTAGGCGATAAAGGAGAGAAAGGAGACACTGGCGACAAAGGTGAAAAGGGTGATGACGGTGATAAAGGAGAGAAAGGAGACACTGGTGACAAAGGTGAAAAGGGTGATGTAGGTGATAAAGGAGAGATAAGGAAGACACTGGTGACAAAGGTGATAAAGGATGCAACAGGTATGTTCAAATACTTTCAGGGTAATTTACTGATATTTAGGGAACACATAAAGGCCAATTCCCTACACAAAGGATGTTAAATTATATACCTCAATTGTTCTGTTTTTGACGGAAGCCGCGTGGGCCTAGTGGATAAATGGCGCCGGACGCCTGATCGGGAGGCCGGGGTTCGAGTCCGGCTCGGGTCGCGCTGGTCCCCTGTCTTTCGAATGAGACAGTAAACATCGAGGTCCCGTGTCATGGTGTGCATCGCATGTTAAAGACCCCTCACTGCTTCGGGTGGGTCCGTTGCAAAGGTCAAAATCTGGATGCCCCCGCATCAGCGCATGATGCCGTCCACCATATACGTTGAAATATTCGGGATATTGGACATTAAACAAAAACAAATCAATCAATCAATCAATCTTATTGAAACGACCTTACATTCTTATAACAAATATGAAATTGGGACCAAACATAACGGTTTACATTATTAAATTGGGAATTAGAAATGTCCTGGTGTTCAATTTACAACAACTGTACACTGACTTTTTCTAAGATTTGATGGTCTTTATTCCAATATACGGCATGGTCTTTGCATGAAAGAAGATTGATTAAACTTGAATTTTCCCCCTTCATGTCATTTAATCATAGATGAAGATGTGAGACTGTGAAGACACATAGTGGTAAGTCTACTTAATGTGTTTGTTAATAACGAAAAAAGGCCATAACAGGTCTTTCCTGTATCATGCCATAGGCGATAAAGGAGAGGAAAGGAGACACTGGCGACAAAGGTGAAATGGGTGATGTAGGTGATAAAGGAGAGAAAGGGTGGGGGGAGACACTGGTGACAAAGGTGAAAAGGGTGATGTAGAGTGATAAAGGAGAGAAATGGTGTCACTGGTGACAAAGGTGAAATAAAAAACAAAAAAAAAAAAAAAAAAGGGGGGGGGGGGATTCTTTTGGTGATAAGGAGAGAAAGGAGGAACACTGGTGACAAAGGTGAAAAGGGAGATTCTCGGTGATAAAGGAGAGAACAGGAGGACACTGGTGACAAAGGTGATAAGGTAGAAACTGGTATGTTCAAGAGTGCTTTCAGAATATAACAGACATTTTGACCACATAAAGGCCAATTAAACACTAAAACAAAGGATTTTTTGGAATTATTAGTAAATTGCGACCTCATGTTACATAATAAAAATTGGATGATTTTTTTCTTAGATGTTGTTTATTGCATGAAGATTTCTTGTTATGTCATGAAGATTGATAGATAATGTATCATGTAAAGTAAGTCCTTTAATTTGTTAAACGAAGTATAACATTTTTTCCTGTATCATGCCTTAGGGATAAAGGAGAGAAAGGAAAAGGAAAGGTGAAAGGGTGATGTAGGTGAAAAGGTGAAAGGAGGTGACAAAGGAAAACTTGGTGATAAAGGAGAAAAGGAGGTGACAAAGGTGAAAAGGACACTGGTGGGTGATAAGGAGAAAAAGGAGAAAAGGTGATAAAGGTGAAAAGGAGAAACAGGAAAAGGAAGAATAAAGAACCACATAAAGGCCAAAGGATTAAATTAAGAAAGGACAAAACAACGAAAACAGATGTTTGAGAATTAGAAGGCAAAAGAAAGGAAGAAAATACGGCATGGCATGCGGACTTCATATTGAGCAGTATTGTTGTAAGAGAAAGAAAAAGAAGAAGGATAAAGAGAGAAAGAGACAGGACAAAGTGAAAAGGGTGATGACGGTGATAAAGGAGAGAAAAGGAGACAAACAAAGTGAAAAGGGAAGACAGGTGAAAAGGGATAAAGGAGAAACACAAACAACAAATATCAGAATCAGATATAAAAACTATTACAACAAAATGTAAATTATACAATTAATTATATATAAGTTCTTTTTCATTTTTTTTTTAAAGACAGTAAATTTTATTTTTTTCTTTTTAAAAATTTTCCTTTTCTTCTGCATCCATTGATTACCCTTGAATTTTTATTATTCATTTTATTATTTATTTCCTTTTTTTATCTTGTTAATATTTCTTTTCTTGTTATGTTACGAAAGGATGGAACAAAGGCGAAAAAGGAAAAGGGGAGATGTGAAGAAAAGGAGAGAAAAATAAAAGGAAACGACAAAGGATAAAAGGATGTAGGTGAAAAAGGAAAGGGGATAAAGGTGAAAAAAGGCGAAAAGGGAAAAGTGATGTAGGATAAAGGAGAAAGGACACTGGTGACAAAGGTGAAAAGGGGGTTTGGGTGATGAAAGAGAGAAGAGAGTGAAAAGGGAGAAAGGTGAGAGAGAAAGGATCAGGTGATGGAGAAAAAAGGTAAAACGAGAAAAAAAAACTAAAATAAATAGCAGAAAAGGGGACAAAGAAAAGGGACAAAATGAAACGGTGAGGTAAGAGAAAATACAGGAATGAAAGAAGGTGAAAGAAAAGAAGGATTTTGAAAAAATAAGAGAAACAAAAAAGAGGATTTTAATTGTTGTAATTTGTTGGATAAAGAAAACAAAGAAAAAAGAAAAAGGAGAGAAAGGAGACACTTGACAAAGGTGAAAAGGTGATGATGACGGTGATAAAGGAGAGAAGGACAAAGGTGAAAAGGGGTAGGTGATAAAGGAGAAAGGAGAGAAAGTGAGAAAAAGATAAAAGAGAAAAAGAGGAAAACAGAAAAAGGTAAAAAAAAGGATTTGTAATTATTTGACGAAATAGACACTGAGACGAAAGAGACATGATGATTGTTGATAAAAGGAAGAAAGAAAAAGAAAAAAAGGGTTTTTTATATGGAAGAAATTAAAGGCAAAACAAATCAAGAAACAGGTATGTTCATATTAGATGTCATTACTGATATAAAGGACATTTATAAAAAATTAAATCATATTTTTTTTATTGACGAAGTAACGGTTATTTGAAAAGAAAAAAATATTAATTATTTGACCTTTTTCAATGGAGTGACATATGCTTTAGAAAGAAAATAAAAGATTATTTTGCAATAAAGTAAAAAATAAAAAAAAATAAAAAAAAAAAAAAACAATTACAAAAAAAGGTCAAAAAAGAACATTGGAAAAGGTGAATACAAAGTGAAATATTTATGTATTGATAAAAAAAATTTTTAAATATTAAAATAATAAAAAAATTTATTTAAAATTGCTACCAAACATAACGGTTACATTATTGTTGAGAATTAGAATTCTTGTTGTTAAATTACAACTGTACACTGACTTTTTCTTAGATGTGATGTTCTTGTATTCCAAAATACGGCATGGACTATGCATGAAAGAAGATTGATTACCCTTGAATTTCCCCCTTCTTGTCATTTATGATAGATAAAAATGTAAGACTTTGAAGACACATAGTAGTAAGTCTCTTGTTGTATTTGTTAAACGAAGAAAGGAGAAAGATTTTAGCATATCTTTCCTGTATCATGCCTTAGGCGAGAAAGGAGAGAAAGGAGAAACTGGTGACAAAGGTGAAAAGGGTGATGACGGTGATAAAGGAGAGAAAGGAGACACTGGTGACAAAGGTGAAAAGGGTGATGTAGGTGATAAAGGAGAGAAAGGAGACACTGGTGACAAAGGTGATAAAGGAGCAACAGGTATGTTCAAATACTTTCAGAATTACTGATATTAGGAACACATAAAGGCCAATTCCCTACACAAAGGATGTTAAATTCTTACCTAATTGTTCTTTTTGACGATGCCGACGTGGCCTAGTGGTATGGCGCTGGACTGCTGATCGGGAGGCCGGGGTTCGATTCCGGCTCTGATCGTGCTGGTGCCCTGTCTTTCGAATGAGACAGTAAAAGTCGAGGCCCCGTTTCGTGGTATGCATAGCATGTTAAAGACCCCTCACTTCTTCGGGTGGGTCCGTTGCAAAGGTCAATATTGGTATGCCCCGCATCAGGCAGATGCCGTCACCATATACGTGTAATATTCGGGGATATGACATTAAACAAAAACAAATCAATCAATCAATCAATCTTATTGACGACTACATTCTATACAAAATATGAAATTGGGACCAAACATAACGGTTACATTATTATTGGGAATTAGAATTCCTGGTGTTCAATTACAACTGTACACTGACTTTTTCTAAGATTTGATGGTCTTTATTCCAATATACGGCATGGTCTTTGCATGAAAGAAGATTGATTACCCTGGAATTTCCCCCTTCATGTCATTTATCATAGATGAAGATGTGAGACTGTGAAGACACATAGTGGTAAGTCTCTTAATGTGTTTGTTAAACGAAGAAAGGCATAACAAGTCTTTCCTGTATCATGCCATAGGCGATAAAGGAGAGAAGGGAGACACTGGCGACAAAGGTGAAAAGGGTGATGTAGGTGATAAAGGAGAGAAAGGAGTCACTGGTGACAAAGGTGAAAAGGGGGATCTTGGTGATAAAGGAGAGAAAGGAGGACACTGGTGACAAAGGTGAAAAGGGAGATCTCGGTGATAAAGGAGAGAAAGGGAGACACTGGTGACAAAGGTGATAAGGGAGAAACAGGTATGTTCAAGTGCTTTCAGAATAACAGACATTTTGACCACATAAAGGCCAATTCACTACACAAAGGATATTAAATTATTAGCTAATTGTTCTTTTGGATGACCTCATTCTATACAAATAAAAAATTGCGACCAAACATACCGGTTACATTATTGTTGAGAATTAGAATTCTTGTTGTTAAATTACAACTGTACACTGACTTTTTCTTAGATGTGATGTTCTTGTATTCCAAAATACGGCATGGACTATGCATGAAAGAAGATTGATTACCCTTGAATTTCCCCCTTCATGTCATTTATGATAGATAAAAATGTAAGACTTTGAAGACACATAATAGTTAGACTCTTGTTGTATTTGTTAAACGAAGAAAGATATAACATATCTTTCCTGTATCATGCCTTAGGCGATAAAGGAGAGAAAGGAGACACTGGCGACAAAGGTGAAAAGGGTGATGACGGTGATAAAGGAGAGAAAGGAGACACTGGTAACAAAGGTGAAAAGGGTGATGTAGGTGATAAAGGAGAGAAAGGAGACACTGGTGACAAAGGTGATAAAGGAGAAACAGGTATGTTCAAATACTTTCAGAATTACTGATATTAGGAACACATAAAGGCCAATTCCCTATACAAAGGATGTTAAATTATTAGCTAATTGTTCTTTTTGACGAAGCCGGCGTGGCCTAGTGGTATGGCGCTGGACTCCTGATCGGGAGGCCGGGGTTCGATTCCGGCATGGTCGTGCTGGTGCCCTGTCTTTCGAATGAGACAGTAAAAGTCGAGGCCCCGTTTCGTGGTATGCATAGCATGTTAAAGACCCCTCACTGCTTCGGGTGGGTCCGTTGCAAAGGTCAAAATCTGGATGCCCCGCATCACGCAGATGCCGTCACCATATACGTGAAATATTCGGGATATGACATTAAACAAAAACAAATCAATCAATCAATCAATCTTATTGACGACTACATTCTATACAAATATGAAATTGGGACCAAACATAACGGTTACATTATTATTGGGAATTAGAATTCCTGGTGTTCAATTACAACTGTACACTGACTTTTTCTAAGATTTGATGGTCTTTATTCCAATATACGGCATGGTCTTTGCATGAAAGAAGATTGATTACCCTGGAATTTCCCCCTTCATGTCATTTATCATAGATGAAGATGTGAGACTGTGAAGACACATAGTGGTAAGTCTCTTAATGTGTTTGTTAAACGAAAAAAGGCATAACAAGTCTTTCCTGTATCATGCCATAGGCGATAAAGGAGAGAAAGGAGACACTGGCGACAAAGGTGAAAAGGGTGATGACGGTGATAAAGGAGAGAAAGGAGACACTGGTGACAAAGGTGAAAAGGGTGATGTAGGTGATAAAGGAGAGAAAGGAGTCACTGGTGACAAAGGTGAAAAGGGGGATCTTGGTGATAAAGGAGAGAAAGGAGACACTGGTGACAAAGGTGAAAAGGGAGATCTCGGTGATAAAGGAGAGAAAGGAGACACTGGTGACAAAGGTGATAAGGGAGAAACAGGTATGTTCAAGTGCTTTCAGAATAACAGACATTTTGACCACATAAAGGCCAATTCACTAAACAAAGGATTTTAAATTATTAGCTAATTGTTCTTTTGGATGACCTCATTCTATACAAACGTAAAATTGCGACCAAACATAACGGTTACATTATTGTTGAGAATTAGAATTCTTGTTGTTAAATTACAACTGTACACTGACTTTTTCTTAGATGTGATGTTCTTGTATTCCAAAATACGGCATGGACTATGCATGAAAGAAGATTGATTACCCTTGAATTTCCCCCTTCATGTCATTTATGATAGATAAAAATGTAAGACTTTGAAGACACATAATAGTAAGTCTCTTGTTGTATTTGTTAAACGAAGAAAGATATAACATATCTTTCCTGTATCATGCCTTAGGCGATAAAGGAGAGAAAGGAGACACTGGCGACAAAGGTGAAAAGGGTGATGACGGTGATAAAGGAGAGAAAGGAGACACTGGTGACAAAGGTGAAAAGGGTGATGTAGGTGATAAAGGAGAGAAAGGAGACACTGGTGACAAAGGTGATAAAGGAGAAACAGGTATGTTCAAATACTTTCAGAATTACTGATATTAGGAACACATAAAGGCCAATTCCCTACACAAAGGATGTTAAATTATTAGCTAATTGTTCTTTTTGACGAAGCCGGCGTGGCCTAGTGGTATGGCGCTGGACTCCTGATCGGGAGGGCCGTGGTTCGATTCCGGCATGGTCGTGCTGGTGCCCTGTCTTTCGAATGAGACAGTAAAAGTCGAGGCCCCGTTTCGTGGTATGCATAGCATGTTAAAGACCCCTCACTGCTTCGGGTGGGTCCGTTGCAAAGGTCAAAATCTGGATGCCCCGCATCACGCAGATGCCGTCACCATATACGTGAAATATTCGGGATATGACATTAAACAAAAACAAATCAATCAATCAATCAATCTTATTGACGACTACATTCTATACAAATATGAAATTGGGACCAAACATAACGGTTACATTATTATTGGGAATTAGAATTCCTGGTGTTCAATTACAACTGTACACTGACTTTTTCTAAGATTTGATGGTCTTTATTCCAATATACGGCATGGTCTTTGCATGAAAGAAGATTGATTACCCTGGAATTTCCCCCTTCATGTCATTTATCATAGATGAAGATGTGAGACTGTGAAGACACATAGTGGTAAGTCTCTTAATGTGTTTGTTAAACGAAAAAAGGCATAACAAGTCTTTCCTGTATCATGCCATAGGCGATAAAGGAGAGAAAGGAGACACTGGCGACAAAGGTGAAAAGGGTGATGTAGGTGATAAAGGAGAGAAAGGAGACACTGGTGACAAAGGTGAAAAGGGTGATGTAGGTGATAAGGGAGAGAAAGGAGTCACTGGTGACAAAGGTGAAAAGGGGGATCTTGGTGATAAAGGAGAGAAAGGAGACACTGGTGACAAAGGTGAAAAGGGAGATCTCGGTGATAAAGGAGAGAAAGGAGACACTGGTGACAAAGGTGATAAGGGAGAAACAGGTATGTTCAAGTGCTTTCAGAATAACAGACATTTTGACCACATAAAGGCCAATTCACTAAACAAAGGATTTTAAATTATTAGCTAATTGTTCTTTTGGATGACCTCATTCTATACAAACGTAAAATTGCTACCAAACATAACGGTTACATTATTGTTGAGAATTAGAATTCTTGTTGTTAAATTACAACTGTACACTGACTTTTTCTTAGATGTGATGTTCTTGTATTCCAAAATACGGCATGGACTATGCATGAAAGAAGATTGATTACCCTTGAATTTCCCCCTTCATGTCATTTATGATAGATAAAAATGTAAGACTTTGAAGACACATAGTAGTAAGTCTCTTGTTGTATTTGTTAAACGAAGAAAGATATAGCATATCTTTCCTGTATCATGCCTTAGGGGATAAAGGAGAGAAAGGAGACACTGGCGACAAAGGTGAAAAGGGTGATGACGGTGATAAAGGAGAGAAAGGAGACACTGGTGACAAAGGTGAAAAGGGTGATGTAGGTGATAAAGGAGAGAAAGGAGACACTGGTGACAAAGGTGATAAAGGAGCAACAGGTATGTTCAAATACTTTCAGAATTACTGATATTAGGAACACATAAAGGCCAATTCCCTACACAAAGGATGTTAAATTATTAGCTAATTGTTCTTTTTGACGAAGCCGGCGTGGCCTAGTGGTATGGCGCTGGACTCCTGATCGGGAGGCCGGGTTTCGATTCCGGCATGGTCGTGCTGGTGCCCTGTCTTTCGAATGAGACAGTAAAAGTCGAGGCCCCGTTTCGTGGTATGCATAGCATGTTAAAGACCCCTCACTTCTTCGGGTGGGTCCGTTGCAAAGGTCAATATCTGGATGCCCCGCATCACGCAGATGCCGTCACCATATACGTGAAATATTCGGGATATGACATTAAACAAAAACAAATCAATCAATCAATCAATCTTATTGACGACTACATTCTATACAAATATGAAATTGGGACCAAACATAACGGTTACATTATTATTGGGAATTAGAATTCCTGGTGTTCAATTACAACTGTACACTGACTTTTTCTAAGATTTGATGGTCTTTATTCCAATATACGGCATGGTCTTTGCATGAAAGAAGATTGATTACCCTGGAATTTCCCCCTTCATGTCATTTATCATAGATGAAGATGTGAGACTGTGAAGACACATAGTGGTAAGTCTCTTAATGTGTTTGTTAAACGAAAAAAGGCATAACAAGTCTTTCCTGTATCATGCCATAGGCGATAAAGGAGAGAAAGGAGACACTGGCGACAAAGGTGAAAAGGGTGATGTAGGTGATAAAGGAGAGAAAGGAGTCACTGGTGACAAAGGTGAAAAGGGGGATCTTGGTGATAAAGGAGAGAAAGGAGACACTGGTGACAAAGGTGAAAAGGGAGATCTCGGTGATAAAGGAGAGAAAGGAGACACTGGTGACAAAGGTGATAAGGGAGAAACAGGTATGTTCAAGTGCTTTCAGAATAACAGACATTTTGACCACATAAAGGCCAATTCACTAAACAAAGGATTTTAAATTATTAGCTAATTGTTCTTTTGGATGACCTCATTCTATACAAATGTAAAATTGCGACCAAACATAACGGTTACATTATTGTTGAGAATTAGAATTCTTGTTGTTAAATTACAACTGTACACTGACTTTTTCTTAGATGTGATGTTCTTGTATTCCAAAATACGGCATGGACTATGCATGAAAGAAGATTGATTACCCTTGAATTTCCCCCTTCATGTCATTTATGATAGATAAAAATGTAAGACTTTGAAGACACATAATAGTAAGTCTCTTGTTGTATTTGTTAAACGAAGAAAGATATAACATATCTTTCCTGTATCATGCCTTAGGCGATAAAGGAGAGAAAGGAGACACTGGCGACAAAGGTGAAAAGGGTGATGACGGTGATAAAGGAGAGAAAGGAGACACTGGTAACAAAGGTGAAAAGGGTGATGTAGGTGATAAAGGAGAGAAAGGAGACACTGGTGACAAAGGTGATAAAGGAGCAACAGGTATGTTCAAATACTTTCAGAATTACTGATATTAGGAACACATAAAGGCCAATTCCCTATACAAAGGATGTTAAATTATTAGCTAATTGTTCTTTTTGACGAAGCCGGCGTGGCCTAGTGGTATGGCGCTGGACTCCTGATCGGGAGGCCGGGGTTCGATTCCGGCATGGTCGTGCTGGTGCCCTGTCTTTCGAATGAGACAGTAAAAGTCGAGGCCCCGTTTCGTGGTACGCATAGCATGTTAAAGACCCCTCACTGCTTCGGGTGGGTCCGTTGCAAAGGTCAAAATCTGGATGCCCCGCATCACGCAGATGCCGTCACCATATACGTGAAATATTCGGGATATGACATTAAACAAAAACAAATCAATCAATCAATCAATCTTATTGACGACTACATTCTATACAAATATGAAATTGGGACCAAACATAACGGTTATATTATTATTGGGAATTAGAATTCCTGGTGTTCAATTGGAATTGTACACTGACTTTTTCTAAGATTTGATGGTCTTTATTCCAATATACGGCATGGTCTTTGCATGAAAGAAGATTGATTACCCTGGAATTTCCCCCTTCATGTCATTTATCATAGATGAAGATGTGAGACTGTGAAGACACATAGTGGTAAGTCTCTTAATGTGTTTGTTAAACGAAAAAAGGCATAACAAGTCTTTCCTGTATCATGCCATAGGCGATAAAGGAGAGAAAGGAGACACTGGCGACAAAGGTGAAAAGGGTGATGACGGTGATAAAGGAGAGAAAGGAGAGAAAGGAGACACTGGTGACAAAGGTGAAAAGGGTGATGTAGGTGATAAAGGAGAGAAAGGAGTCACTGGTGACAAAGGTGAAAAGGGGGATCTTGGTGATAAAGGAGAGAAAGGAGACACTGGCGACAAAGGTGAAAAGGGAGATCTCGGTGATAAAGGAGAGAAAGGAGACACTGGTGACAAAGGTGATAAGGGAGAAATAGGTATGTTCAAGTGCTTTCAGAATAACAGGCATTTTGACCACATAAAGGCCAATTCACTAAACAAAGGATTTTAAATTATTAGCTAATTGTTCTTTTGGATGACCTCATTCTATACAAACGTAAAATTGCGACCAAACATAACGGTTACATTATTGTTGAGAATTAGAATTCTTGTTGTTAAATTACAACTGTACACTGACTTTTTCTTAGATGTGATGTTCTTGTATTCCAAAATACGGCATGGACTATGCATGAAAGAAGATTGATTACCCTTGAATTTCCCCCTTCATGTCATTTATGATAGATAAAAATGTAAGACTTTGAAGACACATAATAGTAAGTCTCTTGTTGTATTTGTTAAACGAAGAAAGATATAACATATCTTTCCTGTATCATGCCTTAGGCGATAAAGGAGAGAAAGGAGACACTGGCGACAAAGGTGAAAAGGGTGATGACGGTGATAAAGGAGAGAAAGGAGACACTGGTGACAAAGGTGAAAAGGGTGATGTAGGTGATAAAGGAGAGAAAGGAGACACTGGTGACAAAGGTGATAAAGGAGAAACAGGTATGTTCAAATACTTTCAGAATTACTGATATTAGGAACACATAAAGGCCAATTCCCTACACAAAGGATGTTAAATTATTAGCTAATTGTTCTTTTTGACGAAGCCGGCGTGGCCTAGTGGTATGGCGCTGGACTCCTGATCGGGAGGCCGTGGTTCGATTCCGGCATGGTCGTGCTGGTGCCCTGTCTTTCGAATGAGACAGTAAAAGTCGAGGCCCCGTTTCGTGGTATGCATAGCATGTTAAAGACCCCTCACTGCTTCGGGTGGGTCCGTTGCAAAGGTCAAAATTTGTATGCCCCGCATCACGCAGATGCCGTCACCATATACGTGAAATATTCGGGATATGACATTAAACAAAAACAAATCAATCAATCAATCAATCTTATTGACGACTACATTCTATACAAATATGAAATTGGGACCAAACATAACGGTTACATTATTATTGGGAATTAGAATTCCTGGTGTTCAATTACAACTGTACACTGACTTTTTCTAAGATTTGATGGTCTTTATTCCAATATACGGCATGGTCTTTGCATGAAAGAAGATTGATTACCCTGGAATTTCCCCCTTCATGTCATTTATCATAGATGAAGATGTGAGACTGTGAAGACACATAGTGGTAAGTCTCTTAATGTGTTTGTTAAACGAAAAAAGGCATAACAAGTCTTTCCTGTATCATGCCATAGGCGATAAAGGAGAGAAAGGAGACACTGGCGACAAAGGTGAAAAGGGTGATGTAGGTGATAAAGGAGAGAAAGGAGACACTGGTGACAAAGGTGAAAAGGGTGATGTAGGTGATAAGGGAGAGAAAGGAGTCACTGGTGACAAAGGTGAAAAGGGGGATCTTGGTGATAAAGGAGAGAAAGGAGACACTGGTGACAAAGGTGAAAAGGGAGATCTCGGTGATAAAGGAGAGAAAGGAGACACTGGTGACAAAGGTGATAAGGGAGA
The DNA here is from genome assembly GCA_035048485.1 of Pteria penguin. Lineage (NCBI taxonomy): Eukaryota > Metazoa > Mollusca > Bivalvia > Pterioida > Pteriidae > Pteria > Pteria penguin. The sequence continues at coordinate 12,466,475 of CM068580.1, forward strand.
AAACAGGTATGTTCAAGTGCTTTCAGAATAACAGACATTTTGACCACATAAAGGCCAATTCACTAAACAAAGGATTTTAAATTATTAGCTAATTGTTCTTTTGGATGACCTCATTCTATACAAACGTAAAATTGCTACCAAACATACCGGTTACATTATTGTTGAGAATTAGAATTCTTGTTGTTAAATTACAACTGTACACTGACTTTTTCTTAGATGTGATGTTCTTGTATTCCAAAATACGGCATGGACTATGCATGAAAGAAGATTGATTACCCTTGAATTTCCCCCTTCATGTCATTTATGATAGATAAAAATGTGAGACTTTGAAGACACATAGTAGTAAGTCTCTTGTTGTATTTGTTAAACGAAGAAAGATATAGCATATCTTTCCTGTATCATGCCTTAGGCGATAAAGGAGAGAAAGGAGACACTGGCGACAAAGGTGAAAAGGGTGATGACGGTGATAAAGGAGAGAAAGGAGACACTGGTGACAAAGGTGAAAAGGGTGATGTAGGTGATAAAGGAGAGAAAGGAGACACTGGTGACAAAGGTGATAAAGGAGCAACAGGTATGTTCAAATACTTTCAGAATTACTGATATTAGGAACACATAAAGGCCAATTCCCTACACAAAGGATGTTAAATTATTAGCTAATTGTTCTTTTTGACGAAGCCGGTGTAAAGCCGAATAATGACCCCCGTCGAATTATGACCGGATAGGTCATTATTCTACGTAGAAAAATGACTCCCTAGCCGTAGAATAATGAGTCAAAATCGTAGAATAAATACCCGGGGAGTCATTTTTCTACATGTTCGATCTATAGGAAAATGACCCCCATAGAAAAATGACCCTATATTGTACTTAATAATATTTGGTATTTTCCACAACATGATAAGTCTTTGAATCACTATGCTGACGGGAATAATACCCCGTGGCAACAATATTTTGTATGCTCAAATTGAATATCAAATGTTCTAACAGGATCTTGACAATAAGGTTGTGACCTTGACCTTTCGCACACGACCTTGATATACGTTCATAACACACTAGCATACTTAAAGGAACAAATATACCGAAAATGATATATACCCATTCATACAAGTAACAGATATACACTGGACAAGAATTATGCAATAGTTACCTTGACCTTTGACCTACAATTTTGGTTCAAGGTCATGGCACATTGGCATCTCCATGGGAAAAAATGTACCAAGTACATGTATGATTATTACCAATTCATACAACTGAAAGATATCACATACACAAGAATTTTACAAAAGAGTTAATAGTGACCTTTGTTCAAGGTCATGACACATCGATAACTAAAAAGGAACAAATATACCTAGCACGATCATTACTCATTTATACAACTGAAATATATAGCTCGAACAAACATTTTGCAAGAGAGTCAATATAGTGACCTTGATCTTCGACCTACGATTTTGGTTCAAGCATATTTGCATCTCCAGATAAGCAAATGTACCAAGTATGAACATCTACAATCGGAACATCGTCGCATCTTTTTTTAACAAAAATCGTTGTTTTCGTATTTGCATTATGATTACATCATCTAATATCATGGAAACACACAAATCTATACCATAACGGATTCAGTCATGCAACCAATGCAAAGAGTTAATTGATAAAATGATACAAAATACAAAAGAATCTAGCAAAATTTTCATAAAACCTTTTTAAGATAAATGCAAGATTGGTATGGGTGGGTAGGGGTACTCCGATTTTATGATCAGCACTAGTGTTTACACATTTGAACCACGATTGGCTACAAATCATTCGGTTACTATTTCTATATTTCATGGACTCGTATTTTAACCAAAGATGCAAAAACATGCGCACAAAACATGATGATAATATACCAAATTCTATAGGCACTACACTGATCCTTACATGAACAAAATCTATTCGAATGTTTCTTTAAGCTCGCTGAAGATGCATTGGATTGCAATTAGATGGATTTTAAATTATTGCAAGCACATGTGATTTACATGCAGAACTCCAAATTCATATTCATTGCTTTGAGGAGCCATATTTGCATTTTTTTGTAAGTTTCCTAATATAGCTCCGCCAAATTTTAAGATTTTTTTAGCAAATGCTAGAGACTTAAACACTCTTTCAAGCTCCATTTTTTATAATTGTACTCAAATTGGAGAGCTAGCTATCATGGGACTTTGATTCGAGACTGTATTTCATTTCAAACTTCGAAGCAGCTAAAGCCCCAGTGACACCGGATCGTACGATTTCTATATCGTACGATTGATGGAAATTTGATGACATTGCGATCGATCGTCGATGTTTGCTACGATCTCAAAAGGTAATCGCAGTATGCGATTAATTTACGATCGGTGGTAGGTCATCGCACGACATGTGGCACGATTGGTCATGCGATTACCATAATATTGATCGCACGATCAGTCGCAGGTGATCTTAGGACCGGTCCTGAGGATTAGCAACTGATCAGGCGAATTAAACATGGTCACCTACGATCAGTTGCATGGCCAGTTGCAACCAAAAGCAGCACGTCGCAGCTAGAAGGTACGACCAATCGCTAAAATGTACCACCAGTCGCACAACCAACCACGTGACCACTTGCATGCGATATCTTATACGATTGGTGGTGCGTCCATGTAGGACTAGTCGCACGACGATACAAGACCTGTCTGCGACCAATGAAACTTCTTAAATGATTGTTCAATCGCAGGTGGTTGTAGGTAAATTTTGAACATGCTTAAAACTTGGCTACGACTTATTTTGATCGTGCGATCACCCAAATTCTTTCCGATTGGTCGCACGGCTATTCTACGATTTACATCCGATTTCTATTCGCAGAAAGGTTGTATCCTGGTCGCAAGCCCGGTGCGACTGGGGCTTTAATCATCGCGACTCGTTTCTTCATAAACTTCGTATATCTGCAGTATGAAATCAAACTTAAAATTAATAATTGAAGCCCCTTTTATAAGAACAAATAAAAATTTCTTTATAATACTTCATTACTGTCATCAAAATCAAAAATTATTTTAAAAGTGAACAATAATGAAATCAAATAGTGATTACAGGCGAGTTTCTTTAGACATACAGGTAACCCTTGAAAACCACCACGCACTATTAAACTCGGCGTTCTTATTCAACTATGACTATTAAAGTCACGATTCATATCAGAACTGTGTATTCTGTTTCACGCCCATAATTTTCAATATTGTAGACTGCAATATTTTTCTCCAGATTGACTCAGAATGAAACATTTTGCGTAAAATTGTAAACAATTTTCCGGGGGGTTGGGATGCCCCCGAACACCCCTAGCAGGATCGCGCCTTAAGCGCTTCGCGAATCGAATCCCTCTCTCATAGTTTTCTGGCTATGGCAATGGAAATTCATGTTGAACAATCATAATTTGGGATTTTTAAATGTTGGACAATTATGGGGCACTGTTTTAATATTTTTAAGCTATTTCTGATATAAAAAATCATTTTGTGATATAAAAAAAAACATTTTCTGATATCAAAAATCAATGTTTTGATATCAGAAAATAAACAAGAATATTTTATATCACAAAGTCGAATTTCTGATATAAAAAATGTAAGTCATTTGCTGATGTCAAAAATTGATTTTGTGATATATTTATGTGATATCAGAAAATGATCGTAATTTTTTTGATACCAGAAAATGATTTTCTGATATCAAGATATCGAATTTATTATTTGAAAAAAAAACTTATTGGTGTGACCGGGAATCGAACCCCGGCCGTCTAACCCGAAGTCAATGTGAAAGTTAAAATTTATAACAAACAGTAAGTCGGTCCGAGTGATGTTGGATACATCAATGGCTCCCGAAAACCTTTGAAGTTCCGACATGGTATATGCCGTTAAGGCCATAGAATATTAAGGTTGTGTTTATCATGAGGGGTGCAGCAGGGGCGTGTCTATTTCTTCTATTTTTGTGAATTGATTGATTATAATAATAGGAGTTTGTAGACATTTAAAAAAGATACAAAAGGCAAAAAATTGTCGACTCGATTCACTATAAAATAGTCAATGTGCCGACATAAATGAAGTTCTGAAAAAGTAACTTGAAATGTCCAGAAACAAACTTTCATTTTCCTTCTCCTCTACCCGCTCAGAACTTTCAGGTTTTGCACTACGTTCATCAGTTCATTTCGACAGTATATGCCCTCGGAACAAGATGGAGGAGTCCGAGTATAAAAAATTGAAAGGTTTCTCTATAATCACAAATATCCAAAATCGATGTCAAAGTTGTTAAAACGGAACTTTCGACGAAAATGCAAGGATTTTGTTCTGATAAATAGAACATTGCATTACCAGGGTAAATTTAAACATACTATGAGAGTTGTGAAAGACACAGAGGTGGAGTACGTTCTTCAAAAGATCCACACAGATGAGGCTGGGGGCCACCTAGGAATTAACAAAACGTAAGTTATAATTTTAAGTAAACCCACAATTTTCATATATATATATATATATCAAGTATAATGCAATATATAATTTAGAAATTCCTCGTCTTTTTCAATTCGGGTAAATTTACAAGGAAATGCGGAGTCGAATTCAACTTGTCTGAATGATATATTGTTGTTTGTATAAACGTAATTTTGTTGGGCTACTTTTTCGTTATGTCGACTTAGTAAGCGATCAAGCTATAACGTTTACAAAGTTAGCATGTCATGACACAAGATGTGTTCAACTGAAAAAGTCAAAAACTTCATTTAAACGTAAGTTAACGCCAGCGCCAGCTTTGCTTGACATATTGCAGTTTTAGCTTAACGTCATTACATGTCAACTTCAAAATGCAATGAGATCTAAAATAAAGCTATGGCGTTCCATACACTTTGATGCGCGAAAAAATCATTAGCGTGATTAATTATATATATATATATTTTTTTTTTTTACTTTTTTTAAGTTGGAGATAGGTGAGGGAGAGATACTATTCGAAGAATTCGTACCAGGACGTGAAAAAGTATATCGATGAATGCGATATGTGCCAACGAAAAGCTCCGTTAAAGAAAGCCAGCAAACCTCTCAGGCCTATACCGGTGAAATCCACTCCATTTTCGCAGATCGGCATGGATCTCGTGGGGCCTTTGGAAAAGACTGAAACTGGTAAGTATGTAGATCTATATCTTTAGGAGAGAAATTAACGATTAACAGCTATCGATGATGTTATATGCATGCAACACGTTGACCTATATGGTACATTACCATATTTGTTATCTATGGACAGCCGTTTTAACATAAACCTATTTAAATAGAGATATTTTTTCAATAAAAAGATATCTCTATTTCTCCACTAATAGGGATGCATCTAAATTTATCTCTATTTATATTAGAGATATTTCTATTAAAATGTGATGTATCTATCAAATGAGAAATTGAGGTATCACTTATTTTATTTGAGATATCTATATATCAAATAAAGATACCTGTACCTCTTTTTTGTATAGAGAAATCCTTGTTTACTGAAAAATAGAGATACGTCTATTTAAATACAGATGTCTATTTTGATAGAGATATCTCTGTTTAAATAGAGATATCATATCTGTATTTAAAGAAAAGAAGAGATATCTTTATTTCAAATAGAAATATCTGAAATACCTGTATTTGAAATAGATCATAACTTTATTATAAATAGAGATATCTCTATTTAAACAGATTTATGTTAAAACGGCTGCCCATAATAATTCTCTACTCTTCCGCGAGGGGAGGGTGAAATTCAATCGTTCGTATATTTGTATGTCCACATGTCCGTCTGTGCTATCTTTTGCAGAATTTATGCAAGAGCATTCTTATTTTGTATGCATGATCATTTGCCAAGTCTTTTGATAAAGTGTCATGCGTTAATTAAGCCACATTGCTATGGTAGCTGATTTGTGCCATTTCGCTTTTTCGCGTTTTCATACTGCGAAAAAGCGCCAAAGCGACTTATAAACGGCGCTTTTTCCCATTTTTTGCAAGGCGAAAAAGCGCCAAAATGCATGCAAAAAAAAGCGCCACTTTAAAACGGATCACATACTGGCGCTTTTTCGCGTTGTATTAAATGCGAAAAAGCGCCGTTTATAAACTTGTCGCTTTGGCACTTTTTCGCCTTTCCCCTTTTTCGTTTTTTTCGCAGAATGAAAGTGAAATGGCACAAATCAGCCACCATAAATTGCTTCTGCGCATGGGACTACTGCAGAACAGGTTCCAGAATTTTCTTGACAATATATACAACTAATACATGTACAACGAAATCCGGATAGGGTCATATATGCAACATCGAATTGTAAAGTTGGATAACTGAAACGCGATGTTGCGATGGCGATGACGCAATAATGTGATAGTGCGATGGCAATGAAGAGACAACGCGATGGCGATGACGCGAAAATGAAAATGCGATGGTGCGATGACACTTGTTAAATTAATGCGATTGGGATGACGCGATAGTGCGATAGCGATGACGCGACAGAGCACCGTCGCTTTATCGCCATTGCGCTATCGCATCATCGCCCATCGTTATTGCTCCATCGCAATCGCATTTTCGCATCACCGCCATAGTAACATTGCATCATTGCCAATCTTATTTCATCATTGCGTTTCAGATCCAACTTTACAATGTTATGGTGTATATATATTTATGTATATATGGCCTTATCCGGATTCCGTACAATGCAGCTTTAAATGTCTAGAATTGAATGCATACTTAATAGTATTACAAAAAATGCAAAATCTAACATAGACCCAAACTTTATTTTTACAAAAATATTTTTCCTTTTATACAAATTGTGGTATTAGCAAAAACACAGATTGGGCAATCTAGCATTGTCATAAGAGTTGCTTAACATTTTATGCGCCTGAAGGGTCGGATTATGATATGGTCGATATCGTCTGTATGTCCGTTCGTCTATCCGTCCGTATGTCCGTTAACAAATTTATGTCCTCAACATAACTTTGAAAATATAAGGCCCATGATCTTGAAACTTCACAGGTGTGTAGAACTCATGGCTATGACTATGGTGTGCAGAGCACAATAATCTTTACCATACCATTTATAATTTTGGAGTAATTACTCTTTGTTAGATTTTATGCCCCACCCATAGTATGAGCATCTGGCTTATAATGCCACGCGTCGCCCAGCGTTGCTCTTGTTTTGTTTCAGTGCAGTACATGTTTTATTTTTCCCTCTATTCATATAAGGTTTCATGAATTTACATATTCGGCTTTCATATTTTACAATGAAACATTTTGATATTGACAGGCAATCGGTACATAGTAGTACTAACAGAATATCTGACGAAGTGGGTGGATGCAGAACCAATCGAAGAGAAAACAGCTGAAAATGTTACAAGAGTTCTTACAAAATTTGTGTCCCAGAAGTCTTGATAACAGACCAGGGACGCGAGTTCTGTAATCAGTTAAATGACAAGTTATGTTACCAATTCGGAATGCAACACCGCGTGGCGTCACCTTACCATCCGCAAACGGGCGGCCACACAGAACGATATAACAGGACATTGTGTGAAATGTTGTCAAAATACGTAAACGACAGACATACCGATTGGGATACGAAATTATCATCCATGCTGTTTGCATATAGAACTGCCGTTCACGCCTCAACAAAGATGAGTCCATTTTACTTAGTGTACGGTAGGCAAGCCAGATTACCCGTGGACTTAGATTTACCAACAGAAGTAGATGCAAACGAATCTTTGGCAAATGTTTTAGAGAGAAGATGTGATGCTTTTGTTGCCTTGAATTGTAACAGAGAAGAGGCGGCTGCAAACATAAAAAAGGCACAAAAAAGACAGAAGAGAAACCATGACAAACGAACCTCTGAAGCTGAGTTTAATGTTGGCGACCTAGTGCTGGTCCATAACACAAGAAAAACCACAAGGAAGGGCGGGAAACTTGAAAAGAAATGGATAGGTCCATACACTGTCAAAGAAGTCCTGAAAAAAGGCACGTACAAATTAGAGGAACTAAAGAATACAATTAATGGTAGTCGCTTAAAATTGTACCAGATTAGAGAAGAGTTTCAGGGTGTATCCAAAGATGGTATTAAAAAGAGAAAGACGGCAAGTAAAGAAGCTGAGAAACCCAGACATGTGTTTTCCTACTCCGAAACCGATCATGATGGCGGTTATGGTGCTCAAAATTGTTTTCCAAAGGAAGACACATGTATATCTCGGGACCCAAGTCCGTGTAGTGACAATGATACTATCATTATTGGAGAGGAAAACGATCTGGGTAAATCCAAAAATGGTGATAATAGGGGAAAGAATGCTAACAATGAAGAAGAGAAACCCAAAGATGAGTTTTTCGACTCTGAGACTGATGGCGAATATTGTGCTCGTTTGCCAAAAGAAAATACACGTAGATCTCGCAGCTCCAGTGCATGTAGTGACAGTGACACCATCATTATTGGAGAGGAAGAGGGCGTCAATTTGTTTAATTTTCGTCCGGTTACAGGAGACTGGCAGAGAGAAAACTCAAACAAATTTGATTTAACCGTAAAAAATGGGTACATCAGTGTGAGAGAGAAAGAAAAATAAAGCTGACATCCGAACCAACAAAAGTGGTTTGTATGAGGGGTGACGGAAACTGTCTCTTTCGAACATTCAGTTTCGTTTTGTCAGGCGTACAGTCGTTTCATAAAAATGTGAGGGACAAAATCGTATCCTATATGGAGGAAAACGATGCCATCTTTTCTAAGATCGAAAATACCCCAATGGAGCAATATCTTTCTGTATCAAAAATGAAAAACCTCGGAACCTGGGGAACTGAGTTGGAGATTATTGCATTTTCATCAATCTGCAATACCCCTGTCCAGGTCTTTTGTGAAGCTGGTCGTGGGCAGTACAAATGGTTAGTCTACACGCCTGCAAGCGGTGAAAGCTCATCTAATTGTTCTGTCTTTCTGCAGAATATTCATGGACATTTCGAACCGGTGCTAGATGTGAGTGAAGATGTGTATAGTAGAACACTGTATCTTAGAATAGCAGATTATGTCGACAAACCTCTGCAGAATTACGTTCCACAAGACATCCTGGAATCTGCATTAGTTAATTCGAATGTAGACGAAATGAAGGTGAGATCTATCGAGGACATAGAACCTCCCCATGTGATTACCAGAAAATTCACCGACAAATTCTGCACCAATTGCAGATTCAAAATCGATCCGAACATCTTTAACACCCTTTGCGATTGGGCCAACTTTGACCAGTTAATAAGCTGACTTTGACAAGATATTGTGGCATGTATCCACTTTCAACAGGATCTGCAAAGGTTTCTTTATCAAGGGATGCTAGGTCTTTTATGACATTTGATTGATTTCAAGCGTCAAAGACGTACTTGAAAACGTGAAAAAACAGTTCGGTTTAATACAAAATGTAATGCATGTAACATGCAATGTTCAATTATGTTTTCTTTACTTTTTTATTATTATCTCAACTGTCATATTCGTCTAAGGAAAAGACGTACAAGGTGGAATTTGCCTAAGCTGAAAATTATCTACTTTATTTCTTTATTATACTTCTTTTTATTAAACTATATTAAAAGTATAAATCTATGGTGTCCTTCATTGGAAAGAAGATTGAATAAATGTTCAAACAAACGCTCTGTTTGTCTGCAAATTTTCTGTCACGCGGCCTGTATCAATCATAAAAGGAAAACAATAGACGTGTTCAGAATTTCACCTTTTGCAAACAATTTGGCACATGTGTCACCGATGGTTGAAATTGGTCGCCAACGCCAGTATCATCAAATTTGAATTAAGTCACCAAACTTGGTCAAACACGCCAACACTATACACCTGTGGTGGAATTTGCCACATAAGTAGAGTGTTGGCAATTTTTACTAAGTTTGATGACCTATTAATAGGCTAATTCAAATTTGATAGTGCTGATGTTGTCGACAAATTTTAACCGTTGGTGACAAATGTGGTAATTTATTACCATTGGTGAAATACTGAACACGGCTAGAATATGTTATCTTACATCTATGTTAACACGCTGATGGCTTCAGCGCTAAAGTCAGCATATTAACGTTATACAAAATAGACATTGTATTCCACTAAGGCTTGATAATGGTCGTGTGGCCGGAAATTTGCAAAAAGAGTTTGTTTCATTAGTCCTACCGGCAAATTCGCCGAAGAGCATTTTAAGTTTCCACTCCGTTAGTGTGTCAGTCTGTCTATCAAGATTCTGTTCCGCTCTATAATGCAGTCATCAATAAACATATCTTCATCAAACTTGGCACGAATGTTCCTTATGACTCAAAGGTGAGTCACAAAGTTCAATGTCACCAGCTAAGCATGGATTTTTCTGTACCGCTCTACAATTCGGTTATCTATCAACAGATCTTCATCAAACATGGTTCGAATGTTTCTTATGACCCAAAGGTATATCATGACCGTGGACCGAGGTCATTACTCTGATTTCAAGGTCACCATCTGATCATGTGTTTCTGTTCTGCTCGAATTCAGTCTTCTATTAACAGATATTCATCAAACTTGGCAAAAATGTTCCTTATGACTCAAATGTGTGTCATGACCTTGACCCAAGGTCATCGCCCTGATTTCAAGGTCGCCAGATAAGTTATTTCATGTTCAGCTCTATAATTCAGTCATTGGAATGTAACGTTTTCAAATGACACCAAGATCATTTACCTTGTGACCTTGATGTCAAAAATATTAGGATGTTGGAAGGTCAGAGAGTTATCGTGCGGAAACACCTTTTTCCACAGACACTTCGTTTGACTTTGACCTATTGACCCCCAATCAATAGTGGTCCTTCTCAGGTCATGGGCAACACATGAGTGAAGTATCAGTATTGGATGTGAACAAGTTTCAAATGGCACCAAGACCATTTTCCTTGTGACCTTGACTGTGGCCTTTATTTAAAAAATATTAGGATGTCTAAAGGTACTGTGAATGACCTAATATTCATGTGGTACCAGTGTTTGCGGTTTTCGTGGATAGTTCTTCCCACGAACTAGTAAATCTATGTATATTTGATAAAGACAAATTTATATATCCACGAATTTTGAACCCCAAAAATAAGTTGTTTTCGCCCAAAGCACGAAAATTGGTATACACGAATAAAAAGCCATTCGTAGTAATAGAGTTATCGTGCGGAAATAACTATTCACAGCCACTTCCTTGATCTTGACCTTTGACCTATTGATCCCAAAATTGATTGCCTGAGATCATGGGCAACACATGTGTAAATGAAAGGGGGAAGGTTACTGGCTCAGGTATATGGCGGAGGCTACCACTGAAATATGAAATTCAATGATAAAATAAACATATAAAACATAAAAAAATATTTGATACTAGTTAGTACAACTACAGTACCGACTTAGGACGGTCATTTGATATAACGAGTGTCAACCAAATGGTGTGTTTAACCGGTTGTGAAGTATCATAACCAGGTGTCCAAATGTAATAGATTTATCTTGCAGAAACCACTTTTTCAACAGACACTTCGTTTGACCTTGACCTTTCATCGATTAACCCCAAAATCAATAGGGCTCTTTTGAGGTCATGAGCAATATATTTGTGAAGTATCATCAATGGATGTAAAATGGTAAAAGAGTTACCGCAAGAAAACCACGTTTTCCACAGACAGACGGACGGACAGTCTAGTTGAAACAGGTATACTCCCACAACTTCGGTGGCGGGTATAAAAAAAACAAACTGTTTTTGTAAATTTCGGTCAAGCGGTCTTTATCAACAGATAAAGGATAACGATGACATTTTCAATGACATATATGTTTAGTATGTACCAATAGGCGCATCCGTCGCAAATGTTCTATGGAACACTCTCTGAATTGGTAAGAATTGTCATTTTAGGTAAGGTCATGATTAGGTGTAATGTCTGATTGATTCAGGGTTTTAATGTGTATTGTCTTGTCCCAGAATGCCATTTACATTTCGAGAGAGGGGGACTTCATATTGTGTTGTAGGGTCCTCGTATTAACCATAAAACGTCATTAGTGAGGATAATAATGACGCAAATTTACAAGGCACTTTAATTAGTTATGCAAATTATCCCTTAATTAAGCATATTCTATATAATGTCCTGGATCGTGGGAAAAGGTTTTCGTTTTATACTTCTGTCTTTATGGAAATCTCATTCTTCTCTAAACAGATGAAATAGTTCTCTTTTTCCACACCAAGTGTGCAAACTCAATTGTCATTTTATTTTAACATCTCAGGATGATAATCTGAATACACTAGGAAAAAATTGTTTGACTTCCGGTATGAACCAAGTTCTCCTGTAGATGTAAAGACTCGGAACGACTTGTCCAAGGACGCGTGTACGGGTCTAAAACACATAATTTACTTATGTTATAAATATTATAACATCCGATAAGTCACAAAATGAGGCAATATCCAGGTTTCGAAGGTCATCGGGTTTATTCAATTTATGAATCAGAATTACATACATATTAACCCTACCGATTTCGGCAAAAGTCTTTCGCCTACCGCTTTACAACTCAAATCTTCCGATTTCCTAACTTTCTACCAATTTCTCCCTTTGGATGTTTGGCTTCGGAAACCATTGTTGTTTACGAAATAAAACTTCGTTTATCCATTTCTCGTTTGATCTGGATCTTGATCGTGATCAATGAAAAATTTAGGTGGTTGAAAATAATCTCAAAAATGCATACCAGAATTATCTGAAGTATTATAAGCATCATCATGCACCATATCCACGAACTTTCAGTACACCAAGGTATATATATATAAAAAGTACACATTGAAAACATTTATCAAGAAATCAAGTCGGTTTGTAGGGGGTCATTATTCTATGGGGGTCAATATTTTTCACGAGGGATTTGCAATTTTTGGGGCTGGTGCCACTTATTCTACGGTCGAATAATGACCCCCTTGGTCGTGGAATAATGACCGGGGGGTCATTTTTCTATGTAGAATAATGATCCCCGGTCATTATTCGACGGGGGTCATTATTCGGCTTTACACCGGCGTGGCCTAGTGGTATGGCGCTGGACTCCTGATCGGGAGGCCGGGGTTCGATTCCGGCATGGTCGTGCTAGTGCCCTGTCTTTCGAATGAGACAGTAAAAATCGAGGTCCCGTGTCATGGTGTGCATAGCATGTTAAAGTCCCCTCACTGCTTCGGGTGGGTCCGTTGCAAAGGTCAAAATCTGGATGCCCCGCATCACGCAGATGCCGTCACCATATACGTGAAATATTCGGGATATGACATTAAACAAAAATCAATCAATCAATCAATCAATCTTATTGACGACTACATTCTATACAAATGTGAAATTGGGACCAAACATAACGGTTACATTATTATTGGGAATTAGAATTCCTGGTGTTCAATTACAACTGTACACTGACTTTTTCTAAGATTTGATGGTCTTTATTCCAATATACGGCATGTTCTTTGCATGAAAGAAGATTGATTACCCTTGAATTTCCCCCTTCATGTCATTTATCATAGATGAAGATGTGAGACTTTGAAGACACATAGTGGTAAGTCTCTTAATGTGTTTGTTAAACGAAGAAAGGCATAACAAGTCTTTCCTTTATCATACCTTAGGCGATAAAGGAGAGAAAGGAGACACTGGCGACAAAGGTGAAAAGGGTGATGACGGTGATAAAGGAGAGAAAGGAGACACTGGTGACAAAGGTGAAAAGGGTGATGTAGGTGATAAGGGAGAGAAAGGAGTCACTGGTGACAAAGGTGAAAAGGGGGATCTTGGTGTTAAAGGAGAGAAAGGAGACACTGGTTACAAAGGTGAAAAGGGAGATTTCGGTGATAAAGGACAGAAAGGAGACACTGGTGACAAAGGTGATAAGGGAGAAACAGGTATGTTCAAATGCTTTCAGAATAACAGACATTTTGACCACATAAAGGCCAATTCACTACACAAAGGATTTTAAATTATTAGCTAATTGTTCTTTTGGATGACTTCATTCTATACAAACGTCAAATTGGGACCAAACATAACGGTTACATTATTGTTGAGAAGTAGAATTCTTGGTGTTAAATTACAACTGTAGATTGACTTTTTCTAAGATGTGATGTTCTTACATTCCAATATACGGCATAGACTATGCATGAAAGAAGATTGATTACCGTTGAATTTCCCCCTTCATGTCATTTATGATAGATAAAGATGTGAGGCTTTAAAGACACATAGTGGTAAGTCTCTTGCTGTGTTTTTTAAACGAAGAAAGACATAACAAGTCTTTCCTGTATCATACCTTAGGCGATAAAGGAGAGAAAGGAGACACTGGCGACAAAGGTGAAAAGGGTGATGTAGGTGATAAAGGAGAGAAAGGAGACACTGGTGACAAAGGTGAAAAGGGTGATGTAGGTGATAAGGGAGAGAAAGGAGACACTGGCGACAAAGGTGAAAAGGGGGATCTTGGTGATAAAGGAGAGAAAGGAGACACTGGTGACAAAGGTGAAAAGGGAGATGTAGGTGATAAAGGAGAGAAAGGAGACACTGGTGACAAAGGTGATAAGGGAGAAACAGGTATGTTCAAATGCTTTCAGAATAACAGACATTTTGACCACATAAAGGCCAATTCACTAAACAAAGGATTTTAAATTATTAGCTAATTGTTCTTTTGGATGACTACATTCTATACAAATGTAATATTGGGACCAAACATATCGGTTACATTATTGTTGAGAAGTAGAATTCTTGGTGTTAAATTACAACTGAAGATTGACTTTTTCTAAGATGTGATGTTCTTGCATTCCAATATACGGCATGGACTATGCATGAAAGAAGATTGATTACCGTTGAATTTCCCCCTTCATGTCATTTATGATAGATAAAAATGTAAGACTTTGAAGACACATAGTAGTAAGTCTCTTCTTGTATTTGTTAAACGAAGAAAGATATAACATATCTTTCCTGTATCATGCCTTAGGCGATAAAGGAGAGAAAGGAGACACTGGCGACAAAGGTGAAAAGGGTGATGTAGGTGATAAAGGAGAGAAAGGAGACACTGGTGACAAAGGTGAAAAGGGTGATGTAGGTGATAAAGGAGAGAAAGGAGACACTGGTGACAAAGGTGATAAAGGAGAAACAGGTATGTCCAAATACTTTCAGAATTACTGATATTAGGAACACATAAAGGCCAATTCCCTACACAAAGGATGTTAAATTATTAGCTAATTGTTCTTTTTGACGAAGCCGGCGTGGCCTAGTGGTATGGCGCTGGACTCCTGATCGGAAGACCGGGGTTAGATTCCGGCTCTGGTCGTGCTGGTGCCCTGTCTTTCGAATGAGACAGTAAAAATCGAGGCCCCGTGTCGTGGTGTGCATAGCATGTTAGTCCCCTCACTGCTTCGGGTGGGTCCGTTGCAAAGGTCAAAATTTGTATGCCCCACATCACGCAGATGCCGTCACCACATACGTGAAATATTCGGGATATGACATTAAACAAAAATCACTCAATCAATCAATCAATCAATCTTATTGACGACTACATTCTATACAAATATGAAATTGGGACCAAACATAACGGTTACATTATTATTGGGAATTAGAATTCCTGGTGTTCAATTACAACTGTACACTGACTTTTTCTAAGATTTGATGGTCTTTATTCCAATATACGGCATGGTCTTTGCATGAAAGAAGATTGATTACCCTTGAATTTCCCCCTTCATATTATTTATCATAGATGAAGATGTGAGACTTTGAAGACACATAGTGGTAAGTCTCTTAATGTGTTTGTTAAACGAAGAAAGGCATAACAAGTCTTTCCTGTATCATGCCTTAGGCGATAAAGGAGAGAAAGGAGACACTGGCGACAAAGGTGAAAAGGGTGATGACGGTGATAAAGGAGAGAAAGGAGACACTGGTGACAAAGGTGAAAAGGGGGATCTTGGTGATAAAGGAGAGAAAGGAGTCACTGGTGACAAAGGTGAAAAGGGGGATCTTGGTGATAAAGGAGAGAAAGGAGACACTGGTGACAAAGGTGAAAAGGGAGATCTTGGTGATAAAGGAGAGAAAGGAGACACTGGTGACAAAGGTGATAAGGGAGAAACAGGTATGTTCAAATTCTTTCAGAATAACAGACATTTTGACCACATAAAGGCCAATTCACTAAACAAAGGATTTTAAATTATTAGCTAATTGTTCTTTTGGATGACTTCATTCTATACAAACGTCAAATTCGGACCACACATACCGGTTACATTATAGTTGAGAATTAGAATTCTTGGTGTTAAATTACAACTGTAGATTGACTTTTTCTAAAATGTGATGTTCTTGCATTCCAATATACGGCATGGACTATGCATGAAAGAAGATTGATTACCGTTGAATTTCCCCCTTCATGTCATTTATGATAGATAAAGATGTGAAACTTTAAAGACACATAGTAGTAAGTCTCTTGCTGTTTTTTTAAACGAAGAAAGATATAACATATCTTTCCTGTATCATACCTTAGGCGATAAAGGAGAGAAAGGAGACACTGGCGACAAAGGTGAAAAGGGTGATGTAGGTGATAAAGGAGAGAAAGGAGACACTGGTGACAAAGGTGAAAAGGGTGATGTAGGTGATAAAGGAGAGAAAGGAGACACTGGCGACAAAGGTGAAAAGGGTGATATAGGTGATAAAGGAGAGAAAGGAGACACTGGTGACAAAGGTGAAAAGGGTGATGTAGGTGATAAAGGAGAGAAAGGAGACACTGGTGACAAAGGTGATAAGGGAGAAACAGGTATGTTCAAATACTTTCAGAATTACTGATATTAGGAACACATAAAAGCCAATTCCCTACACAAAGGATGTTAAATTATTAGCTAATTGTTCTTTTTGATGAAGCCGGCGTCGCCTAGTGGTATGGCGCTCCGCTCCTGATCGGGAGGCCGGGGTTCGATTCCGGCTCTGGTCGTGCTGGTGCCCTGTCTTTCGAATGAGACATTAAAAGTCGAGGCCCCGTTTCGTGGTATGCATAGCATGTTAAAGACCCCTCACTGCTTCGGGTGGGTCCGTTGCAAAGGTCAAAATTTGTATGCCCCGCATCAAGCAGATGCCGTCACCATATACGTGAAATATTCGGGATATGACATTAAACAAAAATCAATCAGTCAATCAATCAATCTTATTGAAGACTACATTCTATACAAATATGAAATTGGGACCAAACATAACGGTTACATTATTATTGGGAATTAGAATTCCTGGTGTTCAATTACAACTGTACACTGACTTTTTCTAAGATTTGATGGTCTTTATTCCAATATACGGCATGTTCTTTGCATGAAAGAAGATTGATTACCCTTGAATTTCCCCCTTCATGTCATTTATCATAGATGAAGATGTGAGACTTTGAAGACACATAGTGGTAAGTCTCTTAATGTGTTTGTTAAACGAAGAAAGACATAACAAGTCTTTCCTGTATCATACCTTAGGCGATAAAGGAGAGAAAGGAGACACTAGCGACAAAGGTGAAAAGGGTGATGACGGTGATAAAGGAGAGAAAGGAGACACTGGAAGGTGAAAAGGGAGATCTTGGTGATAAAGGAGAGAAAGGAGACACTGGTGACAAAGGTGATAAGGGAGAAACAGGTATGTTCAAATGCTTTCAGAATAACAGACATTTTGACCACATAAAGGCCAATTCACTACACAAAGGATTTTAAATTATTAGCTAATTATTCTTTTGGATGACTACATATTATACAAATGTAAAATTCGGACCAAACATAACGGTTACATTATTCTTGAGAATTGGAATTCTTGTCGTTAAATTACAACTGTACACTGACTTTTTCTTAGATGTGATGTTCTTGTATTCCAATATACGGCATGGACTATGCATGAAAGAAGATTGATTACCCTTGAATTTCCCCCTTCATGTCATTTATGATAGATAAAAATGTAAGATTTTGAAAGACACATAGTAGTAAGTCTCTTGTTGTATTTGTTAAACGAAGAAAGATATAACATATCTTTCCTGTATCATGCCTTAGGCGATAAAGGAGAGAAAGGAGACACTGGCGACAAAGGTGAAAAGGGTGATGACGGTGATAAAGGAGAGAAAGGAGACACTGGTGACAAAGGTGAAAAGGGTGATGTAGGTGATAAAGGAGAGAAAGGAGACACTGGTGACAAAGGTGATAAAGGAGAAACAGGTATGTTCAAATACTTTCAGAATTACTGATATTAGGAACACATAAAGGCCAATTCCCTACACAAAAAATGTTAAATTATTAGCTAATTGTTCTTTTTGACGAAGCCAGCGTGGCCTAGTGGTATGGCGCTGGACTCCTGATCGGGAGGCCGGGGTTCGATTCCGGCTCTGGTCGTGCTGGTGCCCTGTCTTTCGAATGAGACAGTAAAAATCGAGGCCCCGTGTCGTGGTGTGCATAGCATGTTAAAGACCCCTCACTGCTTCGGGTGGGTCTGTTGCAAAGGTCAAAATCTGTATGACCCGCATCACGCAGATGCCGTCACCATATACGTGAAATATTTGGGATATGACATTAAACAAAAATCAATCAATCAATCAATCAATCTTATTGACGACTACATTCTATACAAATATGAAATTGGGACCAAACATAACGGTTACATTATTATTGGGAATTAGAATTCCTGGTGTTCAATTACAACTGTACACTGACTTTTTCTAAGATTTGATATTCTTTATTCCAATATACGGCATGGTCTTTGCATGAAAGAAGATTGATTACCCTGGAATTTCCCCCTTCATGTCATTTATCATAGATGAAGATGTGAGACTGTGAAGACACATAGTGGTAAGTCTCTTAATGTGTTTGTTAAACGAAAAAAGGCATAACAAGTCTTTCCTGTATCATGCCATAGGCGATAAAGGAGAGAAAGGAGACACTGGCGACAAAGGTGAAAAGGGTGATGTAGGTGATAAAGGAGAGAAAGGAGACACTGGTGACAAAGGTGAAAAGGGTGATGTAGGTGATAAAGGAGAGAAAGGAGTCACTGGTGACAAAGGTGAAAAGGGGGATCTTGGTGATAAAGGAGAGAAAGGAGACACTGGTGACAAAGGTGAAAAGGGAGATCTCGGTGATAAAGGAGAGAAAGGAGACACTGGTGACAAAGGTGATAAGGGAGAAACAGGTATGTTCAAGTGCTTTCAGAATAACAGACATTTTGACCACATAAAGGCCAATTCACTAAACAAAGGATTTTAAATTATTAGCTAATTGTTCTTTTGGATGACTTCATTCTATACAAACGTCAAATTGGGACCAAACATAACGGTTACATTATTGTTGAGAATTAGAATTCTTGGTGTTCAATTACAACTGTACTCTGACTTTTTCTTAGATATGATGTTCTTGTACATTCCAAAATACGGCATGGACTATGCATGAAAGAAGATTGATTACCCTTGAATTTCCCCCTTCATGTCATTTATGATAGATAAAAATGTAAGACATTGAAGACACATAGTAGTAAGTCTCTTGTTGTATTTGTTAAACGAAGAAAGATATAACATATCTTTCCTGTATCATGCCTTAGGCGATAACGGAGAGAAAGGAGACACTGGCGACAAAGGTGAAAAGGGTGATGACGGTGATAAAGGAGAGAAAGGAGACACTGGTGACAAAGGTGAAAAGGGTGATGTAGGTGACAAAGGAGAGAAAGGAGCAAAGGTGAAAAGGGTGATGTAGGTGATAAAGGAGAGAAAGGAGACACTGGTGACAAAGGTGATAAGGGAGAAACAGGTATGTTCAAATGCTTTCAGAATAACAGAATAATGACCACATAAAGGCCAATTCACTACACAAAGGATTTTAAATTAGTAGGTAATTTTTTTTTTGACGACTACATTTTATACAAATGTAAAATTAAGATAAAACATAAGTGTTACTTTATTATTCGGAATTAGAATTCTTGGTTATTTAAATTATAACTGTACACTGACTTTTTCTAAGATGGGATGTTCTTGTATTCCAATATACGGCATGGTCTTTGCATCAAAGAAGATTGATTACCTTGGAATTTCCCCCTTCATGTCATTTATCATAGATGAAGATGTAAGACTTTGAAGACACATAGTAGTAAGTCTCTTGTTCTATTTGTTAAACGAAGAAAGATATAACATATCTTTCCTGTATCATGCCTTAGGCGATAAAGGAGAGAAAGGAGACACTGGCGACAAAGGTGAAAAGGGTGATGACGGTGATAAAGGAGAGAAAGGAGACACTGGTGACAAAGGTGAAAAGGGGGATCTTGGTGATAAAGGAGAGAAAGGAGTCACTGGTGACAAAGGTGAAAAGGGGGATCTTGGTGATAAAGGAGAAAAAGGAGACACTGGTGACAAAGGTGAAAAGGGAGATCTTGGTGATAAAGGAGAGAAAGGAGACACTGGTGACAAAGGTGATAAGGGAGAAACAGGTATGTTCAAATGCTTTCAGAATAACAGATATTTTGACCACATATAGGCCAATTCACTGCACAAAGGATTTTAAATTATTAGCTAATTATTCTTTTGGATGACTACATTGTATACAAACGTAAAATTGGGACCAAACATAACGGTTACATTATTATTGGGAATTAGAATTCCTGGTGTTCAATTACAATTGTACACTGACTTTTTCTAAGACTTGATGGTCTTTATTCCAATATACGGCATGGTCTTTGCATGAAAGAAGATTGATTACCCTTGAATTTCCCCCTTCATGTCATTTATCATAGATGAAGATGTAAGACTTTGAAGACACATAGTAGTAAGTCTCTTGTTGTATTTGTTAAACGAAGAAAGATATAACATATCTTTCCTGTATCATGCCTTAGGCGATAAAGGAGAGAAAGGAGACACTGGCGACAAAGGTGAAAAGGGTGATGACGGTGATAAAGGAGAGAAAGGAAACACTGGTGACAAAGGTGAAAAGGGTGATGTAGGTGATAAAGGAGAGAAAGGAGACACTGGTGACAAAGGTGATAAAGGAGAAAAAGGTATGTTCAAATACTTTCAGAATTACTGATATTAGGAACAGATAAAGGCCAATTCCCTACACAAAGGATGTTAAATTATTAGCTAATTGTTCTTTTTGACGAAGCCGGCGTGGCCTAGTGGTATGGCGCTGGACTCCTGATCGGGAGGCCGGGGTTCGATTCCGGCTCTGGTCGTGCTGGTGCCCTGTCTTTCGAATGAGACAGTAAAAATCGAGTCACCTTTTCGTGCTATGCATAGCATGTTAAAGACCCCTCACTGCTTCGGGTGGGTCCGTTGCAAAGGTCAAAATTTGTATGCCCCGCATCACGCAGATGCCGTCACCATATACGTGAAATATTCGGGATATAACATTAAACAAAAATCAATCAATCAATCAATCTTATTGACGACTACATTCTATACAAATATAAAATTGGGACCAAACATAACGGTTACATTATTATTGGGAATTAGAAATCTTGGTGTTCAATTACAACTGTACACTGACTTTTTCTAAGATTTGATGTTCTTGATTCCAATATACGGCATCGTCTTTGCATCAAAGAAGATTGGTTACCCTGGAATTTCCCCCTTCATGTCATTTATCATAGATGAAGATGTGAGACTGTGAAGACACATAGTGGTAAGTCTCTTAATGTGTTTGTTAAACGAAGAAAGGCATAACAAGTCTTTCCTGTATCATGCCTTAGGCGATAAAGGAGAGAAAGGAGACACTGGCGACAAAGGTGAAAAGGGTGATGACGGTGATAAAGGAGAGAAAGGAGACACTGGTGACAAAGGTGAAAAGGGGGATCTTGGTGATAAAGGAGAGAAAGGAGACACTGGTGACAAAGGTGAAAAGGGAGATCTTGGTGATAAAGGAGAGAAAGGAGACACTGGTGACAAAGGTGATAAGGGAGAAACAGGTATGTTCAAATGCTTTCAGAATAACAGACATTTTGACCACATAAAGGCCAATTCACTAAACAAAGGATTTTAAATTATTAGCTAATTGTTCTTTTGGATGACTTCATTCTATACAAACGTAAAATTGGGACCAAACATAACGGTTACATTATTGTTGAGAATTAGAATTCTTGGTGTTAAATTACAACTGTAGATTGACTTTTTCTAAGATGTGATGTTCTTGCATTCCAATATACGGCATGGACTATGCATGAAAGAAGATTGATTACCGTTGAATTTCCCCCTTCATGTCATTTATATTAGATAAAGATGTGAGACTTTAAAGACACATAGTGGTAAGTCTCTTGCTGTGTTTTTAAACGAAGAAAAATATAACATATCTTTCCTGTATCATACCTTAGGCGATAAAGGAGAGAAAGGAGACACTGGCGACAAAGGTGAAAAGGGTGATGTAGGTGATAAAGGAGAGAAAGGAGACACTGGTGACAAAGGTGAAAAGGGTGATGTAGGTGATAAAGGAGAGAAAGGAGACACTGGTGACAAAGGTGAAAAGGGTGATGTAGGTGATAAAGGAGAGAAAGGAGACACTGGTGACAAAGGTGATAAGGGAGAAACAGGTATGTTCAAATGCTTTCAGAATAACAGAATAATGTCCACATAAAGGCCAATTCACTACACAAAGGATTTTAAATTATTAGCTAATTATTCTTTTGGATGACTACATATTATACACATCTAAAATTGGGACCAAACATAACGGTTACATTATTGTTGAGAATAAGAATTCTTGTTGTTAAATTACAACTGTACACTGACTTTTTCTTAGATGTGATGTTCTTGTATTCCAATATACGGCATGGACTATGCATGAAAGAAGATTGATTACCCTTGAATTTCCCCCTTCATGTCATTTATGATAGATAAAGATGAAAGACTGTTAAGACAAATAGTAGTAAGTCACTTGTTGTATTTGTTAAACGAAGAAAGATATAACATATCTTTCCTGTATCATGCCTTAGGCGATAAAGGAGAGAAAGGAGACACTGGCGACAAAGGTGAAAAGGGTGATGACGGTGATAAAGGAGAGAAAGGAGACACTGGTGACAAAGGTGAAAAGGGTGATGTAGGTGATAAAGGAGAGAAAGGAGACACTGGTGACAAAGGTGATAAAGGAGAAACAGGTATGTTCAAATGCTTTCAGAATAACAGACATTTTGACCACATAAAGGCCAATTCACTACACAAAGGATTTTAAATTATTAGCTAATTATTCTTTTGGATGACTACATTCTATACAAATGTAAAATTGGGACCAAACATAACGGTTACATTATTGTTGAGAATTAGAATTCTTGTTGTTAAATTACAACTGTACACTGACTTTTTCTTAGATGTGATGTTCTTGAATTCCAAAATACGGCATGGACTATGCATGAAAGAAGATTGATTACCCTGGAATTTCCCCCTTCATGTCATTTATCATAGATGAAGATGTGAGACTTTGAAGACACATAGTAGTAAGTCTCTTGTTGTATTTGTTAAACGAAGAAAGATATAACATATCTTTCCTGTATCATGCCTTAGGCGATAAAGGAGAGAAAGGAGACACTGGCGACAAAGGTGAAAAGGGTGATGACGGTGATAAAGGAGAGAAAGGAGACACTGGTGACAAAGGTGAAAAGGGTGATGTAGGTGATAAAGGAGAGAAAGGAGACACTGGTGACAAAGGTGAAAAGGGTGATGTAGGTGATAAAGGAGAGAAAGGAGACACTGGTGACAAAGGTGATAAGGGAGAAACAGGTATGTTCAAATGCTTTCAGAATAACAGAATAATGACCACATAAAGGCCAATTCACTACACAAAGGATTTTAAATTATTAGCTAATTATTCTTTTGGATGACTACAATCTATACAAATGTAAAATTGGGACCAAACATAACGGTTACATTATTATTGGGAATTAGAATTCTTGGTGTTCAATTACAACTGTACACTGACTTTTTCTAAGATTTGATGTTCTTTATTCCAATATACGGCATGGTCTATGCATGAAAGAAGATTGATTACCCTGGAATTTCCCCCTTCATGTCATTTATCATAGATGAAGATGTGAGACTGTGAAGACACATAGTGGTAAGTCTCTTAATGTGTTTGTTAAACGAAGAAAGGCATAACAAGTCTTTCCTGTATCATGCCTTAGGCGATAAAGGAGAGAAAGGAGACACTGGCGACAAAGGTGAAAAGGGTGATGACGGTGATAAAGGAGAGAAAGGAGACACTGGTGACAAAGGTGAAAAGGGGGATCTTGGTGATAAAGGAGAGAAAGGAGGACACTGGTGACAAAGGTGAAAAGGGAGATCTTGGTGATAAAGGAGAGAAAGGAGACACTGGTGACAAAGGTGATAAGGGAGAAACAGGTATGTTCAAATGCTTTCAGAATAACAGACATTTTGACCACATATAGGCCAATTCACTACACAAAGGATTTTAAATTATTAGCTAATTATTCTTTTGGATGACTACATTCTATACAAACGTAAAATTGGGACCAAACATAACGGTTACATTATTATTGAGAATTAGAATTCTTGGTGTTCAATTACAACTGTAGATTGACTTTTTCTAAGATGTGATGTTCTTGCATTCCAATATACGGCATGGACTATGCATGAAAGAAGATTGATTACCGTTGAATTTCCCCCTTCATGTCATTTATGATAGATGAAGATGTAAGACTTTGAAGACACATAGTAGTAAGTCTCTTGTTGTATTTGTTAAACGAAGAAAGATATAACATATCTTTCCTGTATCATGCCTTAGGCGATAAAGGAGAGAAAGGAGACACTGGCGACAAAGGTGAAAAGGGTGATGACGGTGATAAAGGAGAGAAAGGAGAAACTGGTGACAAAGGTGAAAAGGGTGATGTAGGTGATAAAGGAGAGAAAGGAGACACTGGTGACAAAGGTGATAAAGGAGCAACAGGTATGTTCAAATACTTTCAGAATTACTGATATTAGGAACACATAAAGGCCAATTCCCTACACAAAGGATGTTAAATTATTAGCTAATTGTTCTTTTTGACGAAGCCGGCGTGGCCTAGTGGTATGGCGCTGGACTCCTGATCGGGAGGCCGGGGTTCGATTCCGGCTCTGGTCGTGCTGGTGCCCTGTCTTTCGAATGAGACAGTAAAAATCGAAGCCCCGTGTCGTGGTGTGCATAGCATGTTAGTCCCCTCACTGCTTCGGGTGGGTCCGTTGCAAAGGTCAAAATTTGTATGCCCCACATCACGCAGATGCCGTCACCATATACGTGAAATATTCGGGATATGACATTAAACAAAAATCAATCAATCAATCAATCAATCAATCTTATTGACGACTACATTCTATACAAATATGAAATTGGGACCAAACATAACGGTTACATTATTATTGGGAATTAGAATTCCTGGTGTTCAATTACAACTGTACACTGACTTTTTCTAAGATTTGATGTTCTTTATTCCAATATACGGCATGGTCTTTGCATGAAAGAAGATTGATTACCCTTGAATTTCCCCCTTCATGTTATTTATCATAGATGAAGATGTGAGACTTTGAAGACACATAGTGGTAAGTCTCTTAATGTGTTTGTTAAACGAAGAAAGGCATAACAAGTCTTTCCTGTATCATGCCTTAGGCGATAAAGGAGAGAAAGGAGACACTGGCGACAAAGGTGAAAAGGGTGATGACGGTGATAAAGGAGAGAAAGGAGACACTGGTGACAAAGGTGAAAAGGGAGATCTCGGTGATAAAGGAGAGAAAGGAGACACTGGTGACAAAGGTGATAAGGGAGAAACAGGTATGTTCAAATTCTTTCAGAATAACATATATTTTGACCACATAAAGGCCAATTCACTAAACAAAGGATTTTAAATTATTAGCTAATTGTTCTTTTGGATGACTTCATTCTATACAAACGTAAAATTGGGACCAAACATAACGGTTACATTATTGTTGAAGATTAGAATTCTTGGTGTTCAATTACAACTGTAGATTGACTTTTTCTAAGATGTGATGTTATTACATTCCAATATACGGCATGGACTATGCATGAAAGAAGATTGATTACCGTTGAATTTCCCCCTTCATGTCATTTATATTAGATAAAGATGTGAGACTTTAAAGACACATAGTGGTAAGTCTCTTGCTGTGTTTTTAAACGAAGAAAAATATAACATATCTTTCCTGTATCATACCTTAGGCGATAAAGGAGAGAAAGGAGACACTGGCGACAAAGGTGAAAAGGGTGATGTAGGTGATAAAGGAGAGAAAGGAGACACTGGTGACAAAGGTGAAAAGGGTGATGTAGGTGATAAAGGAGAGAAAGGAGACACTGGTGACAAAGGTGAAAAGGGTGATGTAGGTGATAAAGGAGAGAAAGGAGACACTGGCGACAAAGGTGAAAAGGGTGATATAGGTGATAAAGGAGAGAAAGGAGACACTGGTGACAAAGGTGAAAAGGGTGATGTAGGTGATAAAGGAGAGAAAGGAGACACTGGTGACAAAGGTGATAAGGGAGAAACAGGTATGTTCAAATGCTTTCAGAATAACAGAATAATGACCACATAAAGGCCAATTCACTACACAAAGGATTTTAAATTATTAGCTAATTATTCTTTTGGATGACTACAATCTATACAAATGTAAAATTCGGACCAAACATAACGGTTACATTATTATTGGGAATTAGAATTCTTGGTGTTCAATTACAACTGTACACTGACTTTTTCTAAGATTTGATGTTCTTTATTCCAATATACGGCATGGTCTTTGCATGAAAGAAGATTGATTACCCTGGAATTTCCCCCTTCATGTCATTTATCATAGATGAAGATGTGAGACTGTGAAGACACATAGTGGTAAGTCTCTTAATGTGTTTGTTAAACGAAGAAAGGCATAACAAGTCTTTCCTGTATCATGCCTTAGGCGATAAAGGAGAGAAAGGAGACACTGGCGACAAAGGTGAAAAGGGTGATGACGGTGATAAAGGAGAGAAAGGAGACACTGGTGACAAAGGTGAAAAGGGGGATCTTGGTGATAAAGGAGAGAAAGGAGTCACTGGTGACAAAGGTGAAAAGGGGATCTTGGTGATAAAGGAGAAAAAGGAGACACTGGTGACAAAGGTGAAAAGGGAGATCTTGGTGATAAAGGAGAGAAAGGAGACACTGGTGACAAAGGTGATAAGGGAGAAACAGGTATGTTCAAATGCTTTCAGAATAACAGACATTTTGACCACATATAGGCCAATTCACTACACAAAGGATTTTAAATTATTAGCTAATTATTCTTTTGGATGACTACATTCTATACAAACGTAAAATTGGGACCAAACATAACGGTTACATTATTGTTGAGAATTAGAATTCTTGGTGTTCAATTACAACTGTAGATTGACTTTTTCTAAGATGTGATGTTCTTGCATTCCAATATACGGCATGGACTATGCATGAAAGAAGATTGATTACCGTTGAATTTCCCCCTTCATGTCATTTATGATAGATAAAAATGTAAGACTTTGAAGACACATAGTAGTAAGTCTCTTGTTGTATTTGTTAAACGAAGAAAGATATAACATATCTTTCCTGTATCATGCCTTAGGCGATAAAGGAGAGAAAGGAGACACTGGCGACAAAGGTGAAAAGGGTGATGACGGTGATAAAGGAGAGAAAGGAGACACTGGTGACAAAGGTGAAAAGGGTGATGTAGGTGATAAAGGAGAGAAAGGAGACACTGGTGACAAAGGTGATAAAGGAGCAACAGGTATGTTCAAATACTTTCAGAATTACTGATATTAGGAACACATAAAGGCCAATTCCCTACACAAAGGATGTTAAATTATTAGCTAATTGTTCTTTTTGACGAAGCCGGCGTGGCCTAGTGGTATGGCGCTGGACTCCTGATCGGGAGGTCGGGGTTCGATTCCGGCTCTGGTCGTGCTGGTGCCCTGTCTTTCGAATGAGACAGTAAAAATCGAAGCCCCGTGTCGTGGTGTGCATAGCATGTTAGTCCCCTCACTGCTTCGGGTGGGTCCGTTGCAAAGGTCAAAATTTGTATGCCCCACATCACGCAGATGCCGTCACCATATACGTGAAATATTCGGGATATGACATTAAACAAAAATCAATCAATCAATCAATCAATCAATCTTATTGACGACTACATTCTATACAAATATGAAATTGGGACCAAACATAACGGTTACATTATTATTGGGAATTAGAATTCCTGGTGTTCAATTACAACTGTACACTGACTTTTTCTAAGATTTGATGGTCTTTATTCCAATATACGGCATAGTCTTTGCATGAAAGAATATTGATTACCCTTGAATTTCCCCCTTCATGTTATTTATCATAGATGAAGATGTGAGACTTTGAAGACAAATAGAGGTAAGTCTTAATGTGTTTGTTAAACGAAGAAAGGCATAACAAGTCTTTCCTGTATCATGCCTTAGGCGATAAAGGAGAGAAAGGAGACACTGGCGACAAAGGTGAAAAGGGTGATGACGGTGATAAAGGAGAGAAAGGAGACACTGGTGACAAAGGTGAAAAGGGGGATCTTGGTGATAAAGGAGAGAAAGGAGTCACTGGTGACAAAGGTGAAAAGGGGGATCTTGGTGATAAAGGAGAGAAAGGAGACACTGGTGACAAAGGTGAAAAGGGAGATCTCGGTGATAAAGGAGAGAAAGGAGACACTGGTGACAAAGGTGATAAGGGAGAAACAGGTATGTTCAAATTCTTTCAGAATAACATATATTTTGACCACATAAAGGCCAATTCACTAAACAAAGGATTTTAAATTATTAGCTAATTGTTCTTTTGGATGACTTCATTCTATACAAACGTAAAATTGGGACCAAACATAACGGTTACATTATTGTTGAAGATTAGAATTTTTGGTGTTCAATTACAACTGTACACTGACTTTTTCTAAGATGTGATGTTATTACATTCCAACATACGGCATGGACTATGCATGAAAGAAGTTTGATTACCGTTGAATTTCCCCCTTCATGTCATTTATATTAGATAAAGATGTGAGACTTTAAAAACACATAGTGGTAAGTCTCTTGCTGTGTTTTTAAACGAAGAAAAATATAACATATCTTTCCTGTATCATACCTTAGGCGATAAAGGAGAGAAAGGAGACACTGGCGACAAAGGTGAAAAGGGTGATGTAGGTGATAAAGGAGAGAAAGGAGACACTGGTGACAAAGGTGAAAAGGGTGATGTAGGTGATAAAGGAGAGAAAGGAGACACTGGTGACAAAGGTGAAAAGGGTGTTGTAGGTGATAAAGGAGAGAAAGGAGACACTGGTGACAAAGGTGACAAAGGAGAAAGAGGTATGTTAAAATACTTTCAGAATTAGTGATATTAGGAACACATAAAGGCCAATTCCCTACACAAAGTATGTTAAATTATTAGCTAACTGTTCTTTTTGACGAAGCCGGCGTGGCTTAGTGGTATCGCGCTGGACTCCTGATCGGGAGGCCGGGGTTCGATTCCGGCTCTGGTCGTGCTGGTGCCCTGTCTTTCGAATGAGACAGTAAAAATCGAGGCACCGTGTCGTGGTATGCATAGCATGTTAAAGACCCCTCACTGCTTCGGGTGGGTCCGTTGCAAAGGTCAAAACTTGTATGCCCCGCATCACGCAGACGCCATCACCATATACGTGAAATATTCGGGATATGACATTAAACAAAAATCAATCAATCAATCAATCTTATTGACGACTACATTCTATACAAATATGAAATTGGGACCAAACATAACGGTTACATTATTATTGGGAATTAGAATTCCTGGTGTTCAATTACAACTGTACACTGACTTTTTCTAAGATTTGATATTCTTTATTCCAATATACGGCATAGTCTTTGCATGAAAGAATATTGATTACCCTTGAATTTCCCCCTTCATGTTATTTATCATAGATGAAGATGTGAGACTTTGAAGACACATAGTGGTAAGTCTTAATGTGTTTGTTAAACGAAGAAAGGCATAACAAGTCTTTCCTGTATCATGCCATAGGCGATAAAGGAGAGAAAGGAGACACTGGCGACAAAGGTGAAAAGGGTGATGACGGTGATAAAGGAGAGAAAGGAGACACTGGTGACAAAGGTGAAAAGGGAGATCTCGGTGATAAAGGAGAGAAAGGAGACACTGGTGACAAAGGTGATAAGGGAGAAACAGGTATGTTCAAATTCTTTCAGAATAACATATATTTTGACCACATAAAGGCCAATTCACTAAACAAAGGATTTTAAATTATTAGCTAATTGTTCTTTTGGATGACTTCATTCTATACAAACGTAAAATTGGGACCAAACATAACGGTTACATTATTGTTGAAGATTAGAATTCTTGGTGTTCAATTACAACTGTACACTGACTTTTTCTAAGATGTGATGTTATTACATTCCAACATACGGCATGGACTATGCATGAAAGAAGATTGATTACCGTTGAATTTCCCCCTTCATGTCATTTATATTAGATAAAGATGTGAGACTTTAAAGACACATAGTGGTAAGTCTCTTGCTGTGTTTTTAAACGAAGAAAAATATAACATATCTTTCCTGTATCATACCTTAGGCGATAAAGGAGAGAAAGGAGACACTGGCGACAAAGGTGAAAAGGGTGATGTAGGTGATAAAGGAGAGAAAGGAGACACTGGTGACAAAGGTGAAAAGGGTGATGTAGGTGATAAAGGAGAGAAAGGAGACACTGGTGACAAAGGTGAAAAGGGTGATGTAGGTGATAAAGGAGAGAAAGGAGACACTGGCGACAAAGGTGAAAAGGGTGATATAGGTGATAAAGGAGAGAAAGGAGACACTGGTGACAAAGGTGAAAAGGGTGATGTAGGTGATAAAGGAGAGAAAGGAGACACTGGTGACAAAGGTGATAAGGGAGAAACAGGTATGTTCAAATGCTTTCAGAATAACAGAATAATGACCACATAAAGGCCAATTCACTACACAAAGGATTTTAAATTATTAGCTAATTATTCTTTTGGATGACTACAATCTATACAAATGTAAAATTCGGACCAAACATAACGGTTACATTATTATTGGGAATTAGAATTCTTGGTGTTCAATTACAACTGTACACTGACTTTTTCTAAGATTTGATGTTCTTTATTCCAATATACGGCATGGTCTTTGCATGAAAGAAGATTGATTACCCTGGAATTTCCCCCTTCATGTCATTTATCATAGATGAAGATGTGAGACTGTGAAGACACATAGTGGTAAGTCTCTTAATGTGTTTGTTAAACGAAGAAAGGCATAACAAGTCTTTCCTGTATCATGCCTTAGGCGATAAAGGAGAGAAAGGAGACACTGGCGACAAAGGTGAAAAGGGTGATGACGGTGATAAAGGAGAGAAAGGAGACACTGGTGACAAAGGTGAAAAGGGGGATCTTGGTGATAAAGGAGAGAAAGGAGTCACTGGTGACAAAGGTGAAAAGGGGGATCTTGGTGATAAAGGAGAAAAAGGAGACACTGGTGACAAAGGTGAAAAGGGAGAAACAGGTATGTTCAAATGCTTTCAGAATAACAGACATTTTGACCACATAAAGGCCAATTCACTACACAAAGGATTTTAAATTATTAGCTAATTATTCTTTTGGATGACTACATTCTATACAAACGTAAAATTGGGACCAAACATAACGGTTACATTATTGTTGAGAAGTAGAATTCTTGGTGTTCAATTACAACTGTACACTGACTTTTTCTAAGATGTGATGTTATTACATTCCAATATACGGCATGGACTATGCATGAAAGAAGATTGATTACCGTTGAATTTCCCCCTTCATGTCATTTATGATAGATAAAAATGTAAGACTTTGAAGACACATAGTAGTAAGTCTCTTGTTGTATTTGTTAAACGAAGAAAGATATAACATATCTTTCCTGTATCATGCCTTAGGCGATAAAGGAGAGAAAGGAGACACTGGCGACAAAGGTGAAAAGGGTGATGACGGTGATAAAGGAGAGAAAGGAGAAACTGGTGACAAAGGTGAAAAGGGTGATGTAGGTGATAAAGGAGAGAAAGGAGACACTGGTGACAAAGGTGATAAAGGAGCAACAGGTATGTTCAAATACTTTCAGAATTACTGATATTAGGAACACATAAAGGCCAATTCCCTACACAAAGGATGTTAAATTATTAGCTAATTGTTCTTTTTGACGAAGCCGGCGTGGCCTAGTGGTATGGCACTGGACTCCTGATCGGGTGGCCGGGGTTCGATTCCGGCTCTGGTCGTGCTGGTGCCCTGTCTTTCGAATGAGACAGTAAAAATCGAATCCCCGTGTCGTGGTGTGCATAGCATGTTAGTCCCCTCACTGCTTCGGGTGGGTCCGTTGCAAAGGTCAAAATTTGTATGCCCCACATCACGCAGATGCCGTCACCATATACGTGAAATATTCGGGATATGACATTAAACAAAAATCAATCAATCAATCAATCTTATTGACGACTACATTCTATACAAATATGAAATTGGGACCAAACATAACGGTTACATTATTATTGGGAATTAGAATTCCTGGTGTTCAATTACAACTGTACACTGACTTTTTCTAAGATTTGATGGTCTTTATTCCAATATACGGCATGGTCTTTGCATGAAAGAAGATTCATTACCCTTGAATTTCCCCCTTCATGTTATTTATCATAGATGAAGATGTGAGACTTTGAAGACACATAGTGGTAAGTCTTAATGTGTTTGTTAAACGAAGAAAGGCATAACAAGTCTTTCCTGTATCATGCCTTAGGCGATAAAGGAGAGAAAGGAGACACTGGCGACAAAGGTGAAAAGGGTGATGACGGTGATAAAGGAGAGAAAGGAGACACTGGTGACAAAGGTGAAAAGGGGGATCTTGGTGATAAAGGAGAGAAAGGAGACACTGGTGACAAAGGTGAAAAGGGAGATCTCGGTGATAAAGGAGAGAAAGGAGACACTGGTGACAAAGGTGATAAGGGAGAAACAGGTATGTTCAAATTCTTTCAGAATAACATATATTTTGACCACATAAAGGCCAATTCACTAAACAAAGGATTTTAAATTATTAGCTAATTGTTCTTTTGGATGACTTCATTCTATACAAACGTAAAATTGGGACCAAACATAACGGTTACATTATTGTTGAAGATTAGAATTCTTGGTGTTCAATTACAACTGTACACTGACTTTTTCTAAGATGTGATGTTATTACATTCCAACATACGGCATGGACTATGCATGAAAGAAGATTGATTACCGTTGAATTTCCCCCTTCATGTCATTTATATTAGATAAAGATGTGAGACTTTAAAGACACATAGTGGTAAGTCTCTTGCTGTGTTTTTTAAACGAAGAAAAATATAACATATCTTTCCTGTATCATACCTTAGGCGATAAAGGAGAGAAAGGAGACACTGGCGACAAAGGTGAAAAGGGTGATGTAGGTGATAAAGGAGAGAAAGGAGACACTGGTGACAAAGGTGAAAAGGGTGATGTAGGTGATAAAGGAGAGAAAGGAGACACTGGTGACAAAGGTGAAAAGGGTGATGTAGGTGATAAAGGAGAGAAAGGAGACACTGGCGACAAAGGTGAAAAGGGTGATATAGGTGATAAAGGAGAGAAAGGAGACACTGGTGACAAAGGTGAAAAGGGTGATGTAGGTGATAAAGGAGAGAAAGGAGACACTGGTGACAAAGGTGATAAGGGAGAAACAGGTATGTTCAAATGCTTTCAGAATAACAGAATAATGACCACATAAAGGCCAATTCACTACACAAAGGATTTTAAATTATTAGCTAATTATTCTTTTGGATGACTACAATCTATACAAATGTAAAATTCGGACCAAACATAACGGTTACATTATTATTGGGAATTAGAATTCTTGGTGTTCAATTACAACTGTACACTGACTTTTTCTAAGATTTGATGTTCTTTATTCCAATATACGGCATGGTCTTTGCATGAAAGAAGATTGATTACCCTGGAATTTCCCCCTTCATGTCATTTATCATAGATGAAGATGTGAGACTGTGAAGACACATAGTGGTAAGTCTCTTAATGTGTTTGTTAAACGAAGAAAGGCATAACAAGTCTTTCCTGTATCATGCCTTAGGCGATAAAGGAGAGAAAGGAGACACTGGCGACAAAGGTGAAAAGGGTGATGACGGTGATAAAGGAGAGAAAGGAGACACTGGTGACAAAGGTGAAAAGGGGGATCTTGGTGATAAAGGAGAGAAAGGAGTCACTGGTGACAAAGGTGAAAAGGGGGATCTTGGTGATAAAGGAGAAAAAGGAGACACTGGTGACAAAGGTGAAAAGGGAGATCTTGGTGATAAAGGAGAGAAAGGAGACACTGGTGACAAAGGTGATAAGGGAGAAACAGGTATGTTCAAATGCTTTCAGAATAACAGACATTTTGACCACATAAAGGCCAATTCACTACAGAAAGGATTTTAAATTATTAGCTAATTATTCTTTTGGATGACTACATTCTATACAAACGTAAAATTGGGACCAAACATAACGGTTACATTATTGTTGAGAATTAGAATTCTTGGTGTTCAATTACAACTGTAGATTGACTTTTTCTAAGATGTGATGTTCTTGCATTCCAATATACGGCATGGACTATGCATGAAAGAAGATTGATTACCGTTGAATTTCCCCCTTCATGTCATTTATGATAGATAAAAATGTAAGACTTTGAAGACACATAGTAGTAAGTCTCTTGTTGTATTTGTTAAACGAAGAAAGATATAACATATCTTTCCTGTATCATGCCTTAGGCGATAAAGGAGAGAAAGGAGACACTGGCGACAAAGGTGAAAAGGGTGATGACGGTGATAAAGGAGAGAAAGGAGAAACTGGTGACAAAGGTGAAAAGGGTGATGTAGGTGATAAAGGAGAGAAAGGAGACACTGGTGACAAAGGTGATAAAGGAGCAACAGGTATGTTCAAATACTTTCAGAATTACTGATATTAGGAACACATAAAGGCCAATTCCCTACACAAAGGATGTTAAATTATTAGCTAATTGTTCTTTTTGACGAAGCCGGCGTGGCCTAGTGGTATGGCACTGGACTCCTGATCGGGTGGCCGGGGTTCGATTCCGGCTCTGGTCGTGCTGGTGCCCTGTCTTTCGAATGAGACAGTAAAAATCGAATCCCCGTGTCGTGGTGTGCATAGCATGTTAGTCCCCTCACTGCTTCGGGTGGGTCCGTTGCAAAGGTCAAAATTTGTATGCCCCACATCACGCAGATGCCGTCACCATATACGTGAAATATTCGGGATATGACATTAAACAAAAATCAATCAATCAATCAATCAATCAATCTTATTGACGACTACATTCTATACAAATATGAAATTGGGACCAAACATAACGGTTACATTATTATTGGGAATTAGAATTCCTGGTGTTCAATTACAACTGTACACTGACTTTTTCTAAGATTTGATATTCTTTATTCCAATATACGGCATAGTCTTTGCATGAAAGAATATTGATTACCCTTGAATTTCCCCTTCATGTTATTTATCATAGATGAAGATGTGAGACTTTGAAGACACATAGTGGTAAGTCTTAATGTGTTTGTTAAACGAAGAAAGGCATAACAAGTCTTTCCTGTATCATGCCTTAGGCGATAAAGGAGAGAAAGGAGACACTGGCGACAAAGGTGAAAAGGGTGATGACGGTGATAAAGGAGAGAAAGGAGACACTGGTGACAAAGGTGAAAAGGGGGATCTTGGTGATAAAGGAGAGAAAGGAGTCACTGGTGACAAAGGTGAAAAGGGGGATCTTGGTGATAAAGGAGAGAAAGGAGACACTGGTGACAAAGGTGAAAAGGGAGATCTCGGTGATAAAGGAGAGAAAGGAGACACTGGTGACAAAGGTGATAAGGGAGAAACAGGTATGTTCAAATTCTTTCAGAATAACATATATTTTGACCACATAAAGGCCAATTCACTAAACAAAGGATTTTAAATTATTAGCTAATTGTTCTTTTGGATGACTTCATTCTCTACAAACGTAAAATTCGGACCAAACATAACGGTTACATTATTGTTGAAGATTAGAATTTTTGGTGTTCAATTACAACTGTACACTGACTTTTTCTAGGATGTGATGTTATTACATTCCAACATACGGCATGGACTATGCATGAAAGAAGATTGATTACCGTTGAATTTCCCCCTTCATGTCATTTATATTAGATAAAGATGTGAGACTTTAAAAACACATAGTGGTAAGTCTCTTGCTGTGTTTTTAAACGAAGAAAAATATAACATATCTTTCCTGTATCATACCTTAGGCGATAAAGGAGAGAAAGGAGACACTGGCGACAAAGGTGAAAAGGGTGATGTAGGTGATAAAGGAGAGAAAGGAGACACTGGTGACAAAGGTGAAAAGGGTGATATAGGTGATAAAGGAGAGAAAGGAGACACTGGTGACAAAGGTGAAAAGGGTGATGTAGGTGATAAAGGAGAGAAAGGAGACACTGGCGACAAAGGTGAAAAGGGTGATGTAGGTGATAAAGGAGAGAAAGGAGACACTGGTGACAAAGGTGACAAAGGAGAAACAGGTATGTTCAAATACTTTCAGAATTAGTGATATTAGGAACACATAAAGGCCAATTCCCTACACAAAGTATGTTAAATTATTAGCTAACTGTTCTTTTTGACGAAGCCGGCGTGGCTTAGTGGTATCGCGCTGGACTCCTGATCGGGAGGCCGGGGTTCGATTCCGGCTCTGGTCGTGCTGGTGCCCTGTCTTTCGAATGAGACAGTAAAAATCGAGGCACCGTGTCGTGGTATGCATAGCATGTTAAAGACCCCTCACTGCTTCGGGTGGGTCCGTTGCAAAGGTCAAAACTTGTATGCCCCGCATCACGCAGATGCCATCACCATATACGTGAAATATTCGGGATATGACATTAAACAAAAATCAATCAATCAATCAATCTTATTGACGACTACATTCTATACAAATATGAAATTGGGACCAAACATAACGGTTACATTATTATTGGGAATTAGAATTCCTGGTTTTCAATTACAACTGTACACTGACTTTTTCTAAGATTTGATGTTCTTTATTCCAATATACGACATGGTCTTTGCATGAAAGAAGATTGATTACCCTTGAATTTCCCCCTTCATGTCATTTATCATAGATGAAGATATGAGACTTTGAAGACACATAGTGGTAAGTCTCTTAATGTGTTTGTTAAACGAAGAAAGGCATAACAAGTCTTTCCTGTATCATGCCATAGGCGATAAAGGAGAGAAAGGAGACACTGGCGACAAAGGTGAAAAGGGTGATGTAGGCGATAAAGGAGAGAAAGGAGACACTGGTGACAAAGGTGAAAAGGGGGATCTTGGTGATAAAGGAGAGAAAGGAGTCACTGGTGACAAAGGTGAAAAGGGGGATCTTGGTGATAAAGGAGAGAAAGGAGACACTGGTGACAAAGGTGAAAAGGGGGATCTTGGTGATAAAGGAGAGAAAGGAGACACTGGTGACAAAGGTGAAAAGGGAGAAACAGGTATGTTCAAATGCTTTCAGAATAACAGACATTTTGACCACATAAAGGCCAATTCACTAAACAAAGGATTTTAAATTATTAGCTAATTGTTCTTTTGGATGACTTCATTCTATACAAACGTAAAATTGGGACCAAACATAACGGTTACATTATTGTTGAGAATTAGAATTCTTGGTGTTAAATTACAACTTTTTACTGACTTTTTAGCTCACCTGAGCCAAAGGCTCAAGTGAGCTGTTGTGATCAATCACCGTCCGTCGTCCCTCGACCGTCGTCTGTCGTCCGTCGTCCGTCGTTAACTTTTCACATTTCGGACTTCTTCTCCAGATCCACTGAACAGAATTTGTTGAAACTTGATAAGCATGTAGTACTCATGGTCCCCTACAAGTGTTGTTGTTTTTCGTCCGGATTCATCAACAGGTGGCGCCACCACAGGCAAAAGTAGGTCAAAGAGGGTACCCTCCTTTGACAAACTTCTTCTTCAGACCGGGGGCATACAGAGACAAACCGAATGCATAGGAATGATCTAGAGGGATGTGTGAAGAAGTGTTGTTATTTTTGGTTCCGTTCCGAAATCAAATTTTTCACGTTTTTTTGACGTTTTTTGTACTTGGTAGTTTTAATGCAGAAAAGAGGTATTTTTTTCTTTTAGTAAACATTGATGCATTAATTTGGTTTAATTTGATCATTTTGATGGTAAGAAATACTACTGCGAAGAAAATTTTTCAATATTTTATGTTTTGGATTTTTTATGAATTTTTCAAAGACTTTCAAGAAAAAGTGGGGGGGGGGGATAATTGTTGTAAACATTTCACAGTTTGAACTTTTTCTTCGGAACCACTTGCTGGAATTCAATGAACTTGGCATGCATCAAATACTCAAGGTCCCCGACAAATGTGGTCATCTTTGTCAGGATCCATGAACAGGTGGCACCACCACAGACAAAAGTAGGTCACAGAGGGTACCCTCCTTTGAAAAACTTCTTATTCAGATCAGGTGCATACAGCGACAAACCGACTGCATAGGAATGATTTAGAGGCATATGGGAAGAAGTGTTGATATTTTTGGTTCCATTCCGAAATCAAATTTTTGGCGTTTTTTCATTTTTATTTTGGACTTTGTTATTTTAATGCATTAAAGAGTTATAATTTTCTTTTAGTAAACATTGATGCATTCATTTGGTTTCATTTAATCATTTCTATGGTAAGGAATGCTGGTGCGAAGGAATTTTTTCAATATCTCGATTTTTGAATTTTTTATGAATTTTTTAAGACTTCAAAGAAAAGGGGGGGGACAATTTTTCATATCTTCAACTTGATCTACAGAACAACTTGAAGGATTGTGATAAAACTGGGTAGGATGCAAGTACTCATAGTCCTTTTCAAAGGTTTTGTTTTTTGTGCGGATCATCCAAATTGGTGAACAGATAATGCCACCATGTCTAAAAGTAGGTCTCACAATGGTACATATACCACTTGGTAATTGAAATACGGAGAGTAGCGGTTCAAATCCAGCTGTGGTAAAAAAAAAATTATTTTTTTTTACACATCTAAATAAGTTTTTAGATGTTTCTCAACACTCAACATATGAAATTAGGAATTTTACGTTTAAGACTTCCAAAAAAAAAAGGGGGGGGGGGGGGGGGGTTGGCCATTTTTCACATTTTCAACTTTTTCTACAAAACTGTTTGAAGGATTTTAATAAATCTTGGTAGAAATAAGTCACTTATGATCCTCTTCAAATTCGGTTGTTTTCGTCCAGACCTCTTTACAGGTGGCGCCACCATAGTCAAGAGTAGGTCACAAAAGAGTTCCTTCGTTTAACAATATTCTTTTTCATACGGGCTGTATACAGAGACAAACAGAATGCATAGAAATGATCTAGAGGGATGAGTGAAGATGTATTGTCATTTTGGTTCCCTTCCAAACTCAAATTTTAGAATTTTTTTCGACATTTCTTTGGACTTGGTGATTCAATGCAGAAAAAAGTGTCATATTTCCTAGTTAATTGATAATGATGATTTCTTATGGACTATTGTGATCATAATTATGGTAAGGATTGTTACTTTGAAAGAATTTTGTCAATATCTCAATTTTTGGATTTTCTATGAATTTTTTAAGACTTCCAAATGAGGGTGTATAGGAACAATTTAATCACATTTTTCACTTCTGCTGTTATACCACATGAAAGATTTTAATGAAACATGGAGCACATGAAGTACTAAAAGTCCTCTATCAATTTGGTAAATTTCATCCAAATTGGTTAACAGATAATGCCACCATGTCTAAAAAGCAGTTCTCACAATAGTACATATACCACTTGGTAATTGAAATATGGAGAGTAGCGGTTCAAATCCAGCTGTGGTCAAAATTTTTTTTTCATTTCTTTACACATCTAAATAAGTTTTTAGATGTTTCTCAACACTCAACATATGAAATTAGGCAATTTTAAGTTAGATCTGGACAATATTTGAAACAATTGTTGTTCATGACCCAGACTTAAAATCAGTCAACAAAAGGCCCCACCTAAAGAAAATGACTAACTTGTTGCCCTGAATGACTTCTTGCAGAGACAAAGGAAATGCTTAATATCAAAATCACCTGAATGGATGTGCAAAAAGTGTTGTTTTTTATTGTAGCCTGAAATAAAATTTGACATATTTTCAACATCTGTCTTGACTTAGTCACATTAATGCAAAAATAAATGAATTCTTCCTTCATGCATGACTGATAATCTAGGTACTCAGGTGAGCGATATAGGCCCACTTCGGCCTCTTGTTCTAAGATGTGATGTTCTTACATTCCAATATACGGCATGGACTATGCATGAAAGAAGATTGATTACCCTTGAATGTCCCCCTTCATGTCATTTATGATAGATAAAGATGTGAGACTTTAAAGACACATAGTGGTAAGTCTCTTGCTGTGTTTTTTAAACGAAGAAAGATATAACATATCTTTCCTGTATCATACCTTAGGCGATAAAGGAGAGAAAGGAGACACTGGCGACAAAGGTGAAAAGGGTGATGTAGGTGATAAAGGAGAGAAAGGAGACACTGGTGTCAAAGGTGAAAAGGGTGATGTAGGTGATAAAGGAGAGAAAGGAGACACTGGTGACAAAGGTGAAAAGGGTGATGTAGGTGATAAAGGAGAGAAAGGAGACACTGGCGACAAAGGTGAAAAGGGTGATGACGGTGATAAAGGAGAAAAAGGAGACACTGGTGACAAAGGTGAAAAGGGAGAAACAGGTATGTTCAAATGCTTTCAGAATAACAGAATAATGACCACATAAAGGCCAATTCACTACACAAAGGATTTTAAATTATTAGCTAATTATTCTTTTGGATGACTACATTCTATACAAATGTAAAATTGGGACCAAACATAACGGTTACATTATTGTTGAGTATTAGAATTCTTGTTGTTCAATTACAACTGTACACTGACTTTTTCTTAGATGTGATGTTCTTGTATTCCAATATACGCATGGACTATGCATGAAAGAAGATTGATTACCCTTGAATTTCCCCCTTCATGTCATTTATGATAGATAAAAATGTAGGACTTTGAAGACACATAGTAGTAAGTCTCTTGTTGTATTTGTTAAACGAAGAAAGATATAACATATCTTTCCTATATCATGCCTTAGGCGATAAAGGAGAGAAAGGAGACACTGGCGACAAAGGTGAAAAGGGTGATGACGGTGATAAAGGAGAGAAAGGAGACACTGGCGACAAAGGTGAAAAGGGTGATGTAGGTGATAAAGGAGAGAAAGGAGACACTGGTGACAAAGGTGATAAAGGAGAAACAGGTATGTTCAAATACTTTCAGAATTACTGATATTAGGAACACATAATGGCCAATTCCCTACACAAAGGATGTTAAATTATTAGCTAATTGTTCTTTTTGACGAAGCCGGCGTGGCCTAGTGGTATGGCGCTGGACTCCTGATCGGGAGGCCGGGGTTCGATTCCGGCTCTGGTCGTGCTGGTGCCCTGTCTTTCGAATGAGACAGTAAAAATCGAGGCCCCGTTTCGTGGTATGCATAGCATGTTAAAGACCCCTCACTGCTTCGGGTGGGTCCGTTGCAAAGGTCAAAATTTGTATGCCCCGCATCACGCAGATGCCGTCACCATATACGTGAAATATTCGGGATATGACATTAAACAAAAATCAATCAATCAATCAATCTTATTGACGACTACATTCTATAGAAATATAAAATTGGGACCAAACATAACGGTTACATTATTATTGGGAATTAGAATTCTTGCTGTTCAATTACAACTGTACACTGACTTTTTCTAAGATTTGATGTTCTTTATTCCAATATACGGCATGGTCTGTGCATGAAAGAAGATTGATTACCCTGGAATTTCCCCCTTCATGTCATTTATCATAGATGAAGATGTGAGACTGTGAAGACACATAGTGGTTAGTCTTTTAATGTGTTTGTTAAACGAAGAAAGGCATAACAAGTCTTTCCTGTATCATGCCTTAGGCGATAAAGGAGAGAAAGGAGACACTGGCGACAAAGGTGAAAAGGGAGATGACGGTGATACAGGAGGAAAAGGAGACACTGGCGACAAAGGTGAAAAGGGGGATCTTGGTGATAAAGGAGAGAAAGGAGTCACTGGTGACAAAGGTGAAAAGGGGGATCTTGGTGATAAAGGAGAGAAAGGGGACACTGGTGACAAAGGTGAAAAGGGAGATCTCGGTGATAAAGGAGAGAAAGGAGACACTGGTGACAAAGGTGATAAGGGAGAAACAGGTATGTTCAAATGCTTTCAGAATAACAGACATTTTGACCACATAAAGACCAATTCACTAAAGAAAGGACTTTAAATTATTAGCTAATTGTTCTTTTGGATGACTTCATTCTCTACAAACGTAAAATTGGGACCAAACATAACGGTTACATTATTGTGGAGAATTAGAATTGTTGGTGGTAAATTACAACTGTAGATTGACTTTTTCTAAGATGTGATGTTCTTGCATTCCAATATACGGCATGGACTATGCATGAAAGAAGATTGATTACCGTTGAATTTCCCCCTTCATGTCATTTATGATAGATAAAAATGTAAGACTTTGAAGACACATAGTAGTAAGTCTCTTGTTGTATTTGTTAAACGAAGAAAGATATAACATATCTTTCCTGTATCATGCCTTAGGCGATAAAGGAGAGAAAGGAGACACTGGCGACAAAGGTGAAAAGGGTGATGTAGGTGATAAAGGAGAGAAAGGAGACACTGGTGACAAAGGTGATAAAGGAGAAACAGGTATTTTCAAATACTTTCAGAATTACTGATATTAGGAACACATAAAGGCCAATTCCCTACACAAAGGATGCTAAATTATTAGCTAATTGTTCTTTTTGACGAAGCCAGCGTGGCCTAGTGGTATGGTGCTGGACTCCTGATCGGGAGGCCGGGGTTCGATTCCGGCTCTGGTCGTGCTGGTGCCCTGTCTTTCGAATGAGACAGTAAAAATCGAGGTCCCGTATCATGGTGTGCATAGCATTTTAAAGTCCCCACACTGCTTCGGGTGGGTCCGTTGCAAAGGTCAAAATTTGTATGCCCCGCATCACGCAGATGCCGACACCATATACGTGAAATAATCGGGATATGACATTAAACAAAAACAAATCAATCAATCAATCAATCTTATTGACGACTACATTCTATACAAATATGAAATTGGGACCAAACATAA
Organism: Pteria penguin; assembly: GCA_035048485.1. Lineage (NCBI taxonomy): Eukaryota > Metazoa > Mollusca > Bivalvia > Pterioida > Pteriidae > Pteria > Pteria penguin. The sequence continues at coordinate 12,509,651 of CM068580.1, forward strand.
CGGTTACATTATTATTGGGAATTAGAATTCCTGGTGTTCAATTACAACTGTACACTGACTTTTTCTAAGATTTGATGGTCTTTCTTCCAATATACGGCATGGTCTTTGCATGAAAGAAGATTGATTACCCTGGAATTTCCCCCTTCATGTCATTTATCATAGATGAAGATGTGAGACTTTGAAGACACATAGTGGTAAGTCTCTTAATGTGTTTGTTAAACGAAGAAAGGCATAACAAGTCTTTCCTGTATCATGCCTTAGGCGATAAAGGAGAGAAAGGAGACACTGGCGACAAAGGTGAAAAGGGTGATGTAGGTGATAAAGGAGAGAAAGGAGACATTGGTGACAAAGGTGAAAAGGGGGATCTTGGTGATAAAGGAGAGAAAGGAGTCACTGGTGACAAAGGTGAAAAGGGGGATCTTGGTGATAAAGGAGAGAAAGGAGACACTGGTGACAAAGGTGAAAAGGGAGATCTCGGTGATAAAGGAGAGAAAGGAGACACTGGTGACAAAGGTGATAAGGGAGAAACAGGTATGTTCAAATGCTTTCAGAATAACAGACATTTTGACCACATAAAGGCCAATTCACTAAACAAAGGATTTTAAATTATTAGCTAATTGTTCTTTTGGATGACTTCATTCTATACAAACGTCAAATTCGGACCACACATACCGGTTACATTATTGTTGAGAATTAGAATTCTTGGTGTTAAATTACAACTGTAGATTGACTTTTTGTAAGATGTGATGTTCTTACGTTCCAATATACGGCATGGACTATGCATGAAAGAAGATTGATTACCGTTGAATTTCCCCCTTCATGTCATTTATGATAGATAAAAATGTAAGACTTTGAAGACACATAGTAGTAAGTCTCTTGTTGTATTTGTTAAACGAAGAAAGATATAACATATCTTTCCTGTATCATGCCTTATGCGATAAAGGAGAGAAAGGAGACACTGGCGACAAAGGTGAAAAGGGTGATGACGGTGATAAAGGAGATAAAGGAGACACTGGTGACAAAGGTGAAAAGGGTGATGTAGGTGATAAAGGAGAGAAAGGAGACACTGGTGACAAAGGTGATAAAGGAGCAACAGGTATGTTCAAATACTTTCAGAATTACTGATATTAGGAACACATAAAGGCCAATTCCCTACACAAAGGATGTTAAATTATTAGCTAATTGTTCTTTTTGACGAAGCTGGCGTGGCCTAGTGGTATGGCACTGGACTCCTGATCGGAAGACCGGGGTTCGATTCCGGCTCTGGTCGTGCTGGTGCCCTGTCTTTCGAATGAGACAGTAAAAATCGAGGCCCCGTGTCGTGGTATGCATAGCATGTTAAAGACCCCTCACTGCTTCGGGTGGGTCCGTTGCAAAGGTCAAAATTTGTATGCCCCGCATCACGCAGATGCCGTCACCATATACGTGAAATATTCGGAATATGACATTAAACAAAAATTAATCAATCAATCAATCTTATTGACGACTACATTCTATACAAATATGAAATTGGGACCAAACATAACGGTTACATTATTATTGGGAATTAGAATTCCTGGTGTTCAATTACAACTGTACACTGACTTTTTCTAAGATTTGATGGTCTTTATTCCAATATACGGCATGGTCTTTGCATGAAAGAAGATTGATTACCCTGGAATTTCCCCCTTCATGTCATTTATCATAGATGAAGATGTGAGACTTTGAAGACACATAGTGGTAAGTCTCTTAATGTGTTTGTTAAACGAAGAAAGGCATAACAAGTCTTTCCTGTATCATGCCTTAGGCGATAAAGGAGAGAAAGGAGACACTGGCGACAAAGGTGAAAAGGGTGATGACGGTGATAAAGGAGAGAAAGGAGACACTGGTGACAAAGGTGAAAAGGGGGATCTTGGTGATAAAGGAGAGAAAGGAGTCACTGGTGACAAAGGTGAAAAGGGGGATCTTGGTGATAAAGGAGAGAAAGGAGACACTGGTGACAAAGGTGAAAAGGGAGATCTTGGTGATAAAGGAGAGAAAGGAGACACTGGTGACAAAGGTGATAAGGGAGAAACAGGTATGTTCAAATGCTTTCAGAATAACAGAATAATGACCACATAAAGGCCAATTCACTACACAAAGGATTTTAAATTATTAGCTAATTATTCTTTTGGATGACTACATATTATACAAATGTAAAATTCGGACCAAACATAACGGTTACATTATTGTTGAGAATTAGAATTCTTGTTGTTAAATTACAACTGTACACTGACTTTTTCTAAGATGTGATGTTCTTGCATTCCAATATACGGCATGGACTATGCATGAAAGAAGATTGATGACCGTTGAATTTCCCCCTTCATGTCATTTATGATAGATAAAGATGTGAGACTTTAAAGACACATAGTGGTAAGTCTCTTGCTGTGTTTGTTAAATGAAGAAAGATATAAGATATCTTTCCTGTATCATGCCTTAGGCGATAAAGGAGAGAAAGGAGACACTGGCGACAAAGGTGAAAAGGGTGATGTAGGTGATAAAGGAGAGAAAGGAGACACTGGTGACAAAGGTGAAAAGGGTGATGTAGGTGATAAAGGAGAGAAAGGAGACACTGGTGACAAAGGTGAAAAGGGGGATCTTGGTGATAAAGGAGAGAAAGGAGACCCGGGTGACAAAGGTGAAAGTGGTGATAAAGGAACACTAGGAGACAAAGGTGTTACTGGAGATAAAGGTGCTACGGGGGATAAAGGCCAAAGTGGAGATTCATGTATGTAGTTAACTTTTTTTTAAATATCGGCACTATTTTATGAATTATAAATTGTTCCTTTTGCCTCTTTTGACCGTAAGTCATCAAAGTTCAGTATCTTATATGTCCGACCTGCCCCTAAGCTCCCATAGAGTCAAGGATGTGCCATTTTGATTATAGATAAATAAGCGAAATAGCAGCAATATCACTCAATGACATGATGGTTTCCAAACCATAATGGAATTTTCTTTTCATCTGTATCAATTATCATGACACTTGACCCATAGATTCTCCATTAGTCAAGGACTTGAAAGTTGAAAAATAATATCCAAGATCTACATTACGAGTCTTCAATATAATAAAAGTGGTTTCTAGAGTGGATTTTACTTATATGCATAATCCTAAACTTTTCACATGAAGATTGTTCACAAGTCAAGATTAAAATTGGATGTCATAATTTCAAAAATCTAAGTTATAAAATAATTTCCTTTTCGTCTTTAATGAGGAAAGTAATATACTAATACCACATGCAACAGTAAGTATGTCCTATTATTTATTTATCATAAATCATTAAAGTCAAAATCACAGATCATTAACAATTGAAAATATTTCATTGATGATGCTTACTGGTAACTTTTTCAACAACAATTTTCTGTGCCCCTACTGTGAGCCAATTGTGAGTATAATTACCGGACTATTACTGTGTTGTCATTCCACCTATTGTTATGAAACTTCACACAAATTCTCCCCATGAACCGATTTCGGGATCAGAAGATCAAAATCATAGTGAAATATGGTAAGAAATCTTGGGTATGAAAACCTTTTTGCATTTTGCAACACAGTATATTGCATATTTGATGCAACTTCTTATCTTTGGTTTATGGGGCTATTTTTTTTTTTTTTTTTTTTTTTTTGGTCATCAAAATTACTTGTTAAGCATTAATTTTGTGTATTTTAACTAATTTTAGGGTAGTAAATGATTTTTGCAAAGAAAAGGAATTGAAAGTTAGATATATATATATATATATATTTTAATCTTTGCAACTTTCTGTACATTCAATCAATTTTCACGTATAAATTAAAATATAAACTAAGTCCTAACGACAAAATGCATCGAAAAGAAGGAGGCATGGATACGGTCTACATAATTCTGACTCAATGCACGGTATATTTCCTAATGATAACATTAATCATGTTTTGAAGTATAAATTGCAACAAACTGGCAAGAGCTTCTTCATGAACATGTTATAACACAAGACTAGGGATGTTTTGGGAAAAAAATCCCAAAGATTTCTTCATAATTGTCTTGACTTCGTTGTATGACTTTCTTTGTTTACTTTCTGTGTCAAGAACTAATCTCTTCCAGGTCAAGACATAATAATTCCTGTTTTCAAAGGGTCCAAACTTAGATTAAAAAATTACACAAATTTGTCTTAGCTTTACATAACCCATTATCAAAATATTACTTTTCTCTATCAAAATTTTAGCAGTTGGCTATTGTTAATCCAACTTAATTTCGCGAAAATCTGGCTAGAAAGGGCCACCCCCGTCAACTTAAAAATCTTAATGTTAACAGATACAGTTGTACTGGCCAAAGCCTTTACATTATGGTATTTAAAGACATTAGAATTCATGATTTTACAAAAGAATTAATTTTAATTTATAGATTAGTCAAATAATTTTATCGAATGAGAGCCCCTTATACAAGGAAAAAGTAGCCCGCTCTACAAAAGATCTGCAAATCAGATGCGTCATGAGTTGCCAATTTTACCCCAAAGGGGGAGGGGGGGGGGGGGGTGTTCGTGTCCTTCCTGCCTTCATGTCATACGTACTGATAACTCATGCCATACGTACTGATAACTCTATAAACGTTGAGCTTTTTCATTTGTCGGGAATTATTGTTTTATTCCATAATATAACTCTAATAAGAGTCGATTCGCACAATTATGATAATAATTTAAGTATACAGTGATATTGCCTCATACATTATTTAGCCTACTTTCACTTAGTTACTTACAAAATATACAAAAAAGTCTATATAAGGATATAGATTAATTTAGACACACTTTTATAACCTTTAGTAGGAATTGGTTTCGAGATAATTATTCTATATGCATCCACGACGTGGACTGCTTGCCATGAATTTTGTAGCCTACCTGAGTCAAAGGGTTAATCTTGAGGCGTACATAATTGAAACCAAATGAGCTTTAGTCATACCGAGTCGTCCATATCTCATTTTCAACTTCTGCAGAACTGCTTAAAGTATTTTGATGAAATTCTGTGAGAATGAAGAACTCAAGTTCCCCTACAAGATAGCCATAAGAAGTGACCTTATTTTGATGATAGGGCCACAATTCATTGCGTTACGCCAGACTCAGAGACACCACTGGTAGTGTTGTATGTCTCTGACAGCGTAAACTTGCAGTTTTGATAACAGAATGGTCGGTGTAACATTAAAAAGTGACTCCAGTTAAAAACTGACCCGTGGCTCAGTTTTTAACGCTAAATTTGGCCCAAAAGTCGTTGAAAATTGACGCAAGCCGTTAAATTTTGACTCCCCATGGGATCATTTTTCAACGATTTTTAATTCTATGTATAGAATTGAAATACAAGTTTCTATGGAAGTGGGGTGGACAAATGGAATGTCTCTCACCATTCCATCTCATCCCCCCTTCCATATAACCTTTAAGCCGGCGTGGCCTAGTGGTATCGTGCTGGACTCCTAATCGGGAGGCCGGGGTTCGATTCCCGCTCTGGTCATCTGGTCATGCCGGTGTCCTGTCTTTCGAATGAGACAGTAAAAACCTAAGCCCCGTGTCATGGTATGCATGGCACGTTAAAGATCCCTCACTGCTTCGGGTGGGTCCGTTGCAAAGGTCAAATTTGTATGCCCCGCATCAGGCAGATGCCGTCACCATATACGTGAAATATTCGTGGTGTGACGTTAAACAAAAATCAATCAATCAATCCATGTAACCTTTGCCTCTTCGTTTTGTATCGGAGCGAATCGGGCTTCGCAACTGACACATATTGTGCATACAGAAACAAGTTAATATATACAGGGGGAAAGATTTGTGGCATGATTTTAAACTCGAACTGCATTTTTTAAATACTAGTATACTTTTTTTCTCGAGAGAAAATCTATTTACTAGGGATGGGGGATATACTATACTATACTATATCACCTTTTGTTTGTCTTTAAACCATTATGTATATGGTAACTGGATCAAGTTAAGAGCATCCACATCAGAGACATCAGCAGATCCAGAACAGATGCGAGGATCGTAATTATGAGGGTCTGGACTTACGGCCAGCCCCAAGGTCCTTGGATCTCCGAAGAAATACCTGTATAAATAAAGACAAATTAGACAAACATATAAAGCACAAATACACTACAGTTAACACGGCACCCTTTATTTCACTTATATTCGTTCCCCGTCTGGGACTCGAACCCACGACTTATGGTACCGAATCACCTAGCTGTCATGCATCCGACGTCTAACCGACTGAGCTACCCGAGCTCCACAAAAATAGAGATTTAATAGCCAATCATTAGCTAATCGTATTGTCTTTTTCTAACTTTAAATTTTTGTGCTCACTTTCAATAACAAAAATTTGAAGTTAGAAAAAGACAGTATGCATGACAACACGGCCGCGGATAGTGATGGGATTTACCCGACGTAAACGCAGGCGGATCCTCTGAAAGAATACAATCATTGCAACAGAAATAAACATATGATGCGCAAATATAAACAGTAAAACACCCGGGAGTACAATGGACCTTGGATCTCCGAAGAAATACCTGTAGAAAAAAGACAAATTAGACAAACATATAAAGCACAAATACACTACAGTGTTTGCGACTTATTAGCGAAATCATTAATTCAAACACAAAGAACAGCACTAACTCCGCTTGATATAAATCCCGAGAAAATAAGTACAATCCAATAAATATAAAATAAGTTATAACTGCAAAACAAGTTCGATTTACATCGAGTTTGAACATACTTTTACAGGTAATCTAAGGTGCTTTATTCGAACATTACTGGGATTTCTAAAATGACAGATCATACTTAGATACAAACATTGACAATTTACTCCCACCGAAAAGAAAAATCAGAATCACTGACACTGTTGCACTTTTGGTCGGTACTGGACTTTTTGGGTGACGTGTGCTGTTTCCAAATTATCTATTTTTAAAAATCGTCATTATGCATATTGACGAGTATATGTCATCTTTCAGAAAATTTGATAATTTGTGAATGAAGCGAATACATAGTGTTAATGAAAAACAAATTCATAAATATTACGTTAGAAAGCGGAAAATGGAATATATAATGTAGATTGATTGCTTCTTGTTTAACATCACTACAAGATTATTGCACGTATTTGTGGACGTCATCTGCCTGATGCACATCTTAACCATCCAAGGCTGCTGGGAGAAGAGAGAATCGGATTAGAGCCCGGGGCCTTTCGATCATGAGAAGAGACCGCATGATATCAACAGTAACTGGACTTTTGTTCTATAGAATTTATTTAGAAACTATTTTATAGAGATATGACAACACAACATATTTACCATGTAAAAGGTCATACTTGTATCAAGTGTCATAAATGACGAAACAAAATATAAGGGATGAATCTACTACCGTATATTTAATATACATGCATTGATTGTTCCAGATATTTCCTGCACAAAGACATTTTATAAGCTATTAAACTGATTTTTTCTTGACCTTAAAATATTACCCCACTGAGAGTGTACCTAGCTAAGTATATGTATCGCAAAAAGGAGATTTTCTCGACTTGGGAGTCGCCGAAATTTGACCCTACCTCTAATGACCAGTTTTCAAGTTCGTTTTACTTACTATCGGATAATCGAATAGCCACATTATGTTATATACCGGAATTCGAATTCTTTTAAGCTCACTTGAGCCAAAGGGTCAAGTGAGCTATAGTCATAATGAGTCCGTCGTCCGTCCGTCCACTTTTTCACATTTTCGACTTCTTCTCTGGAATTGCATTGCCGATTTGGATCAAACTTTGCATAAATGCTGTACTCAAGGTCCCCTACTAAAGTTGAGTTCGGGATCCAGATTCCCTCAGGGGTGGATCCAGGGCGGGGTCAAAAGTGCCCAAAACGGTACCTTTCTTCAAAAATCTTCTCCTCCAGAACCAGTGCATAAATGGGGAAACTAATTGCATTTCAACTATCTACAAAGATGGGTTATCAAAAATTCTGTTCGGGGTTAAAATCCGTCAAATAGAAATTTACGTTTTTTACGTGTTTCTGGATTTAGTAATTTCAATGCAGAAAAGTGTCATGTTCTTCAGTTAATTGATATTGATAAATCTCAATGACTATTTTGATTACAATTATGGTAAGGAATATTACTGTAAAAGAATTTTGTCCATATCTCAATTTTTGATTTTTTTTTTTATGAATTTTTAAAGACTTCCAAAAACAGGGGGGGGGGGATGACCATTTTTCACATTTTCAACTTTTTCTACAAAACTGTTGGAAGGATTTTAATAAATTGTGGTAGTAATAAATCACTTATGATCCCCTTGATCTTCTGTTTTAGCTCACCTGAGCGTAGCTCAAGTGAGCTATTGTCATAGTGCAGCGTCCGTCGTCCGTCGTCCGTCCGTCGTCCGTCGTTAACTTTTCTACATTTTCGACTTCTCCTCCAGAACCGCTGCACAGAATTTCACCAAACTCCATAGGAAGTAAGTACTCAAGGTCCTCTACAAAGTTTGTGTTTTTTATGCCGATCCGTGATCCAAGATGGCCGCTATTGGCTCTGATTGGTTGATACATTTTCGACTTCTCCTCCAGAACTGCTGCACAGAATTTCACCAAACTCCATAGGAAGTAAGTACTCAAGGTCTTCTACAAAGTTTGTGTTTTTTATGCCGATCCGTAATCCAAAATGGCCGCCATTGGCTCTGATTGGTTGACACATTTTCGACTTCTCCTCCAGAACTGCTGCACAGAATTTCACCAAACTTCATAGGAAGTAAGTACTCAGGGTCCTTTACAAGGTTTGTGTTTTTTTGCCGATCTGTAATCCAAGATGGCCGCCATTGGCTCTGATTGGTTGACACATTTTCGACTTCTCCTCCAGAACTGCTACACAGAATTTCACCAAACTTCATAGGAAGTAAGTACTCAAGGTCCTCTACCAAGTTTGTGTTTTTTATGCCGATCCGTGATCCAAGATGGCCGCCATTGGCTCTGATTGGTTGACACATTTTCGACTTCTCCTCCAGAACCGCTGCACAGAATTTCACCAAACTTCATAAGAAGTAAGTACTCAAGGTCCTCTACCAAGTTTGTGTTTTTTATGCCTATCCGTGATTCAAGATGGCCGCCATTGGCTCTGATTGGTTGACACATTTTCGACTTCTCCTCCAGAAAAGCTGCACAGAATTTCACCAAACTTCATAGGAAGTTGGTACTCAAGGTCCTCTACCAAGTTTGTGTTTTTTATGCCAGTCCGTGATCCAAGATGGCCACCATTGGCTCTGATTAGTTGAAACATTTTCAACTTCTTCTCCAGATTGGCTGCACAGAATTTCATCAAACCTCATAGGAAGTAAGTACTCAAGGTCCTCTACCAAGTTTTTGTTCGGGATCCAGATTCTCTCAGGGGTGGATCCAGGGCGGGACCAAAAGTGCCCAAAACGGTACCCCTCTTCAAACATCTTCTTCTCCAGAACCAGTACATAAATGGGGAAACTAATTGCATTTCAACAATCTATAAAGATGGGTTATTAAAAATTGTGTTCGGGGTTAAGATCCATCAAATAGAAATTTACGCTTTTTTGACGTGTTTCTGGACTTAGTCATTTCAATAAAGAAAAGTGTCATGTTTTTCAGTTAATTGATATTGATGATTTCTTAATGACTATTTTGATCACAATTGTGGTAAGGAATATTATTGTGAAAGAATTTTGTCGTTATCTCAATTTTTGGATTTTTTATGAATTTTTTAAGACTTCCAGAAAAAAGGGGGGGTTGGCCATTTTTCACATTTTCAACTTTTTCTATAAAACCACATGAAAGATTTTAATGAAACATGGAAGACATGAAGTACTAAAAGTCTACTATCAATTTGGTAAATTTCATCCAAATTGGTTAACAGATAATGCCACCATGTTTAAAAAGTAGGTCTCACAATGGTACATATACCACTTGGTAATTGAAATATGGAGAGTAGCGGTTCAAATCCAGCTGTGGTCAAAAAAAATTTTTTTTTTTTTTTTACACATCTAAATAAGTTTTTAGATGTTTCTCAACACTCAACATATGAAATTAGGAATTTTACATTTAAGACTTCCAAAAAAAAAGGGGGGGGGCCATTTTTCACATTTTCAATTTTTTCTACAAAACTGTTTGAAGGATTTTAATAAATCTTGGTAGAAATAAGTCACTTATGATCCTCTTCAAATTCTGTTGTTTTTGTCCAGACCTCTTTACAGGTGGCGCCACCATAGTCAAAAGTAGGTCACAAAAGAGTTCCCTCCTTTAACAATATTCTTTTTCATACGGGCTGTATACAGAGACAAACAGAATGCATAGAAATTATCTAGAGGGATGAGTGAAGACGTATTGTCATTTTGGTTCCCTTCCAAAATCAAATTTTAGAATTTTTTTTTCGACATTTCTTTGGACTTGGTGATTCAATGCAGAAAAAAGGTGTCATATTTCCTAGTTAATTGATAATGATGATTTCTTATGGACTATTGTGATCATAATTATGGTAAGGATTGTTACTTTGAAAGAATTTTGTCAATATCTCAATTTTTGGATTTTCTATGAATTTTTTAAGACTTCCAAATGAGGGTGTATAGGAACAATTCAATCACATTTTTTCACTTCTGCTGTTATACCGCATGAAAGATTTTAATGAAACATGGAATACATGAAGTACTAAAGGTCTTCTATCAATATGGTAAATTTCATCCAAATTGGTTAACAGATAATGTCACCATGTCTAAAAAGCAGTTCTCACAATGGTACATTAACCACTTGGTAATTGAAATATGGAGAGTAGCGGTTCAAATCCAGCTGTGGTCAAAAAATTTTTTTTCATTTTATTACACATCTAAATAAGTTTTTAGATGTTTCTCAACACTCAACATATGAAATTAGGCAATTTTAAGTTAGATCTGGACAATATTTGACACAATTGCTGTTCATGACCCAGACTTGAAATCAGTCAACAAAAGGCCCCACCTAAAGAAAATGACTAACTTGTTGCCCTGAATGACATCTTGCAGAGACAAAGGAAATGCTTAATATCAAAATCACCTGAGTGGAAGTGCAAAAAAGTGTTGTTTTTTTATTCTGGTCTGAAATAAAATTTGACATATTTTCAACATCTGTGTTGACTTAGTGACATTAATGCAAAAATAAATGAATTCTTCCTTCATGCATGACTGATCATCTAGGTACTCAGGTGAGCGATATAGGCCCACTTGGGCCTCTTGTTTCGTCCAGACCTCTTTACAAGTGGCGCCACCATGGCCAAAAGTAGGTCACAAAAGAGTACCCTCCTTTGACAATATTCTTCTTCATAGCTGTATATTGATTGATTGATTATTACCCCGCAAACGAAGTTTCGGAGGTATATAGGAATCACCTTGTCCGTCTGCCCGTCTGTCCGTCCGTCCCGATTCGTGTCCGGGCCATATCTTTTCATTAAATAATATTTCACATGATTGTTGCCCATGACCCAAGGGTGCGTCATGACCTTAACCCAAGGTCATATGTCAAAGGTCAAGGTCACTGTGAACTCGGTTGTTAAAATCGTGTCCGGGCCATATCTTTTTATATGGTAGATGGATTTAGATAATATTTCACAGTATTGTTGCACATGACCAAAGGGTGTGTCATAACTTTGAACCAAGGTCAAGGTGATAATATACTCAATAAGAAAAACTTTGTCCGCACCCTAACTTCTTACCCTGTGCACAGAGTTCAATAATATGTCACAGAATTGTTGCTTAGGATTCAAGGGTGTGTCATGACCTTGAACCAAGGTCATAGGTCAAAGGTCAAGGTCATAATAGACACAATAAGAAAAACTTTTTTAGGGCCATAACTTCTCACCCTGTGCACAGATTTCAATTACATTTCACGAAATTGTTGCTTAAGATCCAAGGGTGTGTCATGACTTTGAATTAAGGTCATAGGTCAAAGGTCAAAGTCATGATAGACACAATAATTAAAACCTTGTCCATTCCATAACTTCTTCCCTTGACCATGGATTTCAATAATATTTCACAGAATTGCTGCTTAAGATCTAAGGGTTTGTCACGACTTAAAACCAAGTTCATAGGTCAAAGGTCAAGGTTATAATAGACACAATAAGTAAAAGCTTGTCCGGGCCATAACTTCTTCCCCTGTGCACAAATTTCAATAATATTTCACATAATTGTTGCTTAGGATCCAGGGGTGTGGCATTACCTTGAACCAAGGCCAAAGGTCAAGACCATAATAGACACAATAAAAAAAACTTTGTCCAGGTCATAACTTCTCACCCTGTGCACAGATTTCAATAATATTTCACGGAATTGTTGCTTTGGATCCAAGGGTGTGTCATGATCTTGAACCGCAGTCATAGATCAAAGGTCAAGGTCACAATAGACACAATTGGTATAACCTTGTCCGGGCCATACCTTCTTCCCCTGTGCAGAGATTTCAATAATATTTCACAGAATTAGTTGCTTAGGATCTAAGGGTGTGTCATGACCTTGAACCAAGATCATAGGTCAAAGGTCAAGGTCACAATAGACAGAATGGGTAAAACCATGTTTTCATTGATTATACCTCAAAATGTGCTTGTAAGTGAGACATCAATTACATTTATACCAGAGATGTATATTGGGATGAATTATTGCATGTTTCTACTTTGTCGTTGATGGTATTTGTCTCGTTAGGACTGCTCTAGATTTTGTTTAACGTCACAACACGAATATTTCACGTATATGGTGACGGCATCTGCCTGATGCGGGGCATACAAATTTTTACCTTTGCAACGGACCCACTTGAAGCGGTGAGGTATCTTTAACGTGCCATGCATACCACGACACGGGGCCTCGGTTTTGACTGTCAGATCCGAAAGACAGGACACCGGCATGACCAGAGCCTGAATCGAACTCCAGTCTGCCGATTAGGAGTCCAGCGCGATACCACTAGGTAACGCCGGCTTTACTGGCTGTATACAGAGACAAACACAATGCATAGAAATGATCTAGAGGGATGAGTGAAGACATATTGTCATTTTGGTTCCCTTCAAAAATCAAACTTTAGAATTTTTTTTCGACATTTTTTTTTTGGACTTGGTGATTTCAAATGCAGAAAAGTGTCATATTTCCTAGTTAATTGATAATGATGATTTTTATGCACTATTGTGATCATAATTATGGTAAGGAATGTTACTTTGAAAGAATTTTGTCAATATCTCATTTTTTGGATTTTCTATGATTTTTTAAGACTTCCAAATGAGGGTGTATAGGGACAATTCTTCATTTTTAACTTCTACTATTATACCACATGAAAGATTTTAATGAAACATGGTATACATGAAGTACTATAGGTCCTCTATCAATTATGTACATTTCATCCAAATTGGTCAATAGATAATGCCACCATGCCTAAAAACTAGGTCTCACAATGGTACATATACCACTTGGTAATTAAAATATGAAGAGTAGTGCTTCAAATCCAGCTGTGGTCAAATTTGTTTTTCTTTTCTTTACACATCTAAATAAGTTTTTAGATGTTCTCAACACATGAAATTAGGCCATTTTAAGTTGGATCTGGACAATATTTGAAACAATTGTTGTTTATGACCCAGACTTGAAATCAGTCAACAAAAGGCCCCACCTAAAGAAAATGACTAACTTGTTGCCCTGAATCACATCTTGCAGAAACTAAGCAAATGCTTAATATCGAAATCACCTGAATGGATGTGCAAAAAAGTGTTATTTTTTATTCTGGTCTGAAATAAAATTTGACATATTTTCAACATTTGCGTTGACTTAGTCACAGCAATGCAAAAATAAATAATTCTTCCTTCCTGCATAACTGATCATCTAGGTACTCAGGTGAGCGATATGGGCCCACTTGGGCCTCTTGTTTCATAGGGAGTCATTAATTAGCCTTGACTAATTAAATACTTAATTAATTAAATAATTAACACTCCGTTCCCATCTACTGTCCTTGCATTTTCTCCGCTAAACATCCCTCTTTACTTAACAAAAACAGTGTACTTAGCTTAATATTTGTATTGTAATTAGGAGATTTTGTCGACATGGGGTCGTTTTTTAAAGTTGAAATTAGACCCTACCTCTAATGACTAGTTTTCAAGGTCGTTTTACGTACTTTGTTCAATAAAAACCTAAAGTGTACTTATCTTAATACTTGTACGTGTATTGTAATATATATACGGAGATTTTCTTGATATGTGGTCGTTTTTTAACGTTGAAATTTGACCCTACCTCTGGTAACCAGTTTTAATGTCTATTTTACTTACTACTGAATGATCGAATAGTCACACTGTATTATAAACAGGAGTTCGAAGCTTTTTTTCACATGGTGTCATTAATAAATGTTGAAATATGACCCCTTTGAAGTATTAGTTCTCTTAAGCAATACGTCTAATGCGATCGAAATTTGCATAATACTCTACATAAGATATCATTATGTAATTGACCCGTTTGCCAACAGGAAGTACAAGGAAACATTATAAACAAAGGTCATTTTTAACGTTAAAATATGACCCACCATTGCGGGTCAATTTTCAACGAGGGTCATATTTTCACGCGAGGGTCAGTTTTTTTCACGCGTGGAAGGGGTCATTAAATAACGGACCGAGTCCATTTTCAACGGCAAAGATCGACCCTTTAACCTTGGGTCAGTTTTCAACGGGGGTCACTTTTTAATGTTACACTGGCACGGTTTTGCACGCATTTTGGCATCAAGTGGAGCAAATCTCAAACATATATAAACATTCACCTGGTCTGTCGTTTTAAGTCTCTACACACATTTCCCCAATCTGTGTCAAATTTGTCGGTTTGTTTATATGTAGTCTGAATCATCCACACGTTTGCCTAATTATATTTTGTATTTTCAGACTACATGTATATATAAACAAACCGGCAAATTTGACGCGTGCTAACAACGTCTACAACTTCGATTCTGTAACAAGTAAGAACGGATCTTAAATGTCGGCAAATCGTTTACAATCGAATACTGTATGTGAAAAAAAGTGTCCGCCATTGATTTTCGGGTTTTTAGCTCTACTGGTTTCGACCAGTCGAGCTCATGCGATGGTCCTTCGTCCGTTGTCCGGACGTCCGTCCGTAAACAATTTATTTGTTCCCTCTTCTTCTCTGAAGGTATATGTCCCAGAGACTTGATTATTATCTTGTTCGATTGGTGGTCTAGTTGTGCATGTGCAATTTTGGTCCAGTCCGGACCCCTTGAGGTCCCACAAAGGGGCGTGGTTCCAAAATCTTGTTCCATCTTCTTCTCTAAAGGTATTTGCCTCAGAGACTTAATTATTGTCTCATCTTGTAAAGTAGATGGTCTAGTTATGCATTTGCCATTTTGGTCCGGTCCGGACTACTTGGGGTCCTAACAAAGGGGCGTGGTCCCAAAATTTTGTTCCCTCTTCTATTCTGAAGGTATATGTTTCAGAGAGCTAATTAGGGTCTGATCTTGCTGGGTAGGCGGTCTAGTTGTGCATGTGCAATTTTGGTCCAGTTCGGACCACTTGGGGTCCCACAAAGGGTGTGGTCCCAAAATTGTGTTATGTCTTCTACTATAAAGGTATATGTTCCCGGGACCCAATAACATTCTCATCTTGTTTGGTATGTGGTTTAGTGGTACATGTGCAATTTTGGTCCAGTTCGGACCCCCTGGGTCCCACAAAAGGGGTGTGGTCCCAAGATGTTGTTCCCTCTTCTTCTCTAACAATATATGTCCCACAGACTAAATTATAGTCTAATCCTGTTTGGTAGGATGTCTAGTTGTACATGTACAATTTTGGTCCAGTCTGGACCACTTTGGACCCCCACAAAGGGGTGTGGTCCCAAGATTCTGTGCCTTCTTTTTCCCTGAGGGTATAAATCCCAGAGACCTCTTTGTGGTTTCTTCTTGTTTGGGTGGTCTAGTTGTGCATGTGCAATTTTTGGTCTAGTGTGGACCCCTGGGGCCCCTCAAAGGGCGTGAGTTACCCATACAGAAATGACCCCAATTGTTATTTCACTACAGTGTACTGTAATTTGAAAGGGGGGTTATAGCTTTGTAGACATATGTGCAACACCTCAACATTTGTATTTCATGTATGTATTTTTATCTTTCAACTATCTTCAATTTCCTCTCTTAATTATTTCCTGTATGGTTGACTTAGGATCGCAGTGTTTGTATGCTAGTCAGAATTGATTTTGGGCGAGTTGTCTTCTAATGTTTATATAACAGCGGCCATTTTGAATAAATTATTGAGAAAAGATCATAGTCCTAGAAAAGAAATAAGCACTAGATAAGAATGGAACAGTGTGAATAAAACCACCAAAAAGATAAATTGTGTATATTTGTAAATAAAATAAACACATTAGCCTACAGTGCGTTTACTATGTCAAGTAATCTCCAGAATTTCCTCTGACTCATGAACTTTATGATGGCCCTATATATATATATATATAGCACCATGTGATAAAAATTTTTACGACACTTTTACAACCAGATATTGGCAAAATAGAAAACAGACAAAAGACATTATTAAACATATAACAGTGCCGTAAACTCCTCTTGAAATAGTATGAAGTCATTTCTCTAAAGCATTGACGGGCAATGAAAAAAAAATGGGATAATGATTTATATATAAATGTATATATGGCTAGCAAAAAAAATTAAGCTAGTCGGAAGAAAAACTAGTGTTTGCATACTTTGTTTCTACACTTGAACCGACATTGGAAAATATCGAAAAGGGAGGGGGGTGTTACAAAAATACTTCATCCCATCCCCTGTTTTGAAAAAAGAGGGGATGGGGCACATGCCCCTTTTGCTACCAGAAGAAAAACTAGCGTTTTACTGCTTTGTTTCCACACTTTAACTGATATTCTAACTACTTGATGATAAAAAATCTTAAAGATTAAAGGGGGCGGAACATACCCCGCTGCTGCCCCACCCTTTTAAAAGATAATAAGAGGAAACCAGTAGAGCTTCAGTCTCGACAGAGACTTCTGGTTAAGATACTCGTTTTCAAGGAGTATCTTACTGTAATCGTGTTCAAAGTCCAAAGGTCAGACTTACGTCCACGCAACTACAACCTTTGAAGAAATAGTACGATGTCTGTGTCAATGTTTATTTATTCTAGCGAGGACAGCTGTGATGATTTAATCGATTCATTGTAAGAGTCTTTTCTTAAAGATAAGTTTTGACCACAATCGTGTGAATTCTTGTAGAAAACGTTCCCTCCCCCGCCAAAGCGAAAACGACGATGTATGAATTTATGTTCACGATCAACACTCGTGTTGACCTATTCGGAACGATCTCGCCCTTTACTTGTGCCTACGTAAAGGTCGAGGATGTCCGAATGGTGTTGACCAACATTCGTACCTGTTACTAAATTGCCGACTTCCTCGTCTCTTCTCTTTTCTAGTAATTTTCACATTTTGATTTCTTTTTTGCACATTTCATATATTAATAAAGATAACACATTTCAAACTACAAATGTATAACGACGTGTTTTATGAAATGATTTTTATTCGTACTTTCTTTTACCCGAACTACGGTCAAATCGACTTGTCTAGGGACTACTTTACAGTTTTTATTGTAGTCCGAGATTCTCTGCTCTTCTCACACTTTTGATATCGGTAGTTTGTGAGAGAGGGTCAGAGAGACTTTGTTCATCAAACGTTGGAATTTCCGCAAACCGCCGATATCAAAAGTGGGAATTTTCATTGCAATTTAAATATACAAATCAGTATAAATAAGAATTAAAAATACCTAACTGGAATAGATGGATATCGATGCAGTGACGGATCCAGGATTTCCGAAAAGGGGAGCCCACATGTGTATTCGTCAAAAACTACTCGGCCATTCCAACTGAACCCACCACTGCCATTGAATCACACATGATGGGATAACCTTACGAGCAGGTTTCTTTGTGCACTACTTTATTTTCATTAACATAACTCATTTGAATCAACTTCATACAAAATTAGGTCGGGGGTGTTCTTTAAGTGTGAAGTATATAGATCTCTACTCACAACAAGATGTGAGTAAGAGTATCTTTCAGGACACTCAAGTACTTTGATTTTTAAAGAAGACGGACAGAAGAGAAAAGGACCAAATGTAAGGGGATAGGGACTAAGCAGAGATTCTTAGACCCTGTGGTTTACGCCACCGATCATCAAACAAGGGTCATGTCTTGTGGCTACCTCAGTGGCGGAGCCAGGATTTACGAATAGGAAAGGGGACACGTGTGAAAGTCAAGTATTAGACTGAAAATACTCAGCCATTTTGGTGCCAAATCTGAAGTTATACTCATTCTTGTGGCGAAAAAGGAAGGGGCGGCCACTCCTCTAAATCCGCCACTGTACCTACAAGGCTGCATAGACTGACACACCAAATGCATCAAAGTGATCCGCTAGAAAGGTGTCCTGGGGAGTATTGTTATTTTAGTTCCAGTACAAATTCACATTTTTACACTGTTGAACACATTTTCATGATTTCTTCGATTTTTTTTTCAATTTAGGTTGTTTATACCGCACCATTTATTATTATTCATTCATTATTTATTTATTTATTTCCTCCCGTAGGAGATCGTGGAACATATGTACAAATAGCAACAGTGAATTAAACTAAATAGGTAACATAAAATAGAGAATTTTAGTAAATTATAGTCATTGAATAAATATTACGAAATGTAATGCTATATACCTACATATACATATACATACACAAATACACATATACGCACGCACACATACATATACACACATATACGCAATATGCACATACATAAACATACATATATATACACATACATACGCATATACATACATGCATACATACATACATACATACATACATACACACATGCATACATACATACATACATACAGACAGACAGACAGACAGACATACAGAAAGACAGACAGACAGACAGGCATGCATGCATACATACATACATACATACATACATACATACATACATACATACATACATACATACATACATACACACATATACATACACACACATACATACAAACACATATCCTTATGTGGTCTGTTACTATCGCAGACGCCTGAATCAATAATCAAATCCCCAATCGACCGACCCCACACGACGACCACAAATACCGCCAACCGGATTCCCCAGTCCATCGACATACAGAAAGACCCTTTTTATATATAGATAGACCGAAGAAGCACACTGACAGCACCGACAACTGCGCATAATCGATCGACTGGAGACCCAATCACTGACTCCAGCGCCCGCGGTTACCATCAGTTTTACATTCAAGCTGGTGATTGATACGCAGCTACAGCCCTGTTGTATACTGCAGCTGCGTTACGCAGGAAACGAAAGTTCATGATTCTGAAAGTATGAAGATCCATAGGGGTAACAGTAGGACGGCCAAGTAAGATTGCACAAGAACATGATGTATGTAGAAAAACGTTACAAAATCTAGAATTGCACAAGGTGCAAATTTGCTGCTCTCTGTAAGAAGCTGGTGGTGAATAAAGTTTACAGATAAATTTACAAACGGAAATATCTTGTGCGGTTTTCGGCGATTTCCATATGTCACTAGGATTTGTATGTTCAAATACTGAGTGAAAGTTACTGAGGTATTCTTCGGATAGCATTCTTTCAAAACGGCTCTGTAAGTTAAGTGAGGAAACGGATTTGCGGACTGTGTTTTTCCAAATAAGTTTTTCGGGAAAGAGTCCATTTTGGATTGAGAAATGGAGATCCTAGCTCAGACAGAGCGTTTCATGCAGGCATCGTCGTTGTTGTTGTTGTTGTTTATCATTCAATTCTCAAACACATAGTCATTACATATTTGAAACAAAACAATTACGTTTGGGGCAAGAAGAAAAAGACGATCATGTGATAAACGATTCTCAGAGTGGAAATCAAGTTTTTCGAAATATTAGTAATATTTTATCATGTAATTCATATTTGTTGGTTGTTGGTCGGTTGATTGGTGTTTTACGTCGCTTTCAACAATATTTCAGTTATATCGCGACATGGAGGCAGGAGATTACCAACCTCTTAAACATAGTGGCGCAACCCGGGAATCGAACCCGGATCGTCGGCGCCGTAAGTCAAACGCTTAACCACTACACCAAGCCTCCCGCAATTCATATTTGAAAAAAAAAATACAATACAATTTAAGATTTTTAAAAATTCAAACTATTTTCATTTCATTGTTCAGTTTATTCTACAGTATACAGTTTATATTTATAAACCTTAAAAGCAAAAAAAAAAAATCAAATTATTAAGAAATTTTTGTCTTATCGTTTTCTTCAAATAAAAACCAGTACAATTTCTTTTTTTTTTACCTCCATATTTTCATGTATATATATCTATATATTTTCTTCTTCCTCTTCTTCTTTTGCTTTACCATATATTCATATATGCATGTTTATGTGTTCTTTCTATACGCTGTATGGCATTTGAATAAATTAAACTGAATTGAATGAAGTACAATTTCCATAACAATAACTATATCCATGCACTCTCCATGTCTATTCAGTAAAAGTCGTAATATTTATTGTACAGTGGATGTTTTATATATATTGTAAATATGTATGTATATCTGTATATATGTTGTTTTCCCTATGAGTCGTATGGCTCAAGGTAATAAAGAACTTGAACTTGAACCATGGTATGTCCAATTTCCGTGGCATGACCAAATTCTGCCGTCCAATGTCTTTTGACGTTGTGACAATCAAATAATAAGTGTTTAGCATATTCTTTTTCATTCTTACAAAAATTACATTTGTCTTTTATATTGATTTTATATGTATGTAACGTGAAAATATCGCTGAGAATATCGTATGATTGTTCAAAAGCGTATAATGAAATTCCGATATAGTCATGGCGAAAATTGAAACAATTTTACATTTGTATATTTATGCCAAGAGTTTCTCTTTATATTAAATTCTCGTGAAAGATTGATAACAAAGTCTTTGAGGTAAATTAAATAGTAAATTTTCATAAAACTATTTGCACGTTTTAGTTGCAATGTCACAAAAGCCTGATTTTAATCTATAAGATATAATTACATGTACGTATTGTCAGATATCATTCGATAGGTCAAATTTTAAAAAATGTTTAAAAATACCGTTTAGAATTTTGTGTTCTCAAAACCAGTTTGATTTATTCATAAGTGTTTAGGAAAAGAAATTCGTGTCTTGAAAATATGGTTGTCATCTAATAAATTTCTGACGTATAAAATATCATTTTTTATCCAGTTCGGAAAGCATACAGTTCTGCCATTTGTTTTAATAATTCGTTACTCTATATAGGCTGAATAACAAAGATAGTAGTTGACAAAATTTCAATTTGCATAACCCTTTTTCATTCATTAATACTGATAAAACCTTGTTCATAAAACAATGGGAATTTATTAATAATCATAAAATCTTGTACTTTTCTCTAAGAAATCTGTAAAAGAATTTCTTAATCCACAATCTGAGATTTATAAATGCTATGCATAATGGTATGTAAAACTCTTTGTTTATTTATAATTCTCTGATTTTTTTATGTTTCTATTATGCCCCTTTCGAAGAAGGAGGGGCATATTGTTTTGCTGCTGTCGGTCGATCGGTCCATTTACAGTTTCCGCTCAACCAATAAAGATATTGAATAGATATTTGGTGTACAGATACATCTCAAGGATATCCAGGTCAATTTAAACGTGGTTATTGTTCAGTGATTTTTGTCACAGTCATAATTTCTTAAAATCAATTATTTCCATTCAGTATCTCAGAAAAAGATAGAGATATTGTATTGATATTTTGCATACAGATAAATCCTAAGTATATCTAGGTCAAGTTCAAATTTGGTTATGGTTCAATAATTTTTGTGAGAGATATCCCCCTTGGACTTTGAAAATTTATTGCAATTAGCAGTTCTCTTCATTTTCTCAGGAACAGCAAGATATATTGAATTGATATTTGTTATACAGATGCATCTTAAGGATATCTAGGTCAAGTTGATAAGTTATAATTTAGATATGTTTCAATTATTTTTGTTAGAGTTATCCCCTTTGGACTTTAAAAATTTCTTAAAATATGCAGTTTCAGCTCATTATATCAGGAATGGATAAAGAAATTGAATTGATGTTTAGTATAAAGATACATTATGAAGATATCTAGGTCAAATTTTATCATGCACAGTAATGAAATAATTATCGCTGATGATTGATTGTTGATCACTGAAAATATGCTGATTTGGATAATATGCTGATTCCAATTTATTTCTCAGTAATCGAAAATCACCAATATAGAAAAACTGAAAGGAGTGTCAGCGCTTTATGCCCACGTTACGAAGAATTACCAGGGGTGTGTGTGTGTGGGGGGGGGGGTGTTATATGCTAAGTTGGCGTTACTCTTGTTGCTTTTAATTTAGTATCAATGCGAATAATTCTAACACTCCTCAAATCACTTCTTTTAATTCTGCCTGTTTTATTCGAATAAGGTGAAAATTTCACATTTGTATTATACGAATAAACCAGTAATCAGGAATAGGTAATACAGAAACAACATAAATGAATCTAGATAAAGCTAATATATTCTTTTCCGAGATTCAAATACGTTTTCCATTTCATGATATAATTCTTCTTCTTACTATTTTATAGCATTCCTTTTAATTATGCCCATTAAAAATTCCAAGGCATGTAACTGGTGTATTTGGTAATATTAATCCCTAGCAGATGTCATGAGTATTGAATTTCTTTAATACCCCCCAGTAAAATACATTGTATTTTATTTAAATTTATTTTGGAGCCTGCGTGATTACAAAGTTGATTGATAGTTTTAATAGCATAACATAATGAATTTTCATCCTGCAGACCCAAGGTTAGGTCGTCTGCATGCTGTATATGTTAAACTTCTAGATCAATATTTGGCCAACAAATTCCCTTAATATCTGCATTTCCTTTTCCGTTTAAAGCTAGTACTTCCTGTACAAATAAATATAAAATCGCTGAAGTTGGACACGTATCCCTCTCATGAGTTTTGATGATTTCGATATTCAACCATTATTTTTTAGTCTAAAATTAAAATTAAAATTACATGTATATATAGAATCTTAATCCAGGCTTTAAATTACTACCGAAATTAAACTTGTTTAATACACTTAACAAAAAGTTCCATTCAGAAGCTTCAAACGCTTTTTCGAAATCTATCAAAAGTAGTAAACCATTTCCATCCAGGAAGGGGAATGATCACTTCTACACAAGTTTGTGGTTTCTACTGTTCAGAAAATATAACAGAATGTCACTCAAAGTGATATGTTGTCACATATGTAATCAAAATGTGCATGTGCATGTTTTGGTCTTCGTCTCTGTGGCCCAGAATAGACGTGTGGTCAATTCTAGTGTCTAAATATCTTGTTTGTTTTCCTCCTGCTTCATTTTTTGTAGCAATTTCAATGAAAACTTACAAGAATTACCCATTCAAGATACCTGACGAACGAACGAGAAACATGACATTGCAAAATTCTTTATTGCCATCATGGCAGCCATGTACTTTATACCTGATTTTCTCCCTCATTTACTAGAAATTTTGATGAAACTTTACAGGAATGATTTACTGGAGATACCACATGATGTCCGCTCGAAACGACGCTTCGAGCCGAGAAATAAAAATACGCAAAGTTTCACTTTTTATACTCTCGCATGAAATGTGGGCTTATTATGCTATATACCGTTGTCGTCCATCTCTGTCCGTCTGTTCGAACCATCTGGCCTTCGCAACTCCTCTTGAACCCTTGGGGGATTTTGATGAAAATTAGTACAAAAAAGAACACCCTATTAAGATGTGCATATTCGAGGGGGATGCTGTCTAAACAAATTTACAAAAGTTATGGCCCTTGGACTTAGATTTTTCTATGCAAAATACCTTATTTTCCTTCGTCTAACCGCATTTGGGATTTGATGAAACTTCGTACAAAGAAAAAAAGCCATATGAAGATATGCATATTCGAAAATGCATGCTGTTCAAAAACATTTACAGAAGTTATGACTCTTGGACTTGGATTTTTCTCTGTAAAATACCTTGTCTTGGCATCTTCTCATAGACTTTTGGTAGATTTTGATGAAACTTGGTACAAAGAAAAATCACATTATGGAGACGTGAATATTAAACAGGGATTTTCACATCTCCTCAATATTTAATACAACCGTAGTTTGTGTATTGAGGAAAGTGGGATTTCAACATGGGAAATGATGGATGCGCTTAGATCAATTAACCTACAAAGAATTGAAGAAGATAACTGAACTATTTTACCAGTATCATAGGTAATCTGAATTTACCACAATTAGATTAGATATCTAGTTCTATTTTGTATGGCACCTAGGATAACAAAATGCGTGCGTATTATGTACCGGTTTAGCGATGTCCTTTGTATCTCCTCGCCTAGGCGGAGTTAAAATGAGCTTATACTGCTGTCCTATGAAATATTACAATTTATAAGAATGAAATTGAAATAGTCATAATGACTACTAATATTTTTTAAAATATGAAACAATTTGTTACTGCTAAAATACCGCCTGTTTGTTTTAAGATTTTTACCGAATATCATTACTGTCTTATGAAATATTACAATTTATAAGAATGAAATTGAAACATTCATAATGACTCTATTCCCGTGTCACCGTCGTCGTTGTAGTCGTCCGTGTTTACAGCTCCTTATTTGAGCAAACTCAGTTTATTCAGGGTAACACAGTTTATTTGGGCTAACTCAGTTTTGAACAAGGTGCAAATGTTAGTTACCAAATAGACATCAATGGTTCCTCTTCATTTAGATGCTGGTATATTTCTCCTCTTGAGGCGTTACTTATGTCGTGTTTATATACATTTTTGACTCTCTATTCAATACTTTTGTAAGTATGATTTCGATCAACGCTTGAGAAACGTTCGATTTCATCGAGTTTATGGCAATTTCTTTCACCGTTATGGGGCATATTTAAAACCATAAAATTTTGAATTTGTGCTATGTAAAGGTGTACATGTATTTTCAAGCATATTGAAGTAAAACAGATTAAGTTTGGAAATTTCTCAGATTTTGTGATTATTGACCAATATATATTTACAATCATAAACCTTTTTGGACTATTTACTTTTCTTGGTATGAAAAGATAAGTAAAAGATTTCTGAGAAAATTAAAGCTACTGGTAAAGTGGTGTAAAGAATTATTACACATGATATTCCAATACAAAAGTACGGACAACGATGTATTTTTATAAAATTTAATTTGATTTAATTTTATGTATATTCGAAAAGAGGAGATAATTCGATCAAAATAAATTGATGTATTCAATTATGAAAATAATCAAGTATCAGTTGCATTACATAAACCGCACGTATTTGTGTGTTTTTAAAATATATATTAGAGCCCCGCCATATGGTGGGTGCCCTTTAGTAAGCACTCCGTCTGTCCGCCTGTCTGTCCTTCAGCACTTTCTTCCACATGCGATAACTTGAGTTTCCTTTGACAAAAAATTCATGAATTTTATACATAATATTTGGATGAATCAGAGAAAGAAGCCTTTCGGTATTGAAGATTATCTGATTTGTATTTACAGAATTATTGGACTTGGAAATTATTGCCCATGCTAATAGAAATATATCCTATTAGCACCTTCTATGGCACACATAACTCGAATTTTTAAGATTTTTTCATAAATACTATTCCAATAAGATAAACGATGGTGAGAGGAAGACACCAATGGTTTTCGAGGTCAAAGGTCAAGGTCACAATCAGATATGAATTACAAATATGGTTTTGACTCAACAATATTTGTTTCTGATGTGATAACTAAACAAGAATATATCTTAGAGTCTTCAGACTTTATTAATAGATAGAGACTAGTGTAGCCTGTCCGTCCGTATCCGTCAGCACTTCCGCACGCAACAATTTGAGTTTTCTTTGAACAATTTTCGTAAATTTGTACAAAATACTTGGATGAATGAGATGAAGAAGTCTTTCGATTTAGAAGATTATCCGATTTGTATTCACAGAGTTACTGGACTTCGAAATTGTTTTCCTGCTAATAGACTAAGATTATGTCAGCACTTTCTTGACACACAGAACTTGGGGTTTTTAAGAAAATTATCATAAATACTTTTCAAAATAAGATAGAAGATAGCGAGAGGAAAACACCAATAGCTTTCGAGGTCAAAGGTCAAGGTCACAATCAGATGTGAATTATAAACATGGTTCTGACACATCTATACTTTGGTTCTGATGTGATAACTATACAAGAATAAATCCTAGAGTCTTCATACATAGAGAGAGGCTAGTTGTAGGCACTTAAACCTTTTGAGGACAAAGGTCAACGTCACAATAATATGTTACATTTAAAGATTTTTAGATGAGAAGAAAACAAACTTTTAATTAAATTGAATTAAATATGTGAATAATGCTCCTATTTGCTATACAAGCTTTTCGGTGGGGCCCTTCCTGACTTTTTCAGTATTCTTGACTCTTTCTACTGGGTATATGTAACGGGTGTTTCTAGCAAGCAGAAGATGCTCACTTTCCCCGGGCACCTGATCTCACTCCATCATAGGGCTTCACATATGCTCTTCGAGTAGACATATTTTTTTATTTTCCACTTGGTTTTCATTTTCACTGATTTTGTATGTCCTCTGGTTTTATGATTTTCAGACTTATGGTTTGGATTTATCCATCATCTTTACATTTCAATGTTTGATTATTTTTCATTCACGATCCATCCAACAAGGAAAACCTTGAAAAAAGAAGATACACAACATACTTTAAGATTCTACTAGCACATCCGATGTTTAAAACGACTAGTAAAATGATTATGTCGACTTGCCTGATGATTATGGCGATTTGTCAAATGATTATATCTATTTATCCAATGATTATAGCGATTTGTCAAAATTTTAATGAATATGTCAACTTGTCAGATGCTTCGCTTTGACTTGGGAGGGGGAGGGTGGGGTTGTGTGTTTGGGGGTGTTTTCAATTTTTGTTTTTGTTGTTGTTATCGTTGGGGGAGGGATAGAAAAACAATCAAAGAGCGATATCGTCAATAAACTTAAAAACTGTGTTGCGGAGCATGCGTATTAATTTCTGATGAAACGCAAGGCACTATACAATACCATTCATCCGCATTGTTTTCTTAAAGCTCTTTTTCCTAGACGAAAATATGTAAATTGTGATAAAATATAAATGGTATTCCAACCATGTATAATTAAGATAACGGCAATATCTACTGTCCGTTACTTCCCACTATACTATCCCACCATACAGAGACAACATTTTCCCCTTTCTCCGACTGCTAAATTCGCAGACAAAACGGTCTGAAGTAGGAGAATCAGTGAATCAGTAATAATAATATCAAAGATGCTATCCTGCCATAAGCAAATACTAAATGTCATATGAAATAAATTTTTGAGTTGAGCTGGTCAGAAGCCAGGGTCCTCCTATCATACTAGTGGAATGAGTGTAGATGTTAGTATCATAAGTTATAATATTTTAATGAAGTTGTCGCTTGTTGTTTGAACATACTTAGCATACATGTGATGTTTCTCTTCATGTCGGTTTGTGGTTCGGCCGCAGATAACAGGTAGCTACTCCCGCAGATCTTTTTATCACGGAAAATCAATCTGCTAACTCATCGTCTAGTTGTACGCGTACAATTCCGTATTGGTCAAGTATATATACCTATGTAAAAGACAACTGCTAGGATTGTTCTTTAAAACAAGTAACTATCAAAGTACCCATTCTAGGTAATGCGCTGTACTAAGGTGAGGTGTAGTTCTATGATTTCTTTATTCCATACTGTATTTACATATAGTGAATACAAGCTTGCTAGTAATCTCACTGAACTCCGTCCATGGTTTCACTTTACATACATGTTATCAGGAGAAAGGGGGAGGGGGATCTCTAGAATTAGATTTATATCAAATAAATACTCCCGGATTTCAATGTGTCAATGCCGATCTTTACTTTCAAAATAATATTTTGAATTTAAACTTTATTTGTTTTACAGCGATTAAGAAACAAGTTAACAACTTATATAAATCTTGCTCTTTGGCACGGATCTTGGCGTAAGAGTGGCGTTTATGTGGTAGGAAACCGGAGTACCTGAAAAAAAAAACCCACGAAGCTAGATTGGTGACAGCCCCAACATCTCACGTACCACAACGGACATCGAACCCGGGTCGCATTGGTGAGAAGCGAGCGCGCTACCAACTGCGCTACCTGGCCTCCATTTTGACCTATATAGCTTTATATGTAATGCTGGGGTCGACTTTTGGCAATGAAGTTGGATATTTATCCGATGTTAAAATCTTGCTATTTCTCCTGGAATATTTCTTATTACATTGTTTTAGTTGTCATTCTTGGGGTATGATGCAGTCTTTATTAAGACTCCGAAAACTACTGCGTATTCTCTAAAGCTGAATGTCTTTTAGGTTCAACGCACCTTATTTTGAGCCCTGAAATATTGCCTATTGTAATCAAATCTGTGATGCGTGAAATACTGAAAATTCCACATGATTTGATGTAAGGTTCCTTTTTATCAACAATCTGCCAAAATAAAACAACAAGAGGCCCAATTTGCCTATATCGCTCACCTGAGTATCTAGATGATCAGTCATGCAGGAAGGTTGGTTGGTTGGTTGATTGGTGTTTTACGTCGCTTTCAACAATATTTCAGTTATATCAGTTATATATTCAGTTATATATATGGAAGCAGGAGGTTACCAACCTCTTAAACATAGTGGTGCAACCCGGGAATCGAACCCGGATCGTCGGCGCCGCAAGTCAAGCGCTTAACCACTACACCACGCCTGCCCCCCATGCAGGAAGGAAGAATTCATTTATTTTTGCATTACTGTGACTAAGTCAACACAAATGTTGAAAATATGTCAAATTTTATTTCAGACCAGAAGAAAAAACAACACTTTTTGCACATCCATTCAGGTTATTTCGATATTAAGCATTTGCTTTGTCTTTGCAAGATGTGATTCAGGGCAACAAGCTAGTCATTTTCTTTAGGTGGGACTTTTTGTTGACTGATTTCAAGTCGGGGTCATGAAGAACAATTGTTTCAAATATTGTCCAGATCCAACTTTTAAAATGGCCTAATTTCATATGTTGAGTGTTGAGAAACATCTAAAACCTTATAAAGATGTGTAAAGAAATGAAAAAAAAAATGACCACAGCTGGATCTGAACCGCTATTCTCCATATTTTAATTACTAAGTGGTATATGTACCATTGTGAGACCTAGTTTTTAGACATGGTGGCATTATCTATTGACCAATTTGGATGAAATGTACAAAATTGATAAAGGAACTATAATACTTCATGTATACCATGTTTCATTAGAATCTTTCATGTGGTATAACAGCAGTAGTTTAAAATGTGAAGAATCGTCCCTATACACCTTCATATGGTAGCCTTAAAAATTAATAGAAATCCAAAAATTGAGATATTGACAAAATTATTTCAAAGTAACATTCCTTACCATAATTATGATCACAATAGTCCATAAGAAATCATCATTATTAATTAACTAGGAAATATGACACTTTTCTGCATTGAAATCACCAAGTCCAAACAAATGTCGAAAAAATTCTAAAATTTGATTTGGAAGGGAATCAAAAGGACAATACGTCTTCACTCATCCCTCTAGATCATTTCTATGCATTGTTTTTGTATACAGCCAGTATGAAGAAGATTGTCAAAGGAGGGTACTCTTTTGTGACGTAGTTTTGACTATGGTGGCGCCACCTGTATAGAGGTCTTGACGAAAACAACAGAATTTGAAGGGGATCATAAGTGATTTATTTCTACCAAGATTTATTAAAATCCTTCCAACAGTATTGCAGAAAAAGTTGAAAATGTGAAAAATGGCCAAACCCACCCACCCACCTACCTTTTTTTTTTTTTGGTAGTCTTAACAAATTCATAAAAATAAAAAAAAATTAGATATTCACAAAATTCTTTCCCTGGATCCATCCCTGAGGGAATCTGGATCCTTAACACAATTTTGGTAGGGGACCTTGAGTACATCATTTATACAAAGTTTGATCCAAATCTGCAATGCAGTTCCAGAGAAGAAGTCGAAAATGTGAAAAAGTGGACGGACGGATCGACGGACGGCGCACTATGACTATAGCTCACTTGAGCCTTCGGCTTAGGTGAGCTAAAAACAAAACAAAACAAAATGAAATACGTACGTGTCAAAAATGGACATGCTTTTAGACAATGTCTATGATGCAGTAATACCTTACTATTATCTTAGAATTTCATATTTCACAATTTCAAGTAAGTGTAAATGTTGTTAAGGCATTTATCTTCAAGGCAGTGTAGACTTCATTCAGTGTGGGAGTAGGTTTTTTAGAGCAATGGAACTCTCTATTGTCACCTCGTTACAAGTCCTTATTCGGTCCTTGGTTGGGATATCGGTGAAGACCCGACCGTTGATGACTCTCTTCATCACTTGATCGTCGTGTAGGTAATACACTCCCGATGTGTTGATGAACAGCAAACCGATTTACCCATTTTACTAATATCAGAGGCTTCGACTATTATATAAACATGTATTACTTACAGTGCCGAACTTGTGTGAAACGAATAACGGAGGCTGTGATCACAATTGTCAGGATGCTTACAGAAGCCGTATATGTTCATGCAACGACGGTTACAAGCTTCAGTCCGATGGAACCACCTGTAGCGATCTAGATGAGTGCACCACCTATCGACCTTGTGACCACAACTGCACAAATACGGTCGGTAGCTACTCGTGCTCTTGTCACACGGGCTTTCAAGTAGATGGCACGGACTCTTCACTCTGTATCGGTAAGTATTTCCATGTGTAACACATGGACCTCCCTTAGCATTCCCATCTCGCCTTAAACTGACGAAGAATGATTTAGTATTGATTTATGATACAAGGTTTACTCTTGAAACATCAGAATGTGTGAAAACAGTTACGATCGTAGAAAATTTGAAATATGCATTACAATGTAACATGAATTTTCGGTATTTAAACATTTACATGAATCTTTCTAGATCTTTGTTGTAGAACAGCACAGCAAATAAATCCATTGTACTTAAGTCAAATAATTCACTGCTAAATTTGACGATACTGTGTATAATGCCTTGTCAAATTTAAATTAACCAATGCTTATTAATAGTAAACGCATACACAATACAACTTTGCCGGGAGTTAATGATTTTACGTTTATGATTAATAATGATCAAGAAAATCTGATTGGTACTAAATGTACTTGTATTAATGCCCTTTACTACCGTTTTCATGAATGTACTGGTACCAGTACAGTCAAATATATGTGTCACGGTAGACGTGGCATGTCAAATATCTCTCATTGTTTCGAGTGCGTCACGGTAGACGTGACACGTCAGATATTCCTCACTGCTTCGAGTAGATCACGGTAGACGTGACACGTCGGATATCTTTCACTGCTTCGAGTAGATTACGGTAGACGTGCCACGTCGGATATCCTTCACTGCTTCGAGTAGGTCACGGTAGACGTGACACGTCAGATATTTCTCATTGCTTCGAGTAGATCAGGGTAGACGTGCCACGTCGGATATCCTTCGCTGCTTCGAGTAGGTCACGGTAGACGTGACACGTCAGATATTTCTCATTGCTTCGAGTAGATCACGGTAGACGTGCCACGTCGGATATCTCTCACTGCTTCGAGTAGATCACGGTAGACGTGACACGTCAAATATCTGTAACTGCTTCGAGTAGATCACGGTAGACGTGCCACGTCGGACATCTTTCACTGCTTCGAGTAGGTCACGGTAGACCTGCCACGTCGGACATCTTTCACTGCTTCGAGTAGATAACGGTAGACGTGCCACGTCGGATATCTCTCACTGCTTCGAGGTCACGGAAGATGTGACACGTGCAACATCTGTAACTGCTTCGAGTAGGTCACGGTAGACGTGCCACGTCGGACATCTTTCACTGCTTCGAGTAGATCACGGTAGACGTGCCACGTCGGATATCTTTCACTGCTTCGAGTAGATCACGGTAGACGTGCCACGTCGGATATCTCTCACTGCTTCGAGTAGATCACGGTAGACGTGCCACGTCGGATATCTCTCACTGCTTTGAGTAGATCACGGTAGACGTGCACGTCAAATATCTGTAACTGCTTCGAGTAGGTCACGGCAGACGTGACACGTCGGATATCTCTCACTGCTTTGAGTGGGTATGTTGTAGGTTTAAATCTCTGTGCATGTTATTAGACAGAAGCAATAACCTTGTTACTTATAACCAGAATCAAATTCAGGAATACTAGCACAGGTGATCTCGCGGATAAAAACACTTGATATGATTTACAGTAACAAAATAATTGAGACATATTCAACAATATAGCACACTATATAAGTCAAAATATATCTTATATTACATATCCTGAAATATTGTACTGTCTTGCGTCATAATAAAAATGTAAGATTTTATATATAGTCTTATATTTAATACCGTATTAATACGTTTTTGTAATTGTTCTATTTGATTTCAGATACGAATGAATGTAGTACTTCCACACCCTGTTCGCCGGGCGAGACTTGTATTAATACCTATGGATCTTACGCATGCGTGACAACGGCATCATCAGATGATGCCCAGGCCCTCAGTAAGAGGCTGTTCTTCATTATAATCATATGCCATACAACTAAGTTATGAATTAAAGAAATGACATCAGATTTAATTGATGATACATGATTTCATAGATAAATCAAGTGAGCTAAATGTTTATTGTATGAGTTCATCTAAAATGGTGTCTTGTGAATTATTACCATTAACATTTAAAGAAAACGTAATCGAAATATTTCATAAGATAGTAGAATCAAATTATAGCATATCTGCAATGAATAAAGAAATGAAGTATTGAGGTAAATGAACGTTATTTTACAGATATGTCGAGTCTTGATCAGAATATAGATTGGGATAGTGATCTCTTGAACTCGCTACTGGGAATGGACAGTCCAGCTGACGATCAGAACATCCCAACGCTCGGTGGTCAGTTATATACCAGTCCATCCAGCAATGGTGTCGGTGAAAAAGTCAACGTGACCACTGTGAGATCTGTTGATGAACGGGTCTCTGTATTGGGGAGTGAAGTTAAAGATATTAAGGATCAACATGGTAATATGTTAGAAAACCTCGGAAACCTCGGAACTAACCTCGGAAACGTTAAAGGTGACATACAAAACCTCGGAACTAACCTCGGAAACGTTAAAGGTGACATACAAAGTATAAAGGATGATAATGCCCCGGGAGTGGCCGTATGGGTACTGGTAGGTGTCGTGGTCGTTATAGTGATTGTAATGACAGCTGTGATCCTCCGAATGAGGAGGCTATCAGCCACTAGAGGTAGAGGTTATACACGTGCCGTAGACCAGGATATCGAGCAGAGATAACCATCTCGTACCTCATCGTTCCCGGTATACAGTATGTGATCATGTGATCTGGTCAGAAGTCACAAGGAACGTATACCATGTACCACGTCATGTGTATTAATATCTACGGAGACTATATGATGAGCCATGTTATATGTATAGTGATATACAAAATGTGGATATGTATAATGATATACAAAATGTGGATATGTATAATGATATACAAAATGTGGATATAGAATGATTATAGTGATAATTCTTTATCTACATGATATTTACCAGCTTTCGATACTATCAGACGTATCGTACACCATTTGTCACATGTTTATAGCATTCAATTCAAGAATTTTAGCTGTTCATCATATACATGTTTCATATACACTTGCATCTTCTTTTGTTTTTGATATTTTTCTTTACATATTTTCATAAACATGTGTACAATGCATATTGTTATATAGTTTACATTTTAGAATAACTTATATATATTGTGGTTAATTGTGAATCAGGAGTGAATCATTAGAGTTCCCAGGTCTACCAAATGCTTCTTGTCAACTTCTCCCAATATACAATAAAATGGTGCCGATATGTTTTATACCATTCTTTGCTATTGTATTTTGTCGTGATGTATTTGTTTTGTTACACTGTATTTTCCTATAATTTTGAAACACGTATGTTCTAATGTAATCTTTGTACGTTACTTTTGAATGTATTATTTCATTTATTATTGTTATTATTTCTTTTTGTATTTCGTTCTAACTTATGTTGTCATATTATACTTGTTGTTATTTTTGTTTGTATCACATCTCTATACTTGTTTCAATATATCTGTTCCTGTTGATCAGCATTTCTTCCTATCATTTTATGTTTTTGATGTACTCCTTTTCTCATTCTTCAGCTTTAGTACATTTTATGTGCTCAGAATACTGTTTCGTTGAATGGCAGTGTGCCCTATATAGATTAGTGCATTATGTGTGTTCTGTACACTGATACGCAGGGTGTTAGTGTGTCCTATATATATTAGTGCATTATATGTGTTCTAAACACTGCTTCGTTGAGTGTCAGTGTGACACATATAGATTAGTGCATTATATGTGTTCTGTACACTGTTGTGTTGAATGTCATTCTAACATATAAACTTCGTTATATGTGTTCTGTACCCTTGTGTTGGACTTCAGTCTGCCATGTGAAGTGCGTTATGTGTTCTGTACACTGTTGTGTTGGGTTTCAGTCTGCCGTAGGTAGTGCGTTATGTGTGTTCTGTATCTTGTGTTGGATGTCTGGCTCTTATATGTATGTGTGTGTGTTCTGTACACTGTTGTGTTGGGTGTCAGTCTGTCGTATATAGTGCAGTATATCTGTTCTGTACCTTTGTTGTGTTGGGTGTCAGTCTGTCGTATATAATGCAGTACATCTGTTCTGTACCTTTGTTGTGTTGGGTGTCAGTCTGCTCTATATAGTGCGTTCTATATGCCCTGTACTCTGTTGTGTTGTACTACGTTGTGTAGTGTTTCGTAGGTCTTTGTTATACGTAGCGTTATAGTGTACTCTTTATTTGTTGTCAGTTGCTGCAAGCTTGAAAGACATGTCTTATTTATGTATATGTTTATATGATAAATACTCTGTTTGGAACGAACATCTACCGTGTATATATGCAATTGGTTAAAGAATAAATTTGATTATCAGTTTATCTGTAATGTTTTATATAAGATTATAATAATAACACTACATATACCATGTTCCATGCATGCGATTCATATTTCTTCAATCAGGAATTCTCCTAAAAATTAGAAATACGTTACACCTTTGTCAAATAATGGTTTATAAACGTGGTTTGAGACAAATTCGGTCAGATTATTTATTCAAACGATGCAAAAGTTTTTGTTTTATTCCATATTCAGTTTTGCATTATTTGATAGAGACTCTAGTTTTTGTCCAGTTTTCTGGGAAGATGTCTGCATTACTCAGTATTTGCTGACGAGCATTCATGGACACAATAGATCCGTCCTCTCGAAGTATGACCAAACGAGGAGTTCCTATGACGTTATAAGCTCGGGATAGACTCTCCTGTAAGAACAATAATTACATGTTAGAGCAATCATGTGATACAAATTTACTTTTTGTGCGAGTTTTGGTTGGAGAGTTTTCCTTCATAAAACTCGAGATTTTTTTCACACAAAGAACATTTCAATTGACCACTTACCTACAACCTACCATTCGCGTCAGTAGTTTGCCACCATAAGTTTTGTAACATGAATGAAAGGAAAAGACAAATTATCTAAGAACTCGACGAAATCCACTCTTATTATTATTTCTGTAGATATTGTAGGTCACCTTCGCGGGGTCTACCTTCTGTATGGTATATATCACACGACTACCTTATATCTGGTATATATCACATGACTACCTTATATCTGGTCTATATCACACGATTATCTTATATACAGTATATATCACACGACTACCTTATATCCGGGCTATATCACACGATTACCTTATATCTGGTATATATCACACGACTACCTTATATCTGGTCTATATCACACGACTACCTTATATCTGGTATATATCATACGACCACCTTATATATGGTATATATCACACGACTACCTTATATCTGATATAAGTATCACGCGACTACCTTATATATGGTATATATCACACGACTACCTTATATATGGTATGTATCACGCGACTACCTTATATATGGTATATATCACACGACTACCTTATATCTGGTATATATCACACGACTACCTTATATATGGTATATATCACACGACTACCTTATATATGGTATATATCACACGACTACCTTATATATGGTATATATCACACGACTACCTTATATCTGGTATATATCACACGACTACCTTATATCTGGTATATATCACACGACTACCTTATATATGGTATATATCACACGACTACCTTATATACAGTATATATATCACATGACTACCTTATATCTGGTCTATATCACACGATTACCTTATATACAGTATATATTACACGACTACTTTATATTCGGGCTATATCACACGATTACCTTATATCTGGAATATATCACACGACTACCTTATATCTGGTATATATCACACGACTACTTTATATCTGGTCTATATCACACGACTACCTTTTATATGGTATATATCACACGACTACCTTATATCTGGTATATATCACACGGCCACCTTATATCTGGTCTATATCACACGATTACCTTATATACAGTATATATCACACGATTACCTTATATTTGGTATATATCACACGACTACCTTATATATGGTATATATCACACGACTACCTTATATCTGGTATATATCACACGACTACCTTATATCTGGTCTATATCACACGACTACCTTATATATGGTATATATCACACGACTACCTTATATCCGGGCTATATCACACGATTACCTTATAACTGGTATATATCACACAACTAACATATGTGGTATATATCACACGACTACCTTATATGACTACCTTATATCTGGTATATATCACACGTTACCATATATATGGTATATATCACACGACTACCTTATATCTGGTATATATCACACGACTACCTTATATCTGGTCTATATCACACGACTACCTTATATATGGTATATATTACACGACTACCTTATATCCGGGCTATATCACACGATTACCTTATAACTGGTATATATCACACAACTAACATATGTGGTATATATCACACGACTACCTTATATCTGATATATATTACACGACTACCTTATATCTGGTATATATCACACGTTACCATATATATGGTATATATCACACGACTACCTTATATGTGGTATATATCACACGACTACCTTATATGTGGTATATATCAC
This sequence comes from Pteria penguin, assembly GCA_035048485.1. Lineage (NCBI taxonomy): Eukaryota > Metazoa > Mollusca > Bivalvia > Pterioida > Pteriidae > Pteria > Pteria penguin. The sequence goes on from CM068580.1 coordinate 12,546,915, forward strand.
ACGACTACCTTATATCTGGTATATATCACACGACTATCGTTCTCGCCCCAGTTACTATCCCTTTTCTGTCTGCTAATATCTACATTACTAAGAGTCAAGTGTATTTGTACAGCATTCCTGTTCCTGTAAAAATGAAACCAAACCTCGAATATACGATATCTGAACTTATATTAACAGAACGTTCATTCGTTTTATCATTTGTACCTTAACCAAGAACATCCCAATACACCCGCGTGTTTGTAATCAGCCCATATGTTATAATATGACGTCATCTACCATATTACTATCTTGTGATGGAAACAAAGACGTGTTAATACAAGCGCACAGAAGATGGCTGGAGAGGACGATGCTAAACAAAGATAATGACATTCCCATATTTGTAACAGCTTGTATCACGTTCCCCACATATAGACTGTTGATTGAATATTGTTTTACGTCACTCCATGATTATTTCTCATATATGGTGTCGGCATCTACTTGATGCATTGCATAGAAATTTATACATATGCAAAGGGCTCACCTGAAGCAGGGAAGGATCTTTAACGTGCCACACTTTACATGACACGGGACCTCGGATGTTACTGTCTTATCCGTATAATAGGGTTACTGAGGGTTTGCGGCAAATTTGATCTATGGTAGGAGAAATAACTCACTCATTAACGCATTGACCTGAATAATTAACACATTCACCTGAATCATTAACACACTGCCTGTATCACTAACACATTGGTCTCAATCATTAAACATGGATCTTAATTGTGAATCGTACTGAAGCCCGCACTCAAACTAGGCACCTAAAATAATTCAACGTTTTAGCACATTGTCACACGCTGTACCATTTGTTACTTTTATGACGGAATATGACCTTACTTACGGTATTACATATGCAGGAATAGATTGGCGAAAGCTCCTCAAATAAAAGAAAGGAAATAAGAAGACATCCGAGAAATGTCGACAGGGAAATACAGAACGTGCAAGAATAAGCAAATAAACTCCTTCACTTTTCACAACATACATGTATCTTTGTATTCGCCACTTTACCCACTTCTGACTGGAAAGTAAAATCACCAGCCAGGAAAAATCTTTGAAATCGCTATCCCACTTCTATCCTTACTAGGAAAGAAAGATAAAATGCTAGCCAGGGCATATATTCGAAGTCACTTTTTTACTCACCTTTCGCATTGTTTTCGGAGTATAAATGTGATGTTTTACCCACCTTCACTTTTCTTTCGGAGTACGGAAGTGCTAGCCAGGGCATGTCTTCATAGTAGTCGCTGAAGTCCTCCTCATCATAGTCCCAACTAATAAAGATGATTTCAATCTGTGACCGGAATTGTTCATAAAACCTTCTCAAAGTAGACGTGAACTCTCTGCATGGGGGGCACCATACACCAGAAAAATATAAACCTGAAAGTAGACAATGAGACATTTTTAACACTTTGTACTTTAGTGTTGTTTTACAATTTATGTGATATTAATTGTGTAATTGTTCTGCTTATTTAGCATTTTCAAAACAATGAAGGACGTGTTCAAACAAAACCCAGCAAATGGTAGCATTCAACGAGAAATTTGCTCTGTATCTGCACCTGCAGGAGATAAAAGGCAAACGATTACAACCTTTTTTATAATGAATTGCTTAACTAATAGATTGATAATTGAAAATCATTTTTCATCTTAATTTTGCGAATGAGAAATCATTCTAAAACACTAATCGCTCTCATGTTTCTAATTTCTATTGGTCTGAATCGGTAGCACAAATCGATTTAACTATTGTCAATATGCTGTTACACTTTTACACATGTTGTTGTTGTTCTGGCACTTTTAGTACCATTTTAACATTTAACATTATAAATGTAAATACAATAAATAAGTTAAGATTAATCATCACTTGACCACTCTTTTCCTGATTAGTATACCTAGTCCATTAATTTCCATGGAAACCTTCTGTTTACTGATGAAGTAATATTGGATTTCATATCGACGAGCAGATTGTAACCTATGTCTTTTGTAGTTAAACTGATTGTAAAGAATCGTATGAACACGAAGGCTTTAACAAGTCTACTCTCCAGGCCTGATACACTGATAATTTTTACATCTGTTTTGAAAATATCGATACAATTGATCAATACGGAAAAAATCAGACATAGAATAAATTGTTTTCATATAATTCGAAGTGGATTCTTATTGTTTTTGTTACCCAAATCATTTATATTTAACAAGAAAACCAGTTAAACTGATGGATGCTCCCCGAATTTCATCAAACCAATGAATGACTTCACCAGACAAGACACCATAATGTGCCGAAATCTATCAAGAATATAAATGATGGGGCTGCATACATCATTAGTATGAAGTATGCAGAATGAACATAAGCTGGGGAGTTTTTTTTTTTTTTTTTTTTTTTTTTGCCGTAAGGTTTAAGTTATCTTTTAATGTGCGTATTCGTGTTTGCTGTGCATGTCCATGGCGACTTCTGTCAGGCTGAATCGGGTGTCTTTTTTTCCTTTCCTATTTACCTACATTCATTTGTAGATGCAGTGTTGAGCCGTTTAAACGGTTTCCCACATCTGGGTATATCAAGTGGTATTACTCAACTCTAGGGCTTACCAAGATAAAATTCACCAAATAGTAGGGTACTGCTGATGAGGCTTACAAGTCCCTCTTTTTTTTTGTTTAAACATTGCAAAGTTCAAAACAGAAAATTGCACGTCTCACTTTTGTTTAGAAAGGATTATAAATGTTCTGGAAGATATCTATGGGGTGTTGACAATGTATGAGTGAGAGGAAAATATGTATTACACGACTACACTAGGTACTTAACATTTCCATCGACTGTTCGAGTTACTGCGTGCTTAATTTTTTTGTGACGAATGGAAAAAGACGGACTGGATAAAAACAACTCGTATTCCCCGGAAGAGGCTTAAAACAATTATAAGCCAAAACTTTTTAATCTCACTCTACTGACTTGACTTTGACGTGATTTCGATGGCAACGTTTAAAGAAATTTGAATGTCTGTACAATATATATTGTGGCTCTGTGGTTGTGGAGAAGAATTTGAAAATGTGAAAATGCATAATTGTCTCTTTCTCGTAAAATTTTGCATCAAGTGTTTTCGGAAATTGATCGTTGAGATTCGTTCTCAGTGAATTGACTAGTGTACTATGAAGTATTACAATTTATAAGAAGAAAATTAAAATTCGAGGTGACATTGTAAGCACAAAGCAAAAACCAATATTAATACTACAATAGTCAATACATCATTTCAGAATTTCTATTCCCCTTCCTTAGAATCGTTACTATTATAATCTTTAAAAAGAGGGATCTGTCATTTTACTAACATGACTCCTTTATCAGTTCCACAAATCTCTCATATTGTTATAACTTAAAACATAGAAAAAAATAAATTCACTCACTGTAATCGAATCACATACTTTTTTAACATTTCTTGCAAAGGTACAATGTTTTTTTTTTATATTTAGATTAAGACTCGATACATAGTTATTCATTTTCGTAAAATGTGTGTCATAATGTGATGTAGTTTTATTCATAAATATAAAAAATACCATTTCAAAGATAGACAACTATCATTCCACTCGCGTCGTAATACATTACATCTGTAACTTGAATTTGTCATGTATGGATTACATGGTTGTAATTCTCACAGACACAATTTAAGAGCGAGCACTTTTCAAATGCATACACCATTTGCGAAAGAAGGAAAGTGAACCATGGAAACATTCAGATAAAATATTTATGAAAGGCATTTGTCGCCTACTGTACCTACTACAGTAAAATAGTATCATATGTATCTTGTGTCCATCAAACTACATATGTATTTAAAATACATGCTTTATATTGCATAGCAGCAACAAAACTTTTCTAGCTAACATTTGAAATATGGGTTCCAAGGGCAATATCTCCTATAAAACTTTACCAGTAGCAACCATGTTCTTTGAATTATTGACCCCCAAATTAATAGACATCACCCTTTAAATAAAATTTAAAACATGCAAATATGGTTAGTAAAGCATTCATGATTTTTCACCTGGAAACCAACAATTTCAGTCAATTTTTACCACTTTGATGTTCTGTTGACACCGAAATCAATGTACATTTTACCCTTTGATAAGTATCCATAGATCCAAACTTTGTTTGGATAGGATACAGGATACTTGAAAATATCATTCGAAAACCAATAACTGCTATTTATATTTACCAGTAGTGACTTTGACCTTTGACCTATTGCTCCCAAGCTCAACAGGCAAATTGATCTTTTAATTGGTAACCAGTTTTCTAAATTCGATTTGGATCGGATGAACTTATCATCCGGTAATCAATTGTATGAAGGAAGGACATCTGGTAAGACCTGACCTTTTCTCAATGTCTTGTTATGTTTCTACCAGTATTTGGTCTAGAATCCAGGTTTTTGGGCTTTCTCCTTTTTTAATTTTGTGTTTATACCGAAATTTATAACAGAAAGTGTCTACTGCCTTTTCTGGTTTCGATGCATACATGCGTTCTGTCGCCATTGCGTTGGTCGCTGGATTAAATTAAGATGATAATAATGTATTCTAAAAATGAAAATTGTGTTTATCTTTTAATAAAATACAAAATTATTGGCATGTGCTTCCCTTATCATGTATCGATCAATAAAATTTGACCCCGCCACTCCCCCTCCCCCCTCCCCCAAAAAAATAAATCAAAGTAAAACAAAAATTACAATAAATGTCAACAAAAGACCGGTTCCAAAAACCCACAAACAGACCGAACAGGAAAGAAAGAAAAACAACTAAAACTGTAACTTGCATATAAATAATAAACAGCATAAAAATAAATGAAAATAATTTTTGGTTGAAATAAGATTACGAAAAATTAATAAAGCAGTATTGGGAAAAGATTACTATTTATATTTTGTATATTTTCTGAATATAAGTAATGCAATATTTAATGAATTTTGTTCAATCATAAAGTAATCGTTACGAAACTTCACACTTTTTAAATGTTAGACTATTGTAAACAAATCGGAGGAATCTCGACATGATATTTAATGAGTGTTCGTGCGTAAACAACATCAGGAAAAATCAAACTAGATCACTAGAAACTAATACAGGCAAAAACAGACCATAATAGCCTTGTTTTTTTAATGATTACATACTTAAAGTTATCGACTTTCATATGGAACATTTTATTCTAAATGCACAGTTATCTAAACAACTATGTCAACAGTCAGCAAAATCCATTAAACCTAAAATGGCATCACATGATACGTTTGTGTTTGTTCCTGCTGACAAAGCAGCTAATAATATTAGCATTATTTGAAAACGAGACTGTACTTTTAAATGAATTAAACTCCATGAGTACATACAAAGCAACACAGCTATCAAAGACAATAAACTTCTTGAACTCCGGAAGGCAATGTACGATTTCAAAATCAACAACGATAAATTTGATCTTCCCGCCATATATTGGCTCTTCAAACTACATTAAAATGCATACAAATCACGCTCTATATCAAATTCTAGTCATTGTTCAACTACCATTCTCCTCTAAACACATCACGTCCGCATTTACAGCTGTTAAAGCAAAATACGATCGTAACTGGTGTCAGGTGACTATGGCACTAACAACACCACACCACCACTCCAGCGGACATTCACACACACCTAAAATTCACAAGTGAGACAAGGTTCCCGGGAGGAGTAAGCGTCTCCTGAATGGCTAACCACATCAGCCATGAATGTCATTACATATAGAAGAAACAAATGTTACTCAGCAATATATATATATAAATGAATGTGAACCAACACTCTGTAGAAATTGTCATTGCCTCGTAACATTAGAAAAAAGGTATAAAAACACTTAAGTCGAACTCTCTTATATTATATACCTTATTATTAAATGTTGTAATGTGGTTTTTGAAAATAGTAACATCAATCACTTTTGGTCTATAAAAAATCTTTTATTTTTTTTTTTTTTTATTTTTCTACCTTATACTCTTTCTTACGTCACATGTTAATCAAAAATAAATTGTTGTCTCTCATGCGCCGGTATTTCTACAGAGAGTCTAAAACATACCTCTGTACTTCTAATAATTCTGGACTTTTTTCTGATAAAAACTACATATTGGACTTCCTATGAGATTTGAAATGCCATCACTTTTCAGATGTACAATAAATTTGTACAATTTAACGGCAAGGTTTATAGACAAATAAGACAAATAGTGGAAATTCCTATAGGCACCAACTGCGATAGATTACTTCCAAACATTTGACTTAGTGTTACAGGTACCATAAACTCAGAAAAGCTTTTGGAATATCCTATTCATCTTATTCAGAGCTTTTACAAATATTTGGAAATATTACTTTTCAAAATTATGTATCCAACGGAATTTCTCATCCACATTTCTAAGTGATCTTGTATATAAACTTAAAAGCTCCAATAACTTCATTGCATCAGGTTTCAAAATAGTCAAACGCTTTCACCATCGCCAATATGACCCTAAGATCATCGCTAAGACAGTAAGTTTTGTAATAGACCCATCTACAGCCCTTTACAGACTTTTTCTGTGGCGTTGCACTCTGACTAACAGGGCGGTGGGGACTCTTTGACGAGCATTGTGTAAATCTCCTTAGAGGAGATTAGATCATTATCTGACTGTTAGTCGGGACCTCGATGGAACAAGGACCTTAGCTCGCTTCCGTAAGAGTAGAGCACGGTATGCTCATATTAGTGTCATTTTTATATTTCAGATAGTGATTATTTTATCCATTATACATTTCTTGTATTATGTTTAGAACCACACAAGTTGGATAGCTTGTTGATCTTTGTTAACCACACCAAAAGAGTGAAGTTTGTTACTTTGGTTGATGGTAAATCGGTATCTTCACTGCAGTGCAATCGAATATTATTTGACTATAATAAAATTTTATGCGCATGAATTTGGGAATTTGTCATACAGCTTCTCTTCTTTTTTGTATTTAATTATGTTTAATTGTTTATTTTATTTTAGTTAATGTTATATGTTTATTTTGATCTTTACCGTTAATTTTTGTATAGAAGCAATTTTATCCTTTTTTACACAAAGACAGAAATTGTAATCTTTTTTTCATTTTGAAGATGAAACAGTACTGCATATAATAGAAACAAGAAGGTCAAGCAAGGAAAGGATAAAGGCATCTGTCTCAGTCCGTCACTACGGAAATACACAATAATGCAATGTGAAAAAAAGACTAAACGTAACAAACAGAACATCACGAAACTTTCGATTAAAATACTGTCTTACACTTATTGGGAAAATCAAGGTTGTGGACAGTTTTTAAATATTATTTAGATGTAAAGTTATGTTATCTATATGTACTTATAAACGTTTTGTTGATCATTTTACTTTACAAACTTACTTGTTACAGCCTTTTCAAAATCAATTCAAGATAAAAATAATTTTGTAGAAAGACTTAAATGTCTTAAACACAGAGTAAGAATATGAAACTTTATTTATTTATTTACTTATTTATTTATTTATTTATTTATTTATTTATTTATTTATTTATTTATTTATTTTCACTCCTCCCGGGCACCTCATTTCACTTCGATTTTATTGGGCTTCGCATTTGTCTGAATATGACATTATACACGATATTGTCTATTTATTCCATGGACTATGAGATATGGTTTACCCTTCGGTACTTCTTCGTTTCTTACCTTATGTCTTTTGGTCTATGAATTAGTACAGTTATTAAAAATGCAGACTTACTTATTATGCTAATGCTGAATAATTCTAAGAGATCCTGTTATTATACACGCTCTCTGCTGATGTATGTATATATCTTATTATGGTAGATTTTCTTTATCGCCATGAGCATTATAACTTAATACCAGAAAACAATATTTGTATTTAAAGGAATTGTGTGAAACGCCCTTTGTAAAATGAGCATAAAATCTAAGTTTTGTTTTTCCTTTTAATGAAGTTTATCTCAAATTGTTACATTTGCTACAAATTGATTGATTGGTTATTGTTTTACGTCACTCCACAGTTATTTCACGTATATGGTGACGCATCTGCCTGATGCATTGCACAGAAATTTCTACCTTTGCAACGGACCAATCCGAAGCATGGAGGGATCTATTACGTGCCACGCCTACCGTGAAACGGGACCACGGTTTTTACTGTCTCATCCGAAATACAGAACACCGGTGTGCCCAGGGCGGGAATCAAACCCGGGACCTCTAGGTCACGAGCCAAGCACCTCATCCACTAGGCTACACCGGCTTTGCTCCAAATGTAAAGATGATGGATAAATCCAAACTATAAGTCTAAAAATCATGAAACCAGAGGACATACAAAATCAGTGAAATGAAAACCAAGTGGAAAATAACAAAATATGTCTACTTGAAGAGCATATGTGAACACCTATGATGGAGTGAGATCAGGTACCCGGGGAGAGTGAGCATCTCCTGCTTGCTAGAAACACCCGTCACATATACCCAGTAGAAAGAGTCAAATCGTGTAAATTCCATATGTATTTATATATGGAGAAGTTAAAGTAGGTAACCTTCTAGTATAGAAGGTGTCAAATCTGTGTAAAATGATCGAAATCGGTCTCAGTCCAGAATATCATTTAAAAATCTGGATAACGAGATATCATATGGAGTAATAAGAGTCTCGTAACGACGGTACAACTTCCTCAGTGACGTTGCTAGTCTAGCACATATATAACCCTGGTTGAGCAGCTTAACTGAAAGTCGCCTAGCCCTCAGAACAAAGTCATTGTAATATGAACATGCTCTGAAATAACGTATTAACTGAGATATGAAATCGTCATGTTTATCATAGAGTGAGGTGTTCAATTGACCATTAATGTCGAAAGACAACATAATATCTAAACACGAAGTAGAATTACTACTTTCTGTGGTTTCTTTGACCTCCAGTTCACTTGGATAGATGCTAAGATAATCCGCGAATGAAGGATTATTAATTGAAAGCAAGTCATCTATATTTCTGTAAGTGAAATTTTAGCCAAGAGCTAATTGGTTTTTTCCTTGCGAAAGCAAAGACTGAATGAATTCAGCTTCGTATGAGTAAAGGAATATGTCAGCCAGACGCGGAGCACAGTTAGTGCCCATTGGAATGCCGACAATTTGTTGAAAAACCTTTCCTCCAAACATCACAAAAATGTTATCGATAAGAAAGTTCTACATCTGGATGACAGCTGTTTCAGTGTATTTATTTTTGGAATCAGAATTTTCCCTAACAAAGTTTTATCATGGTCTTTAATTACACATTTGAATTTGCGGTTTCCGTTTAATACTAGTAAATGCATTTTGAATAATTTTCGCTAATCAGTCTTTTAATTTCTGATGAGGGATCGTTGTGTAAAGAGTCAAAAAGTCAAAAGACTTGATGGACAGAATTTTAGTAAAACTTTTTGATTTTAAATGTTCTAATAACTCTTTTGAATTTTTAAGGATCCACATTTGATTAATTCCACTTCTGGAATATACTGTTTCGCAATACCTATGAAGGCCAGATTTGATTTCTGATAATATATTTGTGAGTAGCATCGATACAGATTTTATGGAACACTTCGAGGAACCAGCGATAAAGCGTTGTTTGTAAGGATTTTTGTGCATTTTTGGAATGCAGTACAAATATGGAAGTTCTAAATTTAATTTATATGTGTCAATACCAAGCGTATTGAGGACAGATTTACGATTTTCAAGTACTCCCGAAACCGAAAAGTTGGTGAGAGTATAAGTAGGATTTCCTGGAGCTGAATTTAATCCTAATTCTTTCACTAGGCTGTCAAAGTAATATTTCTTACAAGTAAATGTATAATTATTAGACGCTTTATCTGCTGGTGTTATGATATAATGTTCTTGGAGGAAGGTAAGTTCTCTGACAACATCAGGATTTTTAAAAATAGATTCGAATTTTATCCATTCCGAAAGAGTGTCGACCTGTACTTCCTCTCTTTTTGCCCATCGTGTAGCATATTCCTCGTAGCAGTATATAATATTCTCAAAATTTTGGCTCCATGTGAACGATCTGGGTTCTCTGTATTTTGGACCTTTAAGTAAGAGTTCTCTTAATTTGGTGTTTTAACAATATCAAGATCACCAGTAATGACATGGTCACAAGAAGAATATACAAACTTAGATGAGGAACATGCACACGATTGAGGATGGCATGCAGAGTTGCTAAGATCAAGACACTGTAGAAACCCTTTGTAATTATAAATTTTGGATTCAACTGATGGTGTGTAGCAATAGGAAATACATGACGGATCTTTGTTTTTGAAATTGTGATCCCAGTAAAATCCAATGGACAAGAAAAAAGTAAATGATTTCAATGAAACCTTTCCGATGTAACAGAGCCCCTGCCTTAGTTCGTTCTGTACGTTCCTTTTGTATATATCGTTGTATTATTACTCACATTAGAAATCTACTCTTTGATGTAAGAAATAAATAATTCATATAATTCCCTCGATCGCGAAATTCTTTGATTATCTGCCCTCATCAAATGAGAAACTGTTGTATCTAAATGTCGTTAACCTTAATGCAACTTCGATTAGCTCGAGAAATAATAGAAGGTAATACAAAAGCAGGCTACAGAGTTTTTCACGCGAAAAGAAATTTGATAAGCATAACCGATTCGTAGATAATTAAAATTTTGATGACAATAGAACAATAGTAGAATACTTAAGATAAAGACCGTGCTGGGTATGTTAACATTATCCGCGAATATTAAATTTGAATATATATTTTAATCCAATTAGAACAACTAAATAAAATATTACAATCAAAGATTTCGAAGTATGTTTTCCAGTACTAATGTTGATAAAGGTACACCAGAACAGATGCATTGTATGTTTATCATAATTCCACCAGTCTGACATAATGGTGTTCCACAGGGCATATATAAGCGTAGTTTATCTTATAGGACTTCTTTTTAATTTACGTATATACCTACATTTTCTAGCCATACTTCAATAAATCCGAATAAAGCATTGCGAATTTAGTCTAGCTAGTTTTTAGCAAAAATAAGGAATACATTTATATAAATTCTAGTGCATCCGAGTTTTACAACATTTTATACATAAATACGTATGATTTAATTATGTATTCCATATTTCCTTTCCCACATTGAATTAGGAATGTTATCTACACAGGACATGAATATTTGTGGGTAATGGTAAAATGTGCATTGGAATTAATTAATCTAAATAAGGAACTGAAAACTACATCTATATTTATAGTAATGCTAAAATTTATCGACATTATAATTTACCCTCTAGATTGTATTGCTTTTATTAAAGGTTTAAGCATTAATGTTTACAAATTTTAGTTCATGGCATGAAAAATATACAACAGAAGCAACATAAATATCAATACAAAAATTGCACTTACAGAATAAATCTTACATTATAAACCAAAGTATTGTTTGATAGTTTTTTAGCTGATACACAATGCTTATGCTATACAATTCTAAACATCTCCAAAGCAACAAAGATAGATATTCTCCTATCCGTTTCTGAACAAAATTCAATAAAGCATTACTGTATTATCTGACGGACTGCAACGAAGCATAATTCCATGATAATTATAGAAATATTTACCTGTTAATTTACCCTTGCATGCCTTCTCCACTTTGACGAAACCATCTTTGCCTAGCACTTCTGAATTTTGTAGTATATTTTCTATACACGTCATACCACTGAAGTTGTAAGAACTGTATGTATGTATCCCGGCAACCTATTGTCGTTTTGATTATTGATCAGATCTCATATATATTACCATCTACAAATGCAAACGTTAGGAGACCATGGCGATATAATCCTACCGCGATACGTTAAATGAGAGTACCTAAAATGTCATTACAGATGCCACATTACATAATCTTTCTATGTTTATAATGTTTTCTAGTATATACAATATACAGTATGAAACAAATACTTGAGAATTTATTTAATCTGTAAAATTTTCTCCTTAGTTTCAAAACAGTTACAAACCTTCATCGCAGTAACTACATAAAAACCTTCATCTCATTAAACAATTATAATACATAATACAAGGCATACTTCTAAACAACATATTATGTATAAAAATGCAACTTTAACATAGACAAAAATACGAAACAATTTTAACAAATGCTCACAAACCATTATGTGTCTGGTTCTTTCGCAAATCCAGTTTACTTTTAATAACGTTTCAACTAACAACTAGTAAAAGAGAAGGATATTTCAGTTAGGTTTGCTTGGTATGTAAATGTTCCAGAGTGAGACTACAAGCTTATCACTCTGTCACCATGCTATTACCATTGATGAATTTCTCATAAATCTTCCATGGTTACAAAAAAGCCATTAATGCCTAATTGAGCGCTAATTGTTGTCCTTAGTAACATTTGTCTGTATATCAAAATATCGAGAAATGTAAATAATCAATATACAATAGTCTAAGTAAGTTCACTATTAAAGAAAAGAAAACAATCGGAAGAAAAGATTGCCGAGGATGCAAGAGTAGGCACTTATAAAAACCTGAGAAAAAGATTCGATGGTAATGCAGTTGTGGTATTGACATTAAGCTGTTACCTACATTAAAGGATTTTCATTTGGCACAAAAAGCAATGAAATATATGGAAAAATGAAGGTTCCCAGATCAGATGCAATGTAGTGGAAAAAAGACTTCTCTGTCAATATCTCTTTACTGTTGAACTCTATTAGTGAAGTGTTCAGAGATGGAAGTATTTCATTACAGCAAGGAAGAGGGAGAATGGGCTTACTGGTTGCTGTAATTTTTATTCCTTGAATTAATGCAATGTAGATATAATAATTGCAAGCTTAGTGTTATTCAGACCTTTGTCATAAACACAACACGTCACAATAAGTATAACTTTACTCTTCATGTTCATGGTGTCGTCATATATGCCCTAACGCCATTAAAAAGATAATCTTGAAAGGAATTACCAGGTTCAATTACTATTACAAAAGTTAACAGTTAAAAAGTTCAAAGTAAACAGTTTCAAGCAAATCAGATAACATATAGTAGTGATTTCAAATGAGTCTATTTCAACCAATTCTTAGGTATAGCACCATCGGAGCCCTGTACATCACCGCGTCCAGTGTTCGAGACGACTGAGCCATCTTTATTCAGAATGATCAGTGTGGGTATACCTTGAACACTGTACTTTCGTCCCAATGATTCCTACAATAAATAGTAATAACAACATGAAACGTGATCATTTGTGAAGGCCTGCTGTAGTCATTGAAGTAGATTTGATTTTAACGCATCATATAGTTATATACTTGTAATTCAATTATTTACACGCTGACCATATAACGTATATACAAACGCACGGAGCAAAATTTAGTCTTCTGTATAGACAATGTCCTTTCTAGTACATTATTTATACTCATGTATTGTATGGCTCCATGGTGACTTCTGCCACATAACTGAGCCAGTAACTCCTCTTTTTTCTTTCGAGTAATACATAATCTGGGCCGCACTCCGGTTCGATATAGATATAAATCTATCTATCGAGTGATTTCTGAATGAATAAGAGGTCGGTTTTATATTCCATAAAATATATAAAATCATTACTGTTTTTTCTTTCATTTTATAGTATTCCTTCTATCTCTTACATATACAATGTCTATTATTGATGAGGCCGCCATCAGACTGATTGTCTAACGTTAGATTGATGCGCGAAATTTGTCTCACTCCATCAAGGGGGTTCACATATGCTCTTCAAGTAGACATTTTTCGTTGTTTTCTATTTGGTTTTCATTTTCACTGGTTTTTGTATATCCTTTAGTTTCATGTTCGGAATTACGGTTTGTAATTATTCATCATCTTTACATATGTTATCGTTCTTGAAAAAAAAATATTTTGAAGTTTTTGTATTTAAACTATAAGAAATAACTGTAAAAAAATTGTCTATCGGTGTATAAACAAAACCCGATGCACAAACTATATAATCCGCGAAGCGGATTTTTTTACAATCATTTCTTAAATATGTATTAATAAAAAATTATATACCACAATAACTCGAGTAAATAAAAGAAAGTTTGTCAAATACACGGTACAAAGGTATAAACCAATAACGTAATCCAGAAAACACAACAAAATAAGTAATGGAGAAAAAGGGTAGAATGAGGCACCATTGAGGGGTATCCTGCTGACCGGTCACACCCACGGTGAACCGCATTGCCTTATGTTTTACTTCCATATCATGACATTCGTTGTATTACAGTCAAAATCACAATTACATACATTCAAACAAATATGTTCGTTTAAAATTTACCCTCAGAGATCGCATCTCGTATGGAATCGCATGCCATGGCATATTGGCAAAGTACTTTTTAAAAGAATCCTCGTCTCTGTCAGAACTCACAAAAACCACCTCAAACAATCGGGTTTCTTTGTTCACTTTATTGTAGAATTCAGTCAGGATTGGGGTAAAGCCCCTGCATGGTGGACACCAGTGAGCAGAAAAATAAATACCTGCATTGAAAGAAAAGTAATAATATTAACGCTCGTGTAAAATGCCCAGTACTGGCATTATTTGATATTTAGATTAGAGTTAATATCTGTTCATTTTAGCCGAAATTCAGTTTGAATATGTAGAATTCAGCAGAGGAAGGTATGGCAAAAATCATATTCAATTAAACTGAATAAAATGTACTATGAATTCATAGAAAAGCATCGCCATATATGGAAAAATGACATATGGCATTCTGAATATCATTTCTTTGACGGAGTTATTGTTATTGGTTATATCTATTTCCCTATCAAAATTCATATTCAACACAGTATTTATACTTTGATTTTATTCTAACAAAACTGGAATCATTCCATACTACTAAAGGAATTTGATAAAAATGGAAAGTTTTCTTTGCAATAAAACAAAAATATGAAAATAACTGCAAATTCCAGACACATGGATTTAAACAACATTATATGATTAAAGTCAACAGCACAACATGAATTATCTATGATGATTTTTCATTATTATTTGTGTAAAATACGAAGGTAACTGGTGTCACATGACTATGGCACTAATAGCAGTGTACCACAGTGGACATTCACGGACCCCTGAAATTCAGAGGTGAGACCAGGTGCCCGGGAGGAGTGAGAGTCTCCTGTTTGGCTAGCCACATCCGCCGTGAATATCCTTACATGCAGACGAAACAAATATGAATTAGCACTGTATATATACATAACTGTGAACACACTCTGTGTGGAAAGTGCCACTGCTACACAAAATCTGGGAAAAGGGTATAATAACACTTAAGTCAAACCCTATGCAGGAAACTTTGTTACGAACTCCACACTGCAAAGGTAATAAGCGTGACGTTCATGTAAAATGAAACATGTAACAAAATTAGAAATAACTGCAAAATCTGAATTTTGAAAAGGACCATTGCTGGACTGGATTCCTTACATATTTTTGTCGACATATAGGAAAGAGTTTGTAAATGATGTTGCATATTATGTAGGTTAAAATAAATAACTATAAATGAACCAGAAAAGCAATTCAAAGAAGGTTTATATCGCTCAAATGAACACGTTGAGAACATATTAAATTCAGAAAGTATTACTTTAGAGTTTTTAAAGTACAATCCTTCTGCTTGCGTATCCTCTGGGCCCGGACTGGATCCTCCACCCAACTGATCTAATAATGCTTTACAGGAGACCTTGAACACTTCGTCCCCTCCATGTTTCATTAATGTTTTTCTGAGGTAGCCTTCGTCCCCACCAAGTTTCAATTATGTTTTTGAGGTAGTACTTCGTCCCCACCAAGTTGAGGTAGTACTTATTCCCCACCAAGTTTCAATAATGTTTCTTGAGGTAGCACTTCGTCCCCACCAAGTTTCAATTATGTTTTTGAGGCAGTACTTCGCCCCCATCAAGTTTCAATAATGTTTTTTGAGGTAGTACTTCGTCCCCGCCACGTCTCAATAATGTTTTTGAGGTGGTACTTCGTCACCACCAAGTTTCAATAATGTTTTTTTTTCTTTTGAGGTAGAACTTCGTCCCCACCAAGTTTCAATTATGTTTTTCTGAGGTAGTACTTCTTCCCCACCACGTCTCAATAATGTTTGAGGTGGTACTTCATCACCACCAAGTTTCAATAATGTTTTTTTTTTCTTTTGAGGTACAACTTCGTCCCCACCAAGCTTCAATAATATTTTTCTGAGGTAGTACTTCGTAGATTACAATGTCATACAAATAATAAAACCCTTTCTTTTTAATCTTAAATATTAATTATAAAGTCCCATAAATTTACATTTATTTCTTGAAACTATACTAAAATACTTGGAAATTGATGCATCATGAGCAAAGGAGAAATAAACATACAAAAAATAAGAAAGTCTATAAAAACGGCGTAAAAATAAAGTATCCGAATGAGAATGGAACCAAAAAAGAAAAAATTGTCTTTAAAGTAACACTCATTTCCCTGAAATCTTATCAGATATGTAATTAATTTAAAGATATTTTAATTATTGAATTATTTATTTATTTATTTATTTATTTATTTATTTATTTATTATAAGCAATAACAAAAGGAAAATAAGAAAAATAGCCCGGAAATGTGTAAAATGACGAAGTCGAAAAACACAATTAAAATCGTTAAAACTTCGATACCTAAGAGGCCCTTCTGGATTCTGTGATGCATTCAGTTTGTTGAACTATTCAGTCAGTCTGAAAAAAAACTATCAAAGGATGGTGCTCTTTGACCTTTGTTGTCTCGTGGTCTAACCGAAAAAAAAATCCCACCGACGTGTTGAGCTGAACATTCCAGCATTCACTCATGGCAAAAGCCTCTGAAGGTGGGTTAACAAGAACAAGACGTATTGCACATATTCGTATACACGTGGAGAGGGCTAATTTCATGATCAAAGGAGATAAATTATATCTTAATTTTGTGTGCAGGCCTTGTACATACAGGAAATGCTTTGATCAAGGATGAAGATCGTGTTGATTTATCTATTTAAGAGTTATACCACTTTATCATGTTTGAGATTATATAGCGTGTCCAAAATCGAGTCACGTATGAAATGAGATTTTACTCACTTTCCTTGTATACAATGCAATGTATACCTACATACCCTGTATTTAACTATCTCCTCAACATCATAAATACAAAGAAACTCGAGATAAATGATACGATTAAGAGCGCATCTTCTGTTTCATACCTCGATATACTCCTATCGATAAGTGATGATGTTTCATTAGTTACTTCTCTTTATGACGGACCTTACGATTTAAATTTCATTATAACCAACTTCCCTTTCCTGAGTAGCAACATACTTTCCTCTCCCCGCATACTGCATTTTCATTTCAGAACATATACATTATGCCAGAACATGTTACAAATACGACGAGCGATGCTTCTTACTCTCGCTAGGATATAATGAGCATCATTTGAAACTATCACTGACGAAGTGCTATGGTCGATGTAGGGATCTGGTACAACTTGTGATCCCTTTCAAAAATATAAACCGATACTTTGGGATCTGATCATACAAACCAACCATCTTGAGCTTTATGACTATACTTGATTTAACATTATATGGATAAATACAGACATTTGTTCATGTACATTTCCGATACCGGAATTTCAGTTCAAGAGCATTTCATTTAACTTCCTTGTCTCGTTCATGTGCTCATATATATATATATATATATACATATATACATATATATATATATATATATATATATATATATATATATATATATATATATATATATATATATATATATATATATATATATATGAGCACATGAACGAGGCATCTAAATGTATGTATGTATGTATGTGTTTATGTGTGTGTGTGTGCGTGCGTGCGTGCGTATGTATGTATGTATGTACGTATGTATGTATGTATGTATGTATGTATGTATGTATGTATGTATGTATGTATTACCTGGAGTTGAAAAGGTGTTGCAGAACGTTTGCGACAGGTGCGACAAGTGTTGAATGCAGATAGGAAAGCTTACTCCTCCCGGGCACCTGGTCTTAGCTAAATTTAAATAGGAGTGCACATTTGTCTGAATATGATACGATACACGGTAATGTCCTTCTATTTCATGGGCTTCGAGATATGGTTATCCCTTCAGTATTTTTTTTTTTTTTTCGTTGTTTACTATTTGACAAAATCTATTAAACATGTATATATTTACATTTACATTACAGATAGACCATGTCATCCAACATGAATGAATATTTTTGATTCCGATATAATTTGAGACAATTACTAGTTAAATGTCTGAAAAATAAATATATACAGTTACAAAATATATAACAAATTTCAAATCATGTCTTATATGTTTAAGTTTGAATTACGTCAGTAATCATATTAATTAGAAATTCATTAACGTAATTATAATACAATTATTATACAATCTTAACTGAAACTATGATGTACCTTGGTTACTCTTACTCTTACTGTTTTGACTATAGCTCAGAAAGATAAGCCAATAATGGAAATGCCCTAAAAATTGTCCGACTTTCTGGTATGACCGAATGTACTTTAAAAATTCATTGAGGTCTGGACCCCCTTAACCTTTGTGTAGTGATACTGATAATTTCAAAAAGATGACCTTCGTAAACTTAACAATATAAAAGTGTTTTCAAGTATAAACTAGATCATCGGTAATGAATAACCGAAAACCGGACACAAACGCCCTTACCTCTTCCGAGAGCTGTTTGTATCTATATGACACCAAGGAGGTATAAAATAGTATGGGTGAGAAATATGTAATATGTAAGCATATAAACCACAGTGGCATACTAGTTCTTATATACACAGGGTGCATGTATAAGAAATGTGTGGTGTGACTTGGGATCCAGATACTCGACAAAAGGGGTTAACTTGGTGAATGGGTACATTTACAGAATATCTTACAAACATATCATCCCAGATCTTCCTACATACATACCATCCGAGATCTTCCTACATACATACCATTCGAGATCTTCTTACATACATACCATCCGAGATCTTCCTACATACATATCATCCGAGATCTTCCTACATACATACCATCCGAGATCTTCCTACATACATACCATCCGAGATCTTCCTACATACATGCCATCCGAGATCTTCCTACATACATACCATCCGAGATCTTCCTACATACATACCATCCGAGATCTTCTTACATACATACCATCCGAGATCTTCCTACATACATATCATCCGAGATCTTCCTACATACATATCATCCGAGATCTTCCTACATACATGCCATCCGAGATCTTCCTACATACATACCATCCGAGATCTTCCTACATACATATCATCCGAGATCTTCCTACATACATACCATCCGAGATCTTCCTACATACATACCATCCGAGATCTTCTTACATACATACCATCCGAGATCTTCCTACATACATACCATCCGAGATCTTCCTACATACATACCATCCGAGATCTTCCTACATACATATCATCCGAGATCTTCCTGCATACAAAAATATCACCTCAACATCATATATACAAAGGAACTAGAGATAAATGATACTACTGAGAGTGCATCTTCAGCTTCATACCTGGATATACTCCTATCAATTAATGATGATCGCTCGTTAGTTACCTCTCTTTATAACAAACGCGACGATTTCATTATATTGAGGAACGTTTGAAATAGTCATTAAGGAATTTTTATGGTAGGTATGGGGATCTGGCGCAGTTTGAAATAGCTCATTCAAAAAAGTTAACCGACATTTTGGGATCTGATCATACAACCCAACCACCATGATTTTTTTACTATATATATTGTCCTCTTATTCCATGGATTTCGAGATGTAGTTAATCCTTTGGTACTTCTTCTTTGTTTACTTACCTAGATCTTCATACACACCGAATCATATTAGGATCTTTGTATACACAGGTCATATTCAGATCATCATACACACATGTCATACCCAGATCATCATAACATATCATATACAGATCGTCATATACCCATATTATATCCAGATTTACATACATACATATCGTATTCAGATCTTCATACATATATAACATATTTAGATCGTCATACACACATATAATATTCAGAACTTCATACACAGATATCATATTTAGATCTTCATACATACATGTCATACCCAGATCATCATACATACAAGTCATATTCAGATCATCATAGATACATATATCCAGATCGTCATATACCCATATTATATCCAGATTTACATACATACATATCGTATTCAGATCTTCATACATATATAACATATTCAGATCGTCATACACACATATAATATTCAGAACTTCATGCACAGATATCATATTTAGATCATCATACATACATATATCCAGATCGTCATATACCCATATTATATTCAGATCTTCATACATATATATCAAGCCGGTATGGCCTAGTGGATTAGGTGCCTGGCTCGTGATCGAGAGGTCCCGGGTTCGACTCCCGCTCTGGGCATACCGATGTTCTGTCTTTCGGATCAGACAGTAAAAAACCGAGGCCCCGTCTCACGGTAGGCCCTCACTGCTTCGGGTGGGTCCGTTGCAAAGGTCTAAATTTCTATGCAATGCATCAGGCAGATGCCGTCACCATATACGTGAAATATTCGTGGAGTGACGTAAAACAATAATCAATCAATCACTCACTCAATACATACATATCATATCCAGATCTTTATAAACACATATCATATCCAGATCTTCATACAGACATATTATACCCAGATCTTCATACACACCTATCATACCCAGATCTTCATACACACCTATCATACCCAGATCTTCATACACACATATCATACCCAGATCTTCATACACACATATCATATCCAGATCTTCATACACACATATCATACCCAGATCTTCATACACACCTATCATACCCAGATCTTCATACACACATATCATACCCAGATCTTCATACACACATATCATACCCAGATCTTCATACACACCTATCATACCCAGATCTTCATACACACATATCATATCCAGATCTTCATACACACATATCATACCCAGATCTTCATACACACCTATCATACCCAGATCTTCATACACACATATCATACCCAGATCTTCATACATATATATCATACCCAGATCTTCATACACACCTATCATACCCAGATCTTCATATACACATATCATATCCAGATCTTCATACACACCTATCATACCCAGCTCTTCATACACACATATCATACCCAGATCTTCATACACACCTATCATACCCAGATCTTCATACACACCTATCATACCCAGATCTTCATACACACCTATCATACCCAGATCTTCATACACACCTATCATACCCAGGTCTTCATATATATATATCATACCCAGATCTTCATACACACCTATCATACCCAGATCTTCATACACACATGCCATATCCAGATCTTCATACATATATATCATACCCAGATCTTCATACACACATATCATATCCAGATCTTCATACACACATATCATACCCAGATCTTCATACACACATGTCATACCCAGATCTTCATACACACATATCATACCCAGATCTTTATACATATATATCATACCCAGATCTTCACACACACCTATCATACCCAGATCTTCATACACACATGTCATATCCAGATCTTCATACATATATATCATACCCAGATCTTCATACACACATATCATATCCAGATCTTCATACACACATATCATACCCAGATCTTCATACATATATATCATACCCAGATCTTCATACACACATATCATACCCAGATCTTCATATACACATATCATATCCAGATCTTTTTACATATATATCATACCCAGATCTTCATACACACCTATCATACCCAGATCTTCATACACACATATCATATCCAGATCTTCATACATATATATCATACCCAGATCTTCATACACACATATCATACCCAGATCTTTATACATATATATCATACCCAGATCTTCATACACACATGTCATATCCAGATCTTCATACATATATATCATACCCAGATCTTCATACACACATATCATATCCAGATCTTCATACACACATAACATACCCAGATCTTCATACACACATATCATACCCAGATCTTCATACACACATATCATACCCAGATCTCCATACACACCTATCATACCCAGATCTTCATACACACATATCATATCCAGATCTTCATACATATATATCATACCCAGATCTTCATACACACCTATCATACCCAGATCTTCATACACACATATCATACCCAGATCTTTATACATATATATCATACCCAGATCTTCATACACACCTATCATACCCAGATCTCCATACACACATATTATATCCAGATCTTCATACATATATATCATACCGAAATCTTCATACACACCTATCATACCCAGATCTTCATACACACATATCATATCCAGATCTTCATACACACATATCATACCCAGATCTTCATACACGCATGTCATACCCAGATCTTCATACACACATATCATACCCAGAACTTTATACATATATATCATACCCCGATCTTCACAAACACCTATCATACCCAGATCTTCATACACACATGCCATATCCAGATCTTCATACATATATATCATACCCAGATCTTCATACACACATATCATATCCAGATCTTCATACACACATATCATACCCAGATCTTCATACACACATATCATACCCAGATCTTCATACACACATATCATACCCAGATCTTCATACACACCTATCATACCCAGATCTTCATACACACATATCATATCCAGATCTTCATACATATATATCATACCCAGATCTTCATACACACCTATCATACCCAGATCTTCATATACACATATCATATCCAGATCTTCATACACACCTATTATACCCAGATCTTCACACACACATATCATACCCAGATCTTCATACATATACATCATACCCGGTATACCTACATACATATCATACCTTCATCGTCTTACATATATGTCATTCCCGACTTTTCCTGCATGCACTCCTAACTCAGATCTTACTTCGCACAATATACCAAGATATTCCTGTAGTACGTTAAGTCTGCATACTGCAGTATCCTATTTTTTTTTAGCATAAATAGATACTCCTCCTTAGATGTACACACATCACCAGTATGACCATACAGGGGTTTGGATGTTCATTCCAATCAATGATTCTTAATTTAATACGTGAATCAAAACGTTTTGATTATTTATGATCATATTTAGGATTTCAGAAAACGAAATTGCCATGCTCTACTTTTCAAATTTTCTGCTGTACAGCAAATAAATGCAGTTAAATATGATAATATTGTAATTTATTTGGTACGCTCGTGTACGTCAGAATATACACGAAGCAAAACTTTGTGGTGAACCCTACATCAATATGCCATCCCTTGGCTTATCCCTCAATCAATTAATAATAACAATGCAATTTGTCGTTCACTTCAATATTGTACATATCATCCAAGGTGTCAGATTCTATTTAATCTGAATTACCAATAATATTATAGAAATATATCATATGTATACCGAAAAATGACATAATTCCATGAAATCGTCATCTTGAATTATTGATAATGCACAGTTAGACTGAATCACCCACCCTCTAATGGCTCCAGATTCAGCTATGTCGCATCACCAGAGACTGAATCTTATATATGGATTTGTGTGTCGATGTCTGTCAATTTGGTTGCCCAGACGTAAGATTTCACATGTTGAGATTGAAAAGTTTATATTTTAAAAAAAACTGTATCAATATGATTGTAAGATTTCTATTCATTTCCTGAGCAGTCAAATTGACCGCTTTCAATACACATCTCGGTGTGCCAGATTCAGTATCTAGTAATGCAATACAAGCCAAATGGGATTGACCAGAGACTGGAATATTCAGTGAAAAGTAAAATGTACTAGAGTATTACTTTTCAGAAAATGAATTATGCAAAATGCTGGCATATTCTCTGATGAAATTCGCCATATTTTTGTCGTCTACAGTAGATACCGTACTAGGTATGCTTTTCTCAAATAGTACATTTGTCTCATCACGAACCATATCGAGGTAAAAGTGTCCAATAGTAATAACTCCGTCTGTCTGATTGCAATTCGTGTGTGGGCAACTAGTTATTTATACTTTGACGGTTTTCTCTTTAGTTTGGAAGAGTGCATATAATATCTTCCTCTTCCAATACGAAATGTTCTCAAAAGTTGAGCGTTATACTTCGTATGCATATTTGAATACTTTTATCAGAGTTATTATTTATATAATGAGATTTTGATCTATACTTTGCTATATCCATGTGCTCTTCTGGAAACTGCACCATTAAGGACAGATCCCGGTTATTCAATTTTCAGATATCTTTCTATCAATTTTGAGGAGCTGTATTAAACTTCAGCATTATTGAGTTTCATTGTAAACTTTGATATGGCTACCAATAAACATTTTGAGATTTTCCAGCTTCCTGATTTGACAGAACATGGAATTTCTTCATTACCTCATACAAGCAGAAATACACAATTCACAATAAAAAATTTTCTAGCAGATATTTTCTGTTCAGAATTCAAATACAAGATCTCTGAAATACATATTTCTAAATAAAGACAAGAACTTGGCACCTTTCCCTTGTACCTTTTATGAAAATGGCACTGGGAAAGTGACACTTGCATTTATTCTGTAAACCATGAATAAGAGTTATCTCTCTTGATAATATACTCTTGCCAGCACAACGCTCAGTATTCTTCAACGCGGAGATATAAAAAAAAAATTTGACTCCCGCCTCTGGCCTTAATCAAAGGCAGCGACTCGCTCCCTTTTAACTATGTAATGTTACTAGTTTCCTAGTTTTCATCCCCACCTACCTATTGCCACTAAATCAGTGCCACTACAAACTTCAGAGATTTCTTTCATCTCTCCTGAATTACACATCACTTGTTTTAATCCTATTGTTTCCTCCATTCCTTCTTCCTTTGTAGTACACAGCAAAACTGGTGAAGCTTTCTTACTCAACCGGATGTTACAGAGAAATGTAACCGAGTTGCGTGATGGATATCCTATGTTCAGAGCTAATTTTAGATTTATGCAATAGTAAGTATACAGTCAGAATCGATAGCATAATAATTGTGAATTAGACTATATTAAGTCTCCATAAAATCAATAAAATTTATTTTGCCTGTCGTCCAGATTAAATGTGAAGTATTTAGAATGGAATGATTTTTCGGATTATTTTATCCATTTACAATTTAGAGCTCGTAACTATTTCCCTATGGAGGGTCTGACTGAAGAGTTCTAAATATCTTGATTATGCTTTTTCAATATGAACTACTATACACCCACAATTGTAAAAACTTGGATATTGACTATAATTTTGATGTTAACAAATGCTTATTGTTTTTCTACAAAGCCAATGCTCTTCCCTTACCTGACTATACAAAATGTCAAAATATTGGGGTAGTACGGAGACACCATTATACACTTGTTTGTTGTTTGATTGCGGCACTTCCGGTGCAGTGTTTTCCAGACTCTTCGCATTTATTCAGTGTTAGAATACATTGTCCATTAGACATTCGTGATGGATTCAGCTAGCTAAGCCATAGGTGCTGGTCTAGCATCTAATCTGAATGTTCTATAAATGTCCAATGACTTCATACAATGCACTGTCATACAATATTATGTTGATGGACCATAGGTTTCTGTGGATATTTGTAGACTTTGTCATAAATTTCGGTTGCTTCAAGCACACTGTTAATCTATTGATTGATTGATTGATTGATTGATTATTGTTTTACGTCACTACGATTATTTCTTGTATATGGTGACTGCATCTGCCTGATGCATTGCATACAAAAGACCTTTGCAACGGACCCACCCGAAGCATTGAGGGATCTTTAACGTGCCACGCCTACCGTGACGCGGAACCTCGGTTTTTACTGTCTGATCCGAAAGACATAACACCGGTGTGTCCAGGGCGGGAGTCGAATCCGGGACCTCACGATAACGAGCCGAGCACCTCATCTACTAGCCCACACCGGCTTCACTATTAATCTAAAACTTTTAATGTAAACTAGATGAATATATGCACCATATCTCAATCTACTGACGTTTTGCAATACACTGAGGTTTATTTTATATTTTACGGTATTTTCATTCATTCAATTAACAATAGTACCTTTAAAGCAACAGAATTTATCATAAATACTTTACATGTGGTACTAGGGGCAGGCGTGGTGTAGTGGTTAAGCGCTTGGCTTGCGGCGCCGACGATCCGGGTTCGATTCCCGGGTTGCGCCACTATGTTTAAGAGGTTGGTAACCTCCTGCTTCCATGTCGCGATATAACTGAAATATTGTTGAAAGCGACGTAAAACACTAATCAACCAATTTACATGTGGTACTTGTGAAACTGACAGTAAACAAAACTTGATTTTAAATAAAACATTTTTATGATATTTTCTGTGTTTATAGCCGGAGAAGGACCGGCAAAATAGAAACTGACCAGAGTAAACACATTTAAAATATATGAAAATTATTGAAAACCAACGCGAATTGGAATTAACAGAAAGATAAAACGAGAGAAAAAACTAAGAAGAGCTGTTAAGATAACAGATTATTATATCACAGAGAATGAGAAAATAAAGACTAGTTGAAATTAGAACATAATCTGCCAAAAACGAAACAATTATATAAAATATAATGTTGGCAATATAGTGCGGATGATAAAGTTTATGAGGAAATTTAAAAAAAAAGGGGGGGAAGAAACAGAAGAAAACACAGAACAAATTTTCTGGAAAGCTGAGAAATAAATATTAGAACATATATACGTTATTATTTTGTGCACCAGATGTGCATTTCGACAATTCATTTCTCTTCAGTGATGCTCAAGGAAATCTTATATATAAATATTTCAAGAGCAGAGTTTAAACCAAAATGGCCGACTTTTTCGGCCATTTTGGTTTTAACTCTGCTCTTGAAATAAGAATCAATCTAAGGACAGAGCTATGCATAAGGGATACTCCTTAGTTTTAAAGGGATTTACAAAATTTCATGACTGAAGGTTTTAAAATATACATTTCACGTCAGTAAAGGCGGTGTAGACTCTCGGCTTTGACCGAAGGGTACCAGATTCGATTCCTGTCGTGGCCACACCGGTGTTCTGTCTTTCGGATGAGACAGTAAAAACCAAGGTCCCGTGTCACGGTGGAATTGACGCATGAAAGATCCCTCAATGCTTCGGGTGGGTCCGTTGCAAAGGTAAAAATTTCTATGCAATACATCAAGCAGATGCCGTCACCATATACGTGAAAACAATCGTGGAGTGACGTAAAACAATCAATCAATCAATCAATTCAGTACAAGAGCACTGAAAAACAGATTTATGATGCCCTCAGGAACTATCAGTCCACCAGCATTGATTGCACTGTTTTTATACATTTTACACGGCAAGCATTGTTGTTTTATTTTCAAAGAAAAAAAAAAGAAGAAAGAAAAGTTACTGACTCAGCCGTATGACAGAAGACACTAAGGAAAGGTTGTTTTGGAACACTAAATTAATACTAGTACATTGTATATATGTTCTAAATTCATTATTATCACTGAGTCGGTACCGCTATGGTGGACTATAAGTTCCCGAGGATACCATTAGTCCAGTCTTCAGTGCTTCTTTACTGACCCAAAATATATTCTCTGTTTATCCGAACACGTTTGTTCCCGGCCAATTTGTCAGGATAAACGGAATTCCGGATTACGGGATCATAGTACCGGTACAATAGAAGTTAAATAATCTTATTTCTTGATGAAAGAAAGGTGTATATAGTACACGATGAAACACAAGTAATAATCCTTACATGCGTTTAATTTGTATACGAAGAAATATATAAGTATTATGTATTTAATATATTAACATCTTTAGCATAAATATAGAACATATATACCTTTCAATGTTGTGCACCAGATGCGCATTTCGACAACTTATGTCTCTTCAGTGATGCTCGTGGCCGAACGGTTGGAATTCTCATATAATATAAATATTTGAAGAGCAATATTGAAACCAAAATGACCGAAAAAGTGAGCCAAGGAATCATTCCTATTGTACATTAATTGCGGGCAAAAATTAGGTCTTTGTTGCAACTACATCGTCATTATACCTATGTACAAAATGCTGATAAAATTTGCTCTCTTCATACTATCTTACGGCAAAGAGTTTGCAATTGCTTGTATCCGAAATGAACGTGCAATCGACAACTTCATGGCAACAAGTTTTACTGCATTGTTGTCACGAGTCGAAGCTGAGCCAAGGAACGACATTCCTTCAAGTGGGACATTAAATAACCATCTTATTCACGATTCTCATAATGTTTTAACATCATTTATATTTAGAAACATACAACATTTACCTAAATATTTATAATGCATTTTCATTATCAGAGGAAATGCGGGAAGATCGATCTTTAAATTTGTCATATATGTGAAAAAGAACTAAAGTTCCAGAACATGTTGGGAAAAACTTTCATTGAAATATCTCGATAAAAACAAGCGATACAAGATCAAGACAAATGCTTTGTCCGGAGAATTACACAATCGAGTACATCCGACGTTGTCGGTGGTAAACACATCGTAAAGTAGTCACAACTACATATTATTACGCGAAATTTGAAAACATTATTGCAACTCCTTTTTCGAGTTATTGAAACTAGTCTATGTTTAGCTTAAATTAACTGAGCTAAAGGTACATTGTGCTGATCAAGAATTTTTAAGACAACATCAGTAATTTTTCGGCACTTTATTTTTCAGCGGCGTAGTCAGCTCTATTTCGGTAGTGAGTTATAACCCCTGAAAAGCGAGAATTTGAAAAGCGATGCCAATGAGTCTAGCGCTCTATGAGAGCGCCGACTCAAAAATAATTTAAAGTTAAAACTACTCTACAGTACTAAGTAAGGATATGTTATCGATGATCAATCTCCAATAGAAGAGTGACGCTACCTAAAGTTTGGTTACATTTTACAGCCCCAATATTTAATCAACAATGTAAGCTGCGAAGTCGGCAATTCACTTTTATTTACTATCATTCAAGTAACAGTAATCATCATTTCTGGCATGAGCGAGTACTGACTCATTAAAAAGCAATCATCAATGACCGCTTACATGACGTTTGACTACACCACAAGCGGCCAGTTCTTAACATAACATAGGTAGGTGACCAGGTAAACGCGTCGCTTGACTGTTAAACAAACAATCAGTCAGCGCAGAAAGGAGATAAACAGTGTTGTTTTGTGTGTTAATAAAACCGCAGTTATTTGCTACAGCTACGTCCGGAAAGCAAAATTTTTTCCCGATTATCGGAGCAAATATCACATACTTTTGGAATCCCGTACCCGTATTTCCGTGTCCGGATCCGGAATGCGGATTTCCGGATTATCGGATCAAAATATTATTTGGGAAATCCGTTCCCGCACTTTCTTGTCCGGAAAGTGGATTTTCCGGATAAACGGAGCCCGGATTAACGGAGCATCACTTCAAATTTACTGTGATAAAGGTTTGTAAATTATTCAAAGTCTATGAAGTATCTTATGCATAGCTCTGTCCCTAGATTAGTTCTTTGACTCTTTTTCAGTCAATTTGGTAATGAGTTGATCTTCAAATATTTCTACTTTTCGGTTCCAACATTTTCGGCCTTGAACATCTCTGCAGAAACTAATGTTTTAGAAATGAATATATGGTACACTAAATTATTATATGTATGTATTTTCTTTTATTTATTTCTCGCTACTAGCAAATAAGGCTAAGCCCGCTACTGTTCGTGCTGCTTCTAATTGGATTTTAGCTCACCTGAGCCAAAGGTTCAAGTGAACTATTGTGATCAATCGCCGTCCGTCGTCCGCCGTCTGTCGTCCGTCGTTAGCTTTTCTACATTTTCGACTACTTCTCCAGAACCGCTGCACAGAATTTCACCTAACTTCATAGGAAGTAAGCACTCAAGGTCCTCTACCAAGTTTGTGTTTTTCGTGCCCATCCGTAATCCAAGATGGCTGCCATTGGCTCTGATTGGTTGACACATTTTCGACTTCTTCACCAGAACGGCTGCACAGAATTCCACGAAACCTCATAGGAAGTAAGAACTCAAGGTCCTCAAACAAATTCGTGTTTTTCGTGCCCATCCGTAATCCAAGATGACCGCCATAGGTTCTGATTGGTTGACACATTTTGGACTTCTCCAGAAGCGCTGCACAGAATTTCACCAAACCTCATAGAAAGTAAGTACTCAGTGTCCTCTACAAAGTTGGACTGCTATACAGAATTTCACCAAACTTCATAGGAAGTAAGCACTCAATGTCCTCTATCAAGTTTGTGTTTTTCGTGCCCATCCGTTATCCAAGATGGCTGCCATTGGCTCTGATTGGTTGACACATTTTGGACTTTTTCTCCAGAAGCGCTGCACAGAATTTCACCAAACCTCATAGAAGGTAACTACTTAAGGTCCGCTACCAAGTTTGTGTTTTTCGTGCCGATCCGTAATCCAAGATGGCCGCCATTGGCTCTGATTGGTTGACGCATTTTCGACTTCTTCTCCAGAACCGCTGCACAGAATTTCACCAAACTTCATAGGAAGTAAGTACTCAATGTTCTCTACCAAATTTGTGTTTTCGTACAGATCCGTTATCCAAGGTGGCTGCCATTGGCTCTGATTGGTTAACGCATTTTCGACTTCTTCTCCAGAACTGCTGCACAGAATTTCACCAAACTTCATAGGAAGTAACTACTTGTAGTCCTCTACAAATTTTGGGTTTTTCGTGCTAATGAGGAATCCAAAATGGCTGCTATTGGCTGTGATTGGTTGAGGCATTTTCGACTTCTTCTCCAGAACCGCTGCACAGAATTTCACCTAACTTCATAGGAAGTAACTACTCGAGATCCTCTACAAAGTTTGTGTTTTTCGTGCCGATCCGTAATTCAAGATGGCTGCCATTGGCTCTGATTGGTTGACGCATTTTCGACTTCTTCTCCAGAAGCGCTGCACAGAATTTCACCTAACTTCATAGGAAGTAAGTACTCAAGGTCCTCTACCAAGTTTTTGTTTTTCGTGCCCATCCGTATTCCAAGATGGCTGCCATTGGCTCTGATTGGTTGACACATTTTCGACTTCTTCTCCAGAACCACTGCACAAAATTCCACGAAACCTAATACGAAGTAAGTCCTCAAGGTCCTCTACTAAGTTTGTGTTTTTCGTGCCGATCCGTAATCCAAGATGGCCGCCATTGGCTCTGATTGGTTGACACATTTTCGACTTCTTCACCAGAACGGCTGCACAGAATTCCACGAAACCTCATAGGAAGTAAGAACTCAAGGTCCTCAAACAAATTCGTGTTTTTCGTGCCCATCCGTAATCCAAGATGACCGCCATAGGCTCTGATTGGTTGACACATTTTGGACTTCTCCAGAAGCGCTGCACAGAATTTCACCAAACCTCATAGAAAGTAAGTACTCAGTGTCCTCTACAAAGTTGGACTGCTACACAGAATTTCACCAAACTTCATAGGAAGTAAGCACTCAATGTCCTCTATCAAGTTTGTGTTTTTCGTGCCCATCCGTTATCCAAGATGGCTGCCATTGGCTCTGATTGGTTGACACATTTTGGACTTTTTCTCCAGAAGCGCTGCACAGAATTTCACCAAACCTCATAGAAGGTAACTACTTAAGGTCCGCTACCAAGTTTGTGTTTTTCGTGCCGATCCGTAATCCAAGATGGCCGCCATTGGCTCTGATTGGTTGACGCATTTTCGACTTCTTCTCCAGAACCGCTGCACAGAATTTCACCAAACTTCATAGGAAGTAAGTACTAAATGTTCTCTACCAAAATTGGTGTTTTCGTACAGATCCGTTATCCAAGGTGGCTGCCATTGGCTCTGATTGGTTAACGCATTTTCGACTTCTTCTCCAGAACCGCTGCACAGAATTTCACCAAACTTCATAGGAAGTAACTACTTGTAGTCCTCTACAAAGTTTGTGTTTTTCGTGCTAATCAGGAATCCAAAATGGCTGCTATTGGCTGTGATTGGTTGAGGCATTTTCGACCTCTTCTCCAGAACCGCTGCACAGAATTTCACCTAACTTCATAGGAAGTAACTACTCGAGATCCTCTACAAAGTTTGTGTTTTTCGTGCCGATCCGTAATTCAAGATGGCTGCCATTGGCTCTGATTGGTTGACGCATTTTCGACTTCTTCCCAGAAGCGCTGCACAGAATTTCACCTAACTTCATAGGAAGTAAGTACTCAAGGTCCTCTACCAAGTTTTTGTTTTTCGTGCCCATCCGTATTCCAAGATGGCTGCCATTGGCTCTGATTGGTTGACACATTTTCGACTTCTTCTCCAGAACCACTGCACAAAATTCCACGAAACCTAATACGAAGTAAGTACTCAAGGTCCTCTACTAAGTTTGTGTTTTTCGTGCCGATCCGTAATCCAAGATGGCCGCCATTGGCTCTGATTGGTTGACACATTTTGAACTTCTTCTCCAGAACTGCTACACAGAATTTCACCAAACCTCATAGGAAGTAAGTACTCAATGTCCTCCATAAAGTTTGTGTTTTTCATGCCCATCCGTAATCCAAGATGGCCGCCATTGGCTGTGATTGGTTGACACATTTTGGACTTCTTCTCCAGAAGCGCTGCACAGAATTTCACCAAACCTCATAGGAAGTAAGTAATCGAGGTCCTCTACCAAGTTTGTGTTTTTCGAGCCGATCTGCAATCCAAGATGACTGCCATTGGCTCTGATTGGTTGACACATTTTGGACTTCTTCAAAACAACTGCACAAAATATCGCCAAACCTTATAGAAAGTCTTGTAGAAAAAAAAGCAAAATTTTCTGCTGAAATTAGCTGTAATTTTATTGTAAATAAGCAATTTGTGCTCAGGTGAGCGATATAGGCCCATTTGGGCCTCTTGTTTTATCTCCATCGCCCTAGTTCAACTATTCTATACTTTTCATGAATATTCTAGAATGGTACTATGAAAGACTGGTAAATCGGAAGACCCTTATTATTTATCACAATAATCAATATAACTAGAATTCACAATACATTTAATCCTTAAAATCCTTAAATATCTTTAGAACTCGGATGCCAGTTAAGAATATGGAGAGATACACGACATCACAACATAGTTAACATTGTACAAGTTCAATGTCAGGAGCTAGTCCTGGGCAATGCTTACAACCTCTGAGATTCCGGTCTTTCTCCACCCTCGCAGGAT
This sequence comes from Pteria penguin, assembly GCA_035048485.1. NCBI lineage: Eukaryota > Metazoa > Mollusca > Bivalvia > Pterioida > Pteriidae > Pteria > Pteria penguin. The sequence continues at coordinate 12,580,136 of CM068580.1, forward strand.
TGTGTCCTTGTTTTTCAGGGGTCCGTGAATGTCCACTGTGGTACGTTGTTGTTAGTGCCATGGTCATGTGACACCAGTCATTTTCGTATTTTACATGAACGTCACACTTATTCCCTTTGCAGTGTGGAGCTCGTAAAAAAAGTTCCCTGCGGAGGGTTTGACTTAAGTGTTATTATACCCTTTTTCCTGATGTTATGGGGCAGGCGTGGTGTAGTGGTTAAGCGCTTGGCTTGCGGCGCCGACGATCCGGGTTCGATTCCCGGGTTGCGCCACTATGTTTAAGAGGTTGGTAACCTCCTGCTTCCATGTCGCGATATAACTGAAATATTGTTGAAAGCGACGTAAAACACCAACCAACCAACCAACAACCTGATGTTATGTGGCTGTGATACTTTCTACACAGTGTTTTGTTCACTTCCATGTATATATACAGCGCACTATTATATTGTTTCGTCTGTATGTCAAAACATTCACGACGGGTGTGGCTAGCATACAGGAGACGCTCACTCCTCCCGGGCACCCGGTCTCACCTCTAAACTTCAGGGGTCTTTGAATGTCCACTGTGGTACATTGTTGTTAGTGCCATGGTCATGTGACACCAGTCATTTTAGTATTTTACAAACTTCTGATGCGCACTCACGAGCGTGCAAAGACATCAGCGTCGAAGCTGACGAAAGGCGAAGATTTGATATGAACATCCTGTACCGATTTTCCCGATTTCAGGCTATTCTATTATGCACTAAGAATACAATTCTTAAAACTTTAGTTTCACAAACTTTTTATAATCATCTTTTCCTGACAAGTCCAATTGTCGAACATTCTCGATATGAGATCAAGACTCTTCCGACAAACTCTTATGTAGATTCATCGTTACTTCAGTGGCTCTCATTGTGTGTTACATGCCATTGTGGCAGAAATGTGTACTTTGGGTTATACAAGTATGTTTTCCCTAGTAGATCACTTGAGAGAAGGTGGCAAGTCACCGGACAGCGTGCAGTTATCCGTTATTGGTAAATGATAAATTTTAAATACAACTTAAATAATGCAAATATGAATGTACACGTAAATACATATAATTACGTAAGATCAAAACAATACAATAACGATAATCAAGGGAACTTGTCGACCAAGTCAGTTAAGCTTCACATACACGTATTTCCCTTAGGTATGGCACAAATGTGCAAAAGTACTCGAATTCTTAAGATTTGGCCACTTTTATGAATGATTTTAAGTGTTTAAAAGTAATTACGAGCAATTCAACTTTATTACGAGTTATTGCGATATATTTATGGCAAAACTCGACGATTTTTCGAAATACCTCGGAGAAATACAAGTAAGTTTTACGAGCTTTTTATGGATTGTTACAGGTATATTACGGTATGTTACGATTCATCAAAACTTCATCAAAGATACCAACAGAAAGAGGGTACTCCTCGGTTGAGTTGGGGGAGGCGTCTTACTCGCAGAATGTTTTGGTATAGGACCTGGCTGGCCAGCAATACTCTCTTGGGGCAGTATGATCATCTCCCTTGAAGCCATACTTGTATACAAGATGCGGTTTCTTGGTAACAGCTGAAAGGGACTGTCCGATTTTGCAGTTTTTGTACCATTCCTAAATCGTAAAGTATACGAATGTATACTTGAGTACACCTTAGTTGATTACTACACTTTAAATGTTCGTAATAACAATCCGTAAAGCCATTGTAGCATTATTTACTAGAAACTGACGGATTCTTGCAAGTAGTCTACGGAGGTTTTATGTGTTGTTGCGAACGGATTGTTACAATGTATCAAAATTCATTCGGTGAAAATTTTAAAATTGAGTTCATATGGAATATCTGAACCAACCTACATATGAAATCATCATCAAGCAAAGGGTTTTCAACATTTTGGGCGTACATTGATTGTATAAAGTAATGCATTGCACTCCGTGACCTTTTGACCTGAAAATCAATAGGGGTCATCTACTTCTCATAACCAATCAACATATGAAAACTTTCATTTCAATATATGCTATCATTATAGAGATGTGAACGAAAATTGTGAATTATGGGAAATTTTCTTAGTTTAAGGGATGTAACTCTGGCAAAAATTGTTCGATGATAACCAACTCAAAACATGATCTAGATATTCTCATGATGTATTTGTAGGCTAAATTTCAATTCAATATATGCCCCCATTGCAGAGATAATGAACGGAAACTGTGAATCACTGGACATTTTCTAAGTTCAAGGGGTGTAACTCTGTCAAAAAATGTTTGATGGCAACCAAATCAGAACTTTATCTGGATGTTTTCTTGATGTATCTGTATGCCAAATTTCATTTCAAACCTGTTGTTGAGATAATGAACAGAAACTGTTCAGGGTACGGACCTACCGACCAACAGCAGCAAAGCAATATCCCCTCTCTTCTTAGAAAGGGAACATAAAAATAATAATTCAATGTCCGTTCATGCAAGATCCCTCTGTATATACAACGGACAAAGCAGAATAAACAATGATTTGAATTAATCATTACTTAATTTACAATCCTACTAATTTCATTTCACCAAAAATGCTTAATTTAGAATTTTAGCTTGGGTCAATGTTAGGTCAACAATAGCTCAACTGTACTAAATATATATATACCGTGCATACACTTGCAATCATTGGATTCCCTGTTTTGGCATGATGGCTTATAAACATACATGCATTACCCTCACTGGCAAACGAAGGTGTATACCGGTAACTTATATAAGATTGCAGCTTGCAAGCTTACAACTTCGAGAATTCTTATCTATTAGCATTATATTTATAAATCTGACATGTGAAACGTAAATTCGTAAGTGCCAGCAAAACTGAAAATTGGATTCCCATGCATAAAAACAGGGCACCGTTAAACAATACATAATATGCCCACAATTTATTATCCTAGATGTCATACAAACTAGAACTAAATATATAATCTAATTGTGGTAAATGTAGATTATCCTTGATACTGATATAATAGTTCAATTTTCTTCTTCAACTGTTTGTAGGTTAACTGATCTTCACACATCCATCATTTCCCATGTTGACACCCCCTCCTTTCATAAATACACTGACTACAGTTGTATGAAATATTGAGGAGATGTGAAAATTCCTGTTTAATATGCACATCTTCATAATATGATCTTTGTTTTTACCAAAATTTGTCAAAATTCCCAAAGGGTTCAGGAGGAGTTGAAAAGACAAGGTATTTTGCATAGAAAAATCCAAGTCCACCAGTCATGACTCCTGTAAATGTTTTTTGACAGCATTCCCATTCTGATATGTATATTTTCATATAGTGTTCTTCTTTGTATCATGTTTCACAGAAATCCCCCAAAAAGATTAGGGTGAGTTGTGAAGACAAGGTATTTGCATAAAAAAATCTAAGTCCAAGGATCATAACTCCTGTAAACATTTTTCGACAGCATTCCCCTTCCAAAATGCACATCTTCATATGGTTTCTTTCTCTGCACATTGTTTTATTAAAATCCCCCTTAGGGATTAGGAGGAGTTGCAAAGACAAGGTATTTTAAGAAAATCTAGAAGCTCTGATCAACATACAGAATCACACAGCCAAATGAACTATGTCAGCTCCATTGTCAAGGAGAAACATAAATCACTTTAGCTCTTGAGACAAGTCTTAAGACTGATTTTAAAGCCCATTTATTCATAAACAGGTAACTATGAAAATTATATTTTCATTGTTTACTTCAACAATAAATCATCTTATACAATTAAGATAATTTCAAAGATGAATCATTTACACATTTCCTTATTTTATAAATTAGTGACAGTACTTATCGTAAGAAAAGTTTCCATTTTCTTTTAATGGACAAGGATCATGAAATTCCAGTTAAAAGTGTTAAGTGAAATTATTACCTATAATGATCAAATAATAAAGTCTTGTAAAAGATGTTTTGAAACTCTTCCATTCTAGATGCACCATAATGATTTATCTTCATATAAGAGCAGACCACTTTGTTTTGAAATTCATTTCTTTTAAGTCTTCAACAAATAACATAAGACTACAGAAGTCTCCACGAAATATTTAGCCAGTATGTATTCTATTTAAGAGGTGCCAATCCCAATTTTGCCCTCATTTCATTTGCCTCACGTATTTCTAGCTCTTCTTTGGATAATTTACTAAGATCAACATTTTTATCTCGTTTGTCCTTGTGTCGGTCTCTATCTCGGTCCTTATCTCTTTTATCTTTATGATCACGATGCCGTCTATGTCTGTCACTGTCTCGACTGCGATGCTCATGATGACTATGCTTGCGGCGACTTTTTCTGAAAAAAAGATTTTACACTGCAATATTTTTCTGATTCTATTCAAGTTCATATTAGGTAATGAAGCTACATAGGTTTTCCAAAACAAAATACAAACTAACTTGTACAGTACACAATTTAATTTCTATATACCATTCATTTTGTATGTAATGTTCTGTTCACACACTTTCCACTGCAGATTTATTGTGCTCAATACACACAAAGGGACTGAGATGACAGATTACTATGTGCTAGACATATCACATATCAAGATTTCAGAAAGTACAGAAAACAGTTATGCAGTACAATTAACCACTGACTATACAATTAGTAATCCTCTACAACACTATATTATAGCTGACGTTTTAACAAACATTCAGCATAATAATCATTTGTTGTATAACAATTGTGAAAGTTTTGCACTAGCATAACTACCAAATATAGATGCTGTCATTAATTGTTGGTTTAATACAAATGCAGACTTTTTTAGATACAGGCATAGAACATTATCCCCTCACTGGTGGTTATTTCTGGTTTGTTGGTCAAGATCATGCGGATCAAGATGATAAACTTGACCTCATCTGAAAATGTCCTGGCTAGTGAAGCTTAGATTTAAATACAAAACCTCCATTATTGGCATATAATATGCACCTAACATGTGAATAATGGAACATACAAAGTTTTCCTGCATAATAATGAGCTAACACTAACCTGTCATCATCATCTTTACGTCTTTTGTCTGAAAATATATAGAAGTAACATTTGAGAAATTTGAAGAGTTTTAATCAGTCTCATTCTACATATTCCCATCAAGACATTTCCTCTGATCAGATATAAACTTATGTTAATGAAGAAACACAGACTAATGACTTTATTCATGCAAATTTTCAACTTACAAAAAATCTTTAAAAACCCTACAGAATACAAACTATACTTAAAAATTTGGCACATTCAAATTGCTTATGTCACTAAGGTTCAGAAAGGATACAAGTACATGAGTATTTTTTAAACTCACTTGCCTTGCTCCAAGCACTGAAGTCTTCTTTTAAATCAATATGATCAACTATTTATCATATAGTAAGATATATGGGACCATGAACTCAATTCAATCCTTAATGCAGTGTTCTCTTCAGGAAAATATTAAGGCACGTTATTCCTGTGACATTACCTTTGTATGCACTTTTACCAGTATTTAGAAGCGCTCATAGCTTGTTGTTGCATAAATGTATTTGTATTCAAATGGTTTTGCACTATTTGTATCATCTGCCCAAGGTCTGTCCACAAATATTCTCCATAAAATTAATATTAATATAAAGTTTTGAATGAGTCTTTGCTCAATCCTTTGATTTTGAACATGTTTCTTTCAAAAAGCCTCCAAAACTTTGGAACTTTCAAGGGTTAACATCCTGAGCTGTATCTGACAGTTCATTGTGTCAAATAAGATGAGTTCATTAGATGTATGTAATTATAAAAACTACTATTGTAATATATACAAGATATAGTGATTATTAATTCAATTCTATTTTTCATGTATACATAAATATCTACATAAATATACAGTGTACATGTATAGATTACATAACTGACTGGCTTGTGTTTTGGGAGAAGAGCTGTGTGAGCCAAGAATAATTGCTTGTTATAAAAGTCATATATTCTTTTTCATTACAAGCCTCTGATAGTATACACAACTCTTCGAAACTGATGCTTTGCAGGCAACATAAAAATAACTTTAAACTTGTCCAAAATTACTTCAATATTAGATAGAACATCCTGTTTAAATCTGTTACTTAATAACATGCCCCCTTATATCTTATGCTATATCATGTTAATTACATTTGTAGATCTCACACCAAGATAATAAATGATTCTTTAATTATAGGTGATTAGGTACGATACACAATATATATCTAGAGAGCAAATCATGTAATACTGTACACTTGATAGTTTACTTTGCAAGATAAAACACAGTGCATGTGGCTGTCACATCAAAACAACTTTGCACATTTTAAAGGATGCAGCATTTCACTTTTGTCAAAGATGACATGTTGCAAGTGACAAGCATGACATGCCTGGGGAGAACATTTTCCAACTGTTAAAAAAGTAAGCCAAACCAGACGCACACTCACTTAAAAATAGAGAGACAGACACTAATGCCACACAATCTAAGGCTCACATATGAAAACATAGTTATTGGTGATCTTACTGGATAGTTACCTGATGGTGATTTATGTCGTTTATCTCTATCTCTATCTCTGTCTTTGGACCTTGATCTTTTTCTTCTATCCCTTAAAGAAAGATACATGTTTACAAATCATGCAGAAATTGTGCTAGCAACCCCGAGCAATCGCACTATCACATAAGAATTAGCAAAAAAATCACATCGCAACCTATGTAACTAAATATATTTCTCTTACATCATTTCATATCTTCAACAAGCTGTGTCTTTGAGACACTAATGTCCCCGGTGGCAACAATGTCCAAAAAGTTATTTTTAGCATGAAGGTCACTGTCAAAGTCAAAAGGTCATCAACCCTGGAGTCATTTAAAAGGGCTTCATTTGTTAAGTATGCATATGAAATATGAAGTCTCTATTCTTTTAAAAAGTTATGTCCAATGTTAACGTTGTCAGACAAGCAGACCGACAAACAGTCAGACAGGACAAAAACAATATGCCCTGATTCATCCATCCAGGGCATCAAAATATACATTGTTGGAAAGATAATGAAATACATCTTCAAATTATGTCCTCAATCTTCCATTCTGAATACTAAAGCTGCTGTTAATGGCAAAATGAATGTAAAAAACTAACGCAAATTCGGCTCTACCACTGAATACGCTTTCATTTATGTCATACATTTTAAAGGTGGTTTTGAAATTCAAAAGTAGGGCAGTAAATGTTCACCAAAAACAAGGGCTGATTGATGAGTTGTGAGCCTCGTATTGAAAGGGGTAGGCAGGGATGTTCTTTTTAAGTTCTACTATTCTCTGTCTATATAAGGCCATGTACCTAAAGACTGGTCTCATTTGGTCAGTTTATATCAACGAGGAAGCACTCTAAAGTAAACAAGACAAGTGGCGTTTGCAAAATTGCTGTCAAACCTTGATTCTTAAACAAATCTTTGATATTGGTAACAAATGGTCTTTTTTGTGACTGATAAGAATGAGATATACAAAAACAACACTTAGAAACAGAAAAATCTTCACATTTTAATAGGGTACCAAATTTGGTAAAAATCCTATGAAAAAAAAGTTTCATGGATTTTTAAGTATAAATTTCAGTTGCGACCAGCCCATGAACACAAAGTTACCAGGTAACCTGGGTTGATTATATAAGGAAATATAAAATCCACCAAAACTGATTACTTAAAACAATCATTATTTCACCTCTAGAAAAGATATTTTAAAAAAGAAAAAACTGCTCTTAAAAGGTCTCACAAAGAGCTTTTATCTAAACATGTTTTGAAAGAGACATGAATCCTCTGTAATTTTCATCTGGGGTTACTAAATGTAAACACAACAATAAAGTGCAAATTTGTTGTTAATAATCACATATGCCATACAATGAAAGCAGAGTACTAACTTGCTGGAATGATGCCTAGAAGATGGACTAGAAGCCCGTTTATCTGGTGTAGAACTCCGTTCCTATAGAAAAAAGGTGTAAAATTCAAATAAATTAGAGATATCCACAACACATTTTTTACAATGATCAATATGAGTGAAACGGCACACCTTCATCAGGATTTCATATCTATCACAGTATTTAGCCACAGCAGCAGTTATTTTTCATGCAACTCTGACTTTTAATCACCATTTACTTTTGACTTATTAAAAACTGTTGATTATTTCCATAAATTACATGATCATATTATACACTGAACCAAATCAGCCACAAAAACCACAAAGAATCATGGTAAAACATATTACTCCTCTAATGAGTAATGTAATTTTCATGTTTGGAAAAAATTTAGATGGAAAATGTTGACAGCTAAATAAATAATAAACCTGTCTCATTAGTGTCAATAAACATAAATGGGTAAATACAACGAAGAAATATAAGCAAACCTGAACAGCTTCATCTTCTGATGTGTCCATGTCCTCAATGTCATCATCTAAAGCACTGACCCTCGGCTCTAGTTGATTGTTTTCCTCTAACACCTGTCGCTTCTAGGAAAAAAGATAAATACCTTAAATAAAATATATATTATCAACCTATTAAGCTCACCATATCAAAAGTATTTAATTAACACCTTTCACATAGATTTAAAAATATCAAATTTTGATTAATTATAATATATTAATGGAATTTAGACAGTTTTCCCATAATACCATCAAGAATCCTGAAAATTGTTATCTGATAATTGACAAAATCTAAGAGAAGAATAATAACTTGTCTGGTTGTATACTAGGATCAGATGATATTCTACATTCTCCTATTGACTTTATTACAACATACAGGAATATATACAGGAGTCTGATTGATTTATAATGGTAAACAAAAAGAACAAACTTCTGTTGATTCACAGTTAAAATAACTCTATTAAGTCTATTTAAATTAACTGATCTTTAGATCATTAATATTAAACATATAACAAATACCAATATAAGTCTTACCACACTTAGTATAAACAAAATATGTTTGTGAAAACCTATGCCCTTATGGCAGGCAAAAGTCTGTCTCAATGCTGAATATGTAATAATATTATTTAAATCTCTCAAGGCAATCTTCAGATATGGCAAGACATATAAAGTGCTGGTAAAAATTGAATTTTGACATAAAAGGTCACATTCAAGGTCACAAGGTCATTGATCTTACCTGAATTCTGGGAAGAATTATGTCACACACCCTCTCTTCTCTCAGAAGACTATCTATAAATTCATCCATGTGAATAAGATGGAAACCTGCAAAGGAAACACATCAAAATAATTTATCTAATGTCTCTTCATGGTAAGCACAAAATTTTCCAAGATTTCCTCAAAGTTAAACGAATTTAAGTACAAAACTGACAAAGTCAGAAAGGCCCCACAAATTACCTGTAACCATGACCTTGACCTTAATTTGGGACCAGTAGAAAGGTCACAATGAACACAAATGCCAAATATGAATTTAAAAGCCCTTATTCTAACTGTTCAAATGCAGGTCAAAGGTCACTGTTAAGGCCACATGATCAAAAAGTTTGAAACAATGGAAAGGTCTTGTCATAAGGAGCACACATGCCAAATATGAAAGCTCTACCTGTGACAGCGTATTAGATATGGCAAATGTTAAGTGTTTGCTGACGGAAAGATGGATGGATGGACAGACACACAGAGTGATTACTATAGGGTTCTAATAAAAATGAATAATATGAAACTATGATAAAAACTTTTGGTACCAGCGGAAAGGTCTTGTCATAAGGAACACACATTTTAATATGAAAGCCCTACAAATGTACCTCTTATGGTTCAATAGTTATGGTAAATACTAAAGTTTTTCAAACATAGGTCAGAATACTGTCAAGATCACATGATCGAAACTTTTGGTACCAGCAGGAAGGTCTTGTCATAAGGAATGCAGATGCCAGATATGAAATCCCTACAGTCAGACGGGCAGACAGAGTGATTACTATAGGGCACCCGCTTATGAAGCAGGCCCTAATTATGTAACTGATAATACATGTAGATCGAACTTAAAACAAAGAAGTATTATTTTCTTATGACCAATGCATTCACTTCAAAATTTATGTATTTAATGATAACTGATAAAATTAAGATTGAAATATCTTTCATATAGGATTTGCCTTATGGCTAGCACACCTGAGATTTCTTTAAAATCAAATACAGAAAGTCCAATAGAGTATGACTCTGAATAACTTAAATCAAATCCATCTTGTGGCTAAGGAGACCATAAAATAAATGTTTTTTAATACTCTTGTCATGTACAAATACCCTTATGAATTTCAACAAACAGGCTGATCAACCAAATCAATATGGAATCTATTCTTATAGTTCTCTAATCTTTTTCCTATTTTTACATACTGCAGAAACTTTAAGTCATTTTTCATTACATGAATATGCATGACTTATTTTACCCCCATCTCTGTTCTGCATTTTCAGTTTTCTGTAGTCATAGTAAAGTGGTTCCAGGTATTTGAAACAATCCATGGTGGTTCCTGTTAATCTCATGTATAAGGCCCCTAGAGCTCGAACATACCTAAAAGGTAACAAAACAAATCATGCAACATTTTCACAAATTATAGTTCATCAAAGATGTCAAATTGCTCAAAAAGAGAATTACATATACATGTACATGTATTAAAAAACGAGATAATTTTATGTAATATATACCATACTGATTCTGAATACTGTACATTGAAAGTTACTAAGTTATCAATCCATTTAATTTATACATGTGATGATGTATTAAGAAACTGCCACATATTAACTGAAAATCCATGGCATTTATTCTTTTGAGAGATCATTCCCCTTTCCTCCTCCTGTATTGATCTTATACATGTATGCAATACATCACATACATGTATACCAAATGAAGCAGTTTCATGTACACGTAAATTAGAAAAACAGAGTACAGAGTGGTCAAAAAGAGTGAGACAGTTGAGCAGAATGAGACTGAGATAGAGAAGGATAGGAAGTCAGAGGATGAATGTGAGAGTATTAGTGAGAGTGAGTCTGAACTAGATGAGACAGCAAATGAAAGAATGATAAAAATTATTGAATATGAAATTAAAACAGAGAATGTGATTATACAATAAACTACAGCATGTCTGTAAAACATGTGTCCCCACTTATTTCATAGCAGCAACAAAGCTTTCCCGACTAACACTTTAATTGAAAGTTTCATGGGCCATAACTTCTATAAATATTACCAGTAGTGACCTAGCCTTTTGACATATGGACTCTCAGGTTTATAGGAATCTTTCCCTCTTAATAAGATTTCAAATTACCTGTGTTTAAGATGACCTGTATGTGAAATATCATCAAATTGTGATGAGCAGTTACTAATATATGATAATATATGAAAATCACCTGGGAACCAATAATTTCAGTCTCCACATTTGGTTTAAATATGATGAGAGATACTTGAGTTATCACCTGAAAACTAATATCTACAATCTATTTTTGTCAGCTGTGACCTTGGCATTTGACCCCAAAATAAATGGACTTCTTCCTCTCTTTATAAGTAAGCATATACCTAAATTTGGTTGGAATCTGATGAAAAGTACTTGAGTTAACATCTCGGCATCTGGAAACCAATAACTGCATTCTATTTTCGTCAGCTGTGACCGTGAAATTTGACCAATTGACCCCAAAATTAATAGGGTTCTTCCTCTTTTAATAATATGCATACATCCCAATTGGTTTGAATATGTTGAAAGGTACTTGAATTATCATCCAAAAACCAATAATTACAGTCTACTTTAGTTCGCTGTGACCTTTGTCCTTTGACCCCAAAATCAATAGGGTTCTTTCTCTCTTGATAAGTAAACATTATATCTATACTTCATTTGAATATGATGAAAGGTACTTGAGTTATCATCTGGATACCACATGTGTGACAGAAGGATGAAAGGACAGACAAACACTTAATGCCCCCCTGCCATTCCTGTTTTAGAACAATAATCAGAATTTTCAAAGTCCAATTCTGACTGACTGTTTTAAAGTGGACTAACAGGACATATGAATCCATCAGTTCAAATGTCTTAGAGGATTTGAAAGTTTTCAGCATCTCTGACTTACTTGAAATTTTCATTTCTGATGAACTCTACTACAATATCTTTTTCTGGTTGAATCTGCAGCATTTTGAGAACAAGACAAAGGAAGGGAGTCGGCTTAATGTTTCCACCATACACACCACCAATGTATTTCAATTCCATAGCCTTGTCCACAAGTAATTCAGCTTAAAATGAAACAGAAATGTTTATTTTTCAAAAAAGTTATTATGTTGCATAGTTAATATAAATAGTATCTGTCCTACTAATGTACTTGGGATTTTACATTTATTTTACAATACAAATGTATTTACTTTAGACAAGGCTTGTAACAAGTATAGTTCAAAATGTCCAGTATATGTAAATTACATTTAACAATCAATCCAAGCAATCAACTGAAGCGCAGGTCAGACTGTTTTCTAATGTTCTCACTCTCAGACTGAAATAATCATTCTCAGTTTGGGGTTTATATTAAATTACAAGTTCTTGTAAATCACAATCCTTACAATGTATATGTAGATTTTCACAATTAAGCTAAGATAGATATATTCCACTTTCATTTTTGAAAAGCTTAACCTGTAGAAAATGAAAGCTAACATTTGAGGAGTCTAGCATAAACAATGAATGCTGCATAAGAAACTATTGAAAAACTACATACTATAGCATAGTTTTCTTGAGAAACCTATTTTTTCCGTTTTTGTTTTATGAAACTGCTCACTGTGACTTTGAGTGTCAGCAGCAAAGAAGGCTGTAAATCGGTCAACTGCTTGCAAAATCTGAGTTGCCATAGACAAAATTTTATCTTTTACGTGCCACGCCTACCGTGATACAGGACCTGAGTTTTTACTGTCTCACCCGAAAGACAGAACACTGGTGCGCCCAGGGCGGGAGTCGAACCTGGGACCTCTTGATCACGAGCTGAGAACCTTATCCATTAGGCCACACCGGCTTCACCAATTAAGAAAAACAAAAATGCTAACAGAAGAAATAAATCAACTTGGCTTACAAAGTTTAGATGGTTAATACATGTAGAATAAAATGATGAATTTTTTTGTCAGTTGTGTTATCAGCTATTTTTTTCAATGTTAAATTCAGTCATTTTTTCAATATTAAATTTTCTTAAATTCTAAGTATAAGTTGTTTTGTCTTTCAGATGTATACATGGCTAATAACTTAAACATTGGCTAATTAATTTGTGCTTGCATTAGCCAAATAGCTACTAAACAATTTATGCTTGCACTAGCACAGACCGTATTGTAAATACTACATGATTCAATGTATACACCATTATGGCTGAAATGATAGCATTTTTAATTTTGTGGTCATTCTGCCATGTTTACATTAATAATTACATGTTGTAAACAACCTAGAATGTGAAAATGCGAATTTGTTTAAAATAACACATAAATAGATTTTGGGGAAAACCGATCATATGTAGCAAGCTATTTCATTAGTCAGTTGTTTCAAATTAGATCCTAAGTAAGGGTGGCTATCGAGCATAAATTACAGAAAAAAGAAGATGCGGAATTAATGTTTACAGAGGGTTTCTAAGGAAAAGGAGGACAAGGTGAGTCAAAATGTGGGTCAAGGAATTGAGATATGTAAGAAAATCATGCATTATCGAAATTTTGTCCTGTACTAAATTCCCAGGTTTTCCTAATGCATTGCAGTCTGACCCAAGACGATGCCCGTCAAAAATCAACACATCATCGGAGTTGTACTTGTCAGACTATAGCTTCAGTATTTCACCTTTCCCCACACTTGTTTACTATTTGTTCATTCATTGTGTGGGGAGTGCTTCAGTTCCTTCCCATACGGTCCTCTGGCACGCTATTCTGTATTATATACAGGGAATAAACTTCAAAATCTATGTAAATCTAGCTAACAATAGATAATTTTGTATGAATCTAACTAAAATTATCCATCATTGTTTGATTTTTAGGCGAATGTGACCGAAAGCGGTATGAAAACTTACAATTTTATAACAATTGAGGGCAGGCGAAAAATTTAAAATCCTTGGATAATACCGTCTTTAAAAGATACGTTGTAGAAAAAATATAGTACTATTCAATAAAAATCATTCAATATAAGGAAGCAACCATTTGATTTTTATGGAGAGGGGGGGGGGAGGAAGACTTTGCAAAAAAAAAAGTCCGGCTCAAATTTTGAGGCCAGTGAAAGTCTTCCTCCCCCCCCCCCCCCCCCCATAAAAATCAAATGGTTGCTCCCTAAGGAGGATTTATAATTTTGTGACATTTTCTAAATGTCAAACCAAAATGTGCGATTGTGTATCACAATCGGCTTGCCCCACAGGACCGTATGGGAAGGAACTGAAGCCCTCCCCACACATAACAAATGCCAAATAGTAAACAAGTGTCGGAAAAGGTGAAATACTGAAGCTAGTTGGACTAGTCCTGGGCAAGTGCCAGGTAGACTAAACGTTGAAAAGTGACAAAAAGTGTCAAAAGGGGGCATAAAATGACGAAAAGTAATAATATATGGATGAAATATACACAATATATTATTCATGTTTATATCATGTGTCAATACACTTACTAATCCACCAAAGTCTGGTTTAATATTGATCCCTCAAGCTTGAACAATTAATAACCACACCAAGATACCTCCGAGTGTGGGTTCACCATCAGTATTATTCATACAGCAATATACTGAGTCTGAAAAAGTCAATTACTTTTGGACCCCTCCTTTTGACCCCTTATTACATAACCACCACTCTAGTGAGAATGGCGTCATGCTAGGCTTCGATATAACATTCAACTTTCGGATATCTACGTGACAGTGGCCGTTTTTTAGGTACATGTATTTAGCTGTCCGGAAAGTGGAGACTGACGAACGACCCTTTTTCATAGGCCTGGTCTTTTTCCACGGCAGTTCAAACACATCAGTTTATCATTAGTTTTTCTCAGATTTGTCTTGAGACATTTCACACCCGAGGAGAAACAGCAACTTATTATTCGTTTTGATGATGAGAAAGCTATGAGATTGGCACTTAAGTCTAATTTCCATGAATCCACAACCTTCATGTGTATCCAACATTTGAAACAAAACGTTATAGAATATCTGACAAAGTTGGAGCCCCAAAATCTACAAGAAATGACATAGTTGATCAAAATTTTTGGACTCGACGGTTTTATTTCTGAAACAGACAGTGACGTCATTGAACACAAAGCAGAAATTTTGCTCAAAGACATGAACCTAAAGAACAAGGACTTGATCAATACTTAAAGAAAAGGATTTTACCGATAATATCAGCAAATGCTTCTTTACCGGAAAACATTAGGCAAGAAGAACATACTTGGACAAATAACAACTGTGAAAGCGTTAATTTTACTTTTAAAGTGAAAACGAATTGGAAACAGTTAAAACTGGTAGATATGGTTTTAAAGGTGCAACAGACAATTGATGCTTGGTACAAAGATGTGTAACGCGCACTCTATCGCCAAGGATCTCAATACCTGGTGTACAAAACCAAAGAAGACAGACAACATTCAAAACATTCCTTTATGATCATGGAAGACAAGATCCAAAATACAGCACATCTACAGACGGAAATCTTACGGTTCTCCTCACTCCATCAAGACGGAAAATAACGCACCAAACTAAGAGAAAACGCTCAGAAAAGTCGCGGACTATCACAAAGAAACTAAAAATATAATCTAAAGAACAGCTGTGCATTTTATGAATTCACCTGTTTACAATTAAAGTATCCACTCCATAAAAATATAGAAATATTTCAAACAGCAATATCTGCTAAGAGTGTAAGTGTATAGACCCTTTCACACTAATCTGCGGACCTAATATTTTTGTGGGCGGAAGTATTTGCAGAGACCTATTTGTAACACCTTTTATCAACATTGCGTAGTTGAAGAGTATTGTGAGCTGGCACGAATAGGTCTCTTCAAACACTTCTGCCCACCAAAACATTAGGTCCACAGATTAGTGTAAAAGGGTCTATATATTTCTAGTGTTTACCAAGAGGCAAAGGTGTATATAACCTATCTTAATTTACAACATTTCTAATTATGCCAAAATAAAAATAAAAGAACATAGCATGGATACTTTAATTATATACCAAGACTCTAGATGGTGTAATAGTTTTCATTTTGTACATTAAAGTAAAGTTATTAATTGTTCATCAATCAATCATCTGTTGCATCTATAATTGTCTATTATAAAAATGTTATAAAACTATACTGAATGAAATGAGAAAGAGAAAAAGACACACACACCAACACACACAAATGCACACACAACCAAAAAACATAGAAAGAAAGAAAAAGAAAAGAATACAGAGACTGAAACAGATAAAAGAAAGAAGTAGAAGAAAGCAGTAAAAATAAAAAAAAAAGAATAAGAAAAAAAAGAAAAAAAGAAAAAAAAAAACAGAAAAGAAAAAAAAAATAAGGCTCTAGTTTGAGGAGACCTCCACGTGGTTAAAGCCAGGTAACGGTAATAATTATTACATTACCGGCAGACAGTCTCAATTGCTTTGCAAGTTTGACCATATCCATATGAATGCAGGTTTCACCTAACACATATGTAACGTTTGTTTAAACATATATGCTGGTTTTCCTAACATTTTTCATTTACATGTATATCAGTGGCAGATCCAGGATTTCAGAAAGGGGTGGGGGTGTTCATGAGTATTAGTTGAACTACTCCGCCATTTTTTACTTTTTTTAACTGGGTTTTACTGGTAAATATGTGGTGAAAAGGGGCCCGGGCTCCCCTCTTAATCCACCACTGAATATGATACCACTTTTCGTCATTTTCTACCTCCTTTTCGTCCATTTTCACCACTTTTCGCCTCATATCGACGTTGAGTCTACCCTGGCAAGTGCTTGTTTAAATTTTTACTCCATGCTATAAGTCAGGCATTGCCAATACATGTACGACACGAATCATATGACATAAACTAAAATGAAACTTTAGAACAACATACGTCCATCCACCATTTGTAAGAGTTTTACGGTTAAAAATTAGAATTTCCTCTGACTTCGTTAATTATAAATGAAAACCTACCAGAGAGTGCAAAACATTCTTCTTTCCAATATCTACATTCATAAATTCGTGTTCTTATAATTTTTTCAACTAAATACTGTGGATTTGTGCCTTTAACTGAGTGCGCATCTTTTACAGTTCTATTCGCCATGATGGCTTTTTCGCTTTTTCGACAATCTCATTCGGACATCCTCGACCTTACGTAGGTACTAGTAAAGGGCGAGGTTGTTCCGAAGGTCGACAATCTCAGTCGAGTCAGGTTTAAGTCTAAGTTGCCGCAAAATACAGTCGCCCTATATCGTTCAAGGCGCCCCACGATGTCAACTCAAGTCGATCCATGAGATTGGTTTCAAATACTATCTACATGTATATTGTTTTGACAGTTGTCTAATAAATGTGCTAGATCTAATTAACATTTGGAGATGTGGGAAATTGTGAGGGTCGGTTTGGGTAAGAAAAGAATATAATGAGGGGTGAGAATGACATATATATTGATCAATCTTATTAAAACCATATCTTTATTCTGCTTCTCTGAATCCGCAATGCGACAAATAGAGAAGCAGAATAAAGATATGGTTTTAATCAGATTGATATTGAATTAATTTTGTTTATTTAAAAAAACCCAAAACTCCAGCAATCCATCTATCATTCCCGTACCTTCAAGGATTGGAACAGACTTCCATCACAGATTTAGAGGGGAGCCCCCTTTCCCCCGGCAGTGACTCAGAGTTTTACCAAAACCCTGTATTTTGGCCCATTTTCTGTCTAAATTGACAAAATTCGCCCTCGACCCCCGGCAAAGTAGGCGTGGATGTGTCACTGCATCGATCAGCATGTTTCTAAGCTAAGACAACACTGTCAAATTATCCTATTCACGACATGTGTAGTGAATTCCTGATGAACAAAGTCTTGATTGGTTTGATATATCTCTTAGAAGAGCTTCTCAGATTAAAAATGCAGCCCTCCTCATAGGGGGAGATTTCAATTTACCTAATTTTGATTGGAAAAACAAAATCCTAAAACCTAACTCGACCCACCAAAAACTACATTATTACTTTCAAAATACACTAGATGACCTTGGCCTAACCCAACTTGTTGAACAACCCACTAGAAAAGATAACATCCTTGACTTTGTAATTACAAACTTACCAAATCAGGTCCCACGTATTGAAATCATGCCTGGAATTTCTGACTACGATATTGTTTTCTGTGAATTTAATATTACACCATCCAAAATTAAGCAAATCCCCAGGGACATACCACTCTATAATAAAGCAAACTGGGACACCATCAAAATGGAAATTAACATCCTAAACAATCATATACAGGAAGAAGTAAACACACTATCAGTGAATGAACTGTGGAACGAATTTAAAAACAACTTAAATGATCTAGTTACGAAACACATACCACATAAGAAACTTTCATCAAAACCAAAAATACACCTAAAACAAAAACTCTCATGAAAAAAAGAGATAGACTCTACAGAAAAATGAAAAAAAAAGTGGAAACAAAGACCTAAAAGATAAATATAAGCAACATAAACACCAAGTACAAAAACAACTTAGACACTCGTATTGGACCTTCATAGAAAACATCGTAACACCAAAACAGGATGATAACAGCTTCACCAATATGAAGAAATTTTGGTCCTACATTAAAAGTAAAAAGACAGATTACAGTGGAGTAACATCTTTAAAGCAAGATGGTAGACTTATTACAGACCCTAAACAAAAGTCTGATTCACTTAACCAACAATTTCAGTCTGTGTTTTCTGAAGCAGTTGACATCACATCCTCAGAATTAACCCCGGGTAACTATATGAAAGACATCCGTAACTATCTTGTCATGCAAGACATAACAGTTACGCCCCCTGGTATCGAAAAACTATTGTCAAAACTAGACCCCTCCAAGGCAAGTGGGCCTGATGAACTCAAACCCCGTCTTTTGAAAGAACTTGCCCATGAAATCTCGCCAATACTCTCTTTAATTTTTCAGAATTCACTTGACACTGGTGACGTCCCTACTGATTGGCGTACTGCACATGTCTCTCCAATTTACAAGAAAGGGTCTAAGTACAATCCTGAAAACTACCGTCCTATCTCCTTAACTTGTATTTGTTGCAAAATTCTCGAACACGTTGTAGTAAGCTCCATCATGACCCATGCAGACACACACAACATTCTGTATCCTCTTCAACATGGTTTCCGACAATCTAGGTCTTGCGAGACCCAACTATTAGAATTCATAGACGATGTGATTGGCGTACTGCACATGTCTCTCCAATTTACAAGAAAGGGTCTAAGTACAATCCTGAAAACTACCGTCCTGTCTCCTTAACTTGTATTTGTTGCAAAATTCTCGAACACGTTGTAGTAAGCTCCATCATGACCCATGCAGACACACACAACATTCTGTATCCTCTTCAACATGGTTTCCGACAATCTAGGTCTTGCGAGACCCAACTATTAGAATTCATAGACGATGTGTCCAAAAACATAGAAAAGTCAACTCAAACAGATATTTTAATTATGGATTTTTCGAAGGCTTTCGATAAGGTCAGTCACAATTTGCTTATACACAAACTGAATTTTTACGGCATACAAGGAAATACTAATAGATGGATCCAAAATTTTCTGAAATCTCGTTCTCAGGCTGTAGTTCTAGAGGGGGTGACTTCCGATTATGTCCCTGTTCAGTCCGGTGTTCCCCAGGGGTCGGTACTGGGTCCCAGTCTGTTTCTCTTCTACATCAATGACATTCCTGTTGGCCTTGACTCTACCATATGTCTTTTCGCAGATGATACCATTGCATATCTTGCCATCAAATCTAACACAGACTGCGTAACACTACAGGATGATTTAAACAAGTTAGGTACATGGGAAAATAAATGGAAAATGGCTTTCCACCCAGATAAATGCAATGTTCTCTCCATCAGTAGAAGTAAAACCCCAATTAAATTTAACTACACTCTACACGGTCAAATACTTGAACATGTTAATAGTGCTAAATACCTGGGAGTAACCATTCAATCAGATCTTAAGTGGAACAATCATATAAATAACGTAACTAAAAAAGCAAACATCACACTAGGCTTTCTTAAAAGGAATCTTGACATCAATTCCACCTCAGTAAAGGAGCAGGCATATAAATCATTAGTAAGACCATCACTAGAGTATGCCTGCTCAGTTTGGGATCCCTACTTTACTGAGGATATAAATAAACTTGATATGATCCAAAGAAGGGGTGCTAGATACGTAACGGGCCGACACTGTAACACCTCCAGTGTCAGTAACATGCTAATTAATCTTAAATGGAGAAGCCTAGCAGACAGACGCACAGACTCCAGATTAACAATGTTTTACAAAATAGTAAATGAGAAAGTGGCCATACCAAAAACAGACAGACTCCTCCCCCCTCTCAGACTCTCGCGAAATATGCACACTCTTTCATTTCAAATCCCATCATGCCGAACACAAATTAGACAAAACTCTTTTTTCCCACGTACAATTAAAGACTGGAACCATCTTCCTCTGGACAGTGATGAGCGACTCTGTTGAGTCGTCCAAAACAGCTGTCTCAGCCACTATCTACAGTCACTAAAACCATCACTTAATGTAAATAGTTTTAACCTTTTAATAATTATGTTTGTTCTATCTAACCTGCGCAACCCAGTGATGTAATCTTCAACAAGTTGAAGGCGATCACTTATAGAGTAGAAGTAGAAGTAGAAGTAACTTGATTGTTGTTGTCATGTTTATGTAATATTGATCTTTATTCACATTAATTTAATTCGTTTTGATATCATGTTTATTAATAGTTTTAGTTATTGTATTTCTGAGTTTTTATCATGTGGTAGGTCTAGGTAATTTAACTTGTGTAATATATTATGTTACTCCCCACCGTGGGGAAGTTATTGTTTAACTCCCCTCTGCGAGGAGGGTATTATTTCACTCCCCATCGTGTGGAGTTACCTTGAAGCTATATAAGGCAGCGCCGATTTCGACCGGGGGCTCATTTATCTCTGAATGTTGTATAGTTCATGTCACTCATGTATTCATTTTGGACTTATCATCTTATATGCTCATTATTGTTTTCATGCTGGATAATATCATATCATATCATCATGTAGTGTGTAAATAAACTAGTGAACTTTAAATACGTATTATCATTTCAACAGGTCTGGAACTAAAGTAGAAGTGTGGATATATATTGACCGCTCGGATTATGTGGACTAATTGACACATTAGCCCTTTGTCACGTTATGTGTTAATTGGATTAATTTACCAGTGCCTAGACCGCTCGGACTGCGTTACATATGGAATGCTGCTGAACTTAAATAACATAACTCTCGGTTTTTAATATCCGTGATATATTGTCAGGGATGGGCATAGTTCAAGTTGAAGTTCGATGGGTAAAGTCAGGCGTGGGACTGGCGATTACTTAAATCCCCAGCAGGTCCAGTGCTGAATCCTGGTAGGGACAAAAGGAAAAGGGAGCAAAGCGCTAAAGGAAAAATTTCTAACTTTATTACTGAACCGCGTGAATACATTCACGAATCATCCGAAAGACAGAAAATCAGCATAACCAAGGCATGAATCGAACCCGGGACCTCTCGATCATAAGAAGCTTGATTGTTCCAGATGTTTCCTGAACAAAACATTTTATAAGCTATTAAAGTGATCCTTTCTTTAACGAACTTAAAATATTACCCCACTGAGAGTGTACCTAGCTAAGTGCATGTATCGTAAGAAGAAGATTTTCTCGACTTGGGGTCGACCGGAGTTCGAATTTTTCTTCATAGGGAGCCATTACTTGATGTTGAAATATTAACACCCTCTTCCAAGCTACTGTCCCTGCATTATCTTTATAAAACATTCCTCTTTATTTAACAAAAACAGACTGTACTTAGCTCAATACTTGTATTGTAATTAGGAGATTTTCTCGACGTGGGGTCGTTTTCAATGTTGAAATCAGACCCTACCTCTAGTGACCAGTTTAAAAGTTCAATTTACTCACTGTCGAATAATTAAATAGTCATACTATATTATAAGCCGGAGATTGAAGCTATTTTAAATGGGTTCATTAATTAATGTTAAATTATGACCCCTCTTCCTATTTCCTTGCAATGTCTCCGCAAACTATCACGCTTTATTCAACAAAAAACATGGGGTCGTTTTTTAATGTTGAAATTTGACCCTGCCTCTGATACTCATTCGTAAAGTGCTATCGAATAATCGAATAGTCACGCTAGACAAAGGTAATTTTTAACGTTGAAATATGACCTACCATTGCGGGTCAATTTTCAACGAGGGTCACATTTTCACGCGAGGGTCACTTATTCACGCGTGGATGGGGTCATTAAATAACGGACCGAGTCAATTTTCAACGTTAAAAATCGACCCTTAAACCGTTGAAGACTGACCCGTGGGTCATTTTTCAATGGGGGTCACCTTTTAATGTTACACCGGAGCCAGAGTTATGGGGTTATGTGCGCATGTAGCGGCTATTGTCAGGTGTGCCGCCTTCGCCAGGAATAGGAATCAAGACTCATGTGTCGGCGTCCGAAACTGGGGGGACTTTGTGGAGGATGCAGCAAATGTCCCACTTTCTGTCAATGAGTCGGACAGCGATGACTCTGACGGAAGAGTGAATTTGCTGTGAAACTTATAGTTGTCGTTAGCATGATGTGTTATTTGATCATTAGCTGACGTAGTAGTTATATACAATTACTTTACTCAGTCTGATTCTGACTTCGAGCATTATAATAATGTGGTAACTCGGGATATAATGTATGTTATCACTCATCTTAATTGGATTTGAGGATTAACGTTAGTTTTCTTTACACAATAAACGTATTATAAACTGTTTTAGTTTTATGAGTATTGTCATTCCCCAACGTTCAGTCCAAGAATAAACAAGTATTCCATTATGATGATATATGGTAGAATCAAAAGTTGCAGAGTGACATATTTGTGTAGTTTAACTACAAACAATGGTATATAAATAATTCAATTAACAATATACCTGTCATTTTATGCCCCAGTCTGAGAGACGTGTTTAGGGCATTTAATGTTTGGATCGTTCTTCTGTACATCTGTCTGATTGTCTGTCTGTTCAGTGTCAAGGTTGGGCCGGTAAACCGGTTAACCACACCAGTTGAGCGGCTACGGCCAAGTAAACTGAACGTCCATTTAGAGTTCTGCCCTATATGGGCTTTGTCCCGCCGGGGCAACTATGTTTCACAAACTTATCTTCTTAATACAGAGCGCTTGTTACTGCATACGGGTACAACAACCTCGCATGCACATGTATTATTATTGCTTCATTGTTATCTGTTACTTATAGATATAAACGTTTAAAAAGTTAAATTGTGAATTTGTTATTTATGCACAAAAGGATGAAGGTGTTTGGTATCTTGAAATAAATGTGTCTGCTTACTTAACGTCACAGTCGACGATATTTCAGTTACATTGATGGGCAAGTATGCTTCTGAAGATGAGACCATTTGTCGGACATCAACGCCATTCTCAGATAAGGGGTTTTTTTTGGGGGGGGGCGGTTTTTTTTTGGGGGGGGGGGTGTTGTTTGGAAGGGGGTTTTTTTTGTTTTGTTTTTGTTTTGTTTTTGGGGGGGTTTGGGGGGGGGGGTGGTCTTATATGTATTATATCACTGCCAGGAGACTGTCCTTTATATGGTCTTTTTAAGAGACCAGACTCCTCGGTTGGATTTGATAGCTCCTTCAGCATAGAGCACAAACCGCGACATTAACAATAACACAACTGAAGCAGTCAGAAACTATTGTGAAATGAACAACAAAATGCTAGCAGTCTAGCAGAAGATGTTTAATCACGGCGAAGGTAGGAACGGTTAACCCATTGAAATCTTCCTCTATCCATGTTTCTTCTAACGAACTTGTCTATTGGATCATATGTTGGATTATATTTTAATCTATATTTTTGTAAGCCGGCGTGCCCAGTGGTAGAGCGCTCGCATATATAGCAGCATGGAGGTCCGAGTTCCAGCCTCGCTCAGGTCATCCTGGTGTCCTAAGATGAGACAGTAAAAACCGATGATCGTGTCGCGGCAGGCGTGGCATGTAAAAGATCCCTCACTGCCTCGGGTGTGCAAAGGTCAAAATTTCTGTGTCCTGCATCAGACAGATGCCGTCACTAAATACGTGCAATAATAGTTGTGTGACATTAAACAATATACAAAATGATTCTACGACAAGCTAAAGCGCTTTCACGTTAGATGGGTTGGAGTTTTGAGCAGTGTATTGTGCAGATACGGAGGGTATGAAGCTATTGGTGTTTTATACATGTATTTCGATAGTTTATACTCTCAGCTATCGAAGTACAAATTTTCAAATGAATTGACAATTTGGGGGTTTCGTGGCTCAACGCCTTTGTGCTAATATCATAGATTTCACATGTTTACTACGTCCCGGATACGATTCCTCCTCTCGGATACTTGGTCTCAGGTCTGGTTTCCAGGGGTGAGTTTCACCAAAGGTCGTAAGCCCAAACGTAGACGTAAACTTTGCTAAGAAATATGTCTCTTCTCTAAAGAATTCCAAACGTAACGTACACCTTTTACAGCATTTACCAATGTAATTACGTATGAACATAGACTTCAAGAAAAATACACGTAAATTTAGTCGCAAAGTTTACGCCTTCGTCTACGTCTACATTGGGCTTACGACCAATTGTGAAACTCTCCCCCAGGAGCCCATATTATACCTCTACCGTGGTACGTTGTCGTTATAGTACTCCCATATAGAAAAGTTACTTTGTACATTAGTAAATTCCAAGCCCTCAGACAGAATTGCAAAACGCACAGGCAATATAATTACTGTCCATGCAACCAGTTTCACGGGAGATATATACACAATTTATACATGTATCAACGCTTTTATATATTTTGGGGCCGCAGGGAGTATCTCACAAGTGAGTGGGAACCTTGAATTTTGTTTCGATATGTGATAGAAAATTGATCCATGATCGGCCAAAACGAAGGGAGGGGGCGGTCCTTGGCCCCCTTTCCTAAGGGCTTGTATACATGTATTAATTTGGCGCACCATATGTCAGAGTAGCACACCATCTAAGCACATAACTGTACATGATGGAGATACTCATTATAACATCGCAAGCAAAGTTGGGGGGATATAGGAATCACCCTGTCTGTCCGTCTGTTCGACAAGACAAGATCAACGTCACAGTGCACACATATCACAATTCTTTGTCCGGGCCAACTTTCTTACTGCCAAATTGGATCTGGATAATATTCCCAAAATTTGTTGTCCATGACCTAAAGCTGTGTCCTGACTTCCATTCATGGTCATATCTTCAAGGTCAAGGTCACAGTGCACACGTAGCCGAAATCCTTGTCCGGCCCATAACTTCTTACCACCAAGTTTGATTATTATCCAAGATAATATATTACACAATTGTTGTCCATGACCCATTCTCAAGATCATATCTCAAAGGTCAAGGTCACAGTGCATGCATGGTCGAAATCCTTGTCCGGGCCATAACTCCTTACTGCTTTGTAGGACCTGGATAACATTTCGCATAATTGTTGTCCATGATCCAAGGGTGTGTCATGATGCTGATTCAAGATCATATTTCGAAGGTCAAGGTCAAATTGCACGCATGTTTAAAATCCTTGTCCGGGCTATAACTTCTTACTGTCAAGTTGGATGTGGGTAATATTTCACACAATTGTTGTCCATGACCAAAGGTGTGTCATAAACTCGACCGAAGGTCATATCTTGAGTTCACAGTGCACACATTGCTGAAATTCTTGTAAATGCAATAACTTCTTACATGTACTACCAAGTTGGATTATTATGAAAGATAATATTTCACACATATGTTGTACATGACCCAAGGGTGTGTCATGACCTTTACTCAAGATCATATCTTCAAGGTCAAGGTCACAGAGCACGCATGGTAAAAATCATTGCATGGGTCATAACTCCTTACTGCTATGAAGAATCTAGATAATATTTCACATCATTGTTTTCCATGATCCAAAAATACGTATCACATTGCACGGAGCGTGTTGTCCGTCTGCGTGTCTGTCAGTCTGTCCACCATGAAATTTGTCCGGGCCATAACTTCTTCCTTTACGTTGTAGGGTAATAATGTTTACACAATTGTTGTCCGTAACCTAAGGGTGTGTCATGACCTTGCACCAAGGTGATATCTACAAGATCAAGGTGACAGTGCACACATAGCCAGAATTCTTGTGTTGGCCGTAACTTGTTCCTCTTTTGCTGCAGGGAGATTATATTTTGCACAATTGATGCCTATGACTTAAAAATGTGCCATGACCTTAAACCAAAGCCATATCAATAAGGTCAAAGTCACAGGGCACACATGGCAAGAATTCTTGTCCGAGTCGTAACTTCTTCCTTTCAGGCTGAAGGGAGATATTATTTTACACCATTGTTGTCCATGACCTAAGGGTGTGTCAGGACCTTGATCCAAGTTGATATATACAAGGTCATGTTCACGGTACACACATAGCCAGAATTCTTGTCGGGGTCATAACAGTCTTCCTGGTACGTTGCAGGGAGATTATATTTTACACAATTGTTGTCCATGACCCAAGAATGTGTAATGACCTTGAACCAAATTAATATCTACACTCAAAGTCAGAGTGCATATAAATTACATTGTTTTCATTATTCCTCAAAATGTACAAGTGGGACATTTATCACACCTATACCAGTAATGTATCTTGGGATGAATAATTGAATGTTTCAACTTTGTTGCTGCGGGGGTATTTGTCCCGTTAGGACAGCTCTAGTACGAGTTAGAATAATTTACAAACTTTTTAACCATATATAGAGTGGATCAAACCAATACTAGTATATAACAAAATTAATGATAGGTGTATCAGTATAAAGGAAAGCATTTCAAATTGAATGTAAAGTTTTAGTGATAACGTAATTTTAACTATTTCAAAGACATGAGTACCCCTGTCCTTAGATTAATCTCTTTCTTCCAATTGTAATCATTTTAGTGATTGGTTTACTCTACAAATATTTTGGATTCGCCTTGGGTATCATTGAAGAGAAATCGTTTGACAGGATGCGCATCTGGTAGACAAAATCTATGAAGCTATACAAAAGGTTGTATTTATGTAAATGTATTATTGAATCCAAAGCAACACAAACACATTACGTAACGTAAATCGATTTGCTGTAGAACAATAACTTCAAAATTACTCTCTTCAATATGAATTACCGATACTTGTCGATTGTTCAAAATGTTGCTGATAACAATGCTTTGTTTAACGTTCTAATACTATTTTCGATGTGTTATGTTGATTCAAGTGCGAGATTCATTTATGGTTTGCAGTGTTGTGTTCGGTTTTTTCTTCTGTTCTATGTGTACAATGCAATGCCGGCGGATGTGGCTGGTCAAAATAGCAAATGTGTCAAGACATGCACATTCATCACTTTTTACCCTATATTTCAAACTGATGTATCAAAATGCTACGATATCGAGCAGTGGTGAGATGGAGATATCTTAATTCAATACAAAATAGAAGATATCAGAAACAGGTGGACGAGTGAAGCATGGGATAAGATATCATGGAAGAATAAGCATCCCCTACAAACCCGTCACATCCACTGTGTTGCTACAGGATAATGTAAGCTAGAATAACTCATAGTCACACAAAAAGATAGTTGGAAAATGATAAACATGAAGAAAAAAAAAAGATATTATATTGTATAGAGCAATCTTATGCATGCACGGGACAAAAAAATCAGTTTATTTTCAGGGGTCAAGGTGCGAAATTAAGACGTCATTTTGCAGGTGTAGGATAATCTTAAATCACGAAGATACAGAAGTCTGATATGATGTCTTTCACGGTCAGATATATGTATTTTGTGGGTTTTGCGGTGTTATTTTTGTTTCAAGCCTTTTTAACCAAAGTGTCCAGAATAAAGAACTTACTATTCGGATACAATAACATAAAGCAGTTTCACGAAACTTTATATAAATTTAACAAATGGAAATTCGGCCATTTTTGCAAATATCTACATTTAGTATAATTCGAATATTTACGATTTTTTCGTAAGTTCTTTTGTAAAACGGATCCCTTGTATTTGTATTTCCAATCAGGGATTGTTAAATGCTAGACACAGCGGCTGTGTTGGTTCGTTTTAGAAATCTGGAGCACATCAGGAATTTTCTTTGTGCATTTAGCTTACTTTGTCTTCTGTAATGTTCATATCTTCCATCGGATGCTTGTGTTGGTCAGCCGAAGGTATGTTCGATCGTTATGACAATATTTAGAAAAGTTATTTATATAAATGAAATGGTGTGATAGCATTTAAAGATACGACCCTGCTACATATGCTATATCTCTTCCTCTTGCTCATTTGTGAATACGCTCACGCAGAATGTTGCCAGAATACAAACATTTGCCAATTCTTTGGTCAAGGACTGGTTGAATCTAAGGACAGGTCTCCAATTCCTACTCGTGTCTCCGACTAGTACTTATGTCTCCAATTCCTACTCGTGTCTCCGACTCCTACTTATGTCTCCAAATCCTACTCGTGTCTTCGACTCCTACTTGTGTCTCCGATTCCTACTTGTGTCTCCGATTCCTATTTGTGTCTTCGACTCCGATCTCTGCTCGTGTCTCCTACTTTTACTGGTGTTTCCGATTCCTATTGTGTCTTCGAATCCGATTCCTATTCGTGTCTCCAACTCCTACTCGTGTCTTCGATATCTGTTCGTGTCTTCGACTCCGATTTCCACTCGTGTCTTCGATTCCTATTTGTGTTATCAACCCTGATCATGCCTCTGATTCCTTCGCGTGTCTCCGACTCCTATTAGTGTCTCCGACTTTGATTCTTACTCTCGTCTCTGATTCCTACTCGTGTCATCAACTCCGATTCCTACTCGTGATTCCGACTCCTAACTCTTACTCGTGTCTCCGATTTCTACTCGTGTCTTCAGTCGACTTCGATTCCTAATCGTGTTTCTGATTCCTATTCATGTCTTTGACTCCGACCCAGGACTACTCGTGTCTCCGACTGCTACCCGTGTCTCCGATTCATACATGTGTCTTACATCTGGAACTGATGTACCGTCTTATTACTTTTTGGTTATCCTTGAATCGCTGGCTTATATTGTAGATAAACTACTACTTGGCACGCCTTACAAGTTTCTTAACTTTAAATTTGGTCCTTACTTTACTGCATTCCCCCCTGATTCCCCACAGAGAGCGTAAATTCTGTTACGTATTTGGATATCATGTTATATCTTACGACATGGTCTCTAGAATGCTGAATGATATACTGACTAAGATCTATTCCGACATTTAAAACAACAAATTTTCACACATTTAGTATTTACCCAATTTGACAATTTGTACTGGACTTGAGTGACGCGTGTTGCTACCAAGAGGGACATACTTACTCTCTCTCTCTCTCTCTCTCTCTCTCTCTCTCTCCTGGCACCTGATCAAAGTCCCTTTTTGGAGTTCACTTATGCTTCTAACAGATAATCTATGGTTTGTTCTCTTTTTGGATCCCCCCCTTTTTTCTGGATGCCTTTCGATTTCACGATTTTACATACATATATCTCTTAACACCAGAATAGGAAACATCTTTATTCAATTCTTGTTATACATGTATTCATATGGTAATGGTAGCCCTTAAACTACAATCCTTTGGCATTATTGTTTTTGCAGAATTCATCTACACATAATAGTCAATGATGATGATGCTGATGCTGCTGATGATGAAGATGCTGATGATGATGATGATGATGATGATGATGATGATGATGATGATGATGTCAAGACGCCCCATATAGAGATTCATCTGTGATATGTTTTATGTAAAGAATGATTGTAATG
The DNA here is from genome assembly GCA_035048485.1 of Pteria penguin. Taxonomy (NCBI): domain Eukaryota; kingdom Metazoa; phylum Mollusca; class Bivalvia; order Pterioida; family Pteriidae; genus Pteria; species Pteria penguin. The sequence continues at coordinate 12,610,029 of CM068580.1, forward strand.
ATTTGTATACTATTGGCAGGGACTTATATATCTAGATATATATAAGTCCCTGCTATTGGTAGTAATAAAGTACTATGAAAGAATTTATCTTTTCTTATGTACATGTATTACCGAAAACATTTTTGTCTTTCTTTTTTTTCTTTCTTTATTTCTCTCTTCTTCTTCTTCTTCTTTCATTACAAAGTGTACTCAAAAGATGAGCGTTATACTTCATGTGGCAGTCAAGATAAAAGCCTCATCGGGCAATATGATACAGCAGACATATATACACATATGTGTATATATGTCTATGGATACAGTTAAAAAGGTAAAATCCTCAACATGCTATATATCCTTCATGTGCTCATATGTGTATATTTTTGTTTTACTTCTTCGACTTGAAAAGTTGTTGCAAGAGTTTTGCGGTGTTTTATGCAACCAGTAATTTCTATTGAAACGTTTCGGCTCATACTTCACCGTGAAGTATATATGAGCCAAACCGTTTCAATAGAAATTATGCAACCAGGGGACGCTTACTCCTACTAGGCACCTGGTCTCACCTTGATTTAATTGGAAATCGCATTTGTCCGAATATGACACTATACACTATATTGTCCTTTTATTCCATGGACTACGAGATATGGTTAACCCTTCGGTACTTCGTTGATTACTTCTAACTAGTGATAGTTCGAAATGGATAATTTTTCGACCGGATGTTCGGTGTTCCTTGGTCCCTTTCTCAAACCAAAACGATGATTTAACAAGTTTTCCGAATAAGAGCGGGAACTGTCAGCTGAGAAAGAAATGCAGAATGAGTCGAAATAAGAATAAATATTTTCCTAGTCTGCATTCTGACAAGGAGGTAAAATGGTTTGGAGATGGAAAAGTGTTGAATAGGAAATTGCCTAACGAGTTACATTTTCAGTAAGTTGTATTCTAGGTACACTGTACTGTGGAACATTTCATGGAGTGCAGTGTAAGCCATCCTGAATTTGTCATTCAACTGTTCTGTAACATATGTCATATCTCATTTTCGTTTGGTTATAAAAGAAAAACTTCAATGTTAAACAGTCAATAAACATCAATTAATCATTCATGTGAGTCACTGAGTGCATTGTGAGTCTTTCATTTTGAAATTTTCAACAGGTTGGGCACATCCCTCTATAAAAGAGAGATATTCCCCGTTTAGAGAGATACTTCTTTAGCATTTAAAAAATTGTCTCTCTAAAGAGGGATTTTTCCAGCTTAATGCATGAGTTCCTTAATACTAAAAATCAGAATTTTGGATTTAAAAGCGCACATCTTTACAATGTCCTAAACATTATTTGTAAAGAATGTTTGGAATTTCTATCAACCATTTTTGTGTTTATAGCTGCATAAGTTTTACATTATTAAACTCAAAAATGGTACATCCTACAGGTCAACATCTTTTACAAACATTGTTCAGTATGTACTGTAGATGTGCGATTTTTAATTTTAGGTAAAAATTAAAATTTTGATTTTTTAGGCCTTGAGAACTTGTGCATTAAGGTCGAAACATTCCTCTTTAGAGAGACGTTTTTTTAAATGCCAGCAAAATGTCTCTCTAAACAGGGAATGTCTCTCTTTAGAGGGATGTGGCCAACCTATTCAATTTACTGCTATTATGAATAAATGATTGATTGATTATTGTTTTCCGTCACTCCACTATATGGTGACGGCATCTGCTTGATGCATTGCACAGAAATTGAGACCTTTGCAACGAACCCACCCGAAGCAGTGAGGGATCTTTTGTGTGCTACGCCTATCGTGACACAGGACCTCGGTTTTCACTGTCTCATCGGAAAGACAGAACACCAGTGCGCCCATGGGCTAGAGTCGAACCTGGGACCTCTCGATTATGAGCCGAGCACCTTATCCACTGAGCCACATTAGCCTTGGAATAAACTCAAATGTAGTTAACAAACAATGGTCTGAATTAGGGCTGTCAAGGTTCCATAATTTTTCTGGTCAGGTCCTAATTTCTTATGTTCAATTTCGGTTCTTTCGGTTCAGGTATTACATTAGAATAAAATATACAATTTCAAGTATCTTCAACATTTTTTAAAATTTTCCTAATCAAACACTGAGAAAATAAAGTATAATTTTAAGTAATTTTCAGGATATATTTAGCTAGAAGAAAATGAGACATTTACTCCTCCTGGGCACCTGGTCTCACTTCAAGCTTGGTACTGGGATCTCCATAATCAGTAAAACTTCATTTTTAGTGTTTTTGTGATGCTTTATCATTAAGATCTTTTTATTCTACTTAAAAGAGAATTTAATCAAACACAAAATGATGATGATACTCACTTATACATTAAGAAAAAATCACTATCAAGTATTTTCAATGTTTATTTTATTTCTTATCCTTCAGATATTAAAAAATCAAAATAATTCCACATGATCAATCCTTTTTTGGGCGCCATTTTTAATAAACACGTTCTATAATTTGAAATTAAACCAAATTGAAATTCCAGAAAACGAACCCGATCCAAACAAAATGTTCCGCAATTCCGGGTAATTTCGGGTACCTGTGACACCCCTAGTTTGAATGGACGAATGGTATCCCAAATGCTAAACAGGTTGGGGACGACCGGGTACTACTGGTGCTGGAGCAGTTTCTGGACTAAAGCATTTTCCAGTCGTCTCGCTACATGTATCTGGGACACTTCCAACAACTGAAATTTACTGAAATAGTGGATTGCCCAAAGAGATTTTGGGTTGTTTTTGACGACCAGAGGACTGCTTATTTTGAACCCTGCATGTGTAATCAGACTTGCTCAGTCTGTACGCCAAAGAATATTGATGACGTTCTGCACAGCATGCCACCATGCAGTCAGATTTATACACACTCTTTTCTTGATATTTACAGTACTGTTCATTACCAATAGATTTAAGCATGGAACTGAGTCAGATTGCAACAGGCAAATTGAAACCATTCTGCAATTACTGACCAATCAGGAGGATCGTTGTTTACTTTATTTTTATTAATAAGCACCAAAAAAGTTTAGGGTCAGGAGGTAAATGTTAGGCTCATTCGGGAGGCAGGAAACAGGACTATATATTTTTTGGCCTGATGATAATTATGCCTCTGCAATGAAATGGCTAGAGGCACATAGTGTTTCCCTGGTCTGTCATTCTGTCACTAGTTAGACTTGTAACCCTAACTTTCTAAAATGCTTTCCCCATCCTCATTGGCCTTCTGTTTCACTCTCTTTCATCATGAAGTAACTGTACACCTTCCAGTCCTACAGTACAGTCCGGATGGAACTTAATTTGCCCACTGGTCACAGTGGACATTTTTAGAGTGGGCATTAAAAATGTCCACTGGACAGAGTGGACATTCTTGTAAGAGCCAGTTAGAATTAACATACAGGTAAGTGGACAGCTTGATAGCTCAAGTAAATGTCCACTCCTACTGCCCACTGAAATTTCAGGTGGACTGCCCACTGTGGACAGTGGGCATTCAAAGTTCCACCTGGACTGTACTGTACATCTGTCTGACCTCCTACAAGCACTATTTCCCAATTTCAGACTCTGACTGAAGTTGTTTAAGAAGTTTTCATTTGACAGAGACTATGCAATCACTTAAACGTTTTACTCAAACAGCATCTACATGTATACACATAAATCTTTTTTTGTGGAAAAGGTAACAGAAAAAAATGAACATTGTTGTGTTTTTGATTGAGGTATACTACATCCTTGCATTTGACACCCTCAATTCATGGCATTAAGCTTGATATTTGGCTTAGGTTTTATTTTTGTTTTAATATTCTGTTCTGTTTTTAAACTTGATAATGCATCTAGATTTCTTGAATTATGTTTGGTCAAATTATGGATTCATATCTGATAGTTGCAACATTTTAAAAGTCAAGCCATTCTGATGAGCTTTGTTGGCCTCTGACAAGGCTTTTTACCATAAGATTTCCTTTCCCAAACAGTAATGTGAATATTTTTTACCGAAACTGGCAAAAGAAAATGCCTGATAAATTACATGTAGATATGATAATATATGCATGTAATTGTTAATCACTATGGATCCTTTTGGAGTATGATTTTGCGAGATTCTCCAAATATTTTTCTCTAATATCGCACCAATTTTGCTCCAGTGAGAGAATTTTCGCAACATGCATGTGAAGCAATCACAATTAAATTGTATTCACCTTTCAATAGTTTTCATACTAGTAATTAAGGGTTTGCACGACTCAAGAATCTTTCTTGGTAAAACAAAAAAGTTACCAAGGGTTCGGTCAGCAGCACAAGCTCGTATTCATTTTTCAAAGTTGACAGACAAAGCCCAAGCATCTACCACTGTTACTTTACCAGAGACAGAGCAAAGGGATACCATACATCACTCTCAGCAACCACCTAGCGTAGCAAGAACCCTAGACGGACAGGTTTCTAGTTAAATGGAAATCTGTCAATCTGATTAGTTAGAATATGATGATAAATTACATCTTACATGGTGCTATGAAATTAGGGGTGAAACGATTCACCGCGGTGCACTGTGAACTGTGATAAAAATCCTTGATTTGGTGTAGTGTGGGGAATTCCTGATTTTATGGTTCGGTTCAGTTTTGTATAATAATTTTAACATCTCTTTGTAACGTGCTCCATCATTGGTTAAAAGTAGTAAAATTAACCAATCAAACAGCGTCTTTGAATGTCGCTAACGACAACAAACCAAAATGGCGACTGAATCTGTCAAACTTAGGGATGCCCCTGCATATAATCGCTCTTCTGTCTGGAAACTTTTCAGCTTCCGAGATTCTAGTAAAAAAGACACTATACCTTGTAAAATATGTTTCTGTGATGTGAGATACAAGACCTGTTATACGTCTAATATGGCGACTCATTTAAAACGAAAACAATATTTCTTTTGGTGCGGGAGACATGTGCACGCCCGGAAACAGTAAGGCTCAATCCACTGTTGGAACTGGAACTATTCAGATAGAACTGAAAGATACATCATGTAGTATTGTAGCTCCAAAGTTGGTACTATCTCATCCCCGCTCATAATCGATTACATTGGCAATAGCTGGTTTTATTGCACAAGACATGCAACCATATTCTGTTGTTGAAAATACTGGCTGTAGAAGTCTTATGTTGAACCTAGGTATACCATCCCAAGCAGACCTCATTTTGCAGAAAATGTTATGCCCAAGTGTATCGTATTGAAATTAACCGAACCGAGGGTCTGAACCATGATATGTATTGTAACGTGAGGAAACTGTATCGTTTCACCCCTATTTGAAATAAGGCTAAAAATGTCATGGCAATTTGAACTTCAAAATTTATAACCATGGAAGGACACTTAAAATCGTTACATTTTTATACACCTGCATTTAAAAATGTGGGCATATTATGCTATACTGCTGTCGTCTGTCCGTCCATCCATCCGTAAGTCCATCCATCCTGGTCCGGGCTTCTCCTTAACTAAAGGAGGAACAAAAATTTGATGATGTGAAATGAAAGGATGTGGCCTGTAGACCACATTAAAACATGATGCGGGCGTATCAAGCATCGGTTAGCGGTGCCCTATTTTTATAAAGTGACATACATACAGGAACATATATATTGTTGAATTTCAAAAATAAAAGTTGGTTTGAAAACATATGGAAAATCTCTCATTGATTTTCAGATTTTCTCATTATAGAATAAATGTCTAATTTTGTGTTTTTATGCAGGAATGAGACATTGTAATTCATTTCTGCATGAAAACACAAATAGGACACTTTTTCTATATATGTATGTGCTTTAATGCCAAAATATTACACTGGAAACTTCCATTTCCTATTTATAAACCTCATCAGCAAATAATTTCAGAGGGAAGTTATAAATTGAAAGAAACAGGTGGTGTCCCATGACAGTGTAACGTTTATCCAGAATGACATACTTTCGTCAAATGTCAAGCATTTTAGTGCAAAATACGACTTTGATAATGTCACATAAGGTTGGAAATGTCGAACATTTCATTATGACGTCATAAGCATAACAATAAAAAGTCTGCAAACATCGCTTTCTGTGCTGAAAAGTGGGTCAAATATGGGGGGTTATGACGTCATCGATCAATGTTATTCATACAGAAATAAACAACATATGTCTTGAAAGCTTTATCTCGGGCAGTTACAGTGGTTGTGCATATATTTCAATTCAAACAACTGAGAGAATTCTCTCATGCATGTCAGAGGCCAGAATAATCCCTGATAACATGTATATTTTGTTATTATGTTATTAAAAAATCATTAAGGTGCATTAAGATTTTCAGTGACAGTAGGTGAGGTTAACAAACAGTAGCTAGCCAGTATGTCATAGGTGTACAGACATGAGATCTGGTAGACAATAAATGAGAAGAGGTTCAGTTATCATAATACATGTATCATACATGCATAAATGATATTTACATAATAAATGAGCATCTTGTGGTGACAAACCATGCCTGCCACGTATGAGTCCTAATTTACATGTAAGTAACAGTTTACTGTTGGTAGGCTTACCTATTACCATCCTTTCTGCCAGAGTTTTTCAGTTGTAAAAAATCTTAAGTTTTGATATACCAGGGTCCGGCGCCATAAACTGAGAATATACTTAAGTCAAAAATTCATATTCTCCTGTTCATTAATGAATTAATAACTGGAATTTGGATTTTATTTAGTTTTATTTTACTGATAAATAGAAGTAAGCCATTCTGCATTAAAATTTATTTGAACGTTTGATAATGGAATAAATTAAAATAAAATATTTGACTTAAGTATATTCTCAGTTTATGGCGCCGGACCCTGATATCAGTATGAAATCTTCACAAAATATATAAAGATACAGAATACAAAAATTGTGAGCACAAAAATCTAATTCTGGAGAACAAGTGGACACAGTTGCATTTGGATTAAGAATGAATTGAATTTGAAACATTTTCAAAATGCATAGGCAATTGTACTCTTTGATGAATAGTTTCATCTATTAAAGTTTCAATAAAACTGATGAAGATAGATTAGTTGAAAATAGCATGCATTGCATCATACAGTTTCCATATACCGGTACGTACCTATTGTCATTTCTATCAGTTCTTGAATATTATCATCAAGAAATATGTAAACCACCCATAATGAAAAAGAAAATTAACCAGACAAACCAGGGCACCCGATCAAACTAAATTGGGACTGATATTCAACCCCATTCTCCCTCTCAAAAAAGCACAAGTTTTCCCCATCAATCGACTGAAAATTTCACATTTTCACATTTTTTTCATTTGTGAGCCATTCAAATCCTTCAAAAATATAATGTATTCTATAAAAAAAGAATGAGCGTAGGTTGAAGTGAAAGTTAGATTCCTCAAAAATTTAACTGTCAAAGCGTTAAAAAAGTCAGAAAGTAATCCACACATCATCAAGGGTGTTTGATATAGTCGCTGTCATATCCGTGTCCGTCCGTCTGAGCTCCTATCTCCTATACCTTTTATCAGAATTTGATCATACTTCACCATATATGTTATTTAGAATAAGAGCTTTTGGACAAAGGTCACCCAAGGTCATTTCTTAAAGGTCATGTTCATGATAAAAAGTCTTGTTTCATAACTAATAATGGTCAAGCTTACTCATTTTAGTTTAAGATACTGTGATCACTTGTTGTTCTACAGTTGACTCAATTGAATGTCCATATATGATACATTCATCAATTAATACAATGATTTTCTATATACTTAGTCATTCATTTCCTTCATTATTGCTGTGCATCTTGGAGCATCCATCGGTTTTACTAATTTTTTTTATATGAACTGAGTTGTCAATTTCCTGCATTATAACTGGCATCGGGGAGCATACATCAGTTTTACTGATACTCTTGTTTTTCATAGGAAGGTAGTATTGGGACGGAGCACATATTCTGTTGGAGATTATGTATTGATTGCCAATGATGACAGTGATGTACACGATGATGCAGATAATGCTTATGTTGGTCTCATTGAAGATTTTATACAAAACAGTGAGTTCTCTTCTTATTTTAGTCTATGGGTCTTTTGTTAATTACTGTAGACTGACAAACATTTTAAACTTACAATTCTGCTTTTGTGGTAGCAAATAATATTTAGACAATATTTTTTATAGATTACTTAAAGTATGAAGCTAATGGAATTTTTAGCGTTATTAAATACATTGTCATTACTTTTTAATATTGAATATTTTGTAGAGAAAAATCTTGCAAAAGTCCAGTGGTATTGGGTACAAAGTGAAATGCCGAAGAGTGCATTTAAGAGGGCAGAACCAGCAAGACCAAATGAAGTTTTCCTTAATACACAGTCAAATGTACAGAAAACTATAGAGCTGGAATCTATTATAGCAAAATGTCTAGTATGTATAGCACTTCTTGTCAAATACAAAACTGAGATTATTTATCATATGGCAGCCAGTGTGAAGTGGTGAAGGAACTAAACTAACATTTGAAAAAAGTATCATCAAGCTTTGAGTGGTGAACAGATGAACAGATGGACCTTCCTTCTTCTCCTGATAAGGGATAAACCCCAGGTTTAACAATTTCATAGACATTCTTTTATTAGCCGATTTACAAAACTTGGCTCTTAATTTGATCGGGGGGGGGGGGGGGGAGTAGATATTGGGTGTCAACAATCAGTTTGTAGACTCTAAACTCCAATCCGATTAAAACCAAATTTTTATTCCACTTCTCTATTTGTCCCATTGCAGATAAAGATCTGGCGAAACTCAGTGAGGGGTCATGTTCTGGTGAACTCTGATGACGTTTCAGTCACCGAAACTGTTATTTCCCATAGCCAATCAATGAACTGGGCTAGGCACGTGCAAGTGATGCAGTATGTAACGAACACTGTTCAAAAACTACAACATGACAACAAAAACTAACATGACCCCTTACAGGGTTTCACCGGATCTCTATCTGTAATTGAACAAATAGAGAGGCAGAATAAAGGTTTGGTTTTAATCTGATTGTCTTAACTCATACAGCAATTTAGTTATTATAGTAATGAAACTTCCCACACATACTCCCAATGAGCCGAGGATATGTCTTATTGTCAAAGGTCAAGTGCGTAGGGCCATCATGAATGAAAATGGTCTCCGGGCTATAACTGTACTTACATTCCACCTATTGTCATGAAACTTCACACACATACTCCCCATGAGTAGTGGATGTGCCATATTGATTTCAGGATCAAAAGGTGATAAGGCCTTGAGAAGTGAATATGGTTTCCCAACTATAATAATTTTTAAATTCCACCTATTGTTATGAAACTTCACACACATACTTCCCGTAAGCTGAGGATATGCCCTATTGATTTCATGGTTAAAAGGTCAAGGTCAAGGTGAAAAAAAAGGGTATCAAATCTAGGCTATGAAAACGCTTTGCAACTCAGCATATTGCAGTGTATGAAACATGGTTTACTGTTGGAATAGTACAGTATGTCAATGGAAACTTGGAGAGACCCCTTGAGTTTTGAATAGCCGAAGTATAATTTTCAATGATAAACATTTAAAAAATGTAGAAGATGAACCTTTAATCTTTACTGTACATTTAGTATTCAATTACAAGTTCTAGTTCTGCAGACAAGTTTGTAGAGCTATTTAGCCATGCCTGAGAGCCAGGATGTAAGGAGCTGGACTTGCTTGTCCAACACTTCTTACGTACAGAACATGTCATACTCATAGATTTGTTTTCATAAGTCAGTGATTTTTTTTCTTCAAATCAGGTCCGTTATAAGGACCTTTCCCAATGGAAATATCAATGCTTTTTTCCCATAATTTGTCTAAATATTTTCCAAACATTGATAATTTAGCATTATGCAAATGGGTAAAAAAAATTCCCATGTACAAGTAAGTACCTTTGGAAAAAAAAACCATCGCAAGTTAACCACTCATGTCCGATGATCAAATGATATTTAAATTCTCACACTTGCATTTCCTTTTTGTATTTCACCTTTTTCTTTTTTCTCATCAGTACCCCCTTTTGTTTTGATTATTGCAGTGGCATCTTAGATGGTTTTGCACCCTTAAAATATTTTAAGGGTAACATTAAGGTTTATTAGATGTAAACTTTAAACTTTCCTTTTTAGCTCACCTGAGCCAAAGGTTCAAGTGAGCTAAAGTCATAGTGCGTCTTCCGTTCATCATTAACTTTTTCACATTTTCGATTTTTTCTCTGGAACTGCATTGCAGATTTGGATCAAACTTTGTATAAATGATGTACTCAAGGTCTCCTACTAAAATTGTGTTTGGGATCCAGATTCCCTCAGGGGTGAATCTAGGGCAGGGCCCAAAAGTGCCCAAAACGGTACCCCTCTTCAAAATTCTTCTCCTCCAGAACCAGTTCATAAATGGGGAAACTAATTGCATTTCAACGATCTATAAAGATGGGTTATTGAAAATTGTGTTCGGGGTTAAGATCCTTCAAATAGAAATATGAGTATTTGATGTGTTTCTGGACTTAGTAATTTCAATGCAGAAAAGTGTCATGTTTTTCATTTAATTGATATTGATGATTTCTTAATGACTATTCTGATCATAATTATGGTAAGGAATATTATTGTAAAAGAATTTTGTCAATATCTCAATGCCGATATTTTTTACAAAAAAGGGGGGGGGGGCATTTTTCACATTTTCAACTTTTTCTGTAATACTGTTGGAAGGATTTTAACAAATGTTGGTAGCAATAAACCACTTATGATCCCCTTCAGATTCCGTTGTTTTCATCCAGACTTCTATACAGGTGGCGCCACCATAGTCAAAAGTAGGTCACAAAAGAGTACCCTCCTGTGACAATATATTTCTTCATACTGACTGTATACAGAGACAAACAGAATGCATAGAATTGATCTAGAGGGATGAGTAAAAGTCAAGATGTATAGTCATTTTGGTTCCCTTCCAAAATCAATTTGTAGAAAAATTTTTTCGACATTTGTTTGGACTTGGTGATTTCAAATGCAGAAAAGTGATGATTTTTTATGGATATTGTGATCATAATTATGGTAAGGAATGTTACTTTGAAAGAATTTTGTCAATATCTCAATTTTTGGATTTTCTATGAATGTTTAAGACTTCCAAATGAGGGTGTATAGGGACAATTCTTCACATTTTTAACTTCTGCTGTTATACCACATGAAAGATTTTAATGAAACATGATATACATAAAGTACTATAGATCCTCTATCAATTTTGTACATTTCATCCAAATTGGTCAACAGATAATGCCACTAGTCTTAAAAGTAGGTCTCACAATGGTACATATACCACTTGGTAATTAAAATATGGAGAGTAGCGGTTCAAATCCAGCTGTGGTCAAAATTTTTTTTTCATTTCTTTACACATCTAAATAAGTTTTTAGATGTTTCTTAACATTCAACATATGAAATTAGGCCATTTTAAGTTGGATCTGAAATTAGGCCATTTTAAGTTGGATCTGGACAATATTTGAAACAATTGTTGTTCATGACCCAGACTTGAAATCAGTCAACAAAAGGCCCCACCTAAAGAAAATGACTAACCTTTTGCCCTGAACCTAATCTTGCAGAGACATAGCAAATGCTTAATATCAAAATCACCTGAATGAATGTGCAAAAAAGTGTTGTTTTTAATTCTGGTCTGAAATAAAATTTGACATATTTTCAATATTTGTGTTGACTTAGTCACAGTAATACAAAAATAAATGAATTCTTCCTTCCTGCATGACTGATCAACTAGGTACTCAGGTGAGCGATATAGGCCCACTTGGGCCTCTTGTTTTTGTTTTGTTAGACATTGAATAGTCTTCTAAGTACACTATATCAGTTGATGTAATAATTTGTAAGAGAACTCAGAATATTACACAATTCAGATATTAAAACAGTGAAATTTTATTATATTTACTTTGAATAGGTTATGGAAGACCGAGGGTTTGATGACTTTTCACCTTCAAAAGGATCTAAAGGAATAAAGACATTTTTTGTTTCAAGAGCTTATGATGGAAAGAAAATTTATGATTTGGAATCCTCAGACTCTACTTCAGAGTTTAATACAAAGGAGAATATTGCAAGTAAAAAGAATCTTACCCACCTACGTCGTTCCAGACGATCCCATGGCAGTGTACTTGGTGAAAAGTTAGAAAATCCAGCTATTCATGTACTGAAAGTTGGTGCAAGGACAAGGCGTTCTGTAGATACCCTATTAGATCAGAAGAAATCATGCCGTGTAAAGCCAGTCACCAAACCAGGCAATTCATCTGAGGAGGACATTCTCTTGTCAGACTTTGAGATGAAAACCAAACAAAGAAATGCACATGGTCATTATCTAAATACATGTACATTTTCATTTCTGAATTAATCATCTAAGTATCTTTTCAGTTCTAAATTAATTTGATGTAAAGATTTTCTAAAGTTGTTAATATTTCTATGATATTAAGTTTATTTCTGGTGTATTTGAATTTTTGTTTTTTGACATCCTCGTTGAACAAGTACATGAAAGTACACTTCGTACATTTATATCCATTTATTATTAAATTAGTCCATAGGAAAATTTCTTGAAACTCTACAGATTTCCAGTATATAATGATAGATGAGATAGGATTAAAATGTATGTCTAGAGAATCAGATTATGATTTTAATGACATTGTAGATGTATATAATTTCATAACTTTTACATGTTAATGCTATCATGTACAAATTTTCACTCTAGTCAAACCTATTGGTTATCCCAAGTCGTATCGTTGCCTCACGGGAGATCAGGTGGCAAGTGCTTTAATGAGTGATAGTGCCAGTGAATGTGCCAGTGATGACATCTCAGTTATATCAACAACCTCTACTTCCACTCGATCCTCTGTGTCAAATAAATCAGGGCGGGCTGTACGCAGAACAGAATCTGTTAAAGTAACAAAGGCAGAAAAAGCTACTGAAAGTAAATACAAAACTCCTGTCAAAAGGAGAGTCTCTGTGAATGACTCTATGGAGGAATTTGTTGAAAAAAAGTGTAGAACTGAGCCTCGTCGGCGAAGTCAAGTGTCTTTCTGTGTGCAAGATCCAAAGTCTACTAGTAAAGTAGAGAGAAGAGTAATGAAGGTGACAATTAAGAAGTTGAGTAATTCTGGATACATGTCTATACGAAATAAAACGCCAGAAAGTGCAGACAGAACAGCCAGAAGAGATCTTAGTAGAAAATTTAAAGCAAACAATACTTCACGTAAAGGATCGTTAGATATAACCCCATCAAGGGCATCTGCATATAAAACCCCTACTGGGGGGTCAAACTCTGGGAAAACATTAAGGACTAGAAAAAAGTAAGTGTACTAAATCTTGTCAATTAATGTCAAAATGACCAGTAATATTTGAGAACCAAAAAGAATTACATGCTACATGTATTATTATTATTTTCTTTTAAGCTTTGTGTTGTTTCTATCCGAAATACATGTACATTCTGTTAACCTTAAATTACATAATACGAATAAAGCTTTTTTGCATTATGCTTGAATTTGTAAGTTTGTATTGGTATTTTCTATTTTAATAATATACTGACAGATGTATAAACTACAATGAAGAAGCAGATTTCTCTCCTCTTGTGAAGACATCAGAAAATGATGATGTATTTACACTGTCGGATGGAGATAGTGACAGCAATTACAGTGACCAAAGTGAACGTCAAAGACAGAGAGGAAAAACTCCCCAGTCGCGAAAAAAATCAAAAGGAGCTAGTACACCTGGGAATAGGACTCCAAAGGTAAATTTATTTTCATGATTTAATAGCAGAAGTATTTTGACATGATATGAAGGAAGAACAGAAGTTTGTTTGATGTGTTTGCTTTTACCCAGTAGACTGAAGAAAAAGATTTTACATTGAAATATATTGAGTATTTGTATGCTTTTGATCAGGGGAGAAAGTGTTTAGCAAGTGAAGCCACACCCAAAATACCAGGTCGTTGCCATCCATTGGGGTCACCTTCCAGCATCCTTGAAGAAGCCAGAACCAGGTATGAATCATTATAGATATTATATGCCTATTGAAACTCGTGAAGTATGTAAAATCCTGTTCAGTAGTCTGTATTTGATACGTAGGAAGATAGAGGAAGTGTAGAGCAAAGGGCACAAGTGAGTTATTGTCATATTGCATTATCTTGCTTCTATCACATTTCAACTTTTTTTGCTGCTGAAGAGATTGTGATGAAACTTGGTAAGGATGAAGTACGGAAGGTCCCCCACAAGTGTTGCTGTTTTTACGCCCCAGGATCGATAGATTAGCAGCACATTGATTTGTCCTTTCTGTCTGTAAGTTTGTAGTTCATGTAGTTCTAGTTTGTATGACACCTAGGATAATAAAATGCATGCATACTATGTATTGTTCAGTGGTGCTTTATTTTATATTTGACATGTCATTTTTTGCCTATTGTTAGATCTTTTCCTTGTAGGTTGCTTATCATGCATTTGCATGTATTTTTGCTGTTATAATTGTAATGAGAAAGAAATGGAATACAAAAATAATTTTGTTGATTTTTTGTCAATTTTTTTTCTAAGGAACAAAAAGATCGGTAGGGATAAAGTACTGGTATTAGCATGTTATAAAAAGATTTGGTTGATTTCTATACGCCGTCATAAGATGGGACGTATTATGTAATGCGTTGTCCGTGCGTCTGTTCATCCGGGGTCATGTTTCCGGACTTTTTTCTGCAGTCTTTCAAGAGATTGGATTGAAACGTGGCATATAACTTTATGTCAACAAGGGTCAGTACCAGTTCGCATTTGGGTATTATTGCTTTGGTTTTTTAGAGTTACGGTCATTGAACTTCAAAATTTTCAAGGATTTTACATTTTTCTGTAAAATTTTTTTGGCAGTCTTTAAAGGTATTGAATTAAAACTTAGTATATAACTTTCAGTACCAGTTCACATTTAGGTATGATTGCTTTGTTTCTGCCAGAGTTATGGCCCTTAAACTTAGAAAATTTCAAAGACTTTACAGCTTTCCGGACTTTTTTCTGCAGTCTTTAAAGGTATTGGATTAAAACTTGGTATATTACTGTATATCAATGAGAGTCAGTACCAGTGTTTCAAGGTATTGGATTGTAACTTGGCCATTCGTTCAAATTGATCGCCTAAGCTAAACGCCGGGAGTATTATGCCACACTAGGCATTGCTCTTGTTATGAAATTTTGTTGGTATGAAATATTTAAAATTCACTACAAATGTGAATTCAGGATAAGGCAATTTAGGCTCAAAAAGATATCCTCTTCTTCTTCCTATTATACTATTAGCTACTAATGATGACTTCAAACATCTTCAGAACTAATGGAATGATTTTGTTGAAAGCTGATATCAACAAAGTTCACAAGGACCTCTTCAGATATTGTTGTTTTTGATCAGATTCATCAAGGAAAGGATTTTGGGTCATTGACATAGGCCCCAAAGGCACCCTCCTGTGACAAACTGTTCGGCTCACCGGGAGGTATGCCCGGAGAGCTGTCACAGTCCTAGTGTCAGTGGCTTAGACAAATACTTTAATCATAGCCATACCTTTAAAGCTATTAAACATTAGGCTTTCATATTCACATGTTCATCCTTGTGACGAAACCTTGCCATTGGTACCATCATTTTTAAGGTGTTGAGCAATTGCTTGACAGTCTTCTAGCGATCGTAAAAATTTTACCTCTGCACCGCGAATCACAATTCACGTAACATAGTAGTACCTTCTTTAAAGTACTTAAAGCAGTAAAAGTTCTTGCAAAACTGGCTTTATTATCCTTGTTACTGACATTTCATTGGGCAGAAATAGATTTAAGCATAGGTCTGCTAAACTTTTATTATCAATGTATTGTCCTATACACTTGTTATTATTCTGTCGCTTATGGTGTGTGTTAAAATATTCATTCGTCGTAATAACGCAAGCTGATAATGAATTATAATCACACTTCATGGGAATTTTTCCAAATATGGTGAAGACCAAATGACATACTGCCTTATTTGGAGAAATCGTACTAGAACGCTTGTAATACACCCGATCAAAGCCTAATTTGACATATAAGTGCCAATGTTAAAACTGAATGCGTGATCTTCGAAATATATATAATATAATAATAAGATATTTAGATATAAATTTCAGTTTAATAAAGAACAAATAAAATATTTCACAAAATCCTAGATACAGACAATGCGTGTCACAAAGATCTTAAAATATCTAGACAAGTGACCACTAATTCAAAACAAGGTTGACCTAGGTTAAAAGTGACGTGTTATCGGTTATTTTTATCTCACTGGAATTTTTTTTTTTCATTCATTTAACCTAGAATCAACGAATTTCGACAAAATTAATTACATCCTTGAGGCTAAACATCACCAGCCTCTTGTAAATTACATCAGGTACTGCATACCTATGCTGTGTATGCTACTGCAGACAAAGTTTCAAAAATATCTATACACAGTTTGTACAGCTTAATATCTGCCCTTACCACCTGTGCTATAAATAACACTAGCTGGATAGGGATTAGCCTCAAGAGAATGGCATTGGTCACTAGTCTCTTCGCCCAGCGATAGCAAGCAAGAGCAGGTAACTCCAGTCTATCTTAGATAAAGATGATTTGTATAAATCACATGGTCTTCTCCATACTTGGAAAAGTTCCCACGATGGCATAGAGAATGGCAGCCAAGAAAGTTTTCAAATGATTTTATGATTTTGGTATCAGATACTTACGCAAATAGGAAATAACTGTAGCATGAAAACTGACGATACCTGTCACAGAAAGGTGGCTTACCTTGAGTTGTCAAGATTCCTCTTCAACTTGACTTGGGAATTACATGAAATTTAATCCAAAGTTGGTGCAAAAGAAACATGATGCCATTGAATATGACTGTGATTCAAATATTTTATCACTCTAAATTGAAAATGTTGTTTTTAGTAAAATTGCATGATTGAATGTGGTTCATTTCTAATCTTTTGATACTTGTATATTGCAGATTGCATGTCTCAGCTGTGCCAGATTCACTTCCATGTCGAGAAAAAGAGTTTGATGATATCTATATGTTTGTGGAGAGCAAGATTCTTGATGGAACTGGAGGGTAATTGCATATTTTCTTAGCTCACCTCAACGAAGTTGAGAGGAGTCTACCCCTGGCATCCCAGTTCTCGTAGTTTGGGGGAACTCCGTATTTGAAAAAGCATAGGTGCTACAGTTTCCAAACTTACATCTTTGGTTCATCTCGGGATGCCGACGCATGTTTCAGATGATGCATCTGACCTACAGTTTCTTCTTAGTGACTCAGTAAAGTAATTTGTGTTATTTCAATATTGAAGAAAGAATAGGTGCTACAGTTACCAAACTTGCACAATAGGTTTATCTTGGGATACTGACTTGAGCACATGCATCCTACTATGCATTAAGCGACTCATTTTAAGATTACAATTTTCTCTACAACTTCCTACCATTCTTTTTTTCAAAGAATAGGGGGTATATTGCTTTGCTGAGTGTTGTTCGGTAGGTCGGTAACCTGAAAAATTTGATAGAGTTACACCCTTTGAACTTTGAAAATTTCCAATAATTCAGTTTCAGTCATTATTTCCATTGGTTATGAGTAGTGGATGACCCCTATTGATTTTCTGGTCAAAGGTCATAGAGTGCAATGCAATACTGTATGCAATCAGTGTCCACCCAGTATTCTTAAGATTCCTTTGCTTGATAGTGATGGTGTTTCGTATGTGGGTTGGTTGAGTAGTAGATGATCCCTGTTGAATTTCAGGTCAAAAGGTCAAAGTTCACTGAGTGCATTTAGTACTTTATACAGTTTTACAGTATAATACCAGAAGAGGGACATGTGTGTTTTACAAACATCTGTTGTTGTTTTATGTCCCCGCCATGAGGGGCAGGCATGGTGTAGGGGTTAAATGCTTGACTTGCTGCGTTGACGATCCGGGTCCGATTCCCGGGTTGCGCCAGTATGTTTAAGAGGTTGGTAACCTCCTATTTCCATGTCGCGATATAACTGAAATATTGTTGAAAGCGATGTAAAACACCAATCAACCAACCAACCAAATAAACCCGCCATGAAATGACTGGGAGTATATAGTGTTACCCTGTTCCGTCATTCCACCTTTCTGTCCTCATTCAGTTTCCACTCATTTTCTCTTTGACATTTTGATGGATTGATTTGATATTGGGTATACAGATGTATCAAGGGAAGATGCAGATAAACTATTAAAATGGTTGTGGTCCGGTTATTTTTGACAGTTATTGCCCTTGAACATAGATAATTTCTAAAAAAAAGGACAGTTTCCGCTCATTTTCTCTTTGAATGGTTAATGGATTAAATTGATATAGGGTAAATAAACGTATCAAGGGAAAATGCAGGTCAAGTTTCAATATAGGTGTGTTCCAGTAAATTTTGACAGAGTAATTGCCCTTGAACATTTGAAATTTCAAATATTAGTTCTCTGGCAATTATATTTCACTACCTTAGCTGCCAGCGGGGTTATTTGTGTCGCACTGACAATTCTAGATGATTTAACAAATGCTGTATTGAGTGTAGTAATCTTTTGTAATTCAAGTTGGGCAGTCTTTAGTAAGAAGTTAGGGAATTGGATGAGGGCTTTCCACACTTCTCTTAAGAGAATTTAAAAAACAAGTGGGATATAAAAATAGAGGAAGGATTACCCTGGCTTCCTTAGGTTCTTGGATTGCTATTAGCTTGTCAACAGAGCTCTGAGGTGTGTACTTGAGATGTCTCCCTGAGTGCAATATTCCAGAAAACAATAAAAAAAAGTTTTGATACTTTATTCATATGATAAAAGTATTGAGAGTAAATGTAGATTTAACACACTTTGTGACTGTATTTCTTCCCCACTACCACTTTTTTCAATAAACCACAACCCTACTTTTCGTATTTACATTAGTGTCTGTAACAATAAAGTTGATGACAGGTGTATGTAATTACAGGTGTATGTACATATCAGGTGTACCTGGAACAGGTAAAACTGCTACAGTACACGAGGTGATTCGGAGTTTACATCAAGCGGCAGAAGATGGTCAGCTCTCTAGTTTCAAGTATATTGAAATTAATGGCATGAGGCTAACAGAACCTAGACAAGCTTATGTCCAGATCCTTAAGGTTTGTACAGATGGAATGTAGCAAAAAGCATGATTCTCAAGATCAGCTGTAAGTGTCTCTATAATTTCAAGTTATAATAAATCATCTTAAAAAACTAAGAGTGCTAGATAGCCTTTCACTTTGACTGTCCAGGGTTGGGTTGTTGTCCATCCAGGTGTATTTTTTAAACGCTGATGCATAATTTCTTTACCAGTATGGATAGTGGTTATCTGGATAGTGGCTATAACTTTTGAAAGGCAAATGATAGAGCTTTGAAATTTTCAGACGTTTTTGACATAAGCCTGAAAAGGAAATTGTTTTTATTGACTCTGACATACTTTAAAAAAACCGACATCTTTAGACATCAATGTTTCATAAACATGTTTTTGTTGGAATTGTGTTATAACACCATTCCTACCTTGGTCATTACTCAGTTATCTCATTTGAATTCGAAGTACACTAAAATCTTCCTCATGTAGAAATGATACACCAGTATATAGAATCTGCTCAATAAACTTATAACTCATTTATAACTTATTGCTTGAGTCCACTATCCTAACTTATGGTTCTGTAGTCTGTGCTGATTGTTTTCCACTTTGATCAAACCTGTATGACAACGTAATTCTGCAGATGGAAGGACATCTGCCACTCTGTACAGTCTTGCTGTAGACTGTTGCCGTCCTATGTGTTTGATGATCAGGCGGTACAGTAAACAATCATCTGCAAACAACCTTACTTCTGACATGGTGACTTCTGTGAGGTCATTGATGAATGTGAGAAAGAGCAGTGGGCCAAGTACTGTTCCCTGTGGTACTCCTGATAGGACATCAGTTCTAGATGAGACATGGTCATCTAGAAGAACTTGTTGTTGTCTGTTGTTCAGGAAGTCCTTAATCCATAGCAGAGTGGATTATATACTGTAGTACTGCAACTTATGTAGCAATCTCTGATGTTGCACCTTGTCAGTTGCTTTCGAGAAGTCTAGCAGAACAATGTCAACTTGGTCTCCTAGGTCTAAAGTGCAGGCAATGCTTGGATCTGAAGCTGTGTTGACTGTTGGTGAGGATAAAATGTTGGTCAAAGTGGTCCATTACCTGACTCTGAATGATGTGTTCGGGTAATTTACAGGAGATGGAGGTCAGGGAAACTGGCCTGTAGTTGGAGGCCCAATGCTTATTATCTTTCTTGTATACTGGAATAATGGAAGCTGATCACCAGAGGTTTAGAACAATAAATTAAAAAATTTCATTTGCACCAAAACCCAAAAATAAAAATTGCTCCAGCTATGACCAAAGCCTTCAAGATCTCATTGGATACCAATCCAGTATTATTTGTACGAGTTATCTACCGTGCGCAACGATTGATGCGTTACTTCCGGTGTAAACAAAGCGTCATTAGTAAATGTATACAGATGAGAGTTAACACACCATAGCGGTTGATTATTGCAAATAGAAGTGCCGATTTTTTATGATGTTCTCTTTGTCAACTTTTTGTATATATTTACTATAGACTTTTTGTACAAACACACTGTACACAGCTTTGATGACTTTTCATTTATTTTACTATGGATAATGATATCGATGATCTCCTTCATTGGATTTTCTTCTCCCTCGGAAAATTGATGTACTACATTCTTTCCTAGAAAAAAGGGGTCTAAGTCGCGATGGAACAAAAACTGAACTGCCGCTTTATGTTTTGCAGCATCAAAAATGCAATCTGAGAACTGTGTGATGAATGTGCTGTATGAAGTATGCAACAGTAGATTTATTTTGAGAAGTTCTTTTGGATTATCTATTGAAGTTTCATCATTTATAGGTCAAAGCATAGTGATTCCATTTCCATTAGGGTCCCATGTTAAATTATTAAACTTCCAGCAAGATTTACACAACATCCTACATTTTAGCTATATACAATCCATATATCAAAATGTTTGTCAGACCGTCCTCTATCAGAATTTTAACAGTTTACCATAGGTTAACCACCTTAATATCGAAAAAATCATGCTGGAAAGGGGTCACCCCCCAAAATTTGCCAAAATTCAAATGTAAACAACAACCCCTTTTTAGGTCTTACAATTTTTACATTAGTCAAGTGAGATAAAAAATCCTGATTTTACAGCAGAAATCGATCTTTATCTATAGATTGATCAAATAATTTCATCCAATCACAGCTCCTGATACATTGAAATAGTAGTCCCTCTCTCCCTACATCACATCACCCAATCATGACTCTCATTAATTACTGTCCTTTGACCTTAAAACAGTTCTTGACTTTTTGTTTGGAGTAGGTAGATGAAGTATTTCCCTTTCCTAAAGGGAGGGGGCTGTAGGAGTTGTAACAGACTGACTATTACCTAAATGTTAAGTGGGATAAGGATGAGTATTGGTTGATAATTATCTATAAAATGTAAATATTCTAAAGTCAGGTTTGGGTGTCCATATCTTTGTTGGGTCATTTTGATGTCTATGATTAACTGTTTTCACCCAACACTGCTGTTCCACTGCATCATCCTTTGAAGGAAAAGTAAATAACTTGAAAGGCAAGTCATGTATACAAGAATATTTGCCATAATTTGTATTGTGAATAACAGATGTAGAAAAGTTTTTTAAACATGGCAGGCATTTTCAGTGATTTTGAAAATTTTGTCAGTCAGGACTATGATATATATAGAAAAAATTCTGCATATTGTCAGTCTTAATGAAATTTTGTCAGTCAAAACCTTCGGACTGGCACTTCTCAACATCACTGCTAATTGAATAAGACATATCTTACACTTCCAAAGTTTAAGTCTATATCCACTGTTAGAACATTCTGTTAAGCAACATATTCTATTTGACATGACTGTCAACTTGATGGTAAATACAAAAATAGATGAAGACAGCTAGTAGGATGTATGAATTGAATGCAAGCATGTATATTGTAAGACAAATTGTGGATATACAAAAGTTGTTTCAGTCTGAAGCTGACAGTTTGTAATAATGCAAAGGATACATAATTATGCACAAGTATTTACATATGAATAATGTATTTATAGGTATTACTAGTGGGTTCTTTTGAGTCGGCTTCGGTGAAGCCGCTCTCATTGCAATCACTTTCTTTTCAGGGGTTATAACTTTCATTACTGATATAGAGCTTATTATGCCGCTGAAAAATCAAGTGCCGAAAAATTACTGATGTTGTCTTAAAAATCCTTGATCAGCACAATGTACCTTTAGCTCAGTTAATTTAAGCTAAACATAAACTAGTTTCAATAACTCGAAAAAGGAGTTGCAATAATGTTTTCAAATTTCGCGTAATAATATGTAGTTGTGACTACTTTACGATGTTTTTATAACCGACACCGTCAGATGTACTCGATTGTGTAATTCTCCGGACAAAGCATTTGTCTTGATCTTGTATCGCTTGTTTTTATCGAGATATTTCAATTAAAGTTTTCCCCAACATGTTCTGGAACTTTAGTTCTTTTTCACATATATGACAAATTTAAAGATCGATCTTCCCGCATTTCCTCTGATAATGAAAATGCAATATAAATATTTAGGTAAATGTTGTATGTTTCTAAATATAAATGACGTTAAAACATTATGAGAATCATGAATAAGATGGTTATTTAATGTCCCACATGAAGGAATGTCGTTCCTTGGCTCAGCTTCGACTCGTGACAACAATGCAGTAAAACTTGTTGCCATGAAGTTGTCGATTGCACGTTCATTTCGGATACAAGCAATTGCAAAGTCTTTGCCGTAAGATAGTACGAAGAGAGCAAATTTTATTAACATTTTGTACATAAGTATAATGACGATGTAGTTGCAACAAAGACCTAATTTTTGAACACCCCCCCCCATTTTCCTGAGATCCTGAATCTGCCACTAAAATGGTAACATGATTACATACTTAAAATCAGCAAAGCCGACTCTCAGGACTTTTGAGCCCTTTGATTTTTCAAATATGCTTGTACCTTTTCATTCGGGAATTTTGTCCCATTTGTATACTCATTTGCATACTCGTGTAGAAGCCTGGCCTGGATTCCATCCGGTCCTGTTACTTTGTGAGAGTCAATGTTCAAAGTAACTTGTGGACTCCTGCTTGGCTGCTTTGGATTGAAGGTATCGCTGGATAAGGACTCGCATCTTTGTTTGGCATCGATGTTCTATCCTCCCTGGTGTAGACAGAATTAAATTGCTGGTTGAGTATTTCTGCTTTGGATTCAGTATCACTGTAGAGGAGTCCATCCGTCTTCCTCAGAGGGCTACTCCTTGTGAGTCCTGACATTTGCTCTTCAGATATGACCAGGATCTCTTGTTGTTTTTCTGCATCTCACCACATACTGTTTTATCTATGAACTCATCATGAGCCTGGTTCTTAGGGTTCATTGTGCGCCATGCTTTCTTGAAGTCTTTCTGGCATAGACATAGTAGGCGTTTGACCTTTGTTGTCATCCATGGATTTGAGTATCGGCTTCTGCTGATCTTGGTGGGAATGGCGTCTTCTACTATAATAGTTAATATAGGTCCTCTGAAGTCAATCCATATGTCGTTGGCTGTTGTATATTATTTTGCCATGTTGTTCTTAACTACTGTTGTTATATGCTGATTTACCACCTATCTGTTTGCTTTGTTCCACAGTAGAATTTTTCGAGGGCATGACTGCTGATGGTATGTACAAAGAGCGAGATACATCATCACGATATAATGGTAACTTTTTCCGAGTGATGGTAGAGCTTTGCATCTGTCTACCAACAATGGATGTGATGTGAAGAGAAGATATTGCTGCCTCTGGTAGGGAAGGTCACTCCTTGCTCTATGGCTAAATCATGTCGTAGGTTGAGATATGCATCGTTCACCTGTCTCAGGACCTGTCTGCTGACTACCAAAATAAATGTGGGCAGATAACTTACCTTGTTAAAATGGCTAATTTTTTCACAGTAACCCTGTCTGAGAATGGATGTTGATGACAGAATAATGTTGATCATGTACATTTGTTTTATCATTTCAGCAATTGACCAAACAGAAAGCTACACCTGATCATGCTGCAGAACTGCTCCACAAAAAGTTCACCTCTCCAGGCCCCAGGAAAGAAACCATCGTTATGCTGGCAGATGAGGTACACAGAGTTAATTCTATTGCAGAGAGGATAATTCTGCTATTCTATTGTGAATGTTGCCGTCTACTGGAAATATCAGGGTTTCTGGGGTTATGTTAGATGACCACTCACTATTAAAGCAGTTAAAAAGGTTACTTTTTAAAATGTTTCACGTATAGTCCAACCTGTGCTCACAATGATTCTAAATAAGTGTCCACTTATCCTAAGTGACCAAGTTTAGATCTTCCTGAACTATTTTACCACTAAAGTGAATCTGTTATCTGCCACCAGTTGTCTTTACCAGTGTCTGCAAATTCCCATCCTAATCCATGTTTATAGACTGTTTTAAGCAACCATTCTGAATGAATCATGTGATAAGTATGTGACTTGTAATTCAAATTTCTTTCACAATCATGGGTTTTATCGTCAGATGGCAATGAAGGAAGGGATTGTTAAATGTTGATTTTGATGGAAATATCATTTGAATTGAATAAATATTATCCACCACTCTGGTGTAACATAACTACCATTTTGATTTTGTTCACAGAGAAACTTATTAACTTTGGCGAAGTCAGTCTCCATTCTTGAGTCATTGTCTTTGTATTAATCCTTGACTAGTTTCTTACCATTGACCCTAACACTTAAGACGAGTTCTCAGAGCGACCAAGACTCACTATTACCCCTATTACCACCACATGTCAACATGAAAAAATGAATCGGTAATCAAGTTACGCTTCTAAATTTAGTGACAGTTAATATTGTTTATTGAATGAGAAGATTGTGTAAAGGTTAATCAGTATTATGTTTAGTTGGGGACAGAATTTGTATGTAAGTGATAATTGTGTGTATCTACACTATTATCTGAATGTCCAGAGCTTGAGTACAATCAACTCTCAATGAATCAAACTTAAATGCAGTCAACTCTCAATGAATCAAACTTTAGGGGCCCATGTAAATATTTCAGTGCAGTTCAGATCAGGATTGTGTATTCTTGCATACATAGAAAATAGAATTGGGACTTCTAAAAGAGTTTGAGCTTATGAGAGAGACAACTATGTCATTAAATCAAGAGAGAGAAATTTCAACAATAATATTTAGACAAGCCACAGCAAAATTTACAAGAACTTTATCTGGTGAAATAAATGTTTACTGAGTAATACAGCATTTCATGTTTAAACAGTACTTAGATTCCTACAAAATTTCACCTAGATTATTTAATTTATAACGTTTGGAAAGTTCACAAAGTGTTTTATTTTAGATCAAACTGAGCCAAAGGAAATGGCAATACCATGAATTGAAATTGATTGGCATGTACTAAATTTTGATTTCCCAGGTGAAAGCTGTTTGATTAAATATTGGTTTTTAGCAAGTAGAACAAGTTTCTCTCGTTATAGAAAAAAGAATACTGTATAACCAGAAATTTTTGTGAGTATCAAATTTCGCGATTCAATATGAGAAAAGTATATCTTTATTTTCGCAAATACAATTTTTCACGATTTAAAAAAAAAAGAAAAAAAAAAACACATTCTTTAACTATGAAATAAAAATGACTCATCAAACAACTGGACAGATGGCAAGCTATACCTGCATATCATACCATACATTATGTATAACTGCACTTGTTTCCACTCAAATCCACGGCTTGTAGCTTGTCGGTGCAATTTGCGGGATCGTTGAGTAAAGGAGATGCTTTGACTTGAATGGATATTATGTCTTGTTCTAATTTTTTAATTTACTTGGGGGTGGTAAATACAAAAATTAGAACATGACAATTACCTGAAATTTGTTAACGAAAGCAGTCGAAAATGACAAGAGTTTTTTGACCAAGCGGTAGATAAAATTCTTTAATTTTATTCCACACATACGGGCATACAATTTTTTCAACATACTGAATCATTGTTTCTTCATTTGCCCAGTGGTTTTCGGAATGAGTTGTGTGGAATTCGGATGGGAATCGGAATTTCGGGTGGCACTTATCAGTCTTCCCGCCATAAATGAGCATGGGAAAGAAGACTTCATTGACCCAGCAAAAGTGCCTTCTAGCAATAAATAAATATGTAAAGAAACTAATCAAGGGAATATGGACACATACAATAGGTTTGATTACCATATGCTGTATTCATTCACGCGTTGATAATTGTTTGTTAGCTGTCAACAAATGTGTGAAATCACTGATATAACGAAATCATGGACTTTATCAGGTAGGGTTTTAAAATTGTTCATACCTGTAATTTGAGTTTGTCGTTGATCCCGTGGATTTCTACTCGTTTTGCCCCTAGACGTCCATGGTCCATTGAGAAACGGGATGATATTAATACCCATTTTTTGGAGTACAAATATTTATGGTAACTTATTTTCGCGTGTTCAAATGACTGGCGAAAATTAGTATCTCGTGAAAATTTCCGGTTATGCAGTATTTCTTTTACATTCAATGAAATTTCATCTGATTAAAAAGGGATTTAAAAGGATGAATTTCCCAAATTATTCTTTCTTCACCAATCTCACAAGACCATGATTCCAAGACAGATGAGTGGGAAATTGATGAATGTTTATTGTCCATATTGTAGCTTGACCTCCTTTGGACGAGGAAGCAGGATGTCATGTACAATATATTTGATTGGCCATCACAGCGATATGCCAGATTAGTGGTGCTAGCAGTCGCCAATACCATGGACCTTCCAGAGAGGATCATGATGAAGAGAGTCTCAAGTAGACTGGTAGGATATATTCTTTTACAGACTGTAATTTAAGGTCTTTTCAATGTTTGAACATTTGTCCCTTGCATATTATGGATATTTACACCAACACTTTTTATCCCTAAAAATAGATAACCGTTAAGGTTATATCTAAATAAATATCATATTTCATCAGTATCTGTCCATGCTTCACGTTTAGACTAGGATTGACTGTCATTTTGTTTTCAAAGGAACTCATATTTTAAAGGCTTTATTTTCTTTTAAAATGAAACTTCACTTACCCTTTAAATGCACAAGTTTACATTCATTCGCAGGGTCTCACTAGGATGACCTTCCAACCATACACCTTCAGACAGCTGCAGGAGATTGTGATATCAAGGATGAGGGGCCTTCATGCATTTGAGGAGGATGCTATACAGCTTGCAGCCAGGAAAGTAGCTGCTGTTTCAGGAGATGCTCGAAGAGCCTTAGATATATGTCGTCGTGCGACAGAAATTACTGAAATCATGTCACCAGGAAAATCTCATGCTTTAGTGGGAATGAGTCATATTGATGCAGCTCTTCAGGAGATGTTCTCTTCACCCAAAATTGTTGCTATAAGGTCAGTATTCAGTCCAAGTTATCTTAAATCATGCTGCAGTCTGACTGAAAATTATATACAATTTATTTGTTTTT
Source organism: Pteria penguin (assembly GCA_035048485.1). Classification (NCBI taxonomy): domain Eukaryota; kingdom Metazoa; phylum Mollusca; class Bivalvia; order Pterioida; family Pteriidae; genus Pteria; species Pteria penguin. The sequence continues at coordinate 12,637,531 of CM068580.1, forward strand.
TGAATGGACGTTTATGCCACTTCAGGCATATAATTTGTTATAATTTTTGTGTGGTAAATACATACTGAAGTGTAATGATTCTGTAATACCCTTACACATAAAAGTGGAAAAGTTTGCCAACATACTTGTCATTGGTGTGGTGGATAGGTCTGTCAGTGTACTTTTCTCCCATATTCACAGAGTTATTCTCATATTTACTGCAAAATGATCAGCCTGTCTCCCAAAGGCGGGTGGAAGATAAGCTACACGACTTATTTCGCACTCAATGTTATCATGAAGTCTTAAGCAAACAGGACATACGTCAACGTCAAGCAACCTAATTTTTTGTTCATTTACCAACATAAACGGAAGGGAAAATGACAAATTTCGAGGGAAATTATTGAATGGGAGAAAAATAATCTACCGCTATTGTCCGGTGGTGACAAAGAAATCAACTAACCCTCGTGTCAAATTAGCTTAGTCCATGCCGAGGCTTGCTGAGGCATGGACTAAGCTAATTTGACACTCGGGTTAGTTGATTTCTCTGTCACCACTGGACAATAGCGGTAGATTCTATTAATCATAGGTTGGTGGGTAGGTATGTCAGTGTACTTATCATAGGTTGGTGGGTAATCTGTCAGTGTACTTATCACAGGTTTGGTGGGTAGGTCTGTCAGTGTAATTATCATAGGTTTGCTGGATAGGTCTGCAAGTGTATTTGTGGAAAGGTCTGGCAGTGTACTTATTAGTTTGTGGATAGGTCTGTCAGAGTATCTGTGGAAAGGTCTGTCAGTGTGCTTGTAGAAGGTTAGTAGTCTTCCCTGATTTCTGGTGTCCTCCACCAGTAAAATGCTACAAATCAAATGCTAGTAATCATTGCAAAGGGGAATCAAACCTGCTATGGTGTTTAACATTAAACAAAACCATTTAAGCATGAAATTAGTAATAGGTAGTTAATACCCTAAATGTAAGCCTAGAATTCTCTCTGTAGTGACCCAAATGGCTATAACCTGGTCAGCCAATGCATCAAGATATGAAAAGTATGATTAGGTTTTAAAAAATTTTTGGACTTTTTTAAGTGGATTACCGGTATACGGGATCGGAGATAATTACTAATCAATATACAATCAGCTTAACATGAAAGAGATGGGAAATGGTTTGGTGCAACAGTATTGAAGTTTATTAAACAGTAAAGTCTTTTAAGTGATATACTAATTAGCGGATTCCATAAATGAAGACATAATGATTAATCTTTTATAACGGATTTTTATAATGGATTTCAATGTCGCTTTGGAATACTAGTCTTTGTTATAAATTGCAGAAATACTACTCTTCAATTTATTTGTACATGCTAAATTGTGTGATTATTGTAGAAGTGCTTCAGAGCAGGAGAAAATCTTTTTGCGTGCCATAGTTGCTGAATTTCAGAGGTCTGGCCTGGAGGAAGGTGAATTTGCTCAAATCTACACTCATCATGCTTCACTTTGTCGAATAGATGGTAAGATGTCAAAAAACAATTGCATGCATTATGTTTGATACAAAAAAATTTTTATGGTTATTTGTGGGGTTTTTTTTTATATATATATAGGCGTGATACTACACAAGAGGAAAAAATCCTACCTTGATCTGAAGTTAAACTTTGCTGTTGATGAACGGACAATACAGATCTCGTGCACCATACTTAGTACACACAATATTCCCCGGTCATTAAGTACTTTTAAAGATGATTTTATGACAATAAAATGTATATTGCATAGCCAACAGTTTCCATACATAAAGTTGTTTAAAATATCGGTGCTTCATTGTTTATTTAATCCAGTTTAATACAATTTATAAACAGATTATTTGTTAGAAGTGAAAAGTTAACGAGCCGTAACAAAAGGCCAACATAACCTTATGGAGAAAGTTTAATGACCCATGAGGAAATGGCCATTGATTAAATAACATAACACAGAGTCCACTGGTGCCAAGGACAAGGATGATGACATTCCTTTGTCAGAGCTACAGATCAAACCGCGGTTTAATGATGATAATGATAATAGCAGCAACAAGGAGTTTGAAGCTTGGGGTACAGAATATGCCCTTTCAAAGTAAATAGGGGTTTTCAAGGCCAAAAACTGCCTATTTAAAGGCTACTATATTCTTACAAAAGAAGCTATATGTAACTGACAGCAGTTAAAATGCCCTACTATTGAAAATGTCATTTAAATTCCCCTGTATTGTAAATTACACACGAGTGATACCGCACGATCATTAGAGCAGAAAGGCTCTCAAGCCATTCATTGAAAGTCATTGAAAAGATGCCATAAGTAAATACAAGCCTTTGAACATTGCAAATTTAGAACCGACTTATAGGCGAGTCAATGACAAATTCCAAAATTTCAAGCCCTAAAAGTACCAACGAACTTATAGGCGGAGCGACTTACAAGCATGTATATACGGTAATCACCGTCTGTCCATCAGCAAAAAACTTTAACATTTGTCATTTCTAATACACTCTCACAAATAAAGCTTTCATATTTGGCATGTGTGTTCCTTTTGACAAGACCTTTCCATTGGTACCAAAAGTTTTGACCATGGGACCTTGACAGTGACCTTTGACCTACATTGAAAAATTTTAACATTGACCATAATTATTGAACTATAAGAAGTAGGGTTTTCATACTTGACATGTGTGATCCTTATGACAAGACCTTTCTGTTGGTACCAAAATTTGTTATGTGGCCTTGATGATGACCTTAGAGCTGCATTTGAAAAACTTTAACATTGACCATATGTATTGAACCATTACAAGTAGGGCTTTCGTATTTTTGGTTTCTGCATTCCTTATGACAAGACCTTTCTGCTAGTACCAAATTGAGGTCAAGGTCATGGTGACAGGCATCCTGCAGGGCCCTTCTGACTTTTTCAGTTTTCTAGTTTCATAGAATTTCTAAGATTGATTGATTGATTTTTGTTTAACGTCACACCACGAATCTTTCACGTATATGGTGACGGCATCTGCCTGATGCAGGGCATACAAATTTTGACCTTTGCAATGGACCCACCCGAAGCAGTGAGGGATCTTTAACGTGCCATGCATACCACGACACGGGGCCTCGGTTTTTACTGTCTCATCCGAAAGACAGGACACCGGCATGGCCAGAGTGGGAATCTAACCCCGGCCTCCCGATCAGGAGTCCAGCGTGATACCACTAGGCCATGCCGGCTTCGAATTTCTAAGAAACCATAAAGTAATATAATAAAACCTAATAATAACAAATGCCATAAAACCAATTAAATAAACTTAAAATGTATCACATTAAGATTGAGAGTAATCTTGTATCTTTTATAGGTCTCAAAGTGCCATCCACTTCAGAGTTGGCAGGTATGTGCTCCCGTCTAGGAAGTATACGACTTTTGCTAGTAGAGCATGGACGCAATGATTTGTTTATGAGGGTGCGACTCAATGTCAGTCAAGATGATGTTCTTTATGCTCTCAAAGAGAAAAGTGGAGTTCAATGAACATTTTTAGAATAAATGCTTAAGTAATTTGTAGTAGATTTCAATAGAATATGTAATGATATTTTCACATTATGTTTCGTGAATTTCTAATGATCTCTACGGTTAATTTTTTCATCCCTTTATCCCATAGAATAATACTTTCCCAAGTTCCCAAGAACAGAATTTGGGTGTTGTGTTCGTACCAGAGTTTCCATTTTGAGTTTGTATGTTCGTTAGTGCCAATAGTGTCTGGGCCACAAGATGACAAAAGATCTAGAAATTCATTCTGTACATAAGACTGCTTAAAACTTGAGGGCGTGTCATTACCCTGAATAAATGTCATTGATCCAAAAAAGAAATTGAGATGGAACAATCCTGAAATTCATGATCCATGAAATTAAGGTCTTCTTACAATAGTTATTAAAATGTTACAATAGTGTTACTGTAACTTTTAGTGTTTGTATGTTATGAATTGAAGGAAACACTGCATTTTAAAGTGCGATATGAAAAATTTTCTCTGTGATTATAAGCAAAAGTGAATTGATGAAAACTTGTTGAATAGATTACAAATCTTTAATTTATATTTTGCAAAATCTAATTTATCAGTTTTACTTGATACCTGTATTATATAATTTAATTAGATGTAGTATATTTGACTATGCATGATGTAGTACACATGTGATTTGTTACAACTATTGAAAGTAGGATTCAATAAGGTGTTTTGTCTGCTCATAATAAAACCTCTGACCCTACTGTTATATATCCATTATGATATTAAGGTAACTGAACACATCAAGTTTACTACAGCTTGACTATACAAATACAGTGAGATATATTAAAGGTGACTGAACACATAAAGTTCACTGCAGCTTGGCCATACTGATAAAATTCACCTGAAATATGCATATCTTCTATACCATTTCTGTTCAATTCCATTGATTACTTCATTAAACAAGGGCAGATAACTTACTGTATTAATCTGTAGTGTTAGTTTACGCTACTCATGTCATATATGCCCAATGTCAGGACATAAGTCCTGTCGGTGCAATTGCACCGATACTTGTGATTGTACACTAGTATGAAATAATAGATGAGAAAGTCACATGCTCAAGCCTGTCGTTCCTTAATTTAGTGTGCAAAATTAAACTATTTTGACATTAGAAATTTTCCCCCTACTGTGTAAAATGTCGATTACAATTGCTTAAGTCATTCATTGATGGAATGTTAATTTGTTATATGTCATATATCTTTCATCATTTACACTATTTCAGGTGTTTTAAAATGCACTTTGGTCAGTCACCATACAAGATGGTATGTAGAGTTTCATGCGAATCTCATCCAAACTTTGAAATTTGAAAGACATGTTTCATTGTTTATTTCCACAAAATTATATTTATGTCTTAATGTCTCAAAGTGATTTATTGGTCTTAAATTGCCAAAACTGCCCAGTTTTTTTTGTTTGTTTGGTTTTTTTTTTTTTTTTTTGAGAATTCTTGAAGACCGTACAATGAAAGTTGCTGACCTAATTTGCATGAATCATCCAACTAGCATGACATTTTGTAAATGAAAGATACATTTCTTTGATAATATTTTATTAAGTACACTGTATGCCTTAAGTTGAGAACAAATCTGCACCTATAATTCATAGGATTTTTAAAAAATTTATTGATGATTCGAAATCTCCTATCCTGCAACTACATTTGTACAGAAAATGAAAGTGATGTATATTTTTCTGCATGTTATATATAGAATTATGAAATCTGACCATATACCGGGTATATTTATATTAGATAATTTATAACATGTATGTAATCCCTATGATTAGTAAACTTTAGATGATATCATTTCAGAAATAGAATAACAGCAAAATGGTGTGATTAATATTTTATTATCTTTTTATTATGATTATTGTTTTTCGGGTCTTTTTTTTTTTCTTTTTTTTTTGTGTAATTTGGTGCATTGACTGTTTTTAAACGTTGCTGTAACTTCTTTGATGAATGCTGATAACATATATTAGTTAGGCTTTAAGGAACATTGCAGCTAATGGTTTATATAGTATGATCTTGTAAATAGCCAAATTTTTATTGAATCCAATAAATGTATACTACAAGTTTTGGTATTTTTCATTAGCATTTTTGTCTCTAGAGTCTTATGAAGAGAAACAGAACATTTAAATGAAATTATCAGATTTTCAGGTGAAAGTCATTGTATCATGAAATTTAAGTGGAATTCGTAAAATTTATACTGCTTCAGTTAATACTGCTCCTGTTTTGTCTCGACAGTAATCTTGAGCCTCATATGTTATATGAGAGTTAAAATCGTTAAATTTCAACGTAACTCTACCTTGTGTTGTTTGCAAAGTGTAGTCATGATAGTGATGATTTATTTCATTCCCTACTGTATACTATCAGGACAAATACCCTGCAGCAGCCAAGTCCTTCAGTTTTTACTACAGTGACTGGAAACATCACATTTTATCAGTTCATAATACTCCCTTGTGTTATAGGCATCAATTGTGGTATCTTGTGTGTGAAGTACCATGATTCTGGAGTGAAAAATCACCGAGTTACAATCCAGAAAAGCATTCGATGACAGAATGAGACTAAATTTTTAACCCAAAAACCATTTGGGATCCTGTTTCAGTCAAGTATCATGATTGTAGGATGAAAACCTTCAAATTACAGTCTGCAAACGTGGTAAATTAATATCAGATATGAGCCACAGGTTCAGCAACAATACATAAATTTCGACAAAATTTAAAATTCAGTCAGTAGTTGTCATAAAGATGTGGAAGTTTCAGTCCAGTATCTTGAAGGATGTGTGCAAAACAATTTTCTATTAACTGCCAAAATAAATCAATAGACACCATGAAAATTTACATTCCATTTTTGAGAACGTTGTGTACAAAGTCTCTATCCAGTGTCATAAAGGGTGTGTGAGAAAGTCTGAAAATCTTATTTCAAAGTGAAGGAATTCTAATAAAAGAATGTCAACTGCAGCAAAATTCAAACTCTCTAGTTACTGGGAATAAAAAGGTGTACCAGCTTTCAGTTCAGTATTTCAAAGTGTATTTCTAAATGTCTGGAAAATTATTTCTGGACAAATGACTGTTGGTCAACAGTAACAAAACTGACACTCTGATGGTAAATAAGAAATGTACCAATTTTCAGTTGTTTATCATATAGGCAGTGTGAACTAGAGCATGTTTGTAAAACATATGTCCCTGCTATGAGCTAATTTCAAAGCAGCAACAAATGTTTTGTGGCTAACATGTTTTAATCATGTTTCAAGAATCATAACTCGTAAAATATTACCAGTAGTGACCTTGACCTTTGACCTATTCGCCAACAATTTAATAGAAATTCTACCCTTTTGATAATGTTTAATTTAAACAAATGTGTAAAAAGGATGCATGGTGCATGTACTTGATTCATTATCTGGAATCCAATATTTTTGCCAGTAGTGACCTTGATGTTTGACTAAAAATTGACAGACATCTTCCCCTTTTGATAACAATACATCAAAATTTTGTTTGTAAAGCAAGCAAGGAACTTAAGTTATATATGGAAACTAATAATTTCATTCTATTTTTGCCAGTAGTGACCGTGACCTACTGGTATTGAATCTAAAATCAATAGGCAAATTACCCCTGTGATAGATTATATATATCTATATTTGTATCGAATATGATGCAAGGCCTTTCAATCTATTTTTAATAGTTGTGACCATAACCTTTGATTTATTGATTGCAAAATTAAATAAGTATCTTTCCATTTTTATAAATATCTGTATATCCAAATTAAGTCTTGATAGACTGCAATGAACTTTAGTTATCATCTGGAAACCAATAATTGAAATAAATTTTTACCAGTTCTCACTGTGACTTACCTACCCCAAAATCAATAGGCGTCTTTCCATTTTAGTAAGTATCCATATATCTAAATTTGATTAGGATGCAGAGATCTTAGTTTTCATCCAGAAACCAACTGTCTGACAGAGTGATGGACAAAGCAAATGCTCCAAGCCATACCTGGCAGGGGCATAAAAAAATCTGGAAAACTACAGACATACAGATAACCTGATTTCAGTATACCCAAACAACAGTATAAACACAACAATACTGAGGAGTTGCTTTAAGTATTTAATATTTACTACAAACAGAATTAGATGTATCACAGTCAAGAAATTGCAAATACACATTCAAAGAAACAACACATTGAGATGACTTAACATGATGTACATTCAATCAATAATCTGAAACTCTTGCAAGAATCATTAACAGGTAAAACACACTTTGATACGTTATATGTATAAATATATTATTTCCATGTATTTCCATATTTTTCTATGCTGCCCTACACATTCACAGAAAGGACATAAAATTCTCTCAAGTGCTTTGGACGGAAAAAATACCAGAGATGATTTATCCACATACTTTATGTCCTATCTTAATTCTAACATCTCTTGAGTTAAATAACATCAATCACTATTGAGGCAATATGAAAATATTCAAAGCCAATAAATTTCTAAAGGTACCACACCATCTACTCCACCATTTCTCCAGTAATGATAATCTATCAAAAAAAATGTATGCTATATACCTTCTCAGTTGAGATTTTAGAAAGTCGAAGACAAAACACAAGACAGATTATAGTTTATAGAGATACATTGTATGTAGTACAAATAATATAAAACTTAAATTGGTATTGTCACCAATCATCAGTTCCTTATTTGTCCTCCACAGATAAAACCATAGAGGACTATAGGTTTCCACCTCGTCTGTCCAACACACTTTGGTTTTCACAACTTTTGTATGTAGTTTTGTATCAATGAGGTATAAATAGAGATCGACTTTGGTCATGATTGACCAATTTTTGGAAGAGTTACAGCCCTTGGACTTAGGGAAAGCAGAGGGGGACAAGCACTGCTTCAACAATACTCGGTATGCTTGTTGGATTCTTATTTCTCCTACAAAATCCTTTAGTACATCAATAGATGACTTATTATAGATAGAAATTATCTTACATACTATATAATTAACTTCTAAGTAATATGTGTCAAAGATAATATAAAAGGTTTATGATTTATAGATAACTCATCTCCCACAAAGGACATACTTCATCATTAAACCATATATCAACAAAATGTCCTCATATACTGAATCACTACCAGCTTCAATTTATAACATTTTAATGAAATTATATTATGGACTATTAAAGCAATATGAAAGTATTCTAAGACAGCGTACATACCACTTAATAAATATATAATAAACAGTGTAACTGCAATTTATGATTCCTTTTGGCTGCTTAATCTTATCAATATAGATGTGTCTTGAAATTTAGTTAAAAAATTGGTAATCCTGAAATGAGTTTACAATACGTAAGCTAGTTATGCCAGAGTTCCAAAATTAATAACGCTGGGACAAAACTGAAATTTATAAAATCAGTTCTTAAAACATTATCACAATATTCATGACACTTCTAACAGATCTGCCACTCTGTTGTGGAATAACTTTTTAACTATATGTACAACACCTTTAGAAGGTCTACTCTGAAATTTCTATAGATTCTCCATCAGTATCTCCTAATGACAATGTCATTTTCTCTCAAAATGTTACTTCAGTATAGTCTCATTGGATTTGACAGACCATTCGGAACTTTCATCTTCAGGAATAAAATGGAATGCAATCTAAAATTCAAAGAAGGAAACATTCTTATATGTGCCAACATCCATCATGACAGGGAACTTCAGTTTGTAGACTTACCAGAAGGACAAGACATTCCAACCCAGAATTGCCTGAATCTCACTTGAGCAACTTACCTATTCAGCCACATGGGCCATGAAATATTATTTGAGATCCCATTTAAATATTTATGTACAAATAAGACATGATGCTATACCCATTGTTAGGCATTGTTTATCAGAAATTCTTAGTCTCAAACAATGTAAGCAGTCTATACGTATTCTATGATATTGAACTAAATATGGTATTGCATAAACCTTGCAATACTCTTATCAATCTGTTAAACATATCATACAGTGGTGTAGACAGACTGTATCAGCTCTGATTACAAAAAATAAATATCAAAGTATCCCTGCAGGTTAGGAAAATTTAGGTAATGAAATGCAACCATATACATTTACAAGTAAAAGACACTTAAGACATGAGACTGACCTGCTGTGAGTTTCCCTTGATGGTGAATGTTTCTTCCATGGATTCCTGATTGGTCAATACATTCTTAGACCCTTGACAATCTAGTTCAAGTTTAACACTGCTGTAGGACTGTCAAATAAAATAAATAAGATAAATAATTTATTTTACACGTCCATGCCTTTAATGAATTAATTTCAGTATAAAAAGTTAACACAAACTATGACTAAAACATAATATGTGCAACAAACCCATGGAAAATAGTGAGAGATCCTTCCTTTATTCAGACAAACCCATGGAAAATAGTGAGAAATCCTTCCTTTATTCATACAAACCCATGGAAAATAGTGAGAGATCCTGATCAAAGATAGAGATCTCAATTTACTTCACATTAAATGTGACGAGTACTTCTCGGACCCTGGACAGAATTATCCACATGCTTACACATTCTGTCACATCTCTATCACCCTGGACAGAATTATCCACATGCTTACTCATTCTGTGACACCTCTCTCTATCACCCTGGACAGAATTATCCACATGCTTACTCATTCTGTGACATCTCTCTCTTATCACCCTGGACAGAATTATCCACATGCTTACTCATTCTGTGACATCTCTCTCTATCACCCTGGACAGAATTATCCACATACTTACTCATTCTGTGACATCTCTCTCTATCACCCTGGACAGAATTATCCACATGCTTACTCATTCTGTGACATCTCTCTCTATCACCCTGGACAGAATTATCCACATACTTACTCATTCTGTGACATCTCTCTCTATCACCCTGGACAGAATTATCCACATACTTACTCATTCTGTGACATCTCTAACACCCTGGACAGAATTATCCACATACTTACTCATTCTGTGACATCTCTAACACCCTGGACAGAATTATCCACATACTTACTCATTCTGTGACATCTCTAACACCCTGGACAGAATTATCCACATACTTACTCATTCTGTGACATCTCTCTCTAACACCCTGGACAGAATTATCCACATACTTACTCATTCTGTGACATCTCTCTCTATCACCCTGGACAGAATTATCCACATAATTACTCATTCTGTGACATCTCTAACACCCTGGACAGAATTATCCACATGCTTACTCATTCTGTGACATCTCTCTCTATCACCCTGGACAGAATTATCCACATGCTTACTCATTCTGTGACATCTCTCTCTATCACCCTGGACAGAATTATCCACATACTTACTCATTCTGTTACATCTCTCTCTATCACCCTGGACAGAATTATCCACATGCTTACTCATTCTGTGACATCTCTCTCTATCACCCTGGACAGAATTATCCACATACTTACTCATTCTGTGACATCTCTCTCTATCACCCTGGACAGAATTATCCACATACTTACTCATTCTGTGACATCTCTAACACCCTGGACAGAATTATCCACATACTTACTCATTCTGTGACATCTCTAACACCCTGGACAGAATTATCCACAATACTTACTCATTCTGTGACATCTCTAACACCCTGGACAGAATTATCCACATACTTACTCATTCTGTGACATCTCTCTCTAACACCCTGGACAGAATTATCCACATACTTACTCATTCTGTGACATCTCTCTCTATCACCCTGGACAGAATTATCCACATACTTACTCATTCTGTGACATCTCTCTCTATCACCCTGGACGGGATTATCCACATGCTTACTCATTCTGTGACATCTCTAACACCCTGGACAGAATTATCCACATACTTACTCATTCTGTGACATCTCTCTCTATCACCCTGGACAGAATTATCCACATACTTACTCATTCTGTGACATCTCTCTCTAACACCCTGGATGGGATTATCCACATGCTTACTCATTCTGTGACATCTCTCTCCATCACCCTGGACAGAATTATCCACATACTTACTCATTCTGTGACATCTCTCTATCACTCTGGACAGAATTATCCACATACTTACTCATTCTGTGACATCTCTCTCTAACACCCTGGACGGGATTATCCACATGCTTACTCATTCTGTGACATCTCTCTCTAACACCCTGGACAGAATTATCCACATGCTTACTCATTCTGTGACCTCTCTCTCTAACACCCTGGACAGAATTATCCACATGCTTACTCATTCTGTGACATCTCTAACACCCTGGACAGAATTATCCACATGCTTACTCATTCTGTGACATCTCTAACACCCTGGACAGAATTATCCACATACTTACTCATTCTGTGACATCTCTCTCTATCACCCTGGACAGAATTATCCACATGCTTACTCATTCTGTGACATCTCTCTCTATCACCCTGGACAGAATTATCCACATGCTTACTCATTCTGTGACCTCTCTCTCTAACACCCTGGACAGAATTATCCACATGCTTACTCATTCTGTGACACCTCTCTCTAACACCCTGGACAGAATTATCCACATGCCTACTCATTCTGTGACATCTCTCTCTCTCCCTCCATAGAATTATCCACATGTTTACTCCTTTTGTGACATCTCTATCACCCTGAACAGATTTATCCACATGTGTACTCATTCTGCCACATCTCTTTCTCTCCCTAGGCAGAATTATCCACATACTGACTAATTTTGTGACATTTCTATCTATCACCCTGGAAAGAATTATCCACATGCTTACTCATTCTGTGACATCTCTCTCTATCACCCTGGACGGGATTATCCACATGCTTACTCATTCTGTGACATCTCTCTCCATCACCCTGGACAGAATTATCCATGTGTATTCATTCTATGAAATTTTTTTCTCTCACCCTGATCAGAATAATCCACATGCTTGCTCATTCTGCCACATCTCTTTCTCTCCCTAGGCAGAATTATCCACATACTTACTAATTTTGTGACATTTCTATCTATCACCCTGGAAATAATTATCCACATGCTTACTCATTCTGTGACATCTCTCTCTATCACCCTGGACGGGATTATCCACATGCTTACTCATTCTGTGACATCTCTCTCCATCACCCTGGACAGAATTATCCATGTGTATTCATTCTATGAAATTTTTTTCTCTCACCCTGATCAGAATAATCCACATGCTTGCTCATTCTGTGACATCTCTCTCTATCTCTTCAAGTCCTTTAATGTTACATTATTGTGATGTCAAGGACATCTATATACCATCAATGTTAGAGACAATACAAGAGTTGTCAAAAACAATAAAGCTTGCTGGTGGCAACCAAACCATATTTAAATAGCAAAAGTGTTTTGTAAGTAGGTCAATCTTCGTTGTCAAGGTCAAAATGTAAAAAAATTTTGATACATATTGAAAGGTCTGACCACAAGGAATACACACTATCTCTTACAGTTCACATGTTATGACAAAGGTTAAAGTTTTTTAAAAGTGGGTCAAACTTCAAGGTCAAGATCACAAGGTAAACAAATTTTGGTACTGATGAAAGATCTTGACACAAGGAATACACATCTGAAATATTAAAATCCTGTCTCTAATGGTTCTAAAGTTATGATCAAGGGTAAAGTTTTTGTCTACAGATGACAACAATGACACTGGGGTATGAAAATAGCTCTCTGGACATTTGATGGGTACTTCCAAAACTGCCATAAAACAATGAAATTTTGTCTCATTATGAAATATTGATAACTTCCTGAAATAAGGGCCTTTCTTAGGGTCTAAGGTTGTGATCTTGAGTGAGAATTGTCCAAAGGTCCCTGGTCCAAGGACCCCTGTCCCAAGGAACATTTGTGTGAAATATGATGAAATTCTGAATAAAGGTCAATGAAATATGCTGGATTAAAGGCCTTTCTCAATATCTTAGGGATATGACCCTGACCTTATAAAATAACCTTCAATGACCTTTGTCCTGAAGTCCCTGTCCAAAGCAACATTTGTGTGAAATATGATAAAATTCTGATTAACAGTCAATGCTGAATGTTGAAAAAAGGCCTTTCCCAATATTCTAGGGAGTGACCTTGACCTTAAAGAAATAACTTTAAGTGATCTATGTCCAAAAGTCTCTCTCCCAAGGAAAATTTGTGTGAAATTTGATATAATTCTGAGGAAAGGTTTAAAGATACATAATGTCTAATTTTATAAAATCAGAAGTACAATAAAATATATTCCTAACTTATTTTACTTATAAAAAGATAATTAACTGCAGCAACCCCCAAACCTAATAAGCCTTAGTTATACAGTTATTGCTACAGCAAGTTAGAAATACGACTCTCAAATTTAACCTACTTACGTTCGTACGAGACCGGAGAATATGCACGTGATCTTAAAATTATTCATTTGCATACGGAGTAAAACAATAATGGTGAAGATAAGAAAGAGAAAAAGAAAAGAAATCGGCCTTCTGCACTAAGTTACTCGGAAAAGAAAAGAAAGAAAGAATGAGTATGATGTAAAGCATGCGAGAAGAATATTTCCGAAGTCAACCGAGATGAATAAAACTGATAAGGAAAACGTGGGTTATGTAGCGTATTTGTATGCGATAGCTGCATTTAATAATGATGGGCAATCAAAAGATACTGTACTAAACAAATATACAATGTTACTTTAATCACAATAGTAGACACTACAGGAGACCATATGTATCTTTAAGAGATATGAGGTCTTTCCCAATATTTTAGGGATATGTGTTGAGTGACCTTGCACTTGCAGCAATGACTGAATAACCTTTTCAAAAGTGTCTGTCTCAAGGAATATTTGTAGGAAATATGATACAATTCTAATGAATGGTTTAAGAGAAATGAGTCCTTTCCCAATATCTTAGTGATATGTGCTGAGTGACCTTAACCTTTCAGAAATAACCGTGAATGACTATTGTACAAAAGTCCCTGTCCCAAGGAGCACTGAGTGAGGTATGATAAAATTCAAATCAATGGCTCAAGAAATTAGAGCTCGGACAGACAGACTGATACAATGGCTATATGCTGGAAATTTTTCATATAAAAAATGTCCTAGTATTGTAACAGAATGCAAGAGAAAAACTAGAGATCATTAAGATGAACATGCCCACTAAGATTCTAGGAACAGTGAGCTTGCAAATAACCTACTTCAAACCACACTCTATGTCAAGTTTTGTGTGATGTCATTGTGGGTATTCTACGTGACTTCTTTCATCTACTGTTGTTAGAAGTATGAGAATATAATTTGTCACCTGTTTGTTCAAAGAAAAGTCTACCTATATTAAATGGCTTTGCCATGGAAAGTTTCTGTAAAGTATAACATGCTATATTGTATTAAGAATTCTTCAACCTCAATAATTTCAACAGTGTAATGGGACCGGAATAAAAGTCCTCATCACTAATGAAATGTCATCACATCATTTGTTTTGAGATATCATTCATGACTGACAGAATCTATGGTTTGTGCCAAGTTAACATAGCAAAACTCAATATGGACTTAGTTTACTTGACAATTTGTTTACTGGATTTCTACAATGCCCTCAGATCCTATTTTTCTCCCAACTTGCCACTGTCATTTGATTTGGGCCAGTTTTCCCTGCTTTTAGCTGGTCAGGTAGAAGGTAAAGTTCAGACCCATCTACTCCAATGTTTATATGACATCACAGAATTATGACGTCATGAAATGATCAGAGCATGTAGCTCATCTTCCACTTCATCTAAGGATGACAATGTGAAAAAGGGAGAACGATATCTCCACATCAATTTTACTTGACAGATTATACTTATCTTATTTGAAACATTGGGCACTAACAAGTCAGTATCAGAACTTGTGTTCTTGTTGCCAAAAAATATTTAAGCCACATTTATATGGACAACCCGAAAAGAGAAAATCCATCACAATAATTCACTAACCTAATGAACCAAACTCATTTGAATTCACTAAACAGAAAGCGAAATAATTTGATGTCATCAAAGCTTATATATTTTTAATCATTTTCTTATTACAATTAGACTACCAACAGAAGACATACCCAGAAACATACATCCAGATCACAAGTATATGATAAAGCTAGAAACTGAATTACATCAAATATGACGGAGTTATTCAGGAAAGTATGAGAGTACCTTGTTGTCCAATATTACAGTGGAGCGAGCTTCTCCAGTATACGTGTAGAGGAACAAATCTTTCATCCCCTTGATTTTTGTAGGTTCACACTGAAAATAAGGTAAAACAATGACAAGAAATCAAACATACATTATAAATGGAACCAGCTAAATTAACACTGTGTGTGTGACTATGAAATGAAATTCAACATTTTTAACATAAACTTTGATGTTTCAATAATACTTCTCTCATAATTAAGCAATTTCTTTGTTATTTAATTCTGCTTGTGGCATAATTGGCAATGCAAGCTCAAATTTCATGTACCACATGAGTTATCATCATGCATAAAACTTTTTTAGGGCACCGGTGAAACCAAGTACAAATTTATATCACTGTTCTGAGAACTTGTATGTCATAATTTACAAAAACACTATTCTGTCCTTTTCTACAAAGTTAAAAAACTCCATTTTAAGAAATCCATTCATACTTTAAAATAATACTAAAAAATACACAAACATTGACACAGATATTGTACTATTTCTTCCAAGGTTGTAGTCGGGTGGACATAAAACTGGGCCTTTGAACATGATAACAGTAAGATACTCCTTGGTAAAGAGTACCTTAAAAACCAGACAAACCAATACTTATACCTTATCTATAACAGACTGGATGAGTGCTTTCTCTACTTTCTTTAATATGGGCTCTGAGTGCTTTCTCTACTTTCTTTAACATGGGCTCTATACCTTATCTATAACAGACTGGATGAGTGCTTTCTCTATTTTCTTTAATATAGGCTCTATACCTTATCTATAACAGACTGGATGAGTGCTTTCTCTGCTTTCTTTTACATGGGCTCTATACCTTATCTATAACAGACTGGATGAGTGCTTTCTCTACTTTCTTTAACATGGGCTCTATACCTTATCTATAACAGACTGGATGAGTGCTTTCTCTACTTTCTCTAACATGGGCTCTATACCTTATCTATAACAAAGTGGATGAGTGCTTTCTCTACTTTCTTTAACATGGGCTCTATACCTTATCTATAACAGACTGGATGAGTGTTTTCTCTACTTTCTTTAACATGGGCTCTATACCTTATCTATAACAGACTGGATGAGTGCTTTCTCTACTTTCTTTATCATGGGCTCTATACCGGCTACCTCAATATCTGCATCATCATTATCCTCAATATGCACAGTCAACTTAAAAGGATGTGCCTAAAATGTAAAAAAACAAAATTATACATGTATCTCTATAATACTTATTGATTGAAACTGCTATCAACCTAATGGCAATTATTTGTAAAGTGTCATTCCATGAAATTTTAATTACTGCTCTTCTGTTTATATCTAATTTTATATCTAATATCTAAAGTAAATGCAAAATTTAATTTTAAGGAAAATATTGATATCAAACTTTTTCATTTAAATCTATTCAGAATCTGAAATTCAGACTGAAACAATCTGTAACTGGAAAAAAAGATCTGCTGTTGTTGATTCTTGATTTTATATGGGTAAAACACAAGAGCTAGAATTTAAAATATACTACTCCAATGAAAACAAAACAGCACACTTAAAAACTCTTTCTGTCTAACCTCATCCATGACCAGCTGTTTGTTGAATCCCATACTTTCTAATGTAACCCACATGTCATCTTCATCTCCATTAGAATCTTCTGCTTCAAGTTCATTTAACTGAAGAAATCCGTTCTTTGTAATCTCTCCCTTTTCCAACTCTAATCTCTCTGTAAAATTGAACAACACTAATATTATATATGCTCTTATAAATTCCATTTATACAGCAAATATTTTACTTCAAATAACTTTGTCAGAGGTTAATGTAGACAAAATCTTCATGTACCTTCAACAACCTCCCATTCTTCATCACCAACTTCTTCTTCACTTGTTCTCAAATTGTACAGGTTAAATTCTTCACGACTTATAAGACCATTGTCATCTAAATCTGATAAGTCAAAAATATCTTCCAAAGCTTTTCTGTAAAAACAAATTCATAAAATATTTATTAACAATTTTACATGAAAAACAAGATCTGTTTGTGAAACACGAATGCTCCCAGTGGCAACAAAGTCCAAATAATGCAAATCTTGCAATGTCCTATATGTTAATTACACCCCACTCCATGGGAATACACATGTGAATTATGGAAGCCCTACCTCTTATGATTCATAAATTATAACCAATGTTAAAGTTTTTTAAACATAGGTGAAAGGTCAAGGTCACAAGATAAAAACTTTTTGTTCTGATGAAAAAGTCTTGTCACAAGGAATACACATGTTAAACATAAAAGCAATACCTCTTATGATTATAAAGTTATAACCAATGTTACAGTTTTTGTGTTGTAGGTCAAAGGTCACAATGTCAAAAATTATTGTTCTGACAGAAAGTCTTGTTACAAGGAACGTGCATGTGAAATATGGGAGCCCTATCCCTTATGAATCAAAAGTTATAACCAATGTTAGTTTTTGAAAAGTCACAGTCAAGTTTACAAGGTAAAAAATTACTGTACTGATGGAAAGGTCTTGTCACATGGAATACACCTGTGAAATATGAAAGCCTCATTTTTTATGACTCAAAAGACATAACCAATATTAATGTTTTTGAAATATAGATCAAAGGTTACAATAAAGGTCAAGAAGTCTAAAATTATGGTACCATTGGAAATGTCTTGTCACAAGGAATATGCATGTGAAATATTAAAGTCCTATCACATACCATTCAAAAGTTATAGCATGAACTATTGTTTTCCTAAATTTAAGTCAAACACCAAGAGCAAGGTCACAAGGTCAAAAATTTTTTTATACTAGGAGAAAGGTATTCCTGCAAGATATGCACATGTGAAATATTACAGCTCTGTCAGTGAGCATTCAAAAGTTATTGCATAAAGTTTTTTTTTCCTAATTACTGGTCAAATTCTAAGGTCAAATAGTATTGTACAAAAAGACCACAAGAAATACACATATGAAATATAAAAGCCCTATCACCTATATTTACAATGTTATACAGCTTTTATTGAAAGCGGGATGGAACGGAATGGAATGACAGACAGACAGACAGACAACCCAAACGCTATACGCCCCAGTGGTCTACAAGACTGGGGGCATAAAAATATGAACAAGAGCAATGCCTAGCATGGCTTAATATACCCGTCGCTTACACTGGATGGGATCAATTCAAACCTATGGCTTTATTACCCCTAAACTTGGGTCTCTTTAGTAACATTTTTATGAAATATTGAAATCCAAAAAAAGGGTAATTACTGAATTCTATCAAAGCAATGAAATATAACCCCACATTATCATATTATATTATATATTGTTATATTATATTATGTAACTTCCATTATCTTATTTAAGCATTCTGCATGAGTTTCATGAAAAACAGCTGACATTTATTAAAGTTATCTCATTCCATAGCATCTTATCATATTAAAAATAAAATCCAAGTCCCATAACTCCGTAATGACAACACAGATTTTGCTCAAAATCGAAAGGCTGCTTCCGCTACACTGTTTAAACATTCTGAATGAGTTTCATGAAAAACAGCTGATGTTTGCTAAAGTTATTGTGTTCCATAGCATTTTATCTTAATGAAAATAAAATCAAAGTCCCATAACTCTGTAACGACTGAACGGAATTTGCTAAAATTTGAAAGGTGGCTTCCCCTACTTTATTTAAGCATTCTGTATGATTTTCATGAAAAACAACTGATGTTTACTGAAGTTATTGCCTTCCACAGCATCTCCATAACATCTATCTTAGTAAAAATAAAATCCAAGTCCCATAACTCCGTAATGACAAAACAGAATTTGCTCAAAATCGAAAATCGACTTCCGCAACCCAATTTAAGCATACTGTATGAGTTTCATGGAGAACAGCTGACATTTACTAAAGTCATCATGTTCCATAGCAGACGGACAGACATCACCATACCATAATACATCAGTCTTTTGATGGTCATATAAAAACCACTTTAGATTTAAAGAGTATTCAAAGTTTATGTTACATTTATATTGTATTAAATTCTTAGATATACCAGTACATATATACAGTATATATATGACATTCCAAACAAAAGTATTATATTACTGTACATAAATACATATAAAAAATACCTAAATGCTTTTGAGAGTGCATATTTGCCATCCTTTTTCTGCAACAGTGACTTTGCTTCACTTGGTT
Source organism: Pteria penguin (assembly GCA_035048485.1). Taxonomy (NCBI): domain Eukaryota; kingdom Metazoa; phylum Mollusca; class Bivalvia; order Pterioida; family Pteriidae; genus Pteria; species Pteria penguin. The sequence continues at coordinate 12,657,364 of CM068580.1, forward strand.
CTTTAGTTCGTTTGCCTAGTCGACATCCAGTGGTAAATGGAATCAGCTGATAGGTGCCAGCAGATAGTTCACATCGTACTCCATACTTCTGTTATCAGATAAATGACAAGACATCAATAATGTCTTTATACCTTTGCATACACAAGACATTGACATCTAAACAAATAAATTTCTAATATGGTTTTCAAATGTCTTAAAACAGATAAAAGACCACAGAACTGGAAGGGCAAATTTATAGTACAGAGAAATAGTAAGGTATTTGTTATATTTGATATTATAGTTTTTCTTTGCTATATTATACAATAATACATGTACTTAAAATAATAGCTCAGTTTTTACTTTTATTTAATTCAAATTTAACGGAAATGTATCGAAGACAACAAACACCAAAGACAGTATGGCTGAATTGCAAGACAAATTCGAAGCAAAGTCATTGTCACAAGATCAAAACTCATGGTATAAATTATGTTTATACTCCTCTTAGTTGCTGAAATTTTGCTTCAAACAGAAACTTTAACCAAAGTGTTGACAGACAGACAGACAGACACATACATACATCGCCAAACTATCTTTGCAATCCCACCAATAAAGAAGATTAAAAGAGTATTATTGACTTAACAAACACATTTAAAGCATTAAGTTAATTCTAAAAGTTAAACATAAACATATTTATATTCATCTTCTGTTTAAATGCTAGATGTAGTTTTTCTCAGACCCAAAATGTTTATATAGAGGTATTTCTACAGATAAAAGTGCAGATAGTTGTCATCAGATTATTCCTGCTAAGCCACTGTAACACATCGATAGTATACATAGTCTGTTGTTTTACCCCTTTGCCATCTCTATGCTCTGTGAATGTAGCCAGAATATTGCCCTCCTGGTCTGGTCTTGACCGTAGAACAAACAAAGAGGTATCTAATGGGCCATCTAGGTGAGCTGTAGTAAATAGACAATGATGACCTTCATTATGATGCAATAAAGATGGTGGTATATAAGTTGGCTTTCAACTACAAATATGAGAATTTTTTAAATTCATAATTCTAATATATGACTGACCCATGGAATGTATATTTGTAGGCGAGATCAACCACAAAACAACCAAACCTGGGTACCCACAAATAAAAAGTATTTCACAGTATAAAGATTTTTCTACCTTATCTGTATTCTTACATAGACTTGATTTGTAATTTACTAAATACCAAACAGTCTGATTTACTTTGATTATGAACCTTACGTGATTCTAGTTTAATTTACAGAATTCTACCTCACATAAAAATGTAGAATTCCCTGCTGCTTTTCAGAATCATCAGATATAATAGCTCTAACCTACCTAGACTTTTACAGGTGCCTGGCTCTATTGTTAACCAGACTTTGGAGGATTCTGTTAAATCCAAGGTGAACTGATGAGAGAGGATACTACCATCATCTTCATCAACAAAGAACATCCCTTTACTTGACAATGTCTTCCATTCCTGAAGTATCAAATATATTCCTTTAAATATCTATATTTATTAAATGTATTAAATGAAGTTTCATATTCAGGATAAAAAAATCTAACTAAAAATAAACTAAATATTCACAACAAACATCCAGACATATCTGCCTACCCTTAGATTTTTAGGTTCAGCTAAACGTAATTTGGATGCTGCTTCACACTTTGATTTTGAGCCTGTTTTAGACCTTGGAGAGGGTTTTGGCAAATCATCTGCAAAGGTAACATGATTCTTTAACTTGAAATTGATAGAAGTATGATGCAATCAGAGTCAATGTATCAGTTAATGATTATTTACTCAGGAAAATTCTTTTCATGTAATTCACTCTCAGATGTAATTATATAAAAGAGGGTTTTTTAAATACATTTGTATCTTTAACAACTACAAACTATGCTCTCAATATACTAATTGTAAATACTATAAAATGGCATATGTAAAGTATTTTAATATCAGTATCTGTTTCTTTTACACATATCAACTAGATAGTAATTATTATGAGACAATAACAAGTAATACATGTATAAGGGAAAATAGATTTCCATCTGTTTATAAATACCGACAGATATACTTCACCAACTGTTTCTCATACTTACATGTATACAGATACTGTACTCAGATATCTTAAAATCTACATTGACAAGACAAAAAGCAACATATGTACAGTTATTTAGTGCCAATATTGTACAGAGGTTATTTAAGTGCACAAGAATGAATTACCTTCATCAGTGTCAAGTCTACTTAAGATAGATTTTCTTTGTGCAGGAACAGGTGTAAATAAGCCTTTATCACCTGAGAAGAATCAGGAAATCAAAACCTGGAGAAAACTTTAGTGACACACTGTAGTGACTCAGTCTAGTATAAGTATGGGAGGTACTTTGGTATATGAAGGAGGCTAGGTTAAGTATTCAGAAAAAAAATGAATAAATTATTACTACTGTTTTACTAATGTGTCAGGAATTGTAAGTCATAGTTATATGATATACTATATTTTTATTCATCTCAGATTTGAAGTTTGGAAAATCTCATTCGAAACAGCTTTTTTAGAATAAATTCAGCTTAATACGAAATCTATTCTCTCATAAAAATAGAAACCCAAATAGGCATGAAAGGGACTTTAATGCTCACCTGAGAGCTTTGAGCACAAGCCGGTGTATTTCTATTATTTAAATATTTAAAAAAATCTTATAATAATTTTCAATTCTAATTCTCTACAACGGCATTTAATCAATTAAACCTTTAAACAAGAGGCCCAAGTGGGCCTATATCGCTCACCTGCGTACCTAGATGATCAGTCATGCATGAAGGAAGAATTCATTTATTTTTGCATTAATGTGACTAAGTCAACACAGATGTTGAATCATGCCGGTGTCATGTCTTTCGGATGAGACAGTAAAAACCGAGGCCCCGTGTCGTGGTATGCATGGCACGTTAAAGATCCCTCACTGCTTCGGGTGGGTCCGTTGCAAAGGTCAAAATTTGTATGCCCCGCATCAGGCAGATGCCGTCACCATATACGTGAAATATTCGTGGTGTGACGTAAAACAAAAATCAATCAATCAATCAATCAGATGTTGAAAATATGTCAAATTTTATTTCAGGCTAGAATAAAAAACAACACTTTTTTGCACTTCCACTCAGGTGATTTTGATATTAAGCATTTCCTTTGTCTCTGCAAGATGTCATTCAGGGCAACAAGTTAGTCATTTTCTTTAGGTGGGGCCTTTTGTTGACTGATTTCAAGTCTGGGTCATGAACAACAATTGTTTCAAATATTGTCCAGATCTAACTTAAAATTGCCTAATTTCATATGTTGAGTGTTGAGAAACATCTAAAAACTTATTTAGATGTGTAAAGAAATGAAAAAAAATTTTTTGACCACAGTTGGATTTGAACCGCTACTCTCCATATTTCAATTACCAAGTGGTATATGTACCATTGTGAGAACTGCTTTTTAGACATGGTGACTTTATCTGTTAACCAATTTGGATGAAATTTACCAAATTGATAGAGGACTTTTAGTACTTCATGTATTCCATGTTTCATGAAAATCTTTCATGTGGTTTTATAGAAAAAGTTGAAAATGTGAAAAATGGCCAAACCCCCCCCTTTTTTTCTGGAAGTCTTAAAAAATTCATCAAAAATCCAAAAATTGAGATAACGACAAAATACTTTCACAATAATATTCCTTACCACAATTGTGATCAAAATAGTCATTAAGAAATCATCAATATCAATTAATTGAAAAACATGACACTTTTCTTCATTGAAATGACTAAGTCCAGAAACACGTCAAAAAAGCGTAAATTTCTATTTGAAGGATCTTAACGCCGAACACAATTTTTAATAACCCATCTTTATAGATTGTTGAAATGCAATTGGTTTCCCCATTTATGTACTGGTTCTGGAGAAGATGATGTTTGAAGAGGGGTACCCTTCTGGGCACTTTTGGTCCCGCCCTGGATCCACCCCTGAGGGAATCTGGATCCCGAACACAAACTTGGTAGAGGACCTTGAGTACTTACTTCCTATGAGGTTTGATGAAATTCTGTGCAGCCAATCTGGAGAAGAAGTTGAAAATGTTTCAACCAATCAGAGCCAATGGTGGCCATCTTGGATCACGGACTGGCATAAAAAACACAAACTTGGTAGAGGACCTTGAGTACCAACTTCCTATGAAGTTTGGTCAAAATTCTGTTCTGCAGTTCTGGAGGAGAAGTCAAAAATGCGTCAACCAATCAGAGCCAATGGCGGCCATCTTGGATCACGGATCGGCATTAAAAACACAAACTTGGTAGAGGAACTTGAGTACTTACTTCCTATGAAGTTTGGTGAAATTCTGTTCTGCAGTTCTGGAGGAGAAGTCAAAAATGTGTCAACCAATCAGAGCCAATGGTGGCCATCTTGGACCACGGATCGGCATAAAAAACACAAACTTTGTAGAGGACCTTGAGTGCTTACTTCGTATGGAGTTTGGTGAAATTCTGTGCAGCGGTTCTGGAGGAGAAGTCAAAAATGTAGAAAAGTTAACGACGGACGGACGACGGACGCCGGACGCTGCACTATGACAATAGCTCACTTGAGCTACGCTCAGGTGAGCTAAAAAAGAAACCAAAATAAAAACAAGAGGCCCAAGTGGGCCTATATCGCTCACCTGAGTACCTAGATGATCAGTCATGCATGAAGGAAGAATTCATTTATTTTTGCATTAATGTGACTAAGTCAACACAGATGTTGAAAATATGTCAAATTTTATTTCAGGCTAGAATAAAAAACAACACTTTTTTCCCATCCATTCAGGTGATTTTGATATTAAGCATTTCCTTTGTCTCTGCAAGAAGTCATTCAGGGCAACAAGTTAGTCATTTTCTTTAGGTGGGGCCTTTTGTTGACTGATTTCAAGTCTGGGTCATGAACAACAATTGTTTCAAATATTGTCCAGATCTAACTTAAAATTGCCTAATTTCATATGTTGAGTGTTGAGAAACATCTAAAAACTTATTTAGATGTGTAAAGAAATGAAAAAAAAAATTTCTCCATATTTCAATTACCAAGTGGTATATGTACCATTGTGAGAACTGCTTTTTAGACATGGTGGCATTATCTGTTAACCAATTTGGATAAAAATTTACCAAATTGATAGAGGACCTTTAGTACTTCATGTATTCCTTGTTTCATTAAAATCTTTCATGTGGTATAACAGCAGAAGTGAAAAATGTGATTGAATTGTTCCTATACACCCTCATTTGGAAGTCTTAAAAAATTCATAGAAAATCCAAAAATTGAGATATTGACAAAATTCTTTCAAAGTAACAATCCTTACCATAATTATGATCACAATAGTCCATAAGAAATCATCATTATCAGTTAACTAGGAAATATGACACTTTTTTTTCTGCATTGAATCACCAAGTTCAAAGAAATGTCGAAAAAAAATTCTAAAATTTGATTTTGGAAGGGAACCAAAATGACAATACGTCTTCACTCATCCCTCTAGATCATTTCAATGCATTCTGTTTGTCTCTGTATACAGCCCGTATGAAAAAGAATATTGTTAAAGGAGGGAACTCTTTTGTGACCTACTTTTGACTATGGTGGTGTCACCTGTAAAGAGGTCTGGACGAAAACAACAGAATTTGAAGAGGATCATAAGTGACTTATTTCTATCAAGATTTATTAAAATCCTTCAAACAGTTTTGTAGAAAAAGTTGAAAATGTGAAAAATGCCCCCCCCCCTTTTTTTTGGAAGTCTTAAACGTAAAATTCCTAATTTCATATGTTGAGTGTTAAGAAACATCTAAAAACTTATTTAGATGTGTAAAAAAAAAAAAAAATTTTTTTGACCACAGCTGGATTTGATCCGCAACTCTCTATATTTCAATTACCAAGTGGTATATGTACCATTGTGAGACCTACTTTTTAGACATGGTGGCATTATCTGTTAACCAATTTGGATGAAATTTACCACATTGATAGAGGACTTTTAGTACTTCATATATTCCATGTTTCATTAAAATCTTTCATGTGGTTTCGTAGAAAAAGTTGAAAATGTGAAAAATGGCCAACCCCCCCTTTTTTTTGGAAGTCTTAAAAAATTCATAAAAAATCCAAAAATTGAGATAATGACAAAATTCTTTCACAATAATATTCCTTACCACAATTATGATCAAAATAGTCATTAAGAAATCATCAATATCAATTAACTGAAAAACATGACACTTTTCTTCATTGAAATGACTAAGTCCAGAAACACGTCAAAAAAGCGTAAATTTCTATTTGACGCATCTTAACCCCGAACACAATTTTTAACAACCCATCTTTATAGATTGTTGAAATGCAATTAGTTTCCCCATTTATGTACTGGTTCTGGAGAAGAAGATGTTTGAAGAGGGGTACCCTTTTGGGCACTTTTGGTCCCACCCTGGATCCACCCCTGAGGGAATCTGGATCCCGAACACAATTTTAGTAGGGGACCTTGAGTACATCATTTACACAAAGTTTGATCCAAATCTGCAATGTAGTTCCAAACAGTTTTGTAGAAAAAGTTGAAAATGTGAAAAATGGCCCCCCCCCCCCTTTTTTTTTTTGGAAGTCTTAAACGTAAAATTCCTAATTTCATATGTTGAGTGTTGAGAAACATCTAAAAACTTATTTAGATGTGTAAAAAAAAAGAAAAAAATTTTTTGACCACAGCTGGATTTGATCCGCTACTCTCCATATTTCAATTACCAAGTATTATATGTACCATTGTGAGACCCACTTTTTAGACATGGTGGCATTATCTGTTAACCAATTTGGATGAAATTTACCACATTGATAGAGGACTTTTAGTACTTCATGTATTCCATGTTTCATTAAAATCTTTCATGTGGTTTTCGTAGAAAAAGTTGAAAATGTGAAAAATGGCCAACCCCCCCCCCCCTTTTTTTGGAAGTCTTAAAAAATTCATAAAAAATCCAAAAATTGAGATAATGACAAAATTCTTTCACAATAATATTCCTTACCACAATTATGATCAAAATAGTCATTAAGAAATCATCAATATCAATTAACTGAAAAACATGACACTTTTCTTCATTGAAATGACTAAGTCCAGAAACACGTCAAAAAAGCGTAAATTTCTATTTGACGCATCTTAACCCCGAACACAATTTTTAACAACCCATCTTTATAGATTGTTGAAATGCAATTAGTTTCCCCATTTATGTACTGGTTCTGGAGAAGAAGATGTTTGAAGAGGGGTACCCTTTTGGGCACTTTTGGTCCCGCCCTGGATCCACCCCTGAGGGAATCTGGATCCCGAACACAATTTTAGTAGAGGACCTTGAGTACATCATTTACACAAAGTTTGATCCAAATCTGCAATGTAATTCCAGAGAAGAAGTCGAAAATGTGAAAAAGTTAACGACGGACGACGACGACGATGGACGACGGACGGCGCACTATGACTATAGCTCACTTGAGCCTTTGGCTCAGGTGAGCTAAAAAGTATTCAAAATGCAATTTCAAAATGAACGAAAAACAAGAATACTTCTGTACACACCCTTCTAGGAAATTCTAATCATTGGGTTTGTTTATCTATGCAGCCTGTCTTGCAAAAAAATTTGTCAACAGAGAGTAACCTCAGTAGCATTTGGCATCCTGCCCTAGACCCATCCCTTGACAGACCTGGCTAAACAACACCTTTTATAGGGGATCATAAGTATTTCATTCATGTCAAGTCATCAGAATCCTTCCATTAGTTTTGACAAAGTCTGTCAGAGGTTGATATAACATACAAATATGTGTAAAGTACCCCAATTCATAGTTTACTCTTAAAAACTGAAAAAAAGAATTCTTAAAATTACTTTCCTATTCCAATTCTTTTCCCTAACATGAGATATAATACAAAAACTTAATGCATTAAAAGCAACCTTATAATAAGAAAATAAAAAAATCACATAAAAATATGCATAACAATACAGTCTAAAAAGATGCAAAACAAGAGGCCTATGGGCAATATCACTCACTTGAGAATCTCGAGCGCAATATACAATTAGAGAGTACCAGAATTTCCTTAAGTGAGAATAGGGCAATGCTAAATGTGAGCATGATACACCCACAAATTAAAATGATTTCCAACTCTAGGGGCAAGACCTAGGTGCACAACTTCAAGTTAGACCCTTTTATATACCCACACCAAATCATCTTCTAAAGCTGTTTACCTCTCACTGATAAAGAAAAAGAGCACAGACAGATTTTTTACCTCATCCATTATCCCCTACCCAAGGGGCCAGACCAAATCTGAAACCCAGGTGCACAACTTGAAGTTAGACCCTTTCACATTCCACTACCAAATCATCTGCATTTATCTACATGTATTTGAATGCGGGTGTATAAAAAAGTTCACTTCCATGAAACACATTCTTTTGGTATGTAACAGGTTCTTTGTCCAACATCCAAGCTGCTGGCCTTACTTTCGTTCCCAGTCTCCACATGGAATGAGGAGAGGTGTCCGCCTTTACCCATGAGATTTTTTACCATCCCCACTCTTTCCTTTAGCTCTACCGAAAACAGATGCCACATCTTTCTAGAACACTTTGATACATGTAGTTTTTTATTCTATGCAGTTTATTCAAAGTTTGGCTTCACAAAGCAGGGCACCCTTCTTTCCTCTATCCTTCTGTATTCCTCGATCATGGGAGGATTTTAGCAAAACTATTTCAAGGCTAAGAGAAGACCTTGAGAACTTCTTTAAGTCCATAATAGTAACAAGAGGCCCAAGTGGGCCTATATCGCTCACCTGAGTACCTAGATTATCAGTCATGCATGAAGGAGAATTCATTTATTTTTGCATTAATGTGACTAAGTCAACACAGATGTTGAAAATATGTCAAATTTTATTTCAGGCTAGAATAAAAAACAACACTTTTTTGCACATCCATTCAGGTGATTTTGATATTAAGCATTTCCTTTGTCTCTGCAAGAAGTCATTCAGGGCAACAAGTTAGTCATTTTCTTTAGGTGGGGCCTTTTGTTGACTGATTTCAAGTCTGGGTCATGAACAACAATTGTTTCAAATATTGTCCAGATCTAACTTAAAATTGCCTAATTTCATATGTTGAGTGTTGAGAAACATCTAAAAACTTATTTAGATGTGTAAAGAAATGAAAAAAAAATTTTGACCACAGCTGGATTTGAACCGCTACTCTCCATATTTCAATTACCAAGTGGTATATGTACTATTGTGAGAACTGCTTTTTAGACATGGTGGCATTATCTGTTAACCAATTTGGATGAAATTTACCAAATTGATAGAGGACTTTTAGTACTTCATGTATTCCATGTTTCATTAAAATCTTTCATGTGGTATAACAGCAGAAGTGAAAAATGTGATTGAATTGTTCCTATACACCCTCATTTGGAAGTCTTAAAAAATTCATAGAAAATCCAAAAATTGAGATATTGACAAAATTCTTTCAAAGTAACAATCCTTACCATAATTATGATCACAATAGTCCATAAGAAATCATCATTATCAATTAACTAGGAAATATGACACTTTTTTCTGCATTGAATCACCAAGTCCAAAGAAATGTCGAAAAAAATTCTAAAATTTGATTTTGGAAGGGAACCAAAATGACAATACATCTTCACTCATCCCTCTAGATCATTTCTATGCATTCTGTTTGTCTCTGTATACAGCCCATATGAAAAAGAATATTGTTAAACGAGGGAACTCTTTTGTGACCTACTCTTGACTATGGTGGCGCCACCTGTAAAGAGGTCTGGACGAAAACAACAGAATTTGAAGAGGATCATAAGTGACTTATTTCTACCAAGATTTATTAAAATCCCTCAAACAGTTTTGTAGAAAAAGTTGAAAATGTGAAAAATGGCCAAAACACCCCCCCCCCTTTTTTTTTTTGGAAGTCTTAAACGTAAAATTCCTAATTTCATATATTGAGTGTTGAGAAACATCTAAAAACTTATTTAGATGTGTAAAAAAAAAAAAAAATTTTTTTGACCACAGCTGGATTTGAACCGCTACTCTCCATATTTCAATTACCAAGTGGTATATGTACCATTGTGAGACCTACTTTTAGACATGGTGGCATTATCTGTTAACCAATTTGGATGATCCGCACAAAAAACAAAACCTTTGAAAAGGACTATGAGTACTTGCATCCTACCCAGTTTTATCACAATCCTTCAAGTTGTTCTGTAGATCAAGTTGAAGATATGAAAAATTGTCCCCCCCCCCCCTTTTCTTGGAAGTCTTAAAAAATTCATAAAAAATTCAAAAATCGAGACATTGAAAAAATTCCTTCGCACCAGCATTCCTTACCATAGAAATGATTAAATTAAACCAAATTAATGCATCAATGTTTACTAAAAGAAAAAAATACCTCTTTTCTGCATTAAAACTACCAAGTACAAAAAAACGTCAAAAAAACGTCAAAAATTTGATTTCGGAACGGAACCAAAAATAACAACACTTCTTCACACATCCCTCTAGATCATTCCTATGCATTCGGTTTGTCTCTGTATGCCCCCGGTCTGAAGAAGAAGTTTGTCAAAGCAGGGTACCCTCTTTGACCTACTTTTGCCTGTGGTGGCGCCACCTGTTGATGAATCCGGACGAAAAACAACAACACTTGTAGGGGACCATGAGTACTACATGCTTATCAAGTTTCATCAAATTCTGTTCAGTGGTTCTGGAGAAGAAGTCGAAAATGTGAAAAGTTAACGACGGACGACAGACGACGGACGGACGACGGACGGTGATTGATCACAATAGCTCACTTGAGCCTTTGGCTCAGGTGAGCTAAAAACTAACAAACAAAATTAAAGCATTACAAGCAATGTAAATTGACAAAATTAAAAAAAATATACCAGAAAATGTGTAAAAATGACTTAGTGAAGAATGAAAGAAGCCCAGAAGCGTGTATATTGCTCACATGAGCACAATTTCCTCATTTTCAAATGACTGCTCTAAAACTTTTCAATATACATTCTCTCATTTATTGTGTTTCTACTACTCATAAATGACTCTAATCTTTGAATCATCATCCTCAAGTATATCAGTAAGGCTATATAATCAATAAACAAAAGAAAATTTCATAAACCTCAAGAAATCAAGCTAGGAAATAAGACTTCTAAATTACCCTTGAATTTTATAGATTCTTATGAAACAGTAAATAATGCTCTACTGCCTGTTTTTTGCAAAATAAAATAAAAATAAAGAAAAACTAAAAAAATTTGCCCCTTTCAGGAAAGTTCTACTCTTCAGCATGCCAGTGCTGGCTCAATTAAACAGTAGGAAAAAATCACCCAAAATTGAAAAAATTGATTATTTAGTTTTGAAATACAAATATTCTAATAAAACATCACATAAATTCTCAATTGCTTCTTTACATTGAGTAAATCAAGAAAATAACACCAATATGTGTGAAAAGGATGGAGTCAGAATTAGTTTTCCTATTTTCTTTCTAAAATGACTTAGTTAACATATTGAGTGCTGTAAAAAATAAAAAACATGTTTTGGTATGTTTTCATGAAAAAAAAAATTCTAGCTGGGCTTCAACTGCTACCCTTTAACATGTAAGAATCAGCTTTTATCAGAAATGGTGAAAAAAAAAAAAGAAAAAAAGAATAGAAAATCAAGAAACCTGAATTTTGAAGCAAAACTTTCTAATTACCATAAAAAGATATTCCTTAATTAAAGTTTGCAAATAAACATCTTACTGCTTTTTTATATAGAATAAATCATGAAAATGACTTGAAAATGACATAGTATGACCTACTAAATTAGAAATCCCCCCCCCTTTCTTTCATCTCTTCTTTCTTGAATATGACTTACTGAGTGGTGCAAAACATTGTAAAACCTGTTTTGATGTAAAATGAAAAAAAAATGCCTCAAGCAGGATTTTCAAAAACAAAAGAAAAAAAATAGTAAAAATTAGCAAAACAAAAGTTTCAACTCAATACCCTCAAATACCCCTTTCAATTTCTAGTCAAATTTAGCAACAGATGCCTTACTGTTTTCTATATTAGAATTGAAATCACTTTGCTTTGTTAGAAGTCAAACATTAATTGCAAATAAGTCATGTAGGTTTCAGTGTATCACTAAAGCAGTAAGTAAGGTTAGTTGAAATCACAAAAGTTAACAACAGTTAACAATAGAATTCTAACATGTAAGGAAGAATAAAGAAAATATGCTTATAATTGACTAGAATAAATATACATGTACTTCAAAGTAACATATAGTAATAGTAAAAATAAGACTAATTTAGCTTTAGTTTCACTTTTTTGCACAGTTTAAGAGATATCTTTATGAAAAGATACATGTACAATGTTGTCATATTTGAAAGTGCATGGTTAGAACGTAACAACAGAGAGCAACAAAAGGCAAAATAGTGCATAATGTATTAAGGAAATTGCTTTTGTGACATAGCATTTTTCTTTTAAAGAACGCCACATTATATTTTGGGCAGTAACTGCAGCTATGCTCTTGTTTATGTTAGAAATCACTTTGGATGAGACAGAGAAGAGATTTAGTGCTTTATATCATGTGAAAAATATTACACAAGACTTACCAACACTCAGAAGTGAGCGACGCGAACTGGATATGCCTGTATAAAGAATCCAAAGAGTCAGATGTTAAATCAATGGACATAACAGATCCTGTTTCATTTCCTCATTACAAACATTGGAATTGAACCTTTACAGCATACATTAAATATACATGTACATCAAACTTTAGTGTTGTAATACAGGTTAAGACAGTACTACAAGTATTTTCAAATTATTTTTTCCAGCATCCAACAAAAATCACAAAACTCCCTTCCAAAATTTGACAGTTCATTTAAGAAAACAACTTTAACTGATACTTCAAATCTTTTACGTAAAGAAGAAATTCATAACACTAAATCACAGTACATTCTTGAATAACCTTTTTCATATGCATCTTGAATAATTCTTCACTTTAAAGGTAAATATATCTTAAAAGATTATTGCTTTGGTGTCCAAACAATTCATAAAACAAAGGATCAAATCAAAGCATAGCCTTGCTACAAACATCAAAACCTGCTTGGCCAAGAAAGCTTGATATCTCAGCACATCTAAATCTTCATTTTAAATCTACTAATAAAAACTCTTACTAGAGCATATTGATTTATAAAAATAGGCAAGTTGTTAATACAGGTTACATGATTTCATCTTTATTGTGTTCAAACTTCCTTCAGCATCAAATTCCATTATTCAAAGTTTTCAAAGATTTTCATGTTTATATTGCATCAATATAAGGAAACTTATTGTTAATAAGATGACCACAATGGCATTGTCTATGCTATGAAATTATATTGTTCAAAAATGATAATGAATGAACTTATCAGTCTGTGAAAATCTAAACAAGGCCCAAGTGGGCCAATATCGCTCACCTGGGCACAATTTACTCATTCACAAACAACAGACTGCTTGAAGAAATTTGCAGATAATATATTCTTTTGTTTATTGACAACTGACAAAAGACTGCATACTTAGTTCTCTAAACTGAATAAACCAAAATAAAAGAAACAAAAATATGTGAAAAAGGTCAAGTCAGAATTGTTTTTTTTTTCATTGTTTTTCTCTTGAATATTTAAAATCTTGCTCTGGTGTAAATCAAAGCAAAAGCAAAATTTTGCTATTAATAGGGTTCGAACCACTTCCTTTCAGCATGCAAAAAATGATACATATAAAATTTTTAAAAAAAAATCAAGATGTTTTTGTGAAACATGAATGCTCTTGGCAGCAACAGAGTCCAAATAAGGCAAATTTTGTGGTGTCCTATATATCTTGACTACTCACTACCCCATGAGAATACGCGTGTGAAATATGAAAGCCGTACCTTTTACAATTCAAAAGTTATAACCAGTGTTAAAGTTTTTGAAATGTAATTCAAGGGTCATGGTCAAGGTTACTAGGTAAATGACCTTATGGTAATTTGAAGGGTTTTATTGGTGGAGTATGCATATTAAATATGAAGTCTCTATTTCTCACTGTTCAAAACATTTTGTGGTGTCTTACCGGTATACCTTGACTACTCACCACCCCATTGGAATACATATATGAAATATGAAAGCCGTACCTTTCACAATTCAAAAGTTATAACCAATGTTAAAGTTTTTGAAATGTAAGTCAAGGGTCGAGGTCAAGGTCACTAGGTCAATGACCTTTGGGTAATTTGAAGGGCTTTATTGGTGGAGTATGCATGCTAAATATGAAGTCTCTATTTATCACTGTTCAAAACTTAAGGTGAAGGTTAAGTTGACAACAGACAGACATACATATAAACAGAAAGACATAGCAAAAACGATATGTCCCCAATCTATCAATCCATGGGTATAAACAGTCATATAAAAAGCAAGAAAAATTAGCATAGACATGAAAAGTTCAAAGAACACTTCAAATAGATATTTTCTTATATTGATAGAAAATAGAAATAATCTGAAAATAGGTAAACATGACAAAGTCCAAAATAACCTGAAAAAGGGATCATTTGATTTCATTATAGACCCAAAATCACCAACACTTCTTAGAACAACCTTCTAGATCACTCTGATGCATTTAATTTGATGATCTATGCAGTTTGCCAGGAGAACATGTTTCTCGATGGTACTATCTTGTGCTTATGTTGCCCCACCCAGGATCTACCCACGACAGATCTGGATTAAAACAGCAACATTTTAAGGAAACGTTGAATACTTGAGTACCTATCAAGTTTTATCACAATCTTTCCAATTAATTCTGAAAGAGAAGTCCATCAAAGCTAATTATTACAAACAATAGTTTATCAACCTCCCCTCCCCTCAGTCTTTTTTTTTTTAAACTTTCAAAATTCACATTATATCCTTCTAGAATACTTTGATACCATTATTTTTTAAATCCATGTGTCCCTTCTAAAGAATATTCTCAAAGAAGGGTACCTTGCTGGGCATACTTTTGTTTATGGTGGCACCACCTATACACAGATGTGGATAAAAACAAGAGGCCCAAGTGGGCCTATATCACTCACCTGAGTACCTATATTATCAGTCATGCATGAAGGAAGAATTCATTTATTTTTGCATTAATGTGACTAAGTCAACACAGATGTTGAAAATATGTCAAATTTTATTTCAGGCTAGAATAAAAAACAACACTTTTTTGCACATCCATTCAGGTGATTTTGATATTAAGCATTTCCTTTGTCTCTGCAAGAAGTCATTCAGGGCAACAAGTTAGTCATTTTCTTTAGGTGGGGCCTTTTGTTGACTGATTTCAAGTCTGGGTCATGAACAACAATTGTTTCAAATATTGTCCAGATCTAACTTAAAATTGCCTAATTTCATATGTTGAGTGTTGAGAAACATCTAAAAACTTATTTAGATGTGTAAAGAAATGAAAAAAAAATTTTGACCACAGCTGGATTTGAACCGCTACTCTCCATATTTCAATTACCAAGTGGTATATGTACTATTGTGAGAACTGCTTTTTAGACATGGTGGCATTATCTGTTAACCAATTTGGATGAAATTTACCAAATTGATAGAGGACTTTTAGTACTTCATGTATTCCATGTTTCATTAAAATCTTTCATGTGGTATAACAGCAGAAGTGAAAAATGTGATTGAATTGTTCCTATACACCCTCATTTGGAAGTCTTAAAAAATTCATAGAAAATCCAAGAATTGAGATATTGACAAAATTCTTTCAAAGTAACAATCCTTACCATAATTATGATCACAACAGTCCATAAGAAATCATCATTATCAATTAACTAGGAAATATGACACTTTTTTCTGCATTGAATCACCAAGTCCAAAGAAATGTCGAAAAAAATTCTAAAATTTGATTTTGGAAGGGAACCAAAATGACAATACATCTTCACTCATCCCTCTAGATCATTTCTATGCATTCTGTTTGTCTCTGTATACAGCCCGTATGAAAAAGAATATTGTTAAACGAGGGAACTCTTTTGTGACCTACTCTTGACTATGGTGGCGCCCCTGTAAAGAGGTCTGGACGAAAACAACAGAATTTGAAGAGGATCATAAGTGACTTATTTCTACCAAGATTTATTAAAATCCTTCAAACAGTTTTGTAGAAAAAGTTGAAAATGTGAAAAATGGCCAACCCCCCCTTTTTTTTTTGGAAGTCTTAAACGTAAAATTCCTAATTTCACATGTTGAGTGTTGAGAAACATCTAAAAACTTATTTAGATGTGTAAAAAAAAAAAAAAATTTTTTTGACCACAGCTGGATTTGAACCGCTACTCTCCATATTTCAATTACCAAGTGGTATATGTACCATTGTGAGACCTACTTTTAGACATGGTGGCATTATCTGTTAACCAATTTGGATGATCCGCACAAAAAACAAAACCTTTGAAAAGGACTATGAGTACTTGCATCCTACCCAGTTTTATCACAATCCTTCAAGTTGTTCTGTAGATCAAGTTGAAGATATGAAAAATTGTCCCTCCCCCCCCCCCCTTTTCTTGGAAGTCTTAAAAAATTCATAAAAAATTCAAAAATCGAGATATTGAAAAAATTCCTTCACACCAGCATTCCTTACCATAGAAATGATTAAATGAAACCAAATGAATGCATCAATGTTTACTAAAAGAAAATAATAACTCTTTAATGCATTAAAATAACAAAGTCCAAAATAAAAATGAAAAAACGTCAAAAATTTGATTTCGGAATGGAACCAAAAATATCAACACTTCTTCCCATATGCCTCTATCTCATTCCTATAGAGTCGGTTTGTCGCTGTATGCACCCGATCTGAATAAGAAGTTTGTCAAAGGAGGGTACCCTCTGTGACCTACTTTTGTCTGTGGTGGTGCCACCTGTTCATGGATCCTGACAAAGATGACCACATTTGTCGGGGACCTTGAGTATTTGATGCATGCCAAGTTTCATTGAATTCCAGCAAGTGGTTCCGAAGAAAAAGTTCAAACTGTGAAATGTTTACACCAATTATCCCCCCCCCCCCCTTTTTCTTGAAAGTCTTAAAAAATTCATAAAAAATCCAAAACATAAAATATTGAAAAATTTTCTTCGCAGTAGTATTTCTTACCATCAAAATGATCAAATTAAACCAAATTAATGCATCAATGTTTACTAAAAGAAAAAAATACCTCTTTTCTGCATTAAAATTAGCAAGTACAAAAAAACGTCAAAAAAACGTCAAAAATTTGATTTCGGAATGGAACCAAAAATAACAACACTTCTTCACACATCCCTCTAGATCATTCCTATGCATTTGGTTTGTCTCTGTATGCCCCCGGTCTGAAGAAGAAGTTTGTCAAAGGAGGGTACCCTCTTTGACCTACTTTTGCCTGTGGTGGCGCCACCTGTTGATGAATCTGGACGAAAAACAACAACACTTGTAGGGGACCATGAGTACTACATGCTTATCAAGTTTCATCAAATTCTGTTCTGTGGTTCTGGAGAAGAAGTCGAAAATGTGAAAAGTTAACGACGTACGACGGACGACAGACGACGGACGGTGATTGATCACAATAGCTCACTTGAGCCTTTGGCTCAGGTGAGCTAAAAACACAAACTTTGTAGAGGTCCCCTAGTACTACAAGTATACCAAGTGTGATCGAAATCTGTTCCATGGTTACAGCAGTGAAGTAAAAAATATGGAAAGTTTAAAACAATGGATGATGGACAAAATACTATGACGTAAGTTCACTTGAGACTTTGGATCACGAGTATTGATAAAAAGGTTCGACATTTGATTTAATTTATCATTTGTACGACATTATGTAGTAGTAATAACTTTTATGTTCGATGCAGTGTGAACATAAAAGTAAAAAGGAAGCCTTAATGAATAAGCAGACCAGCAAAATTTTTAACAGCCCTATCACTTTGACAAACATACATGTATTAAGATTTAAATTGTATGTTTATCTTGCTGAAATGCAAAGTTACCAATAAAATGAGACAATTAAAGATACATTCCAATAATTACACAAGACAGAAATTGTCCCACATTTCATTCCTGAAAGACACTGTAATAAACGTATATAACAAATGCTAGTGCTTCATCACCTTCACAATGCTATCAATGTACAGTTACATTGGTAAACTTTTGCAAGATACAACACATACAATACTTTGTAACAAACAGGTAAAGAAGTGACTTTATCAAGAAATGGAGATGATCTGCATTGAAGGAAAAAAACTGGTGATGGTGTGTCTTTCAAACCAATTCATTTGGTACTTCTATTATATTTCTTTTTAATCTGGCCAAAAAAGAGGAATGCATTTTTGTGGTGAATATAATCACCATGACATCTTATTCATATATGTGTACTGAAGTTTACTCATGTACTAAATTAATATCAATATTTCTTCTCCATATTCAAAGCTATAAAGTATTAAATAAAACATGCATCTCCTGAAAACATGAGCATCTTTGATCTGATTAAGAGTGAAATTCTACAAATCTGATAACACATTCAGCTGCAGTAGTACTTTTATCAAGTTATACATGATCATCCTCACTTCAGTCTGACAATATCAGTCTCCAAAACTGACGTTTTCATAGTTTATTTTGCAAATTGACAAGAGTTGTCAGAAGACAACAGAGCTAGCTGGTGGCAACCATTAATTCAAATAGCAAAAGTGTTATGTAAGTAGGTCAAAGTTCAAGGTCATGGTGACAAGGTCAAATATTTTGGTACCCAATGAAAGGTCTTGTCACAAGGAATACATATATAAAGTATGGAAGTCATATCTCTTGCTATTCACAAGTTATGACCAAGGCTAATGTTTTTGTCTACAGATGACAATAATACTGGGATATAACAATAGCTCTTCTGACTTTTATTCTGGCAAACTAAAAACCTATCTCATAGTCTGGAAAATGATAACATAACCTGACTTTCCTTCATTTACATAATACATGTATATATTCATACTTAATACCAAGGAATTCAGACTATGTTCATAGATTTATATCATACATGTAATTCTGTGCACCTTTCATCGATTTTTCACGTCAAAACCCTGAATGGTGTTGCTGATTAGAGACAACTAAGATAAATACATTCACATAAATTCAATTCAGCATAGACGTTACAAGGATGTACATGAAAAATATGTGTATTTATGCACTTGGTGTGTATTGTCCATTAATACAGACGTTTTGCTCATCGTTTTTGAGTTGTTTCACGCACCGCTTTCCATTCAACACATACAATATGAAACATATCGATTTGCAAAAAGATCAGGGAAGATTGTGTACAATAAAGCAACAACTTAAGGCTGAAATAGGAATATGATAAAATAAAGTAAGAGATGATATCATAGCATTCAAACTATTCAGTAAGTTTCAGTACACAAAACTTGAAAAAGAAATATCTCCACAAATAATCAACATGTGTAACTTTATTGCTTCATATTTAAAATATTTTTCTTTAACATTTCTCAATTACATAGCCTACAAGCTAAAAATTTTTCACTAACATTTGTATACTGCTGGGTATTGAAGATTATAAGAGATGCAAAGCTGAAGTAGTTTTGGTGCCTAACAGAGTGGTTTATTCAATGTTAGAGTCTGTGACTAGAGGTTTGAATATTCGACCCCTTAAAATATAAGCAACAGTGAGCCACAATCAGTGATGTAATGACACCATCAACCATTGCAAGCATTGTGGGATTGCCTTCTTCTGACACTGTGCATACAGTGTAAGCTAAAACAGCTGGTTATAATTATCAACTGTCAACCAAAATCTACCTGATTTTAATGATGAAACTGAACCCATTACACCACCATCACCTGTGCATTAAAAAGCAACAATAACCAACATTGCAACTTATAAAAATAAAAGGTGCATAAAGCTTATACTGTTAATGTTTCAGAATGCAAAATAATGAAATATCCATTTATTCATTTTTTCTTGATATATCAATTTATACAAAAAAATAAAATAAGTTTCATAAAAGAAATATGCATCACAGAAAGACAAATTTATATGATTTATATGTATACAAGATAAAGAATATTACTTTCAGAATAAATTTACTATTGTTTCATACACAATAAAAAGAATCATAAAACATAATAACATAAAAAGTTCAAACTTGAAGTAGCCATGTATTATAATTTAACCAAAAACAGAATCCTTACTAGTCCTTTTCTTTGGAGTACTAGGTCTTTCTTCTAGCGTCTGCATGGAAAACTTATGCGCAGACATACGATCACTAGAAATGTCCTTAGTGCTTCTAGCAGATGGCCTAGGAGTGCCGATGATGATGTCAGAATCAGTGTCATCACTCTCGCTGGAGTCAAGTGAATCATCTTGTCTCTTTCCTTCCATACTTTTCTCTGATTTGGACAATACACTGTGATGACTAGTGATAGAGGCTCTGGATGCCAGTAATCTAGTCTGGGAATCAGAACTTCTGATGGATTTGGTACTCTTGTTGCTCTTCAGAGATACTCTTGATGTGGAGATATCTTCTTTAGCTTCTGTATCATCATCCACTACTGTCTTCTTTGATGAAGTACTTTTATTAGACCTAAGTGAAGTTCTTGATGCTCCAATAGCCTTTCTCTCTTTTATGTCTGTCTCCTCATGTAATGATGTGGCTGCATGTGTACTTCTGTTTGATTGTAAGGAGACCCTGGAGGCATGCACACTATGTGTTACATCATCTTTATCTTGCAGTGTTTTTCTAGAAGCCACACTTCTGTTGGATTTCAGTGAGGCCCTAGAAGCTCTGATGTCCTCTGTTATATTGTCTTGCTTTTCCTCATCATCCTGCATGGCATCAGACTTCAGTGAGGTTCTAGAGGCACCCACTGTAACAATTTATATATTGAGATCCCACCACCAACCCTCTCCTCCCTCCAAAAAACACACATACACACACACAAACTCCAAAACACCTGATGAAATAATGCACAATCTAACAGCTCATATACTCTATGCATATCCAGCTGAAATGATGGCATTCAACTCATTGCCCTGAATCCAAATGACATAAATCATACTGAAATAGCTGATATAAAATTACATTGAAATGCAATGAACAGACAACATTGAAATTCCTTCTCATAAACTGAATTTCATGATCAAAATGTAAAAAGAGCTCTCAATTGAAACCTTACCTATTCAACAATATGACCATCTAAACTCTTTGCTTAAAGAACGTCTAAGTAACTCTTTTCAAGCCGATATAAAATAACATTCATTTACAAAGTATATCATCAATACGAAGTTTACAACTAATAAATCCTATGTGGCATCTGAAATATAAAATCTTCACCAGAGACTAAAATATCTGTTTCCAAAAAAAAAAAAGGAACAGTTATGCCTCAGTTAAAGGAAAATAATGAGCAAAACACTTTTACATCATAAATCTACAACTAATGCCCTAGCCCACAGAAAAACTCCAATAAAATGAAAATAGCTATATTAACTGGTCAAACAGATAAATATTTCTAAATAAATGTTGTTATATCATACATATTATTTTAGTTTAAGCCATTCACCACATTCACAATACACACAGCTATATCATACCTTTGTTGGAAGTTGTTGACCTTTGTGATGCTGACATAGGCCGTTCTGCTGGGCCTAACAAAATAAGAATGAAAATATCAATTTTTGTTTATTTTATGAATGTGTGTCGAGAAAACAAGTTTTGGATAAATAAATCTTTTACAATCTATTAAATGAAATTTCAATGTATAAAAACCAAATTACAATAATAGCACATATAAAAAATCTGGTTTTATTCAAATAAATCATAGATCTTCTCTTGGTCCTTTAAAAATTATTAGTTATTTTCAGAACAAATTATAATTTACTATTTTTGGACCACTGCTTTCATCAATAAACTGGTTTATTACTAACTGAAAAAACAAAAAAAAAGCAAAAGATTGGAATGGAAGCATTTCTTGATGTTTCTTTCATGTTGCAAATGCAAGACTGCTCTATGCACCACATATACTGAAACTTACCAGCTCTTTGACATTCAAATGAACAAAGCAAAGAATACAAACTAATGCTTTTTACCAAGCAAGATGCACATATATCTGTATTTGTTTAATGAAATGATTTTTTATTACTACATGGGTTTTATAAATATTATTCAAATTTCCAATTATTGATGTCAATTGCTTAAATCATACTTTGCAGTACCATATTGATAATGGTAATGCAGAGTCAAAGTACAGGGGCCAGCTGTTCGAAATTAGCCACTGGATATTATAAGATAACCAATGGTTAAATTTCATCTGATTATATCTTTGAAATGAGAAGAGTTTAAGTCATAGTCTGTGTACTTATTTGTAGCATATGAAACAAGCTTTGTAAAGTAATTCAGATTTTCATACAGAAATCTTATAAATTAAATTAATTGTCTCTCAAACTTTAACCACTGATTAACTTAACCAGTGGTTAACGTTTCCAACAACTGGCCCCTATGCTATGTATCACACCATGTCAATTATACCGATAAAATCTGAATAAACAAGTAGTAAGTTTGGCTTACTGTGGATAAAAGTAATGAAAACTTATTACAGATACATAAACAAGAGGTCCAAGGGCCACTACACTCACCTGAACTACAAACAATCTCATAAGAAACAATAAATCAAAAACTTATCTCTTCATGGCATTATTACATAATTACTTGTAGTAAAGATTATCTGCTTATTTATAATCATCTATATAACACAAAATACTTCCAATTTTCAATTCCTAGGGTACAATGTAAACTGATTGTAAAAGAGTTATAAAATGTCGTCCATTAATAGGAAACACATTCCAACAACACCATCTTTTTGAATAAACTTCATATTACTGAACGCTGTGAGTGTGTACCAAATATGAGTTCTTTGTGGTCCTTTAAAAGATTTTTTTTATACAAACCTATGAAAACACAGTCAATACCTGAGAATGGCAAAATATAAAACTACAGCTATTCTAATGGGACAAATACCCTCCTCCCCCTGGCAAAAAATTGAGACATTTAATAATTCATCTCAAGATACATCACTGGTATAAGTGTAATAGATAACCCACTTGTACATTTTGAGAAACTTGCTCTGTTTAACTTCTTAACTGGACAGATGGACTAACAGATGGACAGGGTGATTACTATATACCTGCAAACTTAGTTTGCTTGGGGGAGGGGGAGGGGGGTATAAAAAAAGGACTTTTCTTTGAATAAAAAAATGATGCTCATACTTACACTTTTTACTGAAGGTCATTGTGGCTTGTGGTTCTTAAAAAGAAAGTTTGCAACCCCATTACCTATGTAACAGGCAGGAGAGGAAGACATGGCAGGACCTGGGAATCAGAACCTTCTGCTATTAAGATCTCACCACTGAGCTAACGGGTGGATACCCTTCCATCACATCTATATATACCTATGTAAAAATTGTGAGCCAGTGGGACAGGGCCAAATACTGCCATATGACTTTCCCTTAAATAGACTTGATACATGTCATAAGGCAACTTTCTACCAATATTAAGTAAATGAGGTTATTGGTTCGTAAGAGGAAGATAATTTCAAAGATATTAAAGACTTTTGTCACGGTGAGCTAATAATGAATTTCAGCAAAAATAGTGAAGGAGCCTACCCTTGAACATACTTGATACCTCAAGCATGCTGTAAACCAAATATGAAGTGTGCACTGTAGTTCTTAAAAAGAAGAATTTAAAGAATTACCTATTTTTACCCTTTTTTGGTACTTGTAACTCTAATTCAAGTGTAATAAACACCATTCAAACAAACTTGCATCTCTTTATCCTGAATCATACATGCAAGAAAATCCATGCAACCATTCATGAGAAGAAGTTGAAAATGTGAAAGTTTACAGATGATGGACTGATGACAGATAATGGAAAAACGAAAATGCAGCATAACAATAGTTCACTTAAGCTTTCATCTCAGGTGAGCTAAAAATAAAACAGAAGCTGTAAAATAAAGTGCAAAAACCCCAATAATTAAGAAAGATGTGCAAAAGCGATAAAAAGAAATATGAAATCAAAATCACCAAATAAACAAAATCAAACAAAACACATGGCTGGTAAGAGGAAGGCATTATATAAGTTATTCATGGGAAAATAACATTAGTACCGGTAGGAAAATACTTCAGTTTCTTTAAATTAAAGCGAATAAAAAAGATCAATATGGTACATTGAACCTCTATTTCTATGAGAACAACTCTTCAATCCAATTTATACAAGTCTCAAAAGGAAAATGATTACAATATGTAACTTTATAATTATGTTTATTCTTACAATTGATTCTAAACTAGAGCAGTCCTAACGGGACAAATACCCCCTGCGGCAACAAAGTTGAAACATGCAATAATTCATCCAAAGAGACATCACTGGTATAAGTGTAATGGATGTCCCACTTACAAGCACATTTTGAGGTATAGTCAATGATTACAAGGTTTTACCCATTGTGTCTATTGTGACCTTGACCTTTGACCTATGTCCTTGGTTCAAGATCATGACACACCCCTGGATCCTAAGCAAAATTTCTGAGAAATATTATTGAAATCTGTGCACAGGGTGAGAAGTTATAGCCCGGACAAAGTTTTACTTATTGTGTCTATTATGACCTTGACCTTTTGACCCTTGGATCCTAAGCAACAATTCTGTGAAATATTATTGAAATTTCGTGCACAGGGGAAGAAGTTATGGCCCGGACAATGTTTTACCTATTGTGTCTTTTATAACCTTGACCTCTGACCTATGACTTTGCTTTCAAGTCATGACAAATTCTTGGATCCTAAGCAAACATTCTGTGAAATATTATTGAAATCTGTGTACAGGGTGAGAAGCCATGGCCGGACAAGGTTTTACTTATTGTGTCTATCATGACCTTGACCTTTGACCTATGACCTTGATTCAAGATCATGACACACCCTTGGATCCTCAGCAACAATTCTGTGAAATATTGTTGAAATCTGTGCACAGGGTGAGAAGTTATGGCCCGGAAAAAGTTTTACTTATTGTGTCTATTGTGACCTTGACCTTTGACCTTGGTTCAAGGTCATGACACATCCTTGAATACTAAGCAACAATTCTGTGAAGTATTACTGAAATCCGTTGACAGGGGAAGACGTTATGGCCCAGAAAATGTTTTTCTTATTGTGTTTATCATGACCTTGACCTTTAACCTATGACCTTGGTTCAAAGTCATGACACACCCTTGGATCATAAGGAACAATTTCGTGAAATATTATGTGCACAGGATGAGAAGTTATGGCTCGAACAAGGTTTGGTGGACAGACAGACAGACAGACGTACAGACAGGGTGATTCCTAAATACCCCCCAAAACTTTGTTTGCGGGGGGGATAATAATAATGACTTCATGAACAAGACTTCCTATTTCATGATATCACTTATTGATTACTACATGTTCTGTATTCTTCACCTTTAGACTTCATAACCAAACATCAATTAGCATTCTAAATAAAGCCAGGAGGGTATATTGTAATTAGTAGACTTCTGGCAACTTGTAAAATGTAAAAAATACTAACAATCCAACACTTGTAATATTCTAATGCTGTCTTGAGGGATCTATAATGCACAGTCTTTTATGAGCTCCCAATTTAAGTATCATTAGACACTTGCAGGTGGCAGCAGTTTACCATATATATTGAACCTGCCTATATCAGTTTGATTATCTTATTGCCTAGTGTTATGAACTTGGAGTCTGTTATACTGATTGTTCACAGTAACAAGAGTCAGAAAGACAACTTGGCATTAGCCTTATAAGATAATAACTCAATATGAGCAAGTTTACAGTCAGTGTTGCATGCAACACTCTGCCCTGCCATCATCAGTGCATTTGAGGCGAATGTCTTAATTGGTTGCAATAACATGTAAGAAATCAACACTAATGAGCCAGTAACCACTACCATCTTATTTTTTGGTAGGTATATTAGTTTAGATACGGTATTATAGGAAGGTTTAACTGGAGTTCTCATCTGGAAACCCAAAATCTATATTTATCAAGTTACCTAAATAAATGACCTTTTGACCCTAACCACAATCCCACATTAGAAGTGTTCATAAATTAATATTATATAAAGTATCAACTAAACTGATAATTCCTAATTCAAGTTATCATCTGGAAACCCCAATACCTCCTTTTAGCAAGTGACCTATATATTTGAACTTTTTACCCCAAACACAATCCCCAGCAAGCACTACACATAAACTATCACTATGTGAAGTTTCATCAATGTTGGTTTATCCTAACTCAAACAATCTTCTAGAAACCAAAAATTTATTTTTAGCAACAGCGACCTATATATTTGAATTTTTGACCCAAAATATAATCCCATGCAAGCACTCCACATAACCTATCACTGTGTGAAGTTTAATCAATGTTGGTCATTCCTAATTCAAGTTATCATCTGGAAACCAAAAAACTATTTTCAGCAACACTGACTTAATATTTGACCTTTCGACTCCAAACACAATCCCATGTAAGCACTCTTCATAAACTATCACTGTGTAAAATTTCAACAATATTCATTGGTCCTAACTCAAGTTATCATATGAAAATCAAAACTCTATTTTTAGCAATAGTGACCTATTGACTCCGAACAAAATTCCATGCAAGCACTCCACATAATCTATCACTGTGTGAAGTTTAATCAATATTGGTTCATCATACCTCAAGTTATCCTCTGGAAACCATCCAGACAGGCAAATAGACAGATAGATGTACAGATAGACCGACAGCAACAAATGCTATAGTCCCCTCCGATTTCACCAGCAGGGGACTTATAATGGCTGTATGACATACATCGATGTTCCGTTAATGTGAACATGTTTATTCCTTTGTCAAGGGTTTTACTTCATAGTATATTTATAATTTAGTAAGGGGTGTATGCATATTCATATACAGAAAAAATTAAATCGTTGCATATCTGAATATTTTTATTTATCTGATGATAGTCTCAAACTGGTTTTTTTTTTAAAAACAAAAAAACAAAAAATTTTCCACATACTAAAGTGACTTTGTTTTCAAAATAGTAAATGCTATTTGACTTAAATAAATTTTTTGGAATGCTAATTTTACTGAAGCAAGCATGACTTTTTAAATATATATTTTGCAAGAAATTTTAAGCGGGATGTGTCCCATTAAGGAGCTACACAAGAAACTGAAGCAGTACACATGATGTAGTGCAGCAAGTCAACATGAAACTGAAATCTTACTTCTGTTAGATGTTGTAGATCTCAGTGAAACCTGAGACCCAAGCGATCCTTCACCTGTAATCATGCTCTAGTATATATGTGTACCATTCAAGCTTCCCCTCAACATCTTACCATAGATAAAGATATTTTTAATTACTTCCCCTTTGTAGAACTAGTATAACTAATCAAAATAATTACTTTATTAATCTTATACATTTAACCCTTTCTCTTCCACAACATGTAACTACTTCTCTCTTAAATATACAAATCAAATTAGGTCTTTAAAGTAGAAATAACGAAATAAGAATAATAATCAAGAGAAATCAATAAATCAAACATTCAACTTAGAAAAAAATTAGAAGCCATGCAAATGAATAGATGAATATTAAATATTTTGATTTCCTTTCCACTATTGAGATTTTTCTTAAATTCATACCTCTCTTCTGTGATTCTATTAATGCCTTCCTCTTCTTCTCCTTCTTTTCCATTATCTTCCTGGACATCTTCTTGAACTCTTCAGTTGTGTTTACAATCATTTTACAAAACTGAAAAAAGTTAACTACGCTTTTTACATTAAAACTTACAATGGAGTCTCACGAATAGATCCTTTTTCTGACACTTTGAGTTGTGCACCTAGACGATGTAATAATAACAATACTGGAGATTAATAGATTGATTGATTATTGTTTTACCTCACTCTACGGTTGTTTCATGTATATGGTGAGGGCATCTGCCTGATGTATTGCATAGAAATTTCTACCTTTGCAATGGACCCACCTGAAGCAGTGAGGGATCTTTTATGTTCCACACCTACTGTGACATGGACCTCAGTTTTTACCTTCTCATCCAAAAAACAGAACACTGGTGTACCCAGGAAGGGAATCAAACCCCGGACCTCTAGATCATGAGCCAAGCACCTCATCCACTAGGCCACACCGGCCTCTTAATGATGGAGCAAATCCAAAATAAACCATACGCCTTTTCAAATCTATCAGCATGCCTTCCTATATAGACTTAACAGCCTAATCTGCACATTCAAAATAATTTCAGATATATGTATTTACATTATGCCTTAAATCTTTGTGACTACTAAAACTGATTGTATGTAAAAATACTTGTGTCCCAAATCATCATGAAGAAAGACACCTGACTAATACATAATAGTGATCCAGTAGTCAATAAAATCTGTTTATCCATAGAAATTGGCTGGGAACAAACATGCATGGATTAACACAGCATCACAATACATGAGACTGCCCTAGTATCATACTAAATAAAATACTTTATAATAAGACTCATACATACTAAATATCAGAATACTATCTCTTTTTATCAATGTATATGGTTAACATCAAAGTTCTATCCTCAAAATGAACAATTATAGGAAAGGACAGATAAGTATGCAAATATCCCTAGATGTAGACACAGAAATTTAAATAAGAACACTGATAAACACAAATCAGGCTGGTGCTATGTCATTGGGCATTCACAAGAACAAACCATGGTAGACATCCATGAACCCATAGAAATCTAGCAGAGGGGAGGGCAGGTACTTGACATGCGTCTCCTGCTTGGCCAGTAACATACGTCATATTTACTTAAACAAGCATATGTGAGATAAGGACTTAAACTGTACAGAAAATGTCACAGCCACACAACAGCAAGGTAATGCCTATGGGCAACAATTTTGACATTGTAAAGAAAAGTGACAGGAATGTAAAAAATAAAACAATTGCAATGCATACTTTTAAATGAATTTGATGTTTCTTGAAAGAATCTTTAAACTGTACTATAAAAAGGTATAGCAGACGTGCATAACAGTAGCATTGATAATTTTACAGATGCAAATTTGGCAGAAAATAAATGAATATAATGGGTGATAAAGCTTCAATGCAAGCTTATTTACTTACACCATTAGATATACATAGATTCTGCTTAAATTCAAACATCAAGCTTAAAGACAATGCAAACATTCCTTGATGCAGCCTTCACCTGCTTCTTGTGGGAGAAGTTTTTTAATATAAGTTTTTAAATTTAAGGAACAAAATGTCAGGAAATCACAAAAATGTGATATCATAAGTGAATGCATGCTTCTTTCCCCTTTTGCATTCAAATCCAAGATTCTGTGTATCTTTATTCATGCTGCTATTAGTTAGAGGAACGGAGCAATTCATGCTTTTTATTAGTTAAATATAAATGACTGTATACTGAACAATATGATAAATACCTGCTCATAGTAAAGTCGATCCTTTTTTAAATGAGGAAACAAAATATTCTAGTATTGTAGCATTATAAATGATGAAGAGTTATTCCAGAAATTCTCTGTTTGAGAGCATAATTTAATAACCATTAAATGCAGAAAATATGTGTCAAATTTTCTTTAATAAAGTGAACAGAATTTTACAGGTTAAAAGTTTATACCGTGCATGTACCGTGGACATTGGATTTGGGTGTGTAAAGCCGCGGACACGCGTGGACATTGTCCCTGTATATCGGCCATATTGACCGCGCATATAGGTGGTCATTTACCTGTGTCCGCGCCGTCAGACGGTCAAACGTGGACACCAAATATGTCCCGGTAAATGGGTATGATAGTGCTAAAAAGGCAGCGACCTTATGATGATGCGTATTGTGTTTGTTCAGTGAAGCATGAAAAATAACGAAATTAGACTTAAAGATATCTTGATTAAAAATCATTTAACATCTTTTTAAATCTCCTCTGCTTGATTACACAATGAACGTTTGAAATGTATCTTAAAATATTCTGCTATTCTAAATATTTTTAAACTAGAACGCATATTTTATATAAAAATTGAAAATATAGTACGCACCTGGAGCACGGACCTATATAATGTTTTAGATATATACGTCCCTGTTTGGACGTATAACTACGTTATATACGTTCTTTATACCCGTTTATCTACTTGTCGTAAAAGTGCAACAATGGTATTTGAATGAAATCGGTAAAGACAAGCTGATTGGCCATTGTACAGATACATGTACGTGTATAAGTGCGATTTAAAAGAGAAAACTGAAGACATCTGACAAAGCTGTATGACAAAAATCACCAAGGACATGCACACAAAAATGATTTATTATTCCGAGAGTGTGCCGAGTTTCTTTGTAATACCTATTTCGGACTCTTAATTAAAGAAGGCAACGATCCGAATTGAAGAGCGCAATTACTACTTGTGGGTTCAGTACAGTAAAGCCGACTTTAAAATCAAATAAATTCATATAATTACATGTGATATGATATTCATTACTGATTGCTCTGATAAACATATTCAGATTTTGAAATATTACATGCGATTACGATGAAATACGCGATTGATCAATTCTGGTAGATATTTATACATATGGACATTGATCTTTATTCTATTTTATTCATAATTATTTTCTTTGGTCTGTTTTCTTCTTTTTTTATGTATTCTTTTTTCTTCCTGGTGAAGTGCAGGCAAACTTTTGAAAAATATTTTTAATCTCAGAACAAAAGACAAAGCATGCGCACTGGAGTCGCAAGGGAAACTAGAGTGTCGGTTGTTTTCTTACCTAAACAGTAAAGAAAAGTATCTTTCAGAACCCCCCACCCTTTCATTTTCTTAGCTTCTTACATACTCCTGCCAGATATAGGGCTGTATGTATCTTATGATTTCATCGGATACGATCGTCTAATTCCGTGTATTAATCAGTGTCATAAGTCAACCCCTTATTCGCTACCTGGGTGAAGTAGAACAATAGACTTCACACAACACGCGTGCTCCAGTCGTAAGGTTACCTGGACTAAGTGTCATTTGACCAAAACAGAGAGGAAAAGCCCCCCCCCCCCTTCCCCCTTTGTTTTTATTGTTTTGTCTCGTTACATATTCTTTCCCAATACAATCGTATCTAGTCTTGTATTAATTTCACGGATACGATCATACAGTTATATATAAAAGACGATGACCCGACTGAACACTGAATCTTGCATGTTTTACATTAATACATACACAAATATGTATTTTGGTTGTATTGAAAAAGTTTAAAATACGTTTGCAAACGATATCTAGTGCACAGGGGTGGGGGGTGACGTGTCGTTACTTTAACTCGGTCGTTTGGTGGCTTCGATCTTTCCCTTAAATTCATTGCCCTGTAGGCTTACAGCACAATGCTTAGACTTGCAATAGGGAAATCACCACCCATTGTATTGGCGAATAAGATATTTGATTGAAACATTCAGAGACATATATACACATATGTGTATATATGTCTCTGAAACATCGTACAATTTTTCATTATCAACAAGTACAAATGAAAGGAGGAGGGGGGGGTTATTCAGTTTTGGGTTTTCTCTCTTTGCCGGAGATATGGTTCTTAGATTTTGCTGATGAGGGGGGAAGAAATCTGATAATAATTAATTTTCAAATATAAAATAGTAATGCTAGTACACAATTTATTAATACACATCCACATATAACGATAGAATACATGTATATGCATTGATATGTACATGTATGACAGTCTTCACACTAGAGATTTTCACACCTCAAATTGGATGCTTTCAACTAAGGGTGATTTAAAATCATTGTGATTTTAAAAAAATTTATTATTTTTTTCTTTAATAAAAACTCCTTAAATAAAACATCGTGTTTTCTGATATTTAGCAAAACACCCGAGTCTGGCGCCATAAACTGAGAAAATCATTTCAATTATTTCAGTTTAATTTATTCCATTATCACAAGGACTTATAAACAATTTGATTATAAGTCCTTGATTATCAAACATTCAAATAAATTATCATACAGAATGGGTTTATTCTATTTATGGATAGAATAAAACTATAAAAAAAATCCAAATCCCAATTAAAATTCATTGCTGAACAAAAAAATATGACTTAAGTATTTTCTTAATTTATGGCGCCGGACCCTGGATTTTCTTAAACGATGTAAAAATTCCCATGTAAACAGGCACTGCTGTACTCCTACATTCCCTCACTTGAATGACCTACTTAGTTATAAATTAATTGCACCAAACGGCAATAAACGAAGGCTGATTAATGATTGTCCATTGAAATGTGATAGCCGAACTTACAGCAAGTATTTTGTTAACAAAGAAGTTAATCGTAAATGTTCGATACCTGCTGTGAACAAGTGAAACTATCGTTAATGTTCTTTGATTAACATGACATAATACCGACAAGAAAGATATTCGGGCACATGGTCACAAAAAATTAAAAATAATAATAATAATAAATCTTAAAATAACTGACACCATTTCCACGGCAATATTGTTGTATTCACTCGTTTTTCAAAAATACGCTCTATTAACAGCCGGTTTAGAGGTTATCGGGGCCGTAATTAATATTTGCGTCTGTCTTTCAGGAGGTTTAGCGGAAGCAAAAATATATATAAAAATAATCTGGAAGTTTCACGATCGTATTCTTACAGACAAGATGACAACACATTACGTCTGACGGTTTGTAAAATACAGGCACATCTATGTAATGTCCGTCCACTGTGGGACAATTTTAATTTAAAGGTGTGAAAAGCTCGTCCGTTTTGTCCACCAGCGGACATGTGCAGGTAAAAGGTGTGAAAACCTTGTCCGCTTTGACCTCGAGAGGACAAGTACAGGTAGATGGCAAATTGTATTATTAACATTAACGTGGACAGAAAACTGGCCTCCCGTGGTGTCCACGGAGGACAGACGTGGACTGCCCACCGAGGCAACGAGGATTTTCCAACTTCCACGGTACATGTACGGTATTATCTTTAATAAGTCACTTTGAAATAGGTTTATAGACACTTAGAAAATGAGATCAGATGTTATGGTCAGTGAATAATGTTAATACCTTAAGTAATTAATAATGTACTTTTTATTTTTGTTGCATAGATTAGAAATATTTATGCATTATACGTGTTTACACTGACCTGACCAATCAATAGCAACAAATTTTGACTGAAAAAAGCAATTTTTTTTAGATAAAGGTGTGTATTAAAAATTGACATGGAATCATCACACATGTGCTGTTCTCTAAATTGAGCAATTAAAGCACTTTATTAGAACAAAAGGCCCAAGTGGGCCTACATTGCTCACCTGAACACAATCTGCTCAGTCACCAATAACTGACTGTTTTAAGAAATTCGCAGATACATATATTCCCTTGCTGATTGTGCTTTTAACAACTGATAAAAGACTACAAACTTGCTTCTCTACACTCAATAAATCGAGACCATGGTGCAAAAAAGTTAAAAACATTAATTCAGTATTCTTTTTTTCCTTTTTGTTTTTAAATATAATCAAGAATCTTGTTTTAATATAAAATAAACCCAAAAAATAATTGCTATTGGCAAGGTTTGAACTGCTTCCTTTCAGCATGCCAAAACTGTATATAACAAAATTAGAAAAAAAGTCATATTAATACAAGAAAACTAAACTTTGAACTAAAACTTTCAAATAACACTTCAAATAGATATATTCTATTAAAAGATAGTGAATAAAAATACTTTATGGTTTTTCAATATATATATGAATAAATCAGGAAAATGACACCACAATGTGTGAACAAAACCTAAGTCTGTAATTTATTTCTCTAATATGGTACTGTGTGCTGCTAAAAACTTAAAAACTTATTTGGTGTAAAATGAAATGACAAAAATTTCTGCCTCCAGCAAAGTTTGAATTGCTAACCTTTAGCATGCCAGAACTGACCTAAAAGTGACACAAAAATATGTGGGAAATGATTCAGTCCAAAAAGATGTCAAAAATATGATTTCAGAAGAGATCCAAAGACAAAAACACTTCTTAAGACACCTTTCAAGATCACTCTAATGCATTTGGGTCAATGATCTATATAGCTACTCTGAAGAAAAAGTTTCTCAAAGTTCATCCACCCAAAGACCCATTCTTTTACGGATCCAATCGAGAACGTCAATATTTGAAGGGGACTATGAATACTTCATCCCTACCATGTTTCAACAAATCATTCTATTAGTTCTAAATGAAACTTTAATCAAAGCTCATCATTATTTGCTAAAAAATTGGCAAAATTCCTAGAAAGTATTTGTGTATTCTATATTTTCTTCAATCATATTTATTACAATACAATCAGCTAAAATACATAAAATCAATGTACTATGAGCATCCTTCGTGAAGAAAATCTGAGAAATTACCTTAAAATAGGTGAAAATAACCAATTCCGAAAAAATATAATAAGAAAGCATCAAAGTTTTGTTTCAAAATAGGACCAAAATCAATAACACTTCATAATACACCTTTCTAGATCACCTTGATTCATTGTCTGTATACTGTCTGCTTCCTGTAGTAAATGACCAAGGCGATAACAGGAGTAATGTCTACAGAGTGCTATTCAAAAAGAATACAATAGAAGACTTGCGCAGTGTTTATTTAGCAATGATTTCTGACACAAAATGAACGGGTGATATAGTGATCTAACCTTAATTGATTAATTGATAGTTACACAGCAATTACTTGACCGTAACGTCATGAGCATCGATAGTGTGGCTTACTATCATAAGAATGTTAGATTAACTTAAGAATTGTATTTAAACTGGACTATGTCTGCTTATAACACTCAATTCCTTTATTCTTTCTTTATTATGTCTTCACCAACATGGGCGATTCCCGCGCACAGTTCACGTAATTTATGTGGACACGCACATTCATTCTAACGAGAAAAAAATTGAAGTGGTCGTTTAGGACGAGGGTTTAACTACTAGAGTGGCCGCAATAGTTAAGAAATTTGAAGTCTATGTGTATTTGATCGTAAATAAAGTGAATGAGAGAAAAGTGTTGATATCACATGATGAATAAAGGCTGGTTGTTCCGTGCCGCTTTTGATGATAATATACGCAACGCATTCTCATTGTGATAGAAATATGGCAAAGCAAATTGTTGTCAATAGTTGTGTAAACAAACAATTAATTATTATTCCTTAGTCGTCATCATATTGCCATAATTGTTGTTATATGCCTATGTTGTCACAGCTGGGTGGTTTTACAAAAATATCCAGGCTTAAAATCGGATAAAATCGGGGTGAAACATTTTATCAAGGGTAAATTTGCAATCAGATAAACCGAAACTTGGGACTTTTCACTATCAGATAAAAAAGACAAATTACTACAGAAATACATAGAAACGGTTTGGTGTTTTAATACCATATCAGATAAAACGAAATAAATGTATCAGATAATACGATATCAGATAAAATGGAGTCCACTGTAGTACTAAAAGTATACCAAGTGTGATCAAAATCTGTCTGGCCGTTTAGGAGGAATTGAAAATGTGAAAAGTCTACTATGAACTACAGACTACGGATAAAGCACTATAACAAAGCTCACTTGACATTTTGGCTCCAGTAACCTTAAAGAAAACCTTTTGAAACTATTATTTACCTCCCCGTAGTCTAATTTTCCATCTTTGTTCTCATCTACTTCATCTATTATCTTCTTGACTTCACTGCGACTCATTTTTTCTCCTTTCTAAAAAAATAAAAAATGTATGTCATATCTATAACTGTGATGTTACAGAACATTTTATTTCTGAAATAAAGTGACCAGGCATAGCTCAGTTGATGGAGCTGCTTGGCTCATGACTGAGAGGTGTCTGACATAAGTTCCACCAGTGGCTCATTGCTGTATTACAGAATATACATGTATCTGTTTTGGTTCAAAAGTTATGGCTAAGGTTAAAGTTTTTCAAAAATAGCTCAAACATCAAGGTCACGAGGTAAAAAATTTTGGTATCGACAGACAGGTCTTGCCACACAGAATATATATGTATGGTATAAAGGCCCAATCTTTTAGGTTCAAAAGTTATGGCTAAGGTTAAAGTTTTTGAAAAATAGCCCATAAGTCAAAAATATTTTGGTACCGATGGAAAGGTCTTGCCACAAGGAATATGTGTATTATGAAGACCCCATCTCTTTTGGTTCAAAAGTTATGGCTAAGGTTAAAGTTTTTCAAAAATAGGTCAAACATCAAGGTCACAGGGTCAAAAATTTTCTCCCACTTTTGATATCGGCGGTTTGTGGGAGACACAACAAAGCAATGCCTAATGTTGCATAATATGCCCATTGCTTAAACTGAAGCCAGAAACATAGGCACTGTGACCTTGACCTTGCAGATATGACTTTGTTTCAAGTTCATGACCTATCTTTTGGTTCTAGGCAACAATATCAAGAAATATTATTCAAATCCAATCATACATAAAAAAGTATGGCCCGTACAAAATTTTAACTGATATCAGCACTATGACCTTGACCTTATATGTCTGATCTTGATTTAAGGTCTTGACACACCCTTGGGTACTGAGCACAGGGCAATAATTCTGTGAAATATTAATTAAATCCATGCAACGGATAAAAAGTTATGGTCTGTACTACAATTTAAATTGACATAAACACTGTGATCTTGACCTTGCTGATATGACCTCAAAATCAATAAGCTTTGTTCTCCTGTCATAAAAATTAAGTATACAAAGTTTAAAAGGTCTGTATCTTATTTACAATGAGCTTTCTCAAAAATCTGCTATTTTTGCCCTAAAACTGATGTTGACTTTCGATCTTGATATTGAAAATCAAGTGGATGTGCCCTCATATCACAAGAAATAAGTGTACAAAGTTTGAAAGTCCTGAACTAAATGTAAACTAAATGGTATGGTCTGTATCTTGTTTACAAGGTGCAGAATGACCCACAGACCTACAGACCTACTGACCCACAGACCAGCATCCCCATATCATAATACATTCATCTACAGGACAAAATCCTCAGATCAACCATTCATGCATGTGTGGTTGGCATATCACTTGTTGCCATCTAAAAATTAGCAAAATACTGAGATTAACCAAAGTCACTAAAACCTGAAATGTAGGTCCAATACAGCATCCACACAGCATGCATCCCAATGTTCATCTACAAAGGAACCATGGTGGTGGTAAATCTCATGTAATTATTTCAAAACTGACTTGAATGGCGAGGTCAAAGCCTATACAGCCAGACACAGTGAGTGATGGACAGATGGATGGACTGATGGCTTGTCGAGCAATTAAAGTATAATCCTCCAAACAACCTTGTTGAATGGGGTATGTAAATAAATTATCTGACTTTATATTTAAATCAACAATTATGAGAAATTCCCAAATATACAGTATAATTAGAAAATACAGTAAATCAGTTTGGAGCTATACTTACAGTTGTCATAAGTTTAAATAGCTCATCAAGGGAAATATAGCCGTCTCCATTGATATCAATTTTACGAAATGCTTTCATCAGGTCATCTGTAGTAGTGATTGGTTCCTTTCGACAAATGTCAACAAAATCATCATACGTCAACGAATCTGAAGAAATGGAAAAAAAACCAACATTTACATGTTGTCAAGGGACATACAAAATTAACCTTATTTCAGTGCTTTGTTAAGATAAATATAATGTCTGTAGAAAGTCACAGGTGACTGAATAATCTGATAGTAAGGTCCATACCAAATCATGCTTCAGATTACTGAATAATCTGTCAGTAAGGTCCCTACACAATCATGCTGAAGATGACTGAATGATCTGTCATTAAAATTCATACAAAATCATGCTACAAATGACTGAATGATCTGACAGTAAGGTCCTTTCAAAGCCATGCTAATGATAAGCTAATGATCTGTCACAAAAGTTATACAAAGTCATGCTACAGATTTTGTAAGGTCCCTACAGTCATGCAACAGATGACTAATTGATCTGTAAGTAAGGTCCATACAAAGTAATACTACAGATGACTGATTGATCTATCAGTAAGGTGAATACAAAGTAATACCACAGGGGCCAGTTGTTCAAACTTTAACCACTGGTTAGGGCAACCAATACAATAATACAATACAATAACTTATATAGCGCATTATAATAAAGTCACTCTAGTGCGCTTCACATTAAAAATATGTGTACAATATGGAAAGAAACTACAAAAATATATGTTTGCATACAGTATAAAAATTACTGAACAAATCTAAAAACCAAATGAAATAATAAAATATATCATGCTCTGGTGTTCTTCGGGTATCGATGTCACTAAATTGCACGTAAAATCACTATTAATATTCAAATGCTTGTTTGAAAAGGAGGGTTTAAGGTTGGAGTCACATGATCAGATTTTTTAGTACGAGTTATCATCCATGTGGCGGTATTCTGGACTTTCTGAAGCTTGTTGACAAGTTGTTTATTTATACTGTATAGCAAAGAGTTGCCATAGTTGAGTCCGGATGTCACAAGTGAGTTTATAAGAGTTTTGCATGCATCTTCTGTAATATAAGAACAAATGCGACCAATTTTCCATATGTTAACGAAGCCTGTTCTAATAATAGAGCTGCAGTGTTTCTCCATACTTAGAGTTCGATCGAAAAAAGCTCCGAGGTTCTTTATGAAGGGAGAGACACTGATTGAGTTTTCACCAAATGTAAGGTTGAATCCAGGAACATCCTTTATCTTGTGTTTCAGACAAAAGAGCATCAATTCGGCCTTCTCATAGTTCAAATTTAACAGATTATCACACATCCATGATTTTATATCTGCGAGACACCCACTAAGAGAGACGGCCACATTGCTCCAGTCATCTGCAGGTTCGATAACTATATATATTTGAGTGTCATCAGCATAGCAATGGTATCGCATGTGATGGCACGTACATATATTTCCTATGGGTTTGGAGAACATAGAGTACATCCGAGGCCCAAGAACCGAGCTCTGAGGCACACCTATTCCTAGGGATTCTGCATTAGATAAGGTTGAACCTATCGAAACCTTCTGACTCCTGTCGGTCAAATAGGACTTTATCCATGACTGAGCAGCACCGGTTATTCCATATGAGTACTCAAAACGACATAAGAGAATCTGGTGATCAATGACATCTAATGCAGCCAACAGATCAAGCATAACGAGTACAGCTTAACAATTGTTATCTAAGGCTGTAGCAATGTCATTATGCACACGCAGCAGTGCAGTTTCAGTTGAGTGATTAGAGCGATATGCAGATTGTAGACTATCGTGCAAACGATGTGAGTCCAAATGATTCTCTTTACCATTTGCAACAACTTTTTTGATGATCTTTGATAGAAATGATAAATTGGAAACAGGTCTATAGTTTTTCAGTTCATTCTTATCCAAACTTGATTTCTTTAATAATGGTCTGACAATAGCTTGCTTGAAATCCTTTGGCATAACCGATTCACATATTGATCAGTTATGATGGGGACAAATTGTTCAACGCATATTTTGACAAGGGATGTTGGGACAGCATCCAGGATACCTGATTTTGGCAGCATAGATATCAACAGTTTCCTAACTTCATCGCCAGACAGCGGCGTGAAAATGCTCAATGGTCGCCCATATACAACACATCAGAAGACAATGGACTAGCACAATGATCGTCAACGGACTTAGATAACAAAAGAGATGATCTGATGTCCTGAATCTTGGAGACAAAATATTGGCTGAAGTCGTTTGATAGGTTGACGTCACTAGTATGGTCCGTAAGCGACGTTTCAATAGTATTACCCATGAATTTATTTGTAACAGAATAAAGACTCTTACTGTCTGATCCACATTCCATGATTTTATTTGAAAAGTACGACTGTTTGCATTGGTATAGCAATTTTGAGTGATCAATGCATTTCTCTCGGAAAATTTCGCAATGAACTGTCAAATTAGTTTCCCTCCATACGCATTCAGCTTTGCGTTTTTCTCGCTTAGAATCACGAAGTTCTGTCAAGAACCACTCTGTATTTGGTCTTACAACAATGGTTTTTGACTGTAGTGGGGCATGTTGTTCAATTAAAGCCTTCATATCCGAATTATAACGTTGTACAAAATCGTCAGGTAATAAGTCTTGCGGATACCTTGACAATATCACATTGACATCCTCTCCGAATTTATCAGTCACGATATCTTTCAGTTTCCTAAATGATACGGTTTTTTCGAGGTTTAGGTGGTTGAAATAGACAAAGTGATGAATAAATCCTTTATGATCAAATGTCGATAATCCCTGCGAATCACATAGAAACTGGTTGTCAATAGTGGGGGATTTTGTCAGAAAATAACTATTTTTACACTTAATAACGACGTCCAATGTATGACTATGCTTATGTGTAGGGGCCGACATGTGTTGAACAAGGCCTACTCCTTCAGCATCTCATTGAATTGTTTAGAATCAAGATCACTGGCTTTTTCAGGATGTAAATTGATTTCACCTGTAATAAAAAGTTCCTCCGGGGCAATGACATGCTGATTTAGATACAAAGACCATTCCTCATAAAAATCTTGTATTTCAAATCGTTGGTTTTTTATCTAAGTGGACGCGGTAAACAATACATATGCGTGAATTCGTTGCATGAGATGAAACGATGCAATCAAGATGTTCAAAATGCAAGAACTTGGTACTAGATTTGATGTGTTCAACTTTTAGGTTTTTGTTATAAACCATGGCAATTCCCCCTCCTCTTCGATTTGTCCTTGGTACATGAATATACGAGTATCCTTCTGGTACTAATTCTTGTAACACAATATTATCTACATGTATGTCACTACCCAGCCAAGTTTCAGTTATCGCCACTATGTCAATTTGGTTTGAAACAATGATATAAGAAATAACAAGAGCCTTGTTCTTGACGGATCTACTATTGATAGTGAACAGTTTTATACTCACAGTTTCGTGCAGCAAGTTGCGTGGTTCCAATTTTATTTTGACAAGATTAGCTGGATTAGATGTTTTGCGGTCAATATTATATTTCCATAATGAAGATACTATTATAGGAATTTCCTTGATGAATTTTACTTCAGAGTCGTCCCCTTTGATTAGATTATTAGGATTTACACTTTTTCGTTTGCAATTGTAATACCTCACTACCTTACCATCTACAGATCGGCACGATAAATTTAAAGGGTTCATGGTCTGTTGGACACCGTGAAAATATATGCCACAATTCAAATAACACGAAATGTCATCAAATTCAAAATTTTCCTCTAGGATTTTTAGGTAATCGTGATCACAAAAGTACAATAAAGATCCAAACAAAATATGGAAAAGTAAGAATCTGTATATCATTGTTAAACACACAAAATTCAGGAATGGGAGCAGCCGTGACATACAGCGCTGACCGCAACTCAAAAATTTCATCTGGCTGCATCTTTGAGATGAAAAGACTTTAAGTCATAGTCTGTGTACTGATTTTTAGTATATGAACAAAAGATTTGTAATGTATTTTTAATTTTATACTGAAATCTGATAAATCAAATTAATTGTCTCTCAAACTTTAACCACTGGTTAGCTTAACCAGTGGTTAAAATTTTGAACCACTGGCCCCAGATGACTGATTAATCTGTCAGTAGGTACATACCAAGTAATACTACACATGACTGATTGATATGTAAGTAAGGTCCTACAGAGTAATACAGTGCAAGCCGCTTAATTGAATAGGCTATTTGTCAGGACTTTATTATTCAAATAAACGAATATTCAATTACACGGCATGACGAACGAATGCAGTTTCAAAGACCAGATGATCGACAGATTTTGCAAGAATTGCATACGTGTATAACTTTCGCCGTATCTGTAAGGAAATCAGTGTACATGTATCTATATATAGATACACTAGAGTTACCTCTCTTAGATACCTTTATTGTTTGCTTGAGCTACATTAAAGTCAACAGACCACATTTTCGATAATTTTGCAACTGTCTTTTTAAGTACAGTGACCAAATAGCTACATTACACATGCTCAACTGACCGTGAAGATAAAACCATCGTCTGTTGAAATGCACATAATTGTATCTCAGTTGTGTAACCAGGGTGGTCAAAGACATAAGACAGGTTAAACAATTTGTTTTAACAAAGGCAAATTAAAAGGCATATTCAAGAGTGTGAGAAATTTCAGTTTTCCATCTGATAGAACAGGCTTAAGTCGTCGCTTTGCTTTTCCTCAAGGAATCGTCAAATTGTGGCTACTGCGTCTGTACGTTCGCCGTGCGTTACTGGTGCCGTTTCTTCAGCCTCCTCGTCGTCACTGGCGTCGCATGGTCCGGGCTCGTCTTCGAGGAAACTCGCGAATATTTTCTCGTCAGTCCGGACAGCTTAGCTCTCCAGGTTGCCATCGTTTGTGATGAAGGTATCAAACGTCTAGCTATCAACATCCTCTGGCGGCCGGACATTGTCAATTTCGCTTGTGTCGTTGACTGACGAGGCAAAGCCAACCTTTCGGAAGCAGTTGGCGATGGTTGTTGGCTTGACGGTGCGCCAGGCCTTACGGAGTAAGTGGACGGCATCTAGTAGGGTCAGTCTTCACCCAATACCGTTGGCTGACAGCGTCATCTTGTCGATGTTTCCGATGATCTTGTGTATGACATGGCTTCGGCAGTTGGTAATTAATTAATCCTTTCATTCCTACCGCCGCGGCCTATTAGACAATTAACGTGTGATTTGGGCAACAACTGTTACCTGGACAGTAATTGAGATTACCTGGACAGATGTGAAACCATTTATCTCTAATTGATAGGTCGCTCGCACCGTAGTAAACAACATGACCTCGGGCGTGATACATTGAAGTATTAACATAGGTATGCTTGGTAGGATAATCGCGCTATTCAAATAAACGAAATTGCTTCTTTATTCTAGTGTAATACGTGGCGGATTTTCAATAGATTTAATAGAAAATGGTTTTGGATTTCAGAATCTTATTCAATAAAACGAAATATTCAATAATGCGACATTCAATTAAGTGGCGGGCACTGTACAACAGATGACGGACTGATCTACCAGTAAGATTCATACCAAGTAATACTACAGATGACTGACTGATCTATCAGTAAGGTCCATACAAAGTAATACTACAGATGACTGACTGATCTATCAGTAAGGTCCATACAAAGTAATACTACAGATGACTGATTGAT
The DNA here is from genome assembly GCA_035048485.1 of Pteria penguin. Taxonomy (NCBI): domain Eukaryota; kingdom Metazoa; phylum Mollusca; class Bivalvia; order Pterioida; family Pteriidae; genus Pteria; species Pteria penguin. The sequence continues at coordinate 12,700,480 of CM068580.1, forward strand.
CTGTCAGTAAGGTACGTACCAAGTAATACTACAGATGACTGATTGATCTATCAGTAAGGTCCATACAAAGTAATACTACAGATGACTGATTGATCAATCAGTAAGGTACGTACCAAGTAATACTACACATGACTGATTGATATGTAAGTAAGGTCCTACAGAGTAATACTACAGATGACAGATTGATCTATCAGTAAGATTCATACCAAGTAATACTACAGATGACTGATTGATCTATCAGTAAGGTCCATACAAAGTAATACTACAGATGACCGATTGATCTGTCAGTAAGTTCCATACAAAGTAATACTACAGATGACTGATTGATCTATCAGTAAGGTCCATACAAAGTAATACTACAGATGACTGATTAATCTATCAGTAAGGTACGTACCAAGTAATACTACAGATGACTGATTGATCTGTCAGTAAGGTACGTACCAAGTAATACTACACATGACTGATTGATATGTAAGTAAGGTCCATACAAAGTAATACTACAGATGACTGATTGATCTGTAAGTAAGGTCCATACAAAGTAATAGATGACTATATGATCTGTCAGTAAGGTCCATACAAAGTCATGCTACAGATGACTGAAAGATCTGTCAGGAAAGTCTATACAAAGTCATGCTAAAGATGACTGAATGACCTGATAGTAAAGTCGCTTAAAAGTCATGCTAAAGATGACTGAATGATCTGTCAGGAAAGTCTATACAAAGCCATGCTAAAGATGACTAAATGATCTGTCAGGGAAGTCTGTACAAAGTCATGCTAAAGATGAATGAATGATCTGATAGTCAGATTGACAAACAAATATACTTCTAGAAATACTCAGCCTCAAATGAATGACTGAGCATATGAGATTCAAATTTATGTTTACCTTTAATATATCATTCATCTGAGTCTGACGTCTTTTAGCTAACCAAGAATATTAACTTTGTGGCCCATACAAATGAGATGTTTACCTGAGTTTGATGTCCAGTATTTATTAAGCACTCGTGTTGAGGGATTTCTTCCAGCTTGTTGCAACACTACAAGCAATAAAAATATTATTGATGCATATAAAAGAGGATGAAAATTACATAAATCACTCTGTATCACTTCTTAACTCCAAGAACAAAATCTATGTGTACAATCAGAAATATAAGTAAATGAACTGACATTAATAATCTGTTAATCTGGATACATTTTTACCTGTCTTATCTCTACCAATAATCTAGACAACCAGATCATTGCTTCATACAGAATGTTTAATTATTCATGAATTTTGGAATCAAAGTTATATGCATGTTTATGTATAAGGACTATACACTCTTGTTTGATGGTTTTTATATACATGTTATTATGCATCTGATGCTATAAATCAAATTTTTATATGACAATATGATGTAAGTTGTAAGAAGTAAGAAAAAGTGTAATCAATAACAATGATGACATAAATTTTATTTCATCTGCTCATTTTTATGACGTCAAATTGAAAATTTGAGAGAAGAAAAAAAAAGTAAAAACTCGTGTAAGCTGTGAAAACTAGTGATGGGCAATCGGAAAAATTTTACTATCGATAATCGGAAACTATCTAAGGCTTTCTACTGATTAATAATTGAAAACTATTGAAATTTAACAAAAAATAAACTAAAATAAAATTTGGCTTTTCCATTCTTCAAACAATTTTTTTCTGGTTTCTGTGCATTTACAAATTACTTTAATTTGGTTTGAACCCCAAGTAGATTTTGTAACATTTGTTTCCCTGTCAGTATGCCTACCATGAGTTTCAGTATTAAACTTGAAATTTGTTGTGTTTCTTTGAATAAAATGAAATGTCCCACTTGACTGGATTTTATAACATATATGAGCTAAACTGAAAATACTGTAGAGCTTATAATTGTGACTTAAAACTGAAAAATCAGCATTCATTTTCAATTCTGTAACATCAATGTTCATGTTATCGATTGTTGTCAAAATTTTCAAAGTGAAGGTTACTTTTTCCTTATTTGTTTTAACCTTTACGGCATACAAAATCGACATATGATACAGTCTAGCTCATATCTTGGTTTTCTTTCCTAAATGATCCTTCCTAAAATGCCAAATTTTGATAGAAGCCAAAGTATTTCCAAACTTATGACTTAACTGCTCCTGAACATATACTAACCTAAAAAGTAATCATCAATGAAAGCTAACAATGTTTCACTAGACCCCAAGCTGTTTAATGTTTAACAGACATATAACAAATTAAAATCTGGTGACCAGGTTAATGCATTCAAAATGATAAATAAACAAATTGACACAGGAGGAAATGCATCAAAGGGTTTGATTTCATCAAGAAATCAAATGATTGTAATTTGTGATAAAGATAAACATTTCACATTATCCAGTCAACTTTAATGTACTTTTGGAAATCCACTGCCAAAATATCTTTGGACACAAAACCTAGATCCTCAGTAAAGTGACATTCTGGATATCAGTTCACATACATTTTGTCAAGATAAGTAAATTTCCTGGAGAAATAGAGTCCCAATCATTACTCTACTTGTTTTACATTTGTATTTGACTGTTTATCTGACTGTTTTACAGTACAATCTTATTCAATATCAATATGGTACTAGTGGCACCCATTGTCTGATTTAAATTTGGATATCTATTATTTATAGAGTTGAGTGCATAAAATGGCAAGAGAGTTCCAGATGATTTTAAAAGATCATTATGAGAGATAATGAATCTTTCAAGGGCATAACTGAGAACAACATCCATCTAGTAATGACTGCATTAAATCAGGGGTGTGAGAATTACACATGCAATCATTCTTGTATACATAGAATTTTTATAATACTGAATTACAGTAATTAAAAATCATTTCTCAAAGTTACCTTGTATTAATTCATCTTGAGACTGAATCTCATCCTTGATATCATCAAACACAGACAAATAAGCTGCTTTACACTCCAATATAAATTCTCCATCTGATAGAGAAGCCTTACTCGCTCTTCTCGACATCTAAAAAGGTAAGCAATCCATTTACATCTAGTGCAAATCGACAGAGGTTATAGTGAACCATTATAATGAATGAACTGCAAATATATATCACACATTTAATATACATGTAAGATACTCTGTAGATTATGCCATATTGGACTACCAGTATTCATTTTTACTAAGATGCTGAATACTTCTGATTCTGCTGGAATGACTAACAATCATCCCAAACAAGCTGGTCAAAATGTGAATCATCTTTCTGTTTCTTTTATATCTGCATTGTAGGGTTCACACTAGTCACCAAGAACTGTATTATTGCATTATGCAAATTATTTTGCTCTAAACTGCTATATATTGTTGTAAAATACAACACATATGTACCAATTTTGTAGACAACACTGCAAGATTTTTGCAACATATTTTTTTGGTCCAGTATGAGCCCTGTTATCTGATTTTCTTTCAAGACACAAACTGAAACTGATTGCTGTTAATATATTCTTATACATAGTTGAATATACATGTATAGGCTGGCTGGCTATTGGATTCTGTATCAACATCTGAAGCAGAGTTTTCATGGCCTAACAATGTTTCATTAGTGATGTAATTTGAGCATGATGTGGCATTTGATTTGTCAGTTTGATCCTCATCTGATTCAATGTCGATGCCAATAGTATTTTGCTGTCCAGAGGGGTGACTCAGGGGACCTGGACTAAATGCAAGGCTTAAATTCCAGTCTGCAACTTTTTAAACTAGATTTTAATGATGCATGGTGAAAAAGAATGTCTGTCTTTTTTTTATATACTTTTTTGGATTCTCTTCTAAGCAAAGAATTTACTATTGTGAAACATTTTGTTGTTACTGTTTTGAAATTCATTAACAACTTTGTAACTGTACCTTAGGTGCTCAACACAATGTTAAAAGGAATTGAATTGTTGACAATGTGAATCTTGACAATTTTTGCTACTTTGGGTTTGATAAAATTGAAAGTATGAATTAAACCACCTAGATAAATTCTAGACAACTATACAAAATTTCTGCTTCATCAGATTGGAAATTTCAAGGGCTGAAGATGGGGAAAAAATACTATTTTCAATTGGGGATGGGGCCAAATAATGACCTCCAAAAAGTGGCAAAAAAATCCCTGTCTATTGTATATACATGCAGTATATTAGATAACTCAATGAAAATCATGCTGTATATATGTCATGATGTCACTAGATAGTCACATACAAAACAGTTTGTACCCTTGCCATTCTCTTATGTGACCCATCCTCCCTTCTTAGACGGCTTTTATCAATTTTCACAATTCTGAGCTTTTTCCTCTTTATTAATTTCGTTTTTTTGGATGATCCCACCTTTTTATGAATGAATTTGCTCTAGCCCAAAATCTATACATTGTCGATATTATCAATGGGTTTACAGTCGGAAATCTATTATCGAGACTCTAGTCCATGAGGGTACAGATGAATTTGGCACCAAGTAATTTCAGCATCCACTGGTGATTTCGGCACCTGGGGAATAGAGACCTGGTGATTTTGGCATCTACAGCCTGGTGATTTCGGCACCTATTTCATATTGTCTTGTACAATTACAAAAAAAAATTTTTCTTACCTTTGTTTTGGTGATTTCAGCACCTGCTCTGAAACATATTAATAATGAATTACTGGTGATTCAGCCATTAGTTCTAGATGCAGGTAAGCTGCATGTTCATCGAGGGTCAATTGTGTCATTATAGTATAATAATCTGAGTGATTGTGATATAAATCTTTGTGTTTGTCGCTTTGTGGATGTGGTAGACTTATTCATACGGCTAAGTTAGGTGAAAGTTTCGATTACACGGTAATGTAGGACTGTTCGGTTGTTTTATTCATGGCTTCCCTTTTAAATTTCCCGCTAGTGGATGTCATTTTAACCATACCTTTTGGCTTTTCTTTAGAGAGCTATATACCGTTGATCAGTGTCAAAATTTAAGTTATATGACATACGTTTCACACTTTGAAGAAGATAGTAAATAGAACGTAAGATAAATTTTAATTATAGTGAAAAATATGTCAGATTACTTAAGCTGCATTGATTATGAGTCAAATAGTTTGCACCTTTTTCAAGAGTGAATTTTGTGACGTACTATACGACAGAAAATGCATAAAGTCAAAGTAACACAAAGACACCACAAAAAGTTTGATTACACAACGTTAATCGACTTAACCCAACCAGATATCATCATTCGCACGAAGACATGGCTGGGACTGGACATGAACTCATCAGAGGTCATCCCTGTGGAATATGAAGTGTTCAGGAGAGATAGGCGAGACGATTCCCATGGTGGAGTACTGATAGCAACCAAACGTTCCATGGTGAGCTTTACAGCCCTGATTGGAGAAACCTGTGAATTCATTAGCGTGAAAGTGAAGCTCAGACATGGAAAGTCAGCATTGATATCAGCAGCCTACAGACCACCAAACAGAACAGATGAGCAGTATACTCAGGCGCTAGTTACAGACATCACAGCAGTCAGATCTGACCACAAATCAGCCTACTTTCTACTAGGAGGAGATTTCAACCTACCTGACATCAACTGGGAGTCTGGAACCATCAATAGCTGAAATGTCCCAAGAGAGGTGAATGATGCATATCTCAACCTACGAGATGATTTAGCCATAGAGCAAGTAGTGACCTTCCCTACCAGAGGCAGCAATATCCTTGACCTCCTCTTCACATCACATCCATCCTTGGTCGACAGATGAAAAGCCCTACCAGCGATTGGGAAGAGTGACCATGATATCATGATGATAGATCTCTTTCTTCGTGCATACCATCAGCAGTCATGCCCTCCAAAAATTCTACTGTGGGACAAGGCAAACAGAGAGGTGGTCATCGACAACTCAAGGCAGCAGCACAGAGGGAAATGAGGACAACAATATGTGGTGAGATGCAGAACAACAGCAAGAGATTCTGGTCATACCTGAAGAGCAAATATCAGGACTCACAAGGAATAGCACCAGTGAGGAAGACAGATGGACTCCTCTATAGTGATACTGAATACAAAGCAGAAATACTCAACCAGCAATTTCATTCCGTCTACACCAGGGAGGATAGCACATCGATGAGGATCAAGTACTTTAACATTTTAACTGTACCATATTGCCCTGTGAGGCTTTTATCTTGACTGCCACATGAAGTATAACGCTCAACTTTTGAGTACATTTCCTATTGGAAGAAGAAGGATTACGCCAATACGAACCAACTTAGGATGTGTTTATAACAATTCTCATAAACAAATAAACTTCAAAAGCTGACAAAAATGTGAAAATAAACATAAATTTTAAAAAATTCAAACGTCTATTTTTAAACAGGAATGACTTGAAAATAAAGGTTACGAAATCACCAAAATTTGGTGCCGAAAGCACCAACTACTGATGCCGAAATCAACAGATACTGAATTCACCAGATGCAGAATTCACCATTTTACAAAGTGCTGATATAGTGCAAGCTGCTTAATTGAATAGGCTATTTGTCAGGACTTTATTATTCAAATAAACGAATATTCAATTACACGGCATGACGAACGAATGCAGTTTCAAAGACCAGATGATCGACAGATTTTGCAAGAATTGCATACGTGTTTAACTTTGCCGTATCTGTAATGAAATCAGTGTACATGTATCTATATATAGATACACTAGAGTCACCTCTCTTAGTTCCCTTTATTGTTTGCTTGAGCTACATTGAAGTCAACAGACCACATTTTCGATAATTTTGCAACTGTCTTTTTAAGTACAAATAGCTACATTACACATGCTCAACTGACCGTAAAGATTGAAATGCACGTAATTGTATCTCAGTCGTGTAACCAGGGTGGTCAAAGACATGAGACAGGTTAAACAATTTGATTTAACAAAGGCAAATTAAAAGGCATATTCAAGCGTGTGAGAAATTTCAATTTTCCATCTGATAGAACAGGCTGAAGTCGTCACTTTGCTTTTCCTCAAGGAATTGTCGAATTGTGGCCATTGCGTCTGTACGTTCGCCGTGCGTTACTGGCGCCGTTTCTTCAGCCTCCTCCTCGTCACTGGCGTCGCATGGTCTGGGCTTGTCTTCCTGGAAACTCGCGAATATTTTCTCGTCAGTCCGGACAGCTTAGCTCTCCAGGTTGCCATCGTTTGTGATGAAGGTATCAAACGTCTAGCTATTAACATCCTCTGGCGGCCGGACATCGTCAATTTCACTTGTGTCGTTGGCTGACGAGGCAAAGCCAGCCTTTCGGAAGCAGTTGGCGATGGCTGTTGGCTTGACGGTGCGCCAGGCCTTACGGAGTAAGTGGACGGCATCTAGTAGGGTCAGTCTTCACCCAATACCGTTGGCTGACAGCATCATCTTGTCGATGTTTCTGATGATCTTGTGTTTGACATGGCTTCGGCAGTTGGTAATTAATTAATCCTTTCATTCCTACCGCCGCGGCCTATTAGACAATTAACGTGTGATTTGGTCAACAACTGTTACCTTGACAGTAATCTTTTTTGAGATTACTTGGACAGATGTGAAACCATTTATCTCTAATCCATAGGTCGCTCGCACCGGAGTAAACAACATGACCTCGGGCGTGATACATTGAAGTTAAACAAAGGTATGCTTGGTAGAATAATCGTGCTATTCAAATAAACGAAGTCGCTTCTTTATTCTAGTGTAATAAGTGGCGGATTTTCAATAGATTTGATAGAATATTGTTTTGGATTTCAGAATCTTATTCAATAAAACGAAATATTCAATAATGCGACATTCAATTAAGTGGCGGGCACTGTATCACTTAGATCTAATAATCGTATGGTTTATATATATATTCTGTGATATGTTTCACTATTATATGTGGACAATAACAATGATATTTCAATGTGTTACGCTGATAGAGAATTTGCAATTTGTAACATAACTGAAATGCATTATATATTTAATTTTCGCCAAATTAGAATGGTTGAATGTATTGTAACCTATGAATTTCAAAATTACAGTAACGCCTCCACCTCAAAGCCACACACACACACATACGTACGTGTGTGTGTGTGTATGTGTGTATGTATGTACAACTTAAGCAATTTTTAGTCTTCACTTTTATAATTCATTATCCCATTGACTCAGTATATATTTTTTATAAATACGAACAGCTTCTTCTTCAATTGTTATTTGCATATGGGACCCTCACACTAGCGGACAGATCAACCAGATAGAGAAAGTCCAACGTAGAGTGGCACGATTCGCTACAAGGAACTACTGGGATAGGAAAGCAGGCAGCGTCACCAACATGGTCAACTCCTTGGGATGGGAACCGCTACAGATCAGAAGAGTAAAGATCCGCCTCCTGTTGCTATTCAAGATCCAGCACAATCTAGTGGCCATTCCAGCAGAACAATACCTAATCCAGACAGACACCAGGACAAGGGGACAACATACCTTTCGCATCCCAACAGCGAAAAAGAATGTACTGTGCAAGCCGCTTAATTGAATAGGCTATTTGTCAGGACTTTATTATTCAAATAAACAAATATTCAATTATACAGCATGACGAACGAATGCATTTTCAAAGACCAGATGACCGACAGATTTTGCAAGAATTGCATACGTGTTTAACTTTCGCCGTATCTGACATAATGAAATCAGTGTACATGTATCTATATATAGCTACACTAGAGTTACCTCTCTTAGATCCCTTCACTGTTTGCTTGAGCTACATTAAAGTCAACAGACCACATTTTCGATAATTTTGCAACTGTCGTTTTCAGTACAGTGACCAAATGTTATTAAAGAGCTACATTACACATGCTCAACTGACCGTAAAGATAAAACTGTCGTCTATTGAAATGCACGTAATTGTATCTCAGACGTGTAACCAGGGTGATCAAAGACATAAGACAGGTTAAACAATTTGTTTTAGCAAAGGCAAATTAAAAGGCATATTCAAGCGAGTGAGAAATTTCAATTTTCAATCTGATAGAACAGGCTGAAATCGTCGTTTTGCTTTTCCCCTAAGGAATCGTTGAATTGTGGTCATTGCGTCTGTACGTTCGCCGTGCGCTACTTGTGCCGATTCTTCAGCCTCTTCGTCGTCACTGGCGTCGCGTGGTCGGGGCTCGTCTTCGTGGAAACTTGCGAATATTTTCTCGTCAGTCCAGACAGCTTAGCTCTCCAGGTTACCATCGTTTGTGATGAAGGTATCAAACGTCTAGCTATCAACATCCTCTGGCAGCCGGACATCGTCAGTTTCGTTTGTGTCGTTGTCTGACGGGGCAAAGCCAACCTTTCGGAAGCAGTTGGCGAGGGTTGTTGGCTTGACGGTGCGCCAGGCCTTACGGAGTAAGTGAACGGCATCTAGTAGGGTCAGTCTTCACGCAGTGCCGTTGGCTGACAGCGTCATCTTGTCGATGTTTCCGATGATCTTGTGTACGATATGGCTTCGGCAGTTGGTAATTAATCAATCCTTTCATTCCTACCGCCGCGGCCTATTAGACAATTAACGTGTGATTTGGTCAACAACTGTTACCTGGACAGCAATCTCTTTTGAGATTACCTGGATAAGTGTGAAACCATTTATCTCTAATCGAGAGGTCGCTCGCACCGTAGTAAACAACTTGACCTCGGGAGTGATACATTGAAGTTTTAACAAAAGTATGCTTGGTAGAATAATCGCGCTATTCAAATAAACGAAGTCGCTTCTTTATTCTAGTGTAATAAGTGGCGGATTTTCAATAGATTTGATAGAAAATGGTTTTGGATTTCAGGATCTTATTCAATAAAACGAAATATTCAATAATGCGACATTCAATTAAGTGGCGGGCACTGTATACCGTTTCTCCTTCTTCCCGCGAACCATCAGGGATTGGAACAGACTTCCATCAGCAATGACATCAGCATGTTCCTTGGAGGACTACAGGACTGCAATGGGCAACATACCACCTGCCCACTTTAGCTTAGGATGAGGACAAAAGATTTTAACTTTTTAACTGTATCATACTGCCCTGAGAGGCTTTTATCTTGACTGCCACATGAAGTATAACGCTCAACTTTTGAGTACACTTCGTATTGGAAGAAGAAGAAGAAGATGGTTTGTACACAATGAGCTTTGAAACTTAATTTTGTTAAATAGCAAAACATCATATGTCGGGTATTGTCTAGAATTGATCTTACATTATGTAAAATTGGAGGAAGATAGATATTAGATACGGGTGTTTTCATTTATGGACCATGCGGTCATTAGACTGTCCTTGGCATATATGTATCATCTCTATGTTTGAAAGTACGCATAAAAGCATGATAAAAAAGGCCATAATTCTACATTGATTTAAATTACACGAGTAGGAAAAGTAAAGGCAAAGTGTAAACTTTGAAATGGAGTCCATGAATATGTTAATGATAATTTTCATAGCCATCTTACTGCGATGGTGTGTTTCTCTGGACAAATACTCTATCTCTATTCTATCACTTGGTGCCGAATTCACCAACATTCGTCCATGACAGTGCAGTATGTACCGTATTTGAAGAAGTACCACGAAGATTTAAAGATGACGTAATCATTAACAAGATGATGAGTATTTATAGGTTGAAGGCTACCAGCAATTATGAAAAATTCCATGAAGAGTCATGAAAGAAAAGGAATTAAAACATTATCAGAGGAAATTCTAGATATTTTAAAAGAAAAAGATAGGTTAACTTATACATCATATGCTACAATGAAATTATATCATTCTTACTACTAATGACTAGTTTTCTTACTTCAATTTGCCTGGCTTCTAGCAGTTTTCAATTACGAACTGAAACTAAGAACGCCAAATCAAAACATGCGCAAACAAGCGCAATACGCAAACGGACCTGTGTTTTGACAATTTGTTATATTTGTTGATATGATAATATTTTCCGAATTATTACGCTACAATTACTGGACATGTTTTTTATATTTTGAATTCACTTTCAATAGGTGTATTTAATACATTTCTCTACTATTTTGACTTTATAACATATGGAAATCTGTGTAAAATTGCTTCTATAATTAATTACTCGTCCCTATAAAACATTCGGTTGGATCTAATAATCGTATGGTTTATAAATATATTCTGTGATATGTTTCACTATTATATGTGGACAATAACAATGACATTTCAATGTGTTACGCTGATAAAGAATTTGCAATTTGTAACATAACTGAAATGCATTATATATTTAATTTTCGCCAAATTAGAATGGTTGAATGTATTGTAACCTATGAATTTCAAAATTACAGTAATGCCTCCACCTCCAAGCCACACCACACACGCATACGTGTGTGTGTGTGTGTGTATGTGTGTGTGTGTGTGTACAACTTAAGCAATTTTTTGTCTTCATTTTTATAATTCATTATCCCATTGACTCGGTATATATTTTTTATAAATACGAACAGCTTCTTTTTCAATTATTATATGCATGGTTTGTACACAATGAGCTTTGAAACTTTTGTTAAGTAGCAAAACATCATATGTCGGGTATTGTCTAAAATTGATCTTACATTATGTAATATTGGAGGAAGATAGATATTAGATACGGGTGTTTTCATTTATGGACCTTACGGTCATTAGACTGTCCTTGGCAGATCTGTATCATCTCTATGTTTGAAAGTACGCTTAAAAGCATGATAAAAAAGGCCATAATTCTACATTGATTTAATTTACACGAGTAGGAAAAGTAAAGGCAAAGTGTAAACTTTGAAATGGAGTTCATGAATATGTTAATGATATCTTTCATAGCCATCTTACTGCGATGGTGTGTTTCTCTGAACAAATACTCAGGTTTGACTAAGCTATGTAGCATTTACTATTTTGATTTTAATTTTTTTTTTAATATTGACTTGACTATTGCAGTAGACCTTTTTCCAATTTTAAATAATGTAAGAGGTCTAATACCGGTGTAGCGTGAAATCTGCCAGTTTGTGAAATCTGCCATTTAAATTGGAAGTCTGGCAAATTTCTCTCAGGGGTCATGAAATCTGCCAGTCCTGTGAAATCTGCCAGTTCATAAGTTTTATTTACACGAGCCGCTCTGGTCCTGCCGGTGTCCTGTCTTTCGGATGAGACAGTCAAAGTAAAGGCCCTGTGTCGTTATATGCATGGCACGTTAAAGTTCCCTCACTGCTTCGTGTGGGTCCGTTGCAAAGATCAAAATTTGTATGCCCCGCATTCATGGTGTGACGTTAAACAAAAATCAATCAATAAAAATATCAATACGAGAAAACTTAAACATATTAACCAGTTTGGGCACATCCCTCTAAAAAAGATAGTTTCCAAATTTTGACTTAAAGTTCATTGAAACACAAGTAAAAGATAACTCTTTTCAAAAAAATTGTCTCTCTAAAGAGGGATTTTTTCCAGCTTAATGCATGAGTTCCTTAATACTAAAAATCAAAATTTGGAATTTTATTTTGAAAATTAAAAGCGCACATCATTACAATGTCGTAAACTACAAACATTATTCAGTATGTACTGTAGATGTGCGATTAAGTTTCAGGTCAAAATTATAAATTTTGATTTTTTAGTTCTTGGGAACTCATGCATTAAGGTTGAAAGCATCCCTCTCTAGAGAGACATTTTTTTAAATGCCAGCAAAATGTCTTTCTAAACAGGGAATGTCTCTCTTTAGAGGGATGTGCCCAACCTGTTAACAGGTTGGGGGCAACCTCTCATTTGAGAGATAATCACTCAAATGATTAACTGTCACTGTTTTCAGTTATCAATTTCAAGCAATGAACAGAAGTAAACAAGTACTAAAACATTAAAGTTTCAAAATTTTCATTTAAGGTTCATTGAAACACCAGTAAAAGATAACTTTTCTTAAAGCCAAATGGAGTTATCTTTTCTTTACAGATCATATGAACTTTTCATTTTCAAACGTAGTATTGACTTAGATTGAAAAGCAGAATATAAACTAATGCACAGATTAAAAGGGAGATTTGCAAAAAAGTCTGTTAAATAGACATAATTATATGAAAAAGAATATTCCAAAAAATAAAAAATGTAGCTGTAACTGTAAATCATACATACCGTATTTACTCAAATATAATACACACTTTTTTTCGCCATTTTGACCCCTCATTTTCTCACTGCGTATTATATATAGGGTTATAAATCTGAAACTTTTTTTCCACGCTTTTAAGCTTCAGTGGCGGATTTAGAGGGGTGCGCGTGTCCGTTAAAGTATCTAAAGCCGTCAATCAAACTCACGAGGCGTAAGATATATCTATTTTCTGCATACTGTCTGCTTCCCATAGTAAATGCCCAAGGCGATAACAGGAGTAATGTCTACAGTGTACTATTCAAAGAACACAATAGAATACTTGCGTTGTGTTATTTAGCAATGGTTTCTGATTAGCAGACTGTACGGGTGATATAATGATTTATCCTTAATTGGTTAATCGATAGTTACGCAACAGATGACACTACTTGACCGTAACGGCATGAACATCGCCAGTTTGGATAACACTCACTCATTCATTCTTTATATATTTTGTCTTCACAAACATTTGCGATCTCTGCATAATTAAAGTTCACGTAGTATAGTAGACACGCACGTTCATTCTAACGAGAGAGAAAAAAATGAAGCGATCGTTTGGGACGAGGGTACTAGTTAAGACATTTGGAGTCTATGCGAGTTTGATTGTAAATGAAATGAAAGAGAGAAAAGCATTGATATCACACGATGAATAAAGGCTGGTCGTTCTGTGCCGCTTTTGATAATAATACACGTTACGCGATTACACTGTAAAAGGTATACGGCAAAGCAAATTCAGCTCGCAGTCTTGCAGTTTCAACACGAAATTGACATCTTGTTTTGGATTTTTCCCCTGCGTATTATACATGTACACGGAGTTAGACGTTTTTCATGATTTTAGAGGTCATTTTTAGGGGTGCATATTATACTCGGGTTCGTATTATATTCGAGTAAATACGGTATAACTGCAACCTGTTCTGACCCGTTTCTGATACTGGATTTTGCCAACGTAAACAATGAAAAGAAAATAGAGAATGTATTTTACAATAAACAGAAAGTAGCACAAGTTTGATGGCATGGTGGAATCAATTGTTTGTTATGGATCATATCATATGGGCCAGCGAAGGCAAATACCTTATTGGTGGATGGGTACAAAATTTTTTCTCTTTCCAATTTCATCATAGTAAATATTCTTCACTGTTATGAAATAAATGTAAGCGAAGTAACAAGAAACATTCAATCAATCAATGTCCACAAATTTTCAGTCACTTGGCCATTATGGAATGTAAACAAAAGGAAACAAAATCTCAAAGCGAAATCTTTATATCTGCTGGTTAAATTGGCCCAGTGCAGACTTCGTTTATGTATTGTGATGGTGGTGGTGTTGGATGGTTGTATCAAAATTTTGTTGTGATCTTGGTCATACATGTACATACTAAGTACCTTTTAGTCTAGATAAATATTTAGTAGGGTAGAAACCAGCTACATGCATATAGATATTTTCTTTTTCTATTTTTAGCTAACCAAGTGAATCTTGATGTTAAGGCCAAAAAAAAAAATATGTTTGTTACCTGTAACATGACCTAAAAAGATAGGGTCAGTAGGTAGGCTTTTCTTTTTTCTTTTTTTTTTCTATGGAAAATGTCTTGACATTCAGATGGACATACATAATGTATAAGAAAAGGTATTGTTCAACATAATTCATCATGTACGAGGCTTGATGCCATGGGGGTCGCCACATTTGTTTTAAAAACACCGGAAATAACAACAATGTGAAGTTTCAGAAAACCATCTCCGGAATTTCAGTTCGGAAATAGCCGCACATGTAAGTGGCAAAAAAAAAAAACAGAGTTGGCGCCATGTTTGAGGGGTCGGTCGGGTTACAGGAAACAAAGATATTTTTTGTTTAAGCCTAACATTAAATGAAAGCTTGGGACATCAGAATCCTTTGAATTGTTATTTAAATAAGGAAATACTTGTTAGAATTGCTTTATTTTGTGTAATATTGTTTATTAGAACAATATGCAGATAGTATGATTTCTAATACTGTGCATCTTTATATTATCTATGCTTTACAAATCTTAATTTGCTTATTTTCAAGGTTATTGTATGAAAATAAGATTAGGGGTACTCATTGATGTTTTGTTATAACTTTGTAATCTAGCGGTGCACCTTTCCCTTTTTAATTTCTGATAAAGATAATAATAAGTATTACAAAAGGATATGAAATTCATCAATTTTTCATGTTTCAAAATTGGACAAAATTTCTTTTTTTTTATACCCCCAAGTGTTATTTTGAATCCCATATTTTCCAAATCAGTAACATTTGTGATATATATCTTATTTTTATGAACGATATATATATCTAATCAAAAATGAATTTTGTTTCAAGATACAGTCTAATTTTAATACACCCGTCTGAAGATGGGGCGTATTATGTTATGGCGTTGTCCGTCTGGGGCCCAGCATCCGGGATAAGCTTGTCCGGGCTATAACTTCTTCCCCTGTGAATAGATTTCAATAATACTTCAGAGAATTATTATTTAGCACCCAAGTGTGTGTTACGACTTTGACCCAAGGTCAAAGGTCAAGGTCACAACATGCAAAGTGAGTAAAACCTTGTCCAGGCCATAACTTCTTCCCCTGTGCATGGATTTTAATAATATTTCAGAGAATTGTTACTTAGGACCCAAGGGTGTGTCATAACCTTGACTCAAGGTTAAAGGTCAAAGGTCAAGGTCACAACATGCAAAGTGAGTAAAACCTTTTCCAGGCCATAACTTCTTTCAATGTGCATGGATTTCATTAATCACAGAATTGTTACTTAGGACCCAAGGGTATGTCTTGACCTTAACACAAGATCATAGATCAAAGGTCAAGGTCACAACATGCAAAGTGAGTCCAGGCCATTGCTTCTTGCCCTTTGCATGGATTTCAATAATATTTCACAGAATTGTTACTTAGGACCCAGGGGTGTATCATGACCTTGACCCAAGGTTAAAGGTCAAGGTCACAACATGCAAAGTGAGTAAAACCTTCTTCGGGCCATAACTTCTTGCCCTGTACATGGATTTCAATAACATTTCATAGATTTGTTATGCAGGACTTAAAGGTGTGTCATGACCTTGACCCAAGATTATAGGTCCAAGGTCAAGGTTACATCATGCGAAGTGAATAAAACTTTGTTACTATGACAAGATGCTATGGAGATGCTGTGTAACGTTATAACTCAAGTAAACCTCAGTTGTTTTTCATGAAACTTATACAGAATGCTTTTAAAAATAGTGTATGGGAAGCCACTTTTCAGATTTGAGCAAATTCCATTTTGTTGTTACATAGTTATGGGACTTGGATCCCTCTTTTTGGATTTCAATATTTCATAAAAGTATTACCAAAGGGGTAATAAAACCATACGTTCACATTGATCCCATCCAAAGTAAGCAACGGGCGTATTATGCCACGCTAGGCGTTGCTCTTGTTTCTTTTAATATGAACTTTCTTATAAATCAATTGACGATTAGGAATGTAAGGGTCAATATGGGATGGTAGGTATTAAAATCCTGTTCGTTTTCAAAATTCAGACGGTGAAATTCTATTTCTTCTTCATAAACCAACTAATTGAATGTCAAGGAAGCTTATATACAGAAATAATTTACTTCTGATGTTAAGTTAAAATTCAGGTCATTTTTCATATGGTGTTTCAATGTACCTTAAAGGGCACATCTTTATAGTATACTGAACATAAAATACAAAAGAATTTGACCTTTTCAACTTACCATCTTGAAGTTTATAGCTGCAATATTTGTGCAGCTATTAACTCCAAAACAGTAAGTTAAAAATTCCAATTTGTTTTGTAAAGTATATTCAGCATGTGTTAAAGATGTGCCCTTTTGAATTTCAAATCTTAATTCTAAATTTCATTTTTTACTACTTGTATACTTCTGTTCACTCCTCGAAATTGATTACTGAAAAGAGAGATTGTTACTCATTTGAGTGATTATCTCTCAAATGAGAGGTTGCCCCCAACCTAATTAAAAGAAATATTTTCATGTAAGCGTACTGATCACCAAACAGTATATCATAGATCTAGAAAAAAAAAAATCCTGGTGTCATACGTACAGATGTACGTGCACACACGCTTGTTGTAAAGCCTAAGGATGTCGGACACCTGTAGAGCCGAAGATGATGGATGAATATTTTATTAAATTTAATTGCATGTCATTTAGTAATTAAATTATACCTAAACATACTATAACATACTTCTACAATAGCTAAGAAATTAAAACACCCAAGCTCAATTATATTCTACCGTTTTTACCTGTACAGGCATGGTAAAAATTGAAGATGTAAATTTTTGATATGCAAGAAAAAATATTCGGATGTGTTTCACATCAAAATATGACATGAGAAACAGCTAGTACAAATCATTTGTCCTAAATTAGAGTAAGATAGTACTACACAGGTAAATATGATTTTACCTGTAATCTAACCCTAACTACATACAAGAAACTGAAGTATACCTGTGTTATATATAAAAGTTTTTTCTTAAAAATCTCTCCATATGTAAGAGCTGATAATTATACTTTTTTTTTACTTGAGTATGCAAGCCACATGAATTCATTTTCACTCTGAGTAATTTTTACCTGATTTCACCTAATATACAGATAAGGTAAATTTTGCTGGTGTAAAAGTGTGATACTTGAAAACTCAAGCCAATGACCCATTGAATACATCCTGACAATTTCATCAAAAGGTTGTCTTTAAGAATAATAAGGTTAGTAATATGGTTAATTTACAGTACTGTACAAATCTATCAACAATTTTCTCAAAGTAGATACTACTTTACCTACAGGTACTTCAAATGCCTGTAAATCAATAAATATAATAATATATACATGCCACCCTGGCAAATAAGGGATCAAAATATTGGTTGGTTGGTTGATTGGTGTTTTCAACAATATTTCAGTTTTTATTTTCCAGTGTTTTCCTCTTTGGGCCGGATCTAGAAATCAACATATATTTTTATTAAAGCGTTTTCCTGTATGCAAATTGTACAAAGGTCCCAGGTCCAAAGAACATTTGTGTAAATGTGAGACAGATAAACACAACAACGATTATGTGCTTCCCTCCACCAATCCTGAAATTTTGCTGAGAGCATAAAAATAAAAAGATATGTAGTATTCATTATATTATTTGAAATATTCCCGATACCTCAACAACAAAATAAGCAAATTTTGATGAAATTTTTGCGCTTGAGAAATGAAAAAAGGGGCCAAAATATGTGATTTTGCAAGAATTTAGCTGTGAAATTTGCAAGCACAGCCATCTTAAAATGAAATAAGGCCATACATAGCCTTAAATCTGTTATATGGACTATTCCAAATACCTGAGCAATTAAACAAGTAATTGGATGAATGTTGCATTTCCAAGATGAGAAAAAGAACCATTATGTCTTTTTGCAAGGATTTAGGTATAAAGTTTGCCGAATACACCCACCTTAAAGAGAAATAAGGTCACACATGGTACTCGGTATCTTATATAAAGACTGTATCTGATATCTGAACAATGAAATATATAAATTCTGATGACTATTGATTTGTTGTAGTGAAAAGCAGTCTTAACAGCTTATTTCACAAGATTTTAGCCATGAAATTTGCCACCACACCCAACTTATAGAGAAATAAACCCATATCTAGAGCTCAGTGTATTGTATGGATTATTCTCAAAGTGTGAACCAGAAAATAGGCACATCCAGATGTATTGTTCCATTGCAATACCAGAAAAGGAGCCAAAATATGCGATTTTTCAAGGATTTAGCCATGAAATTTGCCAGCAAACCCACCTTAAAGAGGGAAAACGTCACGCTTAGTACTCAATATCTTAGTAGGACTATACCCTTTAACCAATAGCAGAACAATGAGATGAATAATTGCATTTGTTGTATGTGAAAAGCAGTCTTAACAGCGTATTTTACAAGATTTTAGCCATGAAATTTGCCAGCACACCCACCTTATAGAGAAATAAACCCATATTTAGAGCTCAATGTATTGTATGGATTATTCTCAAAGTGTGAAGCAGAACATAGGCACATTCAGATGTATTTTCTATTGTAATACGAGAAAAGGAGAAAAATATGTGATTTTTCAAGGATTTAGCCCATGGTCCTTTACATGCATTAATGAACTTTTCTTGACACAAGGAACAAAATTACCTGGTTTGAGGGTGGAGACTTCAATTGTTTCTAAGATAATTGGCTACTTTTTAAAGAAAAGAGGCCAAAGTGGGCCTATATCGCTAACGTGAGACAAAAAAAAAAACATTGCACATAAAAAATACCCCCACTCTACCTTTTCTGTAATCTTGAAATTTTGAAATGTGAAGAAAATACTCTCCCCCTTCTACAGCTGTGCAGCTGTCTTAAAAAAAAACTCAGAAAAATAAAAAAAAATTAAAATTTTGTCATAGTTCTTTCAGAAAAGCATTCTATTACTATATTCTGGTTAAAATAAGCATTTCGGTGCATTAAAAGTCAACCATAGGGAAAATATTGAGGAAAGCCATGCTATATTTTGATCAAAAGAGCTCACTTGAGCTTTCAGGTCAGGTTAGATAATAAAACGATAAAACAATCAGGACTAGTCTTATATATGGATGAACCACCTTTATGCGTTTGTTACTTAAATTGCTGCTGTGTGTCAATATATATAACACAACTGTATTGCTATAAATGTGATTGTGGTTTTTTCTTTTATTGCCAAAGAAATGGTAGCCAAGACATCTCCCATCTATCACCTTAAATTTATAATTTTATCTTCACTGCCAGTGTAGAGTTAAGTTCCTTCAATGCTCTTCGTCTGTGACTTTTCTCTTTTCTTATAATTGTTAGTGTGTAACTATTTAAAAACTCCTGATGATTAATCAATAAATACTTTGTTATACATATTCCTTTCTCTAAACAATTGGATGTATACCAGATAGATCTACATTAAATTCAAGCTTCGTTAAAGATAACTGAACTAATACATTGTATGAGTTGATTCATGTAGTGCTGTGTATTTATCTATCGGTAAATGAGTAGATTTGTTCAGGTATTGAAATCCAGCGTTTAGATTTACTGTATTTTGCCTGATACTAGCGATAGAACTTTTTTAGTAGTACTTAGGCATTACACGTGTTGTCTTTGCTATAGAGAGTAATAAATATATATAATTATATGAAGGATACAAAAAAACAAGAAGGAACCAAAGCCATTTTGAGAGTACAAATAGTTTGAATGAAACCTCGAGCGGTATATAATTAATGTTTTATATGCGTTTTTAGCATCTAAGCAGACTCAACGGGTATCCATGAGCATTTCATTAGGAAAAAATATTTTTAATACTAGATTATTTTGTGACAGTGCTCAGATTGAATCAGTATTAGATTGCTTTATACTGTAAGCAGTAAATGATTCACAAATAAAGTAATTTAAAGGAATATATCAACTTTAAACTAGCCTGACTGGCAAATTTCACTGGGGTTGTTGATATGATGCTTAGGCATGCGCAATGGCAAATTTCACGGTGCTGGCGGATTTCACACTTCACCGGACAAACCACATTTTCATTATGACGTTAATGTCACAAATCTATATGGAAAAACCTCATTTGTCCGGTATTGCCCCTTACACCATGTGAAATTGGTAAAAGGTCTATTGCAATTTTCTATTGAACAGGTAGGGGGCAATCTCTCATTTGAGAGATAATCACTTATGTGAGTAACTATAACTGTTTTCAGTAATCATTTTCAAGGAATGAACAGAAGTAAACAAGTACTTAGATATTAAAGTTTCAAAATTCTTACTTAAACTTAAAATGGCACATCTGTTTAATATACTGAACTTAAAATACAAAAGAAGTTGACTTTTCAACCTAGCATTTTAGAGTTTATTAAGCTGCAACATTTGTGCAGCTATA
Source organism: Pteria penguin (assembly GCA_035048485.1). Classification (NCBI taxonomy): domain Eukaryota; kingdom Metazoa; phylum Mollusca; class Bivalvia; order Pterioida; family Pteriidae; genus Pteria; species Pteria penguin. The sequence goes on from CM068580.1 coordinate 12,721,410, forward strand.
AACTCCAAAACAGTATGTTAAAAATATCAACTTGTTTTGTAAACTATATTCAGTATGTTGTAAACATGTGCCCTTTTGAATTTCAAATCATAATTCCAAAATTAAATTTTTATATGCCCGTCATAAAATGGTACGTATTATGTTATGGCGTTGTCTGTCCGGGGTCATGTTTTTTTCCGGACTTTTTTCTACAGTCTTTAAATATATTGGATTAAAACTTCATTTGCTTTTTTATGTCATCCAGTGTCAGTGCCAGTTCACATTTGGGTATGATTGCTTTGGTTTTGCCAGAGTTATGGCCCTTGAACTTTTATTTTACAGTTTTACGGAATTTTTTCTGCAGGCTTTAAAGGTATTGGATTAAAACTTCGTATATTACTTTCTATCAATAAGGGTCAGTACCAATTCGCATTTAGGTATCATTGCTTTGGATTTGTTAGAGTTATGCCCCTTGAACTTAGAAATCTTCAAGGATTTTACAGTTTTCCAGATTTCTTTATGCTGTGTTTCAAGGTATTGGATTGTAACTTGGCCATTCATTCAAATTGATCCCCTTCAAGCTAAGTGACGAGCGTATTATGCCACGGTAGGCGTTGCTCTTGTTTAGTACTTGAAATTGATTACTGAAAAGAGAGATAGTTACTCATTTGAGTAATTCTCTCTCAAATGAGAGGTTGCCTCCAACCTGTTGAAAAATGGAGTAAAATCATGTCAACTTGTTTTCCTTTGACAAGTGATTTGGCAAGGACATTGATGGTGATGATCAACTGTAATTCACAAGATCTTTTGGATCGACCTAACATCATGTTGTTTATTGGATAGGAAGTTGTTAATGTCATAGTGGTCCATGATCTGACTACCAGTATGTACAATGTGCTGTTTCTTTAGCAGTCGCTTTGGAATCTTGTTGGTATGGCATTGGGACCAACAGCCTTATGTGGATTCAGGCTTATAAGCAGTTTGTGTATCCACTGTGGTATTTCCCATCTCCTTTGTATAGACAGAATGAAATTGTCTGTTTAGTATTTCAACTTTGGCATTATTAAGGGGAGCTTCTCCATCAAAGTCTTGCTTCTTGTGTTTTATGTAAGCCCAGAATCACTTTGAGTTGTTGTTCAACTTATGATGTCTTGTGCAGTACAGGTTTCTCCTCAGTTGTATATCCAATGTGTAATGTTTGATGTAATAAAAGAGAGACTGCAAAACAGGGTGATTCATAGTTTATGAACTCTAGAGTACATACAAACTTTGGATATTTGATTTGTTGAAATCTCTGGGGCAGAATGTGTCTTACAAACAGATAGCTATAAGTCATCTAGCATTGCCCTGTCATTTTAATTGGGGTGTTTCATTTAAAACATTATTGTTGTCTTAGTAAATCAGATGAAACAAGTCTTCTTTTATTCATGTTCATTCATTTTGGTTAGAAACATATTTTCAGTCAGTTCATAATAACCATTTATATTATGATTTACCAAATTTATCCCAGGTGCTGGAAAGAAACCAATGTATGGAGATTATGAGGCACAGAGGCATTGGATGGAAATAACGTATAACCTTCCTGTTTCACAATGGTAAATCACAGAGTTGGGTATTGCCAAGCAAAATGATATTGGGGTATATTGCAATATTTCAGAAGGATATTGTGATGTATTGCCGAGCTGAAAATACAAGTAAAATGACAAAGATCATGATTTTATGTTGCGTCAAATCAATAAAGTATAAACAGCATAGTTACATCCATATCAAGCATTCATTGTCTGTCTGTAGTTGTCTGATACAGGTTTTAATAGAGTTTCCTGTATGTTAACGAGAGATTTATTAATGTAGGCACAGTGGACTTTTTAGATTATAAGAGTAAGCCCTTATACAGCAGATACCAGTATTTATATTTCATATCCTGATATATTACTGCCAGTGGAATTACCACAATATATATCTGTAATATTGCTCACCCCTAGTAAATCACAAATGCAATAAGACTTCATGGTGCACCATTAAAATTCAAATAAATATGGACAATACCAGGGACATAAGTTAGCGGTCACCCGAGAAGACCACTTTTGCTTCTGTGCCCCTGAAATCCTCCTACTTTGATCGCCTGAGTGGCAACTAAAAATTCTTGAGTGTTACTATACATTTATTGCCATTTCACTGGTAGTACAATTATATTTTGAGTTGTTTGAGTGCTTCTTTTGTTAATATCACTGTTCTTCGGGTGTTTACATCATCTCCGTCTGTCAAGCGTTTGAAGTTGCCAAGGACCCACACCATACTGTAAATAGTACGCGGATGCCGACGCAGACTCGGAAAACAAAACTATTGATTTCTCCAGAAGTTTGAAATATTTTAGCATTACTGTGGTAATATTGAAATATTCACTTTAGTACATCTTTATTAGCGATAAATCAAGGTTTGTTTTGTAGGACTTTTCAAGTGGTTGTATCGGTAGACCGCTAATTTTAGTCCCTGGTTCATGAGAGGCAGAATGACAGTAATGATCAGTAATGAGAGACAGAATGAAGGGGAAGATGTCCAGGAGATATGTGAGCCAGGTGTGCAAGATATAGAAAAAGAGCAGACAGAGAGAGGTAATGGGGAAGAAAGAGAGTTAGATAGGGACAAGGATACATGTAGGGAGAGACTGGGAGACCAAGAGGATGAATATTCAGAGGTGTCAGAGGATGAAAGTGATGTGATTGTGTGTATTTTTTAAAAGTGAAAGAGAAATAGGTAGTTGTTAATGTTTAATGTAATTGGAATTAAATCTAAATAAGTACAAAAACTTTTTATCCAAGGAATTGAATAAAATTTTAAAAAGTTACTAAACACTACATCTATCTGCAGGCTACCATACACTATTATGGGCTCCTAATTTTTAAAATCTAGGGGCCCGGGTGACTTCCATGTCAAAACAGTGAATTTTAGTTCCTGAATACATATATATTTAGGGTACTAAACCTGCATTAATAAGCTTTAAAGCCAACTTAGTACCAACCAAATAGTGAAACCATTATGGAAAAATGGATGGTGCATAACTATCCATAACATTACAAATTTTCAAAAATTTCATTCCAAGAGTATATGAAAAATATATGAACTACATGTACCCCACATTGGTATATGACTTTGGACACTTTGAATGTAAGAATTAGGAGCATAAAGAACTACTGGTTTTATAGAGAAAAAATACCTCAAGAAATGTCTTTTATATTAACCCCTGTAAGTGAAAATTTTGTATTTAAAGAACTTTTAAAATTAAATTCATCCAAAAGCACAGGTTTAGATCAGATACCAGCAAGGTTTATTAAAGATGGAGCTAATGTTCTTAAAGTACCTATTACTTTTATTGTTAATCTTTCAATCTCAACATCCACTGTACCTGATGAAATGAAAATTGCTCGTGTGAAACCTTTGTATAAGAAAAGTAGTTCTCTAGATCCTGGTAATTACAGACCTGTTAGTATACTAAGTGTTGTTTCAAAAATACTAGAAAAATCTGTTAATTCACAACTAATAACTTATCTTGACAAAAATAATATATTGTATGAATTCCAGTCAGGTTTTAGAAGCAAGTACTCCACCGATACTTGCCTGATACACTTATTTGACTATTTAAAGGGTAATACTTCTAAAGGTTTATTTACTGGTATGTTGCTTTTAGATCTGCAAAAAGGGTTCGATACTGTGGACCACAACATTTTATGTAGTAAACTAGATGCTATTGGTGTTTTATCCATAAATTGGTTCAAGTCTTATCTAAATAATAGAAAACAATTTGTATATATTAATAATTCGTCATCTGACGCTGGTTTGGTATCATGCGGTGTGCCTCAAGGAAGTATTTTGGGGCCACTGCTTTTTCTAATTTATATTAATGATATGTCTGTAAGCATTGACAAAGAATGTAAATTGATTTTATATGCAGATGATAGTGCAATTTTATTCACACACAAAGATCCTGCTGTTATTTCGAATAAACTTTCCTCTGTATTAGATAACTGCTCTTCATGGTAAATAAATAATAAATTATCACTACATCTTGGCAAAACAGAATGTTTATTGTTTGGACCAAAAAGGAAACTTAAAGATTTTAAAGATTTTACCATTATTTGTCAAAACCATGTCATACATTCCAAAGATAATGTGAAATACTTAGGGATATTTATTGATAACTTATTAAGTGGAGACTGCATAGTTAATTCCATTCTACAGAAAGTAAATGGCAGATTGAAATTTTTGTATAGACAAGCCAATTTTTTTAGATTTTTCGTGGTAAAATGTCTCTGTGTACAGCTTTGATTCAATGTCACTTAGATTATGCTTGTAGTGCCTGGTACTCGGGTTTATCAAAATGTTTAAAACAGAAACTACAAATATGTCAAACAAGATGGGTCAGGTTTATTTTGAATTACTCTCCAAGACACACAATTAATTATACTGTACTTAATACCATTAGCATGCTTAGTGTTGTTGATAGAGCCAAACTGTTAAGACTTAACCACGTTTTTAACATATTTCATAACAAATCACCATCTTATATGCAAGAAAATTTTGTTTTTAAGAACATCTAGAAATGGGAGACAGACAAGATCATGCTCAACTTTAGATTTCTATATTACCAAGAGTTAAAACATGCGAGTCCAGCACTTTTTATTTTTCTGCAATTCATGATTGGAACGAACTCCCACTTTCCATCAAAGAATCAAATAGTAAGGAAATATTTAAGAGTAAAGTCAAACAATTTTTATTACAACAAGGGCTTTCAAAAACAAAACTGTGATTTTCAATATTTTTAGTTTTAATGTATCTATAGTATAATTGAAACTCATTTTTACAAAATGTACTTGTGCCAAAATTTTTATTTAATTAATTAATATTTATATTTTGAAATACTGAATTTTTTTTAATTATTATTATCATTCTTATATATTTATTCAAATTTATTATTATTATTTTTTTGCTTGTTTTATAAATGTGTTTTTTGAATTTTAGGATTTTACATACGCAAATTCTTATATAATATTTTTATTTATAGTACATGTATTATTTATAGATAAATAAAATGTGTTTCTCTATAAATGACAGTATTTATGTTAATATCTGTGATGAATATTTATTATAACTTATTATAACTTATGTACAATTTATATTTGTATCAATTTTTAATACACATTCATAATTTATTTATAATTTAAGTATATATCTATTAATTTGATATTTATCAATTATCAAATTTTTGATTATTGATAAATATATTTTTTATTTTGAAACATTATTTATTATTATTAATTATATATATATTCCTTGAGATCACTGGACCCCATTGGAAATAAGCCTACGGGCTTTTATGGGCTATCCTGGTAAATCAATGTCTATTATTAATATTACATGTATTTATTATAATTTTATTCACTTGTTTATTTATTTATTTATATTTATTTATTATTTAATGAATCTCATTTATTTATATAGATATTTTGTACAATAATGTATTTTAAGGAAACAGCTTACTACATTAATTTGTTTTTTTTTTTTTTGTTTTTCATATTAGGTTGCACCTTCACTAATTGTATTTTAATAGTGCTACTGTCAAATCTTATATATTTATATATGTAGATCTGTACATTATGCTGACATTGTTTTACCGAATAAATATCTATCTAATAGTTATGAATGTAGTAAACTAAACATACATGTACATTTGTAGTAAAAAAAACCATGTTTATAATTATACCAAATGTTATTCTCAAATTTTTTTGTCACTTGTGAAATAATGTGACATGTATGGATCATTTTGTCCAGCATATATCTGTCTGTTGGACTGTCTGGTAGGAGTCAAACTTTCGGTAGGAGTCACACTGTTGGTTGGAGTCATTTTTGGTAGGAGTCATTTTTGGTAGGAATCACACTTTTGCAAAATACATAGCAAGCAGTATAAAATTTGCTCACATATTTATTGTGTAAACCTTATCATGTTTTATACAACATTGCATAATTAAACCATAAACTTTTGTTTCCTAGGTATGTGAATTTTACAGACAATGATTTAATGTATTGGGGTTTGGACTATCCACCCTTGACAGCTTATCACAGCTGGATCTGTGGCTATATGTAAGTCCATTATCTCACTGTTTCATTTATGATACCATGTTTTTAATTTTGACTTACATTGCTAGCTAATACCAAACAAGTCTGAAGTCTGTAACTCTATAGAGAACCTTATACACACTATCTAGTGTGATTGTACATTACTTCCTGCAGTTTAAAACCTTAGATTTCTTTGATTACAGAGCAGACAAGATCAACCCTGCATGGGTAAAACTAAATTCTTCAAGAGGATATGAAAGTTATTCACACAAACTCTACATGAGGTACACAGGTAGGATCATTATGACCGTACGAGAAATTAGGTTCTGTAAGTTTCAATTGCTACTGAGAACTTATAATTTTACAAACACATTTTACGATGTTAGGGATAAGTGTACTGATTAAAAAAATTGAAACAAATTTTGATTACTACTTACTGTAAATAATCTAGATTTTTTTTCTCTACAGTGATGGTAGCTGATGTACTGGTTTACTTCCCAGCTGTGTTCTGTATATTTTGTTCACATTTCAAAAGCTCAAGTCAACAGGTATGTACATTAGGAAAACATATTCTGTATTTTTAGTCAAAGTGCTTTTTCTTTAAAACAAAAATTTGAAAAATTATAATTCTAAGCACATACTTGCATGTACTTTAAACAGCCTTGTTAAGTATATTTTTATCCACATTTTTTATAAGACTAAAATTATAAGACTGGTTCTCAGGCACCACTGCATTTAGCTTAGCCCAGCTGTATTTCAATTTTTTGTGTGTCATTTCAGAAAATTTTGAACTGTCCTTACAATAGGATACAATGCCTACCCATGTATAATTTGGAAAATCATTGAATAAAAGGGAAATCTACCATAGTGAGTGGGTGCAAAGTTGAGATCATTTGGTTAGATATTCCCACATCTATTTTTGTATGTTCTTTGTCTTTTACATAATAACCTGAAAATGCAACATATGAACATTGGTTCGACACAATGTATCAATAAATATATTCATTGTAGCATGAATTGCACTAGAATAAAGTAGCAAATTCGTTTATTTGATTATCAATTCTGAAATAAGTAGTGATAGCAGAATAAAATAAGATGAAAATACATGTGAAGGATTTCTAATGGCAGTATTGATGCTTTAGTCATCAGTTGTAATTTGTTCACTCAGTATAGTATGTCTTCAGATTGGGGGTATTATGTTATGGCATTGTCTGTCCAGTATCAGCACCATAACTTTACTTTTGCATGGATTAAAAAATATCTCACAGAATTGTTGCCCAGGACCTTGTCCTTGTGTTGTCCTTGAAACAAAGTCATATCTGCATGATCAAAGTCACAGTGCATATGATGGGCAAATCTTTGTCTGTGGCATAACTTTTTACCCCTTGCATGGATTTGAATAATATTTCACAGTATTATTGCCCAGGACTCAAGGATGTGTCATGACCTTGAACCTAGGACATGTCTGCAATGTCAAGGTTACAAAATGCATATCATGGATAAATCTTTATCTGGGCTGTAACCTTTTTACTCCTTGTGTGGATTTGAATAATATTTCACAAAACTGTTGACCAGGACCCAAAGTTTGGTCCAGGTCACAATGCATATGATGGGTAATTCCTTGTCTGCTGTGCTTTTGTATAGTAAATACTTGTTTCAGCATAACTTTTTACTGCCTGCATGAGTTTGAGTAATATTTTACAGGATTGTTGCCATGGACGTAAGTTTGTGTCATGATTTTGAACCAAGGTCATATCTGCTAATTTAAGTTCACAGCGCTTATGTATAGTAAATCCTTGTCTGGGCCTTAACTTTTTACAATGTACTGCCTGCATTGATTTGAATAATATTTCACAGAATTGTTACCCAGGTCCCAAAGGTGTGTCATGACTTTGAACCAAGGTTAAAATTCATGATTAGCTTTATTTTAAAAGAATTTCGTCTCTTTATTGAAAATGAGTAGAAAATCAGAAATTTTGAAAGAGAAGTGTGCACTATACACAAGTGAATATGATAGTGATAGGAAGTCTGAGTTATTAAAGTATTTCTTGTTAATGCTTCATTATTAAGTAAGGTGTTAACTTTTTTAAGTACTAGTAACAATAATGCTAATATTGCATGGTTAAAATGGAACTTAGAACTTTATCAGTATTAATGCACAGATGAATTGTGGGAACTTACAGATGCATAGATTCTACTGGAGCTCCAAAAGAACTTCACTGCTCCTGGTTACAGAAATTTCCTACTTCAGTAGAGATATTTTTCTTGATGTGTGCTATTTATTTGGAAGTAGTTAAGATCTTTTTTAAAATGTGGGTGTATACTTACCAGGGTAGTTTGTGATAATCACCAAAGGTCTGAAAAAGGGAAATAGAATTTATGGAAGGAAGACAGACAAAAACTCTAAACATTGGACAGATCATTTGTTCATAGTTCATTTGTTAACTTTTTTTGGTTATTGGTGGACAAATTATCAGACTTTGCGTGTTCATAACTGATCATTTTTTATCAGTCAGAACCCCCAAAACTGATTAAAAAATCCTGTTTGTCTCATTTGAGTTTTGAAAATTGGCCTATTTTTGGACTCTTTTTTTGTGGGGATTTTGGGGGGGGGTTGTCATTTTGTTTTGGGGGGTTTTTTGTTTCTTTTTGTTTTTTTGTCTTTTTTTACTGTTTCATGTTCCTATTTTTCTTTTAAAGTCATCATTCCTTGCATTATTATCATTATTATGTCATTGCTTTTAGCATTATTATGTTTCTATTTTCAGATTAACTCATCTCCTCTAGCATTTTTATGTTTCTATTTTCAGATAAAGTCATCTCTTCTAGCATTATAATGTTTCTCTATTTTCAGATTAAGTCATCTCTTCTAGCATTATTATGTTTCTATTTTCAGATAAAGTCATCTCTTCTAGCATTATTATGCCCAAGTTTGGTTTTAATTGATCACGGTCATTTTCAGTATCCTTGTTTCATTTGCAAAGGATATCAATCATCAAACTTTGTCAGATTGATAATTTAGATACTTACCATTATACCCCCACAAACTATATATGAGAGGGGGTAAACACCCTGTTGGTCAGTCCATCTCTTTTTCCATTTGAAGTTGTCTGACTAATAAAATCTGTATGGTTTGATATAGTCATTGATTCACATATTTAATTCTCAAGGGACAAGGATGTGTCATGATTTTGATCCAAGTTCATATCTCCAAGGTCACATTCATCATAAAACTTTAACTAGGATTCTCATCCATACAGTCTGTGTGCTTACATTGATCAAGTCAATATTTCAGTGGCTACTTACAGGATGAGATCATATTTAAAGTCAAGGTCATGGTTAGACTTGAACTGAAGTTTTTGTCCATTCCATTAAGCCTGTATGCATGCTTTGATTAAGTTACTACTTTACACCTGAGACACCCTGAGACAAGGGTATGTAACAACCCATGAATTTGACCCAAGTTCAAAAGCCACAATAAGACTGGAATTCTTGTCTGGGCTGTAAAATCTGTATACCTGCTTTTATAAGTGGACTTCACCAGAATTCTTGTCCAGTCCATGAAATGGTAGCTGTAACATGAATTTATCTCATACTTCACGCAATTGTTATCCGTTACACAAGATTATGTTATGATTTTAATCCAAGGTCATACTTTCATATTTCAAAGTCTCAATGACTCATTGAATATTTCAATGTAAGTCCCCTCTAAAGTAACTGTGCTTGATTTTGCTGACTTGAAGGTATTTATCCCATCAGAAATGTTCAGTTTTATTAGCAAACCCATATCTTCATAATGATATTTATGTATTAGATATAAATGTATTGTTACTGAAATGAGTGATTTCAGCCCATTTGGGCCTTTTGTTATTTAACCTTAATGTATCATAGATACAACTGCATCAGTCTGGGATTAGCCCTTATAGCTGTCAAGTTCTTGGGTCAGGGCCGTTATCTGTCCGGATCAATAGCTTTTTGTCTGGCTTTGAATTACAAGCAAATGGAACTCTACCATGCTTTGCCATTCTTTTGTTATTTACTGGGCACTTGCCTTCGAAGGATAAGAAAAGATGGGTATGTACAAAAACTAATTTTCATTTCAAGATGTCTCCTTTTCTTACTGTTTTCCTTTGTAAGATCACCTTATTTATGAGGAAATGAAAAATTTTGAAAGTTCAGCTTTGTCAGATGTTTTTGTCTTGTGGTATGAACTGTACTTAAGTTTCATAATACCATAGTTTATATCATATTTATGATATTTAATAATGAAATGTTGATTACATGTGCATACCGTTATATAAATATTATATGTGAAAAGTTGTATAAAATTTCTCTTCTCTGTCATATGCCATCAGTTAACTTTTCTTATTACCAAGAAATATACTTTGAATATAATTTGATATTTCCTCATTCTTTGTAAGTGCATCAATCAGCACCGGTTCCAGTTGGACAGTATCTGTAATGAATAAATGTTTGTTCTTTGTATTATATGGTTGCAGTTTCGTTCAACTGATTGGTATTGGATTGGTTGTCTTTTTATCATTTTCTGCCTGTTGGGCCCCATTCCTGACCAGTAAAAAGTCAGCCCTACATGTTCTGCACAGAATCTTCCCTGTAGCTAGAGGCCTTTATGAGGTAAAAATGCCAAAACATTTCATTGGGATAATTTAGGAGTTATAACATATACACATGTGATTCATGTCTGCAATGTCAAACCCATTGAAAAAAACAATAATAAAAAGCTGGGGTCTCTGTTTATTATCTAATTGGTCCCAAGTGAAACACAAAAAAAACAGAGCAGAAAACAGATTTCAATATATAGCATGCTGAATGATGAATATATTATGATATGTAAATATATATATTCTATATTTGAAAGTTATGGATGATTATATTTTTCCTTCTTTCATTCATATATATATATATATAAATATATACATAGAGAGAGGGACTATTATTTCACTGTATCAGGAGCTGTGATTGGATGAAATTATTTGATCAATCTATAAATAAAGATTGATTCTGCTGTAAAATCATGAATTTTTATCTCATTTCAATAATGTAAAAATTTTACGACCTAAAAAGGGATTGTTGTAATTTGAATTTTGGCAAATTTTTGGGGGTGACCCCCTTCCAGCAGGATTTTCTCAAAATTAAGGTGGATAACCTATGGTAAACTGTTAAAATTCTGATATAGGAGGGGCTGACAAACATTTTGATATATGGATTGTATACAGCTAAAATGTAGGATGTTGTGTAAATCTTGCTGGAAGTTTGGTAATTTAACATGGGACCCTATATACATACATATACATTTCCATATTATGATGTCATTACTTGAAGAAATAAATGAAATATTGTGAATGATGTACTTACTCTTAAATATTTTCTGTAATGTATACATATAAAGAAAAATTTAGTGCTTGGTGAGAAAGAACATAAAGCCTTCCATCAAAATTGTGAAATTCAGGACCCTTCAGACAGGATTTCAGTCACAAGGTTTGGGTCAAAATTCCTGTACAATGTTAATGCATTTAGTCCAATATCTTTTTCTCTGTGCATTGTAAAGAACGAAATACAATGTTAGAAAAAACATAAAATCTAATTGCAAAATCTTTAAATTCCTGGCACTTGGGCAGGGGTTCAGCCTCTAGGATAGGGTCAGAATGGCTATATAGAGATAATGTACTTAGTCTTTGAAAATCTTCTTCTGGTCAAAGAACAGTAATTAATGACAGTCTTGATTGGCTGATGTGATGTAGGGAGAGAGGGACTATTATTTCAGTGTATCAGGAGCTGTGATTGGATGAAATTATTTGATCAATCTATAAATAAAGATTGATTCTGCTGTAAAATCATGAATTTTTATCTCATTTCAATAATGTAAAAATTTTACGACCTAAAAAGAGATTGTTGTTTACATTTGAATTTTGGCAAATTTTTGGGGGTGACCCCCTTCCAGCAGGATTTTCTCAAAATTAAGGTGGATAACCTATGGTAAACTGTAAAATTCTGATATAGGAGGGGCTGACAAACATTTTGATATATGGATTGTATACAGCTAAAATGTAGGATGTTGTGTAAATCTTGCTGGAAGTTTGGTAATTTAACATGGGACCCTATGGGAAATGGAATTACATGTACTATGCTTTGACCTTCTGTACTTACATACTCTGTATAGAAAAACTGATTGCATGGTTAGGAGCAGCAAAAGTTAATGAAATTCATGACTTTTAGAGCAGGGTTTCACACCCAAGATGGATTTAAATATTTTTAACTTTAAAACCCTTATGCATTAAAGATTGTAGACTTGAGTTACTTATAAGACCCATAGTCCTCTTGTTAACTGTGAAATTCATGATTTGTATGATTTAAAACTTAAAGTAATGCAAGGTTCTGTGCAAATGAAAAGCTTATTATTTGCTTACTATCTCAATTGCCTTATTTTTTAAGGACAAGGTTGCCAATGTTTGGTGCAGTCTTTCAGTGGTTGTCAAGCTCAAAAAGATTATGTCAAACAATGAACTTATATATTTATGGTAAGTACAATCATTGATGAGCTATCATCTATTGTGAGTGAATAAGGGTTTAATTATTGAGTTGTTTACATCTGAGGGCCATTACTACCAAAGTTAATGGTTTCTATTGGATGAGACAGAATAAAATGAGATCCTGTGTAAAAGTATGCATTATTATTATGTAAGAAAACCTTTGCTACTTTTGCCCATTTGTATAGATCAACATTTATTAAGCATCACAACAGACAGATGCTGCTATTATTATGTTAAATATGAGGTATGATCAAAAAGTTCATGGCCTCACGTAGTTAGGAATACCCAGGATTGAAAGAATGATCTTTATTTCTCTACATAATCTCCCTTTATCTTAATGCACTTTCTCCATCTCTTTTCCAATTTCTGACTCCCTTCAAAATAGAATGTTTCATTCTGGTCCCCTAAGTTCTCATAATAAGCATCATGTATGACACCCTCATTGCTTCCAAATTCTTACCATATAGGTAAGATTTCAGTTTTGGAAACATAGAAGTAACTAGTTTCAGTATTCATCAAATACTTAACAAAATAATTGTTTAAATCACATAAAATTGTGTTTTCTTTTCCAAAAATAACTCACTCGCAAGTGTCCGCTGTATATGCAATAGAGGGGAATAGGCATTATTAATCATTTGTAGATCTGTGGATTCCCTAATTGGTGATTACTAATAGACAGAATAATTGACTTGACACATGAAATATTACAAAATTAATAATTGAATTATTCTTCATATTTATACACTAAATTCATGTTATGTTAGCAACAAGAAATATGACACCCTACTCAAATATGTTCTACAGTTCTAGTCATTTAAATTGTTATAATTTAGTTTGTTATTTTAGTCCAAAATTTACACATATTATTTTGGTGTGTTCATACAAAAAATGTCTTTGTGAGTGCAATTATAGATTATACTTGTTTTATATATTCATGAATACTCAATAATGTTTTGTTAAATAATAAATAATGAATAAAGTTTTCTGTTTTATTACTTTTGTACATCTTTTATATATATATATATATATATATATATATATATCAACAGTATTGCAATAGTATTGCAATAGTAATGTCACAATAGTAATATGGTACATGTAGTATTGCAATAGTATTTTATGCAATAGCAAATATATTGCAAGAGTCATTTTTCCCTTCAATAGTCACCCTTAGATAAGCACTACATGAGCTTATATCTATTGTACTCAGTACACTCTAGATGAACTTTAACTATGAGATGAGCTTACTGATATAACTGTTTATTAGGTAAGCTCTAGACAGGTTATAACTACTAGTATTGTTCTAGGTAAGCTCTAGATGAGCTAAAAATTATTATACTATAAAGAAATCTCTAGATGAGCTTATGCTTGTATCACTCATACTGAGTAGAGATGTTAATGAACTGAGATCTATCAAAGGAGATATTTATGTTCCCTGTAGGAAAACAATTCGTCTAATTAATCTAAATTATGTTAAAAATCAATAATTAAACTGCACAAAAAGATGTAATATGTTTATCATATTCTGTACTGCAATCTAGAAAATAAAGCAAGTGTAGTATTTCTACTGCCTATAAACAAATATATTGTTCCTTTTGCAGTCTTTCAAGCACTCTTCTTTTCCTGCTGCCTTCAGGATTAAATCTACTTTTTCGTCCAACCATGCAAAAATTTAAGTATTCTTTGGTGAGTTAAACACTAATTTCTTTTTTGTAAAATGTAAGATTTATATATATTTATTTCTATACCTGTTATTTTCATAACCTATACAAATTGTACATGTAATAATGTATGAATTAAAGAAGCTACACTCTTCCTGATCAGTGTGTAATAAATGTTTGATTATCGATCACAATATTTATAGTGAGTAAATGGGAAGTAGTATACCAATAACTTAAAAATAAGAAATAATTATTCAATTTGATATTTTTCAGTAAAATTTCACTAGAATCAGCAGTTTTCTTTTCAAAGTTGAATACTATTTAACATCTGTTATTGACATTTTCCTTGCTAATTGAATGTATTTTTGCATGTCATTTTATATATACAGTTTTATTTTTGTTTCAGATTAATTCCTCCCTGGTATTCTTTTTATTTTCATTCCATGTACATGAAAAAAGCATTTTACTTCCAGCTGTGTAAGTCACTTTGGATCGTCATAAAAGCATATACATGAATTATGTAGGAAAATGAAATATATTCAAGTTTCAAAGAAATTTCATTCTATATACATAGGCATATACATACGTTTTCATACTATTTATTTATTTAGATTTACATGAAAGAAATACATGTACATGTATATGGACCTGTTCTTGTGAATTACCAACGTTTTCTTTACAGAATGGTGTGTTTACAAGCTTTGGACCATCCACTTTGGTGTTTATGGTTTTCAATCATTTCTACATCTAGGTAAACATTCAATAGTAATATTAGTCTTTATAATTGAAAATATTTTAAAATCAATTAATGTGTTTTAGTAGTAAACAAATGCACCAACATAGATATAAAAGGAATCATTTCAGGTCCAATTATTTTTTCAGAAGAGTACATATATTATGTTTGTTCATTATATATGACATTTGTTGTGAATTCAAAAATTGTTTTGGAAAACTGTCATTGGATAGGGTAAATGTTTTCTCTTTCTCATCTACATATATATGCAATGATATTTTACCATATGCCAAAATGGCTACCAGTGCTTAAATTTGTTAAAGGAACTGTAGTAAAAATTATTGCTTAAAAATCTCCTTATCAAATCTTTTAAGAAAAAAAAATTAAATTAATTTTGGTAAAAAAATCTGCAAATATACATTTAATGTTTTAATTAGTACGAGTAATTGTACTTAGCATTGTTTACCATGGCAGCATGTTACCTCTGCTGATAAAGGACGGACTAGGGATAGCTTATATTGGATCTACATTACTGTACTTTGTCATCTCCATCAGTATTTTGCCGGTATTCACATCCAACAAGAGTGCCATAATGGGAAAAATAGAAAATACCATGGTATGTCACACAAAAAAAATGTATGCATAGTATGATAAAGTTTAATGTCCACCAGGATTACTAGTATTTCATATATATGACTGCAGCCAGTGTTTTGTGGGCAGAGATGCCCGTGTACCAATAAAAAACCAGGCAGACTTTCCATTGACTGACCACTGCACCCAGAATTGATAGAAGTGAGAAGCTACAGTGAGTTCCAGCTCTGTCACCAAGTTTTCTACATGTGTTGTAATGAGTTTGCTCTTACTGTAAGCAGGATGATGTATAGGGGATAGGAATCTTGACAGGAGACAGGAGCAGTAAATTAACCTACCGGTATTTCCATCTCATTTTGGAAGAGCTGATAATTTTCCTGATGGTACAAAGGGGCTGGGTAGGATGTTCAACTGTTTCATGTCTTACTTTCTGTTTGCACATTTTATTGTTCCTTGTACATGAACATATTATAAAGCAAATGACATTTACATTTGCTGTGTAATTTTCAAGCATGAATTAGTAAAGTAATAAAGTGATATTGTTATAATTAAAATCAGAAATGTGGACGAAAAAGACAACAGTATGAAAAAATCAATGATAAACTAAAGATTAAAACAATAATTATCAGTGTTTTCAAAGCTATATCATGTTATTGGTGTTCCTCTTTTGCCACAGATGTCTTTCACTTCTCAGCTTTTTAACTGATCAATAATCTACAGTATGTCTTGAGAGATATTGATAGTTATTCTTTTATAATTGAAGAGAATGAAAAATTTACTAAAATTTCAAAGAAAGAAGTGCCCCATTGAAACAAAAATATTTTCAAGGATTTGTTTTATTCTAGTTTTCTGTCACACCATGGTTATTGCACTTATGTGGTGTGGCATCTGTCTGATGTAATGTACAGACATTTGGACCTTTGTAATGGACAGAGTTAGGAATATACATGTATCATATAGTATACACCTCTACCATGACACAGGACCCTAGTTTTTACTATCTTGTCCGAAAAATAGGATACTGATGAGTCATTGTAAAACTAGGTGCCTCTCAGTCTCAGGCCAAGCACCTAGCCGACACATGTTTCATTTCCAAGGAAGTTATTCCTGCAAAAAAATCCAAAATAGCTGATTTTTTTTCATAAAAAAATTCTCATAAAGGAGGGACTTTATTTGGTGCATATATTGTTTCCTTCAAGATGGGTATCTGAATTTTGCAACAACAGAATATGTCGTCCAAAAAGTTTATTTGGCATATATCTACAACTCCTTTTGGAATATTTTAATAGGAAATTCATCTTAAGGAGAATTTTTAATTTTAAACTGTGTTCCTGTGATTTAAACATGTGTAGCAAATACTTGTGTATTGTTTGGACAAGAGCATACTAAAATGCAGAGATCTTTCATCCTCTGTGTGCAGCTCATTAACCAAAATTTATTTTCTACTTTCAGTTTGTGCTTTCAGCAGTTGGGGTTTTGGTGTTGAATATCATCACGTTTACGATGAAGCCTCCTGATCATCTCCCTGACCTTTTCCCGGTTCTTATTGCAGTATACTCCTGTGCTCATTACCTCTTGTTTTTATTGTACTTCCATTATCAACAATTTACTTGTACAAATGACCCTGTTCAATCTAATGTTCAAATTCCAAAGAAGAAGAAGAAGCAGTAGAAAAAGACATGCTTATACATGTATTTCACTTATTTATTATCCATCACATTAAAAGTAACAACTGATATTTTTGTGGTGTTATGACATTATAGAAAATACAATGTGTTGCATGTAGATTCAACAGAATTTCTCGAGTGTATATTCTGCTCATTATTACCTTGAAGAGGTCATTCTGTCTTTGTCACCATTGACCATCAGTCCATAGAGATTACATTTTCATTTTTATAAATTTTTAAACACCAATAATTTTACGAGTTTCGTGCAACAGATGAGAATATGTAGACCTGAAAGATTATATATATGGTTGTTGTGTAACAGAGGTTTATAACAATATTTATAAGAATTGTCATCTCTGTTAGGAATTGAACTCGGGACCTTTGGTTTTCAGTCCTACGCTCTACCAAGTTAGCCCTCCAGCCGAGTTAGTAACAACTGACTGGACGAAGCAAACACCGGGGACAAAGTCTCCCTCCATGAAAGTATCTCGTCCTCGAGATACGGAACTGAAGTCGACTTTTGCAAGTTGACGAGGATTTGTTATGTCAACCCCCCAACGTAGGCTCCAAATGTCACATAGGTTTACAAAAATATTTATAAAAATTTTCATCTCAGTTAGGAAGCGAACTCGGGACTTTTTGTTTTGCAGCCCTACGCTCTACCAAATGAGCCAAAGGGAATTTCCTTCAGCCGAGTTACATGTAGTTGAAAAAGCGACTGGACAAAGCAAACACCGGTGACAGTTGTATGAAAAATTACATGATTGGTACTGGTACTTTAGATAATCAAATATAATTTCTTTCATGTTTAATGACTTCACTAAACTGCAGTGTTAAATGTGTATTGCTAGCATGGCTCTTATCCGGGACAGTCCAGATGACTGGAAATGTACACACACAAAATCCCATCTTATATCATGGGAAAATGCATGTTTTTCTCCAGTGCTGATCCTCTTCACATATGATCATAGTGATCAACAGTTAAATCGAAATCTCTGTTAACATGTCATCGATATGCAATCCCAAACGTGCTACCTGAGATGCAGCTATCATAGGTTCTGATTCCTTTTCATCCGTATTCTGTCATAGTACTGGTAACAGAATACTTTCAGAGACATATATATGTCTCTGAATACTTTGTTTAGGAATCTTGCTGATGAGTTGCGAGGGGTTGGCTTAGTGCAGACAATCCGAAAGTCACCAGACCACCAGACAAAATCCGGTAAAATTAGCTATGGTGTGGTAAAATTTTTCAACCTTTTCCTATTATTTACATGTAAATTTTAACAAAATTACAAAAATTTCTGGTGAGTTTTCAAAACTTTCGTGAAGACTGTTAGTGCAGTAGTTACGTGCTTGGCTTGCGATGTTGACGAGAGGGACCGCGCCCCATAAACTGAGAAAATACTTGGTCATAAATTCATATTCCTTTGTTAGACAATGAATTAGTAACTTGGATTGGGAATTTATTGAGTTTGATTCTATCGATAAATAGAATGAAACCAGTATGCATGACAATTTATTTGAACGTTTGATTATGGAGTGAATTAAAGTGACCTAATTGACTTGAGCATTTTCTCTTTCCAAGTATTGACTTGCTGTGATATTAAAAAAGAAATCGTTGATGGGAGTGAGAAAAAGTAATTGAGCATTTGCAAAAACGTCATTGTCAAGTAATAAAACTGTCCATATATGTTTGCAATAAACAAGGGGAATATGGAATATACCAACCTACACTTCGTGCCCATTGTGGACGTTTCTTGTGTGGCGTGACGTGGCCCAGCAATTTTTTTTTTTTTTTTTGTCACGGTTCCTCTCGGAATTCGATTCCAATCTGCATCTTTGACCGCTAGCTAGGAACATCGCGGGCAACGCGGCATGATTATTTAAGAAAGATACGAAAAATTTTGTCGACAGTCTTTTGAGGCCATGAGAATGACGTGTAGAGAATTCAAGAGAGTAATTCTTTCGGCCTCTTCTGGTACTATATGAGACCATTTATAAATGATTAATACATATCTAACAAAAACTCAAAAACAAACGAATAAAATTTTATGTTCATTGTAGAATATGGATAAATCCGTTAGAATCTATATTAGTTCAGTTTATTATCAAGAATCACAATATGGTGATCGGTATATCCATCTTCATATTATTACGATGCTCAGTATTAGGTTAATCATTATACTTCATGTGACGGTCAAGGTAGAAGCTTCGAAATGGCAATATTTATAAAAGGTAACACATTAAAGATGCACATAAATTGATAGATGCGGATCCAGACGGCTGGACCCACTCTGAAGTTCGGCGAAAATTATTTTTCTTCTTCCAATACAAAGTGTACGTGTGTGTGGTTTGTTTGTTTTGTTTTGGGGTGGGTTTTTTTGTTTTGTTTTGGTTTTTTTTTCTTTGCTTTTTGGGGGGGGGGTGTTTTTGTTTTGTTTGTTGTTTTTTTTTTATTGGGGTTGTTTTGTTTTGATTTGATTTGTTTGTAATAGGTGATTTTGCATTTTACACGCACAAAACATGGGTAGCTCTGAAAATTCATTGGGGTGAGCACCTCTCGATAAAGTTTCTGTAAACGCGCTTGTAAATTATATTGTTAAAATATAAATAAATAAATAAGAAAATTACAAACAGGTAAATATAATTGTACCGGACACAGGAATCGCACCTAGAAATTTTAACCGCGTTCAGGACAGTTGCTGTAACCATTGAGCTATCCAGGCCCATCACACGGAATCTTGTTATAACGTTATAGGTTTAAATTCATTATGACTTTTGGCGCCAAACAGAACTTTAGACAAATGGAGAGGGAGATTGTTAGGTGTGTTGATATTTTGTCAGTATTATACTGTATAATTTAATTACTGCATGTATAACTATAAGTTTCTTTTATTTACTAGGAGTAGGTCTCGATCCGTGGAGCCCAGGATTTACAGTCCTGTGGGTTATCGATTGAGCTAAAGAGACGTCCCAGTACGGCAGTAGCCGAGTACAGTGATGCTCCGTTTATCCGGACACGTTTTTTCCCAGTCTATTTGTCCGGATAACAAATTTTCCGGATTACCGGATCATAGAACCGGTACATAAGATGTTAAAGAATCTTATTTCTTGATAAAAGAAGGGTGTATACAATACACGGTAAAACACACGTAATAATCCTTATATGCATTTAATTTGTATACGAAGAAATATATATATCTATTAAGTATTTAATGTATTAAAATCTTTAGTAAATTGTACATTAATTGCAGCCAAATTTCTGAAACCTGCATGATTTTTCAACTCACTGTCCTCTATTTAAATGTTGACAGCCGCCTTTGTATATACCTCGCGCTTGACTAATTAATTTCACTTTTATCGCGATAGGAGTGTTTATCTAACGTCCCGCTGTGTCATACCAATTTAATAATGAAAAGCATTTATGTCTGGATAAATTTATACAGTGTTAATGTTTTAAATATAAAAATATTCTATAAATATAAAACAGAGGAATAACTGAAAGTTAAAACTTCTATACAAAATAATGTAATAAGCACTAAGTAAGGATACGTTATCAATTATGGATATCAGAGAGAAGAGTGACGATACTTAAAGTTTGGTTACAATCTAAAGCCCCAATATAAGCTGCCAAGTCGGCAATTTACTATTATTTAGCATGTACTGACTCATTAAAAAGCAATCATCAATGACCGCTAACATGATGTTTGGCTACACCACAAGCGGTCAGTTCTTAATTGGATAGGTAATTAACATACCATAGGTAGGTGACCAGGTAAACATGTTGTTTAACCGTTATTCCAACAATCGGCGCAGAGAGGACATAAGCAGTGTATTAATTAAACTGCAGTTATTTGCTACAGTTACGTTCGGAAAGCAAAATTTTGTCCCGATTATTGGAGCAAATTTTATGTACTTTTGGAATTCGTACCCGTATTTCTTTGTCCGGATCCAGAACACGGATTATCGTTTAGGAAATCCGTTCCCTCGCTTTCTTGTCCGGAAAGCGGACAACTTTTTGGACTTTTTTCGCCTTGTGGCATCAGTGTGTCATAAACACAGTTTATACCTTTTTGTTTGTTATTTTAAGGAAGGAGACTTATGTTTGTTAATAAAAGTGTTGAAACAGCTGTATAATCTGTTATTCTTTTCTCTTTGGAATTTGTTGATAACTGTCAATCTATGAGGTCATTTATGGTCAAAAATTGAAAAATTTTCTCAGCGACAACGGGGGCTGTGCCCCCTGACATCCCCCCAATGCGCCCGCTGTTCCTCTTAACCATCTTCTAGCGTTGGCAGGTATGAGAATATCGTCTCATTCCCTTTCCTCTAAAAGACTAATAATACTCTAAGCAGGGATGGAAATTTTTGGTGGCCAATGAGAAACCTTAAGACCTGAATGCCCATGTGGCGAGTGAAAATTAAAAACTACAGGTTATAAAAAGTTTGAACTTTTCTTATTTTAAATTGAAATATCGAATGCAGCTTCTGCCATTTTATACAGAATTGGTCTTAATCAGCCAAACACTTTAAAATCTAATTGTTATATTACTTCTCATTCTAAATGCAGACTTCTTGAAAACTTCCAGAAAGTGTCAGACATTTGGTCTGATAACTGCATGAATTCTATCAGACCGAACAAGCTTTTATCAGACGGAAAAATTTTCTTGTTTTTTATTATTTGAAAAGAAAACAAGGTATTTTGACATATGATCTTTTTATCAACAACATAATGAAAGATCTACATTTAATTTCATATAAAATTACAAATTTTCACATTCAATTGCATATTCTAGAATAATGTGTCTTAAATTTTGTCCATTTTCTTCTGATGATTTTTCATTTTCACTGTTAGTTTCCCTTTCTTATTCACTGTCTACCATACAGTCCACCAACAAAGTTCTCCCCTTTCTAGAAAATAAGCCGGTGTGGCCTAGTGGTATCGCGCTCGCCTCCTGATCGGGAGACCGGGGTTTGAATCATGCCATGTCATGTTCTGTCTTTCGGATGGGACAGTAAAAACAGAGGCCCCGTATCGTGGTATGCATGGTACTTTAAAATTCCTCACTGCTTCGGGTGGATCCGTTGCAAAGGTCAAAATTTGTATGCCCCGCATCAGGCAGATGCCGTCACCATATACGTGAAATATTCATGGTGCGACGTAATAACAAAAATCATTTGTCAGTATGTTCTACATGTATTTAGTCTCAGGGAAACTATACGGTGGAAAAGTTGTGCTTATGTGAACTATGTCAAATTTTTGCAATTCATCCTCGTACGTTGGGTCAATTTGTTGTATTGTGAAAGGGCTATTCCTAGCCTACACCTATTGTTGAAAAAAATGTTATCTTTTAGGCGGCGATGAAATGAAATGTAGGTGGCGAAAATCGTCTGTTGCAGGCTCTTAAGGAGAACCCTGCTCCACTTTGATACCCCTCCCCCTCACATCCCCATTCTCTCCTTTGACACCACCATCCTCCACAATACAATGACAACTTCTCCTCTAACACCATCATCCTGTTCAAGGACACCACCATCCACCATATTAACAACATCCTGTCCTATGACACCAATGGTTCAAGCAGCTGCATTCTAACTGTCATTTCTTACCTTAGAGGAAGGGAACGGAATGATATACAATAATACATGTAGGGGGATTTGGATAGTTTTGAAAAGGCACTCTTCAGCTAGATATTTTCTTCAGCTGTAAGAATGACTTACAAGAATTTTATTTTATGATTTCTACTGTTTGGTCCACTTCTTTATCTCTTTCAAGTACAATTTTAAATAAGTAAATGTCTTTGATTTCTTTAACAGTCTTCAGTAATGGCATATTGGATTTTATTTGGAATATTCCATCAAAGAAAATTTTGAACACAAAAAGAAAAACAATGTCTCAAAAATGTAATTGGAACTTGAAAAATTTGAATCAAAGCATTTCATTGTAAATTTTTTTTCGACAGTCAGATACAGTGGGATAAATTATCTTTTATGTACTATCTAATGACCAATGATGTGAATTACTGGTAATCTTGCCCTTAAATGGATAATGAAGTTAAGAAGCTGTGAAAATGTAATGTGGTCTGCTGTACAAGTTTCCATCTCTATTCGTGAATGTAATGCATATAATATCAGGGCTCGAAATTGGCAAAAATTTCAGGTCATCATTTGGAAGTTTTAAAGAAATTTTGCACAACCTCCATTATATTTACTGAAATTTTAGGTTGCCCAAAAAGATTTTAGGTTGTTTTTGACAAACTGACGACTGCTAATGGGAGGTACTGTCCGTTAGGCGGCGCTTGTGTACTATCAGTTAGTAACATCGATTGGAGTTAGCAACCTTATGACGGCACAATAACGTACCATTGTTCTTTACATCATTTCTGTGGGAATATGTTTTATTTCCTCTCTAAATATTAAGACCCCAGTTAATGGTGGTATCTCCCATTTTGAACCCTGTAGTATATGTACATGTATCTTAATCTTATGCGTCAAAATGATGGATGGAAGTTAGTGTACATATCCCAAAGATGTTTCATTTAAACTACAATGTACATATATATATTTTGCCAAAATTCACATTCTTGTGTTGCTTCCAAAAGAACTCTAAAATGGTAAACAATGCTATCAAAACAGTTACATGCTTATGGTGTGTTTCAATGCAAAAACAATATTGGACATAATCTCAAAAGATGGTTGGAGTTTTTTTTTTTTTTTTTTTTTTTTTTTTTTTTTTTTTTTTTTTTTTTGTTGAGCTCACCTGAGCCAAAGGCTGAAGTGAGCTATTGTCATAGTTAGTCAAACATGTAAACTTTTCACATTTATGACTTCTTCTTCAGAAGCGCTGAACAGAATTTGATGAAACTTGGTATGCACGAAATACTCAAGGTCCCCTACAAGTGCAGACTTCTTGAAAACTTTTGAAACTTGTCAGACATTTGGTCTGACAAGCTAATGGACTTTGTCAGACCGAACAAAATTTTGTTAGACCGAAGTTTTTATTACAATATTTGGAGTAGGAAATGAAAAAATATGAAAATAAACAATTCAGTTGAATTTAATTAATCATATTCAATTTCCATTTCATATTCTTTAACTATTTGTTCCATTGTCTGTCATTTTCATCTTCAGATTGTTCATCATCACTTTCATTGTCATCTTCCTTGACATCACTCATATCTTCCTTGACATCATCTGTAGTCTGTGTCTCACTTTCATCCATACCCTTCTCTCATTATTGACTCCCTATCAACTCCCTCTTGTATATCATCTGCAACTTCAACTCTTTCAACACTTTCAACTATTTCAACACTTTCAACTATTTCAACATCTTCAACTCTTTCATCCTCTAGCTCACTCTCAACAACTCTCACATTTTGGAATGTGTATTTGTGTTTTTGGCCCGGCTTCCCCGAAGCCACATACTTTATAGGCTAGGAGGCTGCCATTTTGACCTTCATGTGATATACAAATCTTAATAACGAAGACGCTTAAATCTGATCAGGGTATTCAAACTCGCTTAAAGCATTCATATGATCACGACTGATTGAATCGTATTAGTTCAGGTCAGAAAGGTGTACAGAATTCGGAAATATCGTATCGGACATTTGGACCGACAAGATGATGATTTCTATCAGACTTTTGAATTTTTTATCGACAAAACCGACAGATTTCAGCAACTCCTCAAGTGTTGTTATTTTTCGTCTGGATCCATTGACAGGTGGCGCCACCATGAGCAAAAGTAGGTCACAGAGGATACCCTCCTTTGACAAACTTCTTCTGATGACAGGGGGCATACAGAGACAAACCAAATGCATAGGAATGATCTAGACGGATGTGTGAAGAAATGTTGTTATTTTTGGTTCCATTCCGAAATCAAATTTTTTATGTTCTTTCGACATTTTTGTGACTTAGAAATTTCAATGCAGAAAAGTGTAATGTTTTTCAGTTATTTGATAATGATGAGTTCTTATGGACTGTTTTGATCATAATTATGGTAAGGAATATTATTGTGAAAGAATTTTGTCAATATCTCAAATTTTGGATTTTTTATGAATTTTTTAAGACTTCCAAAAAAAGGGGGGGGGGGGATGTTGGCCCTTTTTCATCTTTTTCTGCAAAACTGTTCAAAGGATTTTAATAAATCTTGGTAGAAATAAATCACTTATGGTCTTCTTCAAATTCTGTCGTTTTCGTCCAGATCTCTTAACAGATGGCGCCACCACAGTCAAAAGTAGGTCACAAAAGAGTACTGTCCTTTGACAATTTTCTCCTTCATACTGACTGTATACAGAGACAAACAGAATGCATAGAAATGATCTAGAGGGATGAGTGAAGACGTATTGTCATTTTGGTTCCCTTCCAAAATCAAATTTTAGAAATTTTTTCGACATTTTTTTGGACTTGGTGATTTCAATGCAGAAAAGTGTCATATTTCCTAGTTAATTGATAATGATGGTTTCTTATGGACCATTTTGATCATAATTATGGTAAGGAATGTTATTTTGTAAACATTTTGTTAATACATTTATCTCAATTTTTGAATTTTCTTTGAATATTTTAAGACTTCCAAATGAGGGTGTATAGGGACAATTCTTCACATTTTTCACCTCTGCTGTTATACCACATGAAAGATTTTAATGAAACTTGGTATACATGTAGTACTATAGGTCCTCTATCAATTTTTACATTTCATCCAAACTGGTCAACAGATGGTGCTACCATGTCTAAAAAATGTGTCTCACAATGGTACATATACCACTTGGTAATTAAAATATGGAGAGTAGCAGTTCAAATCCTACTGTGGTCAAATTTTTTTTTTCATTTCTTTACACATCTAAATAAGTTTTTAAATGTTTCTCAACACTCAGCATATGAAATTATGCCATTTTAAGTTGGATCTGGACAATATTTGAAACAATTGTTGTTCATGACCCAAACTTGAAATCAGTCAACAAAAGGTCCCACCTATAGAAAATGACAAAATTGTTGCCCTAAATGACATCTTGCAGAGACAGAGCAAATGCTCAATATCAGAATCACCTGAATGGATGTGCAAAAAACTGTTGTTGTTTTTTATTCTGTTCTGAAATAAAATTTGACATATTTTCAACGTCTGTGTTGACTTAGTCACAGTAATGCAAAAATAATTAACTTCTTCCGTCCTGCATGACTGATAATCTAGGTACTCAGGTGAGTGATATAAGCCCACTTGGGCCTCTTGTTTTTAATAGGATCAAAGTTGATCCACTTGAATCCTTTGTGGAGAACGTAATAAACATTTTACAATCCGTATTTGATGACAATCTAGGATATAGTGCCATTAAGTGATTAACACTGCAAGACCTGCATTTAATATCAAGTGTGTTTTCATTTAAGAGAAACAGAGATAAAATTCTCTTAATCAAAGAAATTGTGTTGTCCAAGAATGTAAATAAATGTATATGGGATGTTTCTAATATTTTATGACAACAGTCACGCTTATTATCAGGTCGCTATATGGCGACCAACAATTTTTTTTGGTTGCCATTTCAGAATTTTAGGTCACCACCAAGAAATAGTTCACTCGCCATGGTAGAGTAAACATTGTTAACAAAGGTATATTATGATACAAAAAATAAAGATTTGTGTGTTTATGTATTTGCTCATTTATTATTAAATCATTTGTTAGAGAATATGCAGGGTAGCCCAATTTCTAATCACTCTTGTCATTAAGCCATCCTGCATATTTAATGGCACGTTTCTGAGAGAACCATCTTTCGATCAACACATGGTTTTGTTTTGAAGTCCTCTATTGGAGGACCCTCACTACTAATTCTTATCAAAGCCTCCACGGTTGCCGGTTGTGGGATCCAAACAGCTACAGACATCACTCTTTATGTTATTGACAACTGTTTCCACCTTACTTGTATTTTTGTGTTCTTCGTTATCGTTTTTGGTGCTTTCATTGGGCTCTTCATCCTCATTATTCTTTCCTTTTTTCGTAAACCCAAACTGCATTAACCCTATCTTTCGTTTTTCCGCCATTATATTACTAGTGTAATCAATAATACATAATTTCAGCGATGCTTGATTTAACCCATTAAAGTGTGTTTCTTCAAACATATAATGGACTGAGAAGTTATAAAAAACATCTTAAACTTCGATCCCGATCGGGAAAAAAGTCTGTCGCGAAAATGCGAGTTACTTTTAATTTCTGGTCGCAAAATAAAATTTTTGGTTGCAACTTGGAGCACTGGACAAGCTTCAGTATAGAGAGTCTTAGTTTGAAAGAATTAACATTGAAGACTGTTACATGCAGGGATGAAAATGAGCGCTTGCCAATTCGACCAAATTTTGTCTGTGGGCTCCTGAAAATCTAATTGTTATCGCCCACTTGGCCAACGTTAAATTCTGACCTATAATTTTACCGGTTTCTTCTCGTCCTATTTGATTAATGTCAATGAGACACTGTTACTGCTGTTAAAATTTCAGTCATCTTAAAGTCCTGTCTTGATCTCGTCAATGTCATTATTAGACTGGAGTTAGCTGCTATTGCTGCGCGAAGATATTTTTTAAAATCTAGACAGGCACTGCCAGTGTATGTCATCATCAATCGGAACTCCTCACTTACCTACTTGTACCAACTGTTTATTGAGTAAACACACAAAGAGTTTCATATTGACCGATAACGGGCGAAATGTGGAGACATGACCAAGGTGTCTCCAAACCAGGGTTTCTAGAGTGCAAATACCATGGTCGAAATTCGTACTTCAAAGAGTATGACAAGAAGAGGAATGGAGTGGTGATTTAGAGTGAGGAGAGTGAATATGAGGATGAAAGTCAGGGGTGTAGCCGTATTGCAAATGATGTGTACACACAAGAAAGGAAGGAGGTAGGGGTTTGGGGGAAAGGAAAATGACCACAACTCTCTCTCTCTCTCTCTCACATGAGACGCTACTATTTTTAACAAAATGATGTGTACGCATGTGCGTATTTGGCATAATGGTAGTTATGCCATTGAAAGTGATGAGAGTCTGAGTGAGACGACTGAGGATGAAGAACGTGTTGTATGAAAGGTTGAGAGAGATCAAGCATGGAATTGAAAGAGAGCAATTGTAACTACTCTGGTAGTTTAATTCAATAAATTAGTGTAACAAATGAAATAAAAAATGTCATTTTGGATGTGGGCTAATTGTTTTCAATGTGGGCACCTAAAATTTTTGATTTGGGGGCCCACTTGGCCCCTTAAAATTTCAGTGAATTTTCATCCGTGTACATGTATGTTAATGGTGTTGTTAAATGGTCAAAGTATTCATTTATTAAAACTGGATGATGTTAAATTTCATGAAACTTTTATACATATCACTTTGTACATAGCACTTTCTCAAGTCTTTTGAAGACTTCTAGACCTACTTATTTACCTAGCATTGTAATTGAATCATACAATATAGATATCAGATAATATTTAGTTTTCACATTGAATCATAATTAAAAATGTACAACAGAGCTGTGCAGCTCAGATTTATTGTCTGTTTGTAACTATGGTGAAACTGCATGAAGTGATATGTAGGGATACAGTGAGTAGATGGATGAAAACCATCATTGAAGCATCTGGAACTGACACTTGTTATTACTCCACATTCTACATGTGTTGCAATGGTAGGAGTGTAAGTAAAAGGCATTTTAAAATTTGCTGAATGGACTAATGCACAAACTTTTTCCAAGTTTTAAAGTAAACAAAATGACAATTCTGCCTCCTCTGTTAAAAAATTTTCATCTTCTTTGTTTAAATCAAGTTTTATTTGAATTGATTGAAATTTAAAAATGTAACTTTCGTGTATTTCTTTAATTTACGTTACTTGACTCTATGATGGTGATTAGAGCAAATCTTTCTAAAATCTCATGTGATTCCGCAATATGGTTGATTAGGTAGAAAGTAAAAATTAAATGAGCATTTCTCGTAATATGAAGTTTGATTGTAATTCTACCAAATCAACTTCATACTGAGGTCAATTTGCTTTCCACCCAATGTTATTTCCTAACCCCAAATTTGTTGGATTAAAAAACAACTTGCATTAAATGCGATACCTTGTTGTCCAAAATTAATTTGCTCTAATGACTTACATGTATGATGTAATCACATTTCATCCAACAATTGAGTCGTGTGACAGCCTACCTTATGTCTCATGTACTTCCTCACATGAAGTTGATTTTGTAGAATTACAATCATATTACAAGTACATGTAATACTTGTTTAATTTTTGAATTATTGCTATTTCACATTTTATTGCTTGAAGAACAAAACAAGTCATTCTTCAAATGCCAGTCTTAATTTGTAGTCATATAATTTTTCTGTTTTCTGTATTGCTCTGATTTGTTTTTTACTTGACAGATCACTAGAAGATATTAATACTGTTTTGGAATTTGCAAAGCTTGAAAAGAAAGATGTAAAACCCCACATCCAAAGCATTTTCTTTTCCCCCCATTTGGACAATGAATCGGTGAAATTGTTAGAGGTTGACAACGATGTCCTAGATTGTCTTCTTGAAAGACAAGAGTAAGTGATACAGTACATGTTGGTGATTAAGTACATGTTGATGATTATTTTTATACCTGTTTGAGGGGGTATATTGGAATTGCCTTGTCCATTTGTCTGTCCAGAAAACTTTAACCTTGGTTATAACTTGAACCAAAAGAGATAGGGCCTTCATACTACACATTTGTATTCCTTTTGGTAAGACCTTTCTGTTGGTACCAAAATTTTGACACTTTGACCTTGACGTTTGACCTACTTTTGAAAAATTTTAATGTTGTCATAACTTTCGAAACAAATGAGATAGGGTCTTCATACTACACGTGTATTCCTTATGGCAAGACCTTTCTGTCAGTACCAGAATGTTTTAACCTGTTTCCATGACTTTGACATTTTACCTACTTTTGAAAAACTTTAACCTTAGCCATAACTGTTGAAACAAAAGAGTTGGGGACTTCATACTACACATGTGTATTCCTTGTGGCAAGACCTGTCTATCAGTACCAAAATTTTTAACATTGTGGCCTTTACCTTCATCTTTGCCCTTCTTCGAATTTTGCTGCCGAGGGGGGGATATTTGTCTCGTTGAGACAGTTCTAGTTTTTTATTTAATTCTGTAAATTAATATATTAAATGCACTGATAAGTAATGAGATCAATGTAATTTGTATGATTTGTTTCACCACAATTCCTTCCACAGTTTTTGATAAATTTAAGATAACTGGTACATATTAGTATATATGGGTTTTATTATATGAATCTTAATTTGCAGCAGCTTCTAAAGAAGTAGGGAATACACAATTTGCTATAAAATTGCTTATTTTCAGAATAGTAATTAATGAGGCCAAATTTTAAAAAGTGCTTCAAATCAGATCTGTGGACCCATTTTTTCATGAAAGTTGAAAATAAAAAATAATTCACTTTATTCAGTAAAATCTGGATAATTTAGAACTGTTATAGCTCAAAATATCTCTTTCATCATTCTTACCGGTAATCACAATAATGTTTAAACAACTGATTTTTCAACGAGAAAACAGAAAACCTAGATGTAAAGAAGTATGATTGACTGGGAGGTTTTAGGTTCTAGTCCTGCTGTTGGCTCATCAATATGCTGTCTTTCAGATGAGACGGTAATTATCGAGGTATCTTGTCGCAGTAGACATG
The DNA here is from genome assembly GCA_035048485.1 of Pteria penguin. NCBI lineage: Eukaryota > Metazoa > Mollusca > Bivalvia > Pterioida > Pteriidae > Pteria > Pteria penguin. The sequence continues at coordinate 12,752,383 of CM068580.1, forward strand.
GCATGTAAAACATCTGTCACTGCTTCTCATGGGTCATTGCATATGTCTAAATTGCTGTACATTGCAACAGGCAGATGCCATCACCATACACAGATACAAGTACAGTAAAAAAGAATTAAAAAAATCAAAAGATATGTAGGTGAAATGATCTCAATGTGCAGATGCCATCTGTTGCCGTCTCTATACACAAATACAACTGACACATGCAATAAACAAGAATCAAATAAAACAAAAGATATGTAGGTGAATTGATCTCAATATGACATTAAAACATACATGTACTACCAAGTTTTTTTTCTTTGATCTTGGGTGACGAGCGATGATACAGTACTGTATACTGCTACATGTATTTATTCATATAGAGAAAGATTGGTTATGTTTCTAGGGTTGTGATACGAGGGGACAAAGACGATGGGGCTGTTCTATGCACTGCTAACAATACATATGATGTAAAGGAGGCTGATATATCCAATGCTATGCTCGTCATCCCTGAACTACAAACAGGAAAAGACCTTCCCAAATGTGGAGAGCAAAGTGTTCACATTGCACAAGTAAGCTTAAGTTACTACTACAAATAGGACCAAAAATATTTCTATTGTTCATTTAATGTTTATCCAAGCTCCTGTTAAAAATTAACAAAAACTGGATGCAGTGAAACCATAAATAACATTATTGCTATTCCAATTTATTCAGTCGAATTTTAATAACCTAGTCAAGGTGAAACAAAATGTCATGCCCTATTGTGTGTGAAGTTGTACATATTTCTGATGAATTTAGAAAATACAATGAGAAATGTATTGTAGCGAATTTCTTCTAACTTCTTTGTTGTTGTCATGCATGTATAATAGTAATATTTATCTTAATTCACATTATTTGTTTTGATATCATGTCTATTAGTAGTTTTGAATATTGTATTTCTAAGATTTTATCATGTTGTAGGTCAAGATAATTTAGCTTGTGTTGTTTTACTCCCCTCTGTGGGGAGGGTATTGTTTAACATTTCTTTGTCAGTTTGTGGGGAGGGTATTGTTTCACTTTTCTTTGTGGGTTGGGTATTGTTTCATTCCCTACCATGTGAAGTTACCTTAAAGCAATATAAGACATTGCAAATCTTGACCTGGGACTCATTTCTTTTGGAATGCTGTATAGTTCATGTTGCTCATATATTCATATTGGACTTATCACCCTATATAATTATTATTGTTTTCATTTTGGATATTATATCATCATGTAGTGTGTAAATAAACTAGTGAACTTCAAACATGGATTATCATTTCAAAGTGTCTTGGTTTATAGTGGAGATGTGGATGTATATTGACTGCTCGTATTATCTTAACTAATTGACTAATTGGCGCTTTGACATATTTTGTGTTAATTGGATTAATTTACCAGTGCCTAGACCACACAGACTGTGCTACAGTATTTAACCATTTACTTCATTTTTCAAGGAAATTGAAATTGGTATATCAAATGAATATCTAGTAATATCCATGTTATTATACCCCCTGCAAACAAAATTGGGGAGGGGGAATTATATAGGAATCACCCTGTCTCGCCTGTTAAGAAGTTTTGAAAGCAGATTTTTCTTACAGTGTAAGGGATTAGGCTTTCATATTCCACACACACACATTCACCATAACAAGTACTATATTCTAATACCCAGACATTGGACCTAGTGGCCTTGACCTTGAAATTTGGCCTTGTAATGATATTTTGGTTAAAGAGTTCTGTAAGCAGGCTTCTCTTACAGTATAAGGGATTGGGCTTTCATATTTGACAAACACATTTACTATAACAAGTTCTGCATTTTGATAACAAATCATTTGAACTAGTGACCTTGAATTTTGACCTTGTAATAATAAAATTGTGAAAGAAAACAGATTTCTCTTACATTGTTTGAGACAAGGGTTTCATATTTTTATACACTTGCATAAAAATGTGGGCATTTTATGTTATACTGCTGTCATCCATCTGTCCTTTCTATCTGGTCTTTGCAATTCCTCCTAAATTCTTGGAGGGATTTTGATGAACTTACACATTTAACATAACAAGTTCTACATTTTGATAACAAATCATTTGAACTAGTGACCTTGAATTTTGACCATGTGATAATAATTTGTGAAAGAAAACAGATTTCTCTTACATTGTTTGAGACAAATGTGGGCATTTTTATGCTATGCTGCTGTCATCCATCTGTCCTATCTATCTGGTCTTTGCAATTCCTCCTAAATTCTTGGAGGGATTTTGATAAAGCTTGGTACAATGAAACAACCCCATATGAAGATGTGTACGTTTGAAGGGGAATGCTGTCCAACACAATTACTAGAGTTATTGCCCTTGGACTTAGATTTTCTTAAGATATCCTGTCTTCACAATGCCTAAAATTTTTTGGGATTTTGATGAAACTTGGTACAAAGAAAGATCACAGTCAAACTTCAATATCTCGAACACTGATATCTCAAATACCCAGGATATCTCGAAGTCGAACGTTGGTCCGGAAAAATCTTTCATATTATGATTAAATTCACCCCGGATGTGTCGAATACCATGCTTATCTCGAATACATATTCTAGTCCCGAAGATGTTATTTACCCGGTTTATCTCGAAGTTGGCTTCTTATTGACATATCCCTCACAGCGTTTACCCTAGATAACAGGTCGCTCATATGGTATGATTAATTGACAGTGTTGGTGCACAAAGCCACAGTAATTACATAATCGATGGCATCCGTGCGTACCATGTTATTTATACCAAATATTAGTAAATAATGATAGCTTATTAAATTCGACATATAATTAAATAATTAACATTAACTGTAGTTAGTGCTTTTACATGCCTGCATTTACTTAAAGAAATTTCTTTACATTGTTCATTAATTCAGTAGTAAAATAAAATGATGAGGTGTGTTCGCCCATCCTCGGTTTTAGGTATATTATAAGACAGTTATATCCAGTATTGAATTTAAACTACTGAAAAGTAAACATGGCATTTTCAGTTGTAGAGTATATTCTCTTTATATATTCATAAAATATAAAAAGTATGATGAGATTTAAATTAATTATTTAGGAACAATATGCACATCTCCATGTGTATTTATTGATAAATAGATGTATATCTTGTACATCTACTATGTATAATAATTACAAATGTCAAATGTTAACATTTGCAAGATTTGTTATCCTAAACTCGAAATTTGGATATCTCGAACTACGGATATCTCAAAGTATTTTCCACAGTCTCAACTACTTTGAGATTTTGAGGTTTGACTGTATTTGGGTATTGAGCAGAAATTTTCAGATCTCCTCAAAATTTAATCCAAGTGTAGTCGGTGTGTTTATGAAAGGAGGGGGATGTCAACGTTGGAAATGAAAAAAAAAGCCTGAACTATTTTACCTACATTAAAGGTAATCTAAATTTACCACAGTTAGATTAGGTATATAGTTCTAGTTTGTATGACACCTAGGATAACAAAATATGTGTGTACTGTGTGCTGTTTAATTGTGCCCAATTTGTTTTTCATTGATTATACCTTTTGAACAGTAAGAGTTAGGGTTTTGATATATGGTGCAAATGTATATCATGACCTTGACCTAGACTCAATGTTAGTCTATAAACAAAATTATTGTTACTCATCTTTACTGCCACCGGGGTAATTGTCCCAGTAGATTAGGTAACCGTTTAGTTGTTTTTTGTTTATATCCATTATTTTAATTCTGGATCAATTGCATAATTTTGTCAGGTGACATCAGTTATTCACAACTATTACGAACTTAGACGCTGCAAGCCAAAACTGAAAAAGATGAAAGCATTATTGGAACAAAACAAGTACTGTGGTAAAGAAGCAGAGAATGATGATCAACATGAGGCTAAGAAAGTAATTATACAAAGTTGATTACATTTTCTTGCCACTCCAGAAACGAATAATTATATGCTGTACATGGGCAAATCTTCATTACTTAACAGGATAATGTGTTAAGCAAGGATTCTTCCATAGCATAGCTTAAGTCTGGGCTCATTCCTGGTGGTTTGGCAGATGGAATGAAGTGGCAGTGTACTTGTCATAGGTCCATGGTTTTCTCTTAGTACTCACATTTTCCTCCATTACTTAACCCTGGCAAATACCATAAATAGTTGTAATTATACCAAAAAAAAAAAGTAACATAGGAAACGTTTTTCATAAAATCTTTCAAGAACATGTTATCCAATCTACATGATATTTGGCATACTTCTTGTTTTAAGTACAAGATCAAGATACTTGAGTTTCAGTAGTAGCTTAGTACAAGTTACGAATTAGACCTTTAACTTAACAATAGTACTCTTTGATGATCAGGTGGGGATTTTACAGTTTACATACAAGTCCCACCAGTAAAACCTTTTCAGTAAACCTTCATACAAAATTAATAGAGAATTTATACAGATATTACATGTAATTAGTTATTTCAGAATTTTGCTATTTACTTGGCATGTATGTTTCAGTTTCATATTTTGAAACATTTATGGATATGTTAACCACCTAGTTAAAAAATAATATGAATTGTTTACATTTGTAGTACACATTTCAAGATCTCTTAAACGTAGTCCAAGCTAGTGAAAAAGAAATTGCAGATGCCTTAACAAAACTTCAAGCCTGTCACATAGAAGGTAGAGATTTTTACGCCCCCTGATTGATAGATTGGGGGCTTATTGTTTTGGTCCTGTCTGTCTTTTTGTTTGTTTGCTTATCTGTTGTCAACTTCAACCTTTACAATAACTTTTGAACTGCTTAAGATAAAAACTTCATATTTAGCATGCATACTCCACTAAATAAAGCAGCCCTTTCAAGTTATCTCAAGGTCACTGACCTCATGGCTTCTGACCTGCATTTGAAAAAATTTAACATTGGCTATAACTTTTGTATTTAAGAGGTAGGGCTTTCATATTTCAAATATGTATTCCTTATGACAAGACCTTTCCATCACTACAGTAATTTTTGACCTCATGACCTTTACTTTGATCTTTGACCTACATTAAAAAACATTGGTTATAACTCTTGAATCGTAAGAGGTAGTGCTTTATATTTCACATGTGCATTCCCATAGGGTGGAATGTAGAAAAGATAAAGAACATTGCAAAATTTGCCTTATTTGGACTTCCCACTGTGGGCATTCATGTTTCAAAAAACCTGTCTTGTTTATTCTTAAAGTTTCCTAAACATTTTTAATCATAAACATGAGATTTAATCATCATTAAAAATGAAAATTAATAAATATACATGTACTTGATATGTTAGGTGAAGTCTGTCTATTAAATAAACTTGGTATTCATATTACTTCAACTTGTATCTACTCAACATTGTAATTTGTATATTCATTCATATACATGTGATCAAGCTTATACTGAATTAGGTTAAAACAGTTGAACACATTGTATATACAAATTCAACAATGATTTTATTGGTGCATTTCAAGATTTACTACGCATACAGTCCATTGTTTCATTAGTTTTTGCTGTATCTAAGATATGGTCTAATTCTTAACATTGAAAATCCTTTAGGATATTGGCGAGTTTTGGATTTTGACTTCCTAACCCAGGTGCTGAATCATATAATACAGCTGTGTGAAGAAAATGATTGGTTAACAGTGGGAATTCCCCTTGATGACTGCTGTCAGACACTGGAAGAACTTTTTCCAAGGTAGAAGAAAACATTCAGTTTTCAGGGGTTTTTTTAATGTAAAATTTCAATGAAATTAAACAAGATCATTTTTTCATTTTCATTATTGTATTATTTCATCATTATATCACACTACTCAATTGTAAAATGTCAAATACATGTATTGTCAAAGTCACTGTCACTGTCTATTTTGCTCAAAATAGATACCCATGGAGTCTGGTTAAGAGGATTTGGGTAAAACTCAGTGTTTATTGTAAGAGATAATACAACTTCAGGTTCTTGTGTATCAGTTCTACAGGTTTTTGCCCCTGAAACATGATCTGAAATGTCTAAACTGTGTATTCAGATTTTATTTGTTTGAATAACAAAATATTTTAATCACTCTTTTGTTCTAAAGTTGCTCCAGGAAAATGCAATTCTCTCTAATAATGTCTAATGTTTTACTCTTAGTGACCCAAATGCCAATTATCAACTGCCCAGATGTTCAACTTTCAGGAATGGTATCAATAATGTTTCCAGCATTTTCAGAGAGAAGGACAGACAACAAACATAGTGATCCTTAGTTGTTTCTTTTCAAAACAATCAATACAAAAGTTGATCCATATAATTTAAAACTGTAATCAATTTTTGTGAAAATATGATTTCTTTCAAAAGTTTAAATTCTGAGCATAAAAGGGATCTGATTTGGACTGGCAGACTTCAACTTCAGACTTCAGCTAAGGGCAGTTTTTATGTTTATTTGGGATTTAAATGAAACCCACCTCTATATCCTCATATTTCATGTTTTTCGAGGTTCCACTAACTGTTCACATTTCATTGAACTTCTTCCCTCCTTCTCCTTTCCCCATGATTGACCAAAGGTAATATAATCGTTGAACCCTTTACAATTTGTACCAAAAAATCCATTTATACTACCATGACATCTTCTACACAAGTACCTCCCTCATGTATAGCTCAGTCCTTGGATTGATTCTTTGATTCACTTTTATGGCCACTTTGCTGTGAACAGTCCTTTCCAAATATTTATATGTTATTAGAATTCCAATCATTTGGCCATTACAAGAAGTCTCCATGAGTAAAATATTGTTTTGAAAAACTGCAACTTTTCAATATGTACTGGAACTCTTCAGTTTTCTTATATCTTGTTGGCCATATTAAGCACAGGAAATGCTTAAAAAATTGAATTGGCTGTATGAACTATAAAGACACTGATTTATGCTTTTAGTAACTTTTAAACTAGCTTTTTTGTTTTGAACTTTGTGGTTTCCTTGCTAGGATGTTACATGCCATTCATGTAATGTAATGGATGCTTTTCAAAATAGCAGGTTTCTGGATTCATGCTCCATTGACAACTCTTTAGAGTTTTGTCTCTTAGATGAGATAGTAAATACTGAGGCCATGTGTAGATATTGGTAAGTATGAGGTCCTATACTGATTCTGTTTGCTTGTTGCATAGAAAGAAACATCTGTGCAATAATGCATCATAGAAGTGAAATAATTTTAATGTGACATACACCAATAAACAAAACACTATAATGATAAATTTCAAGTTTGTAACATTTAGCTCTATTATATAGATGTGTGTTAGAACATGTATTGAATTGTTATGGCGAAAAGATGAAAGCTGCAAGAAAAACAAATGAGGAGGATGAAGACCAAATGGAAATAGGTATCAAATTATGCTGTCTTTCTTTGTATTTCAGTAATGTTATCTGAAAATTAAAAGCCTAACATCGTTGATTACTAAGCATATTTGTTTTTAAAGGTTATGTGATTAAACTTCAATCACTATACCTTTGTCACAGCTTGGACCTAATGAAAATTCTGTGTCAAGGGTAGGCCTGTTGTATTAATAGATTTTCTAGTTGTCCTTAGGAAAAATATTTGGAGACAGTTCAGAAGTTTAACTATTTATTTCCCTTACTTCATATAGCAAGGGACAGAATTTTAACCATGCAGAGGTGTTACTGCAATAATAAAACTGAAAGTTGCATTAGAGGGTTAGTGTTTTATCTAAAGCAAAATAGCATGGCGCGGCGCCATGCCCTTTTTATGCGGCGCCATGCCCTTTTTCTGAGCGCCATGCCCTTATTTTCCCTATGTGATTATTTTATGAAACTAAAGAGGATCAATCTTTGTTCACGTAATATGAAACCCTCCAAAAGATCGTTATTTACAAGGCCAGTATATTACGAATATCGCTTCAGAATGCCCTCTTTAGAATTTGGTAACACTTTCCGTACAACATTACGTAATGATCTAAGTCAGCTGTTTGACCCGCTAAATATCAGCCGTAACCGCGTACTGCACTGCCTGCTACTTTTCAGGTGTTAATTGGGGCAATTTAATCAATGTTACCTTCTTAGATTTAGATTACATCCGTACACGAACAGAGTTTGACACGGTTGTCTGAATGCCAAAATAGTAATTTTGCAGGTCAAATTCACATCTGTTATTAGTCAGATATTAAAGAAAACTAAAGGATGTTTGATCTTTAAAAGCAATTATTTTAGGATTATACGAAAAGTAAAACATTAAATGAAAAATGACTGGTTTACATAGCAGGTCACGATCGCTTAGAAGTTTTACCCATACAATAAAAAACTACCTATTTTAAATGCTTTACTTAATGTCATTTAACTCATTTTTTCAATTTGACATCAAATATTTAAAGATCTACTCTCCACATTTCCTCTGATAATTTCGAACATTGTTTAGTAATTCCGGCGAAGATGATATTTCAGAACATCTTTTTCATTTGATACAACAATATCATCATAAGTAGTTGCAACAAGAGAGGCAATAAACACAAGAAGTGTATTCACACTATCAGACGTGTCGGTTTTTTTACGATCAAAGAGCTGAACAACATAACTGATTATAAAACATGACTTTTTGGTATTTCTAGAATCAAGGGCTAAGTCCTTGCTAGAATCAATAGAATATTTAAGATCTGTAAGTCAATAAATGTGAATGAACATTAACCATTATAATTTATTTCTATTACTTAAGTACTTTGAGCTGAGACAATCATTTGGGCCAGCAACTTATTTACAAAGATCGTCGTATAAAGCAGTCACAAAACTTAAGTAACTAATAACCTTAAGGGGACAGATACACTTTATATTTCCCATTATTAATGCTTCCAGCAATTTCCTCTAAGATTTTGAATTTGAATTATTCAAACATCAGTCACACATCCTTCGTGTAGAAGATCCAGGGGTTTATTTGTGAAAGAAAATTGGGTGGATGTTGGAGGCTGAGAGAATTTTTTGTCTTGTTAGTAGCAAACTGTTTTCTTTATTTTCATCAAAATATTGGTCAGGTTAATTAAAAATTTATTTCAACCCAGAAATACAACTGCACATCAAGGACTTACAAACTTGTTTATGTCTTTGTGCACATGCATACTTCTAGATCCCACATAACATTTCGTTTAATAACACATTCTTTTCAGCTAAAATAATGGCATGTCATTCAAATATTTAAGTTAGGTAAAAAATAATGATACATTGTAAAGACTGTTCAAGGTACAATGACAAAACTTGCATTTGATGGTGTGCCCTTTTGGAATCCTAGATTTAACACTAAGGGTAGGCTTGGCATATTGTTTTTTTGTAAAAGCGTGGGGACATTAAATCTCATTTGCTGTCCGTCCATCTGTCACAAAAACTTTAACCTTTGTCATAACTTTTTAACACTAAGACGTAGGGCCTTCATATTTGGCATGTGTGTCCCTAATTGCAATACCTTTCCGTTGGTACCAAAATTTTTATCATGTGACATGACCTTTGACCTACTTCAATGGAACTTTATAACCATAAGATGCAGGACCTTCATATTTGGCATGTGTGTCCCTAATTGAATACCTTTCCATTGGTATCAAAATTTTTATGGTGTGACCTTGAATGTGACGTTTGACCTACTTCAGTGTAACATTTTAACCTTCATATTTGGAATGTTTGTCTGTAGACATGCACAACCATGACAGTATGTCACAGATCACTGCATCACTGATAGAACCCCCATAGCGGGGGACCACAATTCTCTGAATTTGCTTGTTATCAATACAATGCAATTATTGTAAGAGAATACCATCACAACAGAGAAAATTTCATTTGTTGTATTGCAGGGCTAGACATTTAATGCTTGTCCAGTACCAGTGAAAATTTTCATGGTCAAGTGAATCTTGCTAAGTACTTGTACAATTGGACAAGTGATTTTCTGTAAAGAAGTTTCAAAATTTAATAAAATAACTAAACTGTTATCCTTTTTGTCAAAATTTAAAGTAGAAAGCATTAAACAGTGAGAGAACAACAATCATGAAGTTGATTCTCAAAGAAAGGTCTGCAATTTTAAAATCGGGATCGAAGTTCACTTGATGGACAATTTGGTTCCTTTTTTTTTTTAGTCCCCTGCCAGTGAAGCTGGAGGATACTGTAGTGTTTGTCGTTGTCTTTATGTCTGTCCAGATGGTTTCTAGACAATAACTTCAGTGAGGAATGAGCAATTTGATTCAAACTTGTTAGCTTATATAAAAATCTAATGTGGGATTGATTTTGGGGTCAAAAGGTCATCTCTAAGGAACACTGTTACTAAAAATGGACATTTATTGTTGTATTTCCGTTTCCAGATAACTTGAGTTAGGAATGAATGATTTCTTTCAAACTTCATAGAAGGCTAGCTCATGTAACGAGGTCTAGGGTGGGATTGATTTTTGGGTCAAAAGGTCAATTCTAAAAATAACTGTTATAAATAGACATCACTGCATTTCATTTGCCAGATAATAACTTGAGTTAAGAATAATTGATTTCTTTTAAACTTCATGTAAGACTTACTTATGTAAAGGTGTAGGGTGAGAGTGATTTTGGGTTCAAAAGGTCATTTCTAAGGATCACTGTTACTAAAATAGATATTTTATCACTGCATTGTGGTTGTCAGATAATAACTTGAGTTAAGAATAATTGATTTCTTTTAAATTTCATGCAATGCTAGCTTATGTATAGGTCTAGGGTGGGATAGATTTTGGGGTCAAAAGGTCAACTTTCAGGGTCACTTTTACTAAAAGTAGACATCAGTATAGTTCAGTTGTACACTTATCACTGAAGATAGTGATTCATCACTGTTTCAGTTTCCATATGATAACTATAGATACTGATGCCAGATATGAATAAAACGATACTATATTTTTGCTGTCAATTTCACTAGAACTTGATATAAACTTTACAGATTTCAATGTTATTTCTAATTATATCATGCAAAAGGTTACCAAGTTCTTATAAATGTTTCCTGTTGCTAATAAGGTATTAGTCACTTCGAAGGTACAGGTTGTGGCAGGGGACACTGACTGTAAGCTTGTTTTCTATTATTTTCCAATGTTGCAATTGGTAAATACCCTCTCACCCTTATCAGGAGCTCTGTGTATTTGTTCATAAAATAATTTAACACAATGAGTATATTGTTTAAACTTTATTTTATTCATGACAGTGTTTATAGAAGTTCAATACTGACAAATTGTCGGACAAGTAAAATTTATATTTGGGCAAGTAAATTTCATGGCTACTTGTCTGAATGGACAAGTTGGGGAAAATCTTAATGTCGAGCCCTGTAGTCCATTTCAATTTTTATATTGATGTGACAGTGAAATATTTTAAAATCAGTGTTTGTATGTTTCACTATTATTTATACTGAGTTTCATTACATAGCTTAAGGCTATGTTAGCCTAACCTTGTATGTATGGTTGACGTATATTGGCCATGCATTTTATATATTCTATAATCCAATTGGTTGAATTACTTTACCACCAATTTTCTTTCACGTGAGATACGTGAGCTTAAATCAAGGGACACCAGATAGACATTTGTCAGAGAAATGACACATTTTTATACGCCCGTCATTAGACAGGACGTATTATGTTATGTTATGGCGCTGTGCGTCCGTCCGTCCGTCCGAGGTCATGTTTTCTGGACTTTTTTTTTTCCGTCTTTCAAGATATTGAGTTGAAATTTGGTATACAGCTTTATGTCAAGCGGCGTCAGTACCAGTTTGAGTTTTGTTACGATTGACCTACTTTTGACGGATTTATGGCCCTTGGACTTACAAATTTCAAATTTTTTTTAAAAATTCATTAAAAATCTGTTTTTATCAAAACATTATGAAATTTCTCAGGAAACAAGTAAAGTGTACCAACTATCACATATGTCACGGTTTTTGATATCTTTTTCTTCATTTTTGAGAAATTTATAATTTTAGGGGGGGGGGGGGGGGTTTGACCATATGTCCTAGGTCATGTTTTCCGACTTTTTTTTGCCATCTTTCAAGATATTGAGTTGAAATTTGGTATATAGCTTTATTCCAAGCAGCGTCAGTACCAGTTTGAGTTTTGGTACGATTCAGTTACTTTTGACAGATTTATGGCCCTTGGACTTACAAATTTCAAGATTTTGTTTTGAAAATTCATTAAAAATCTAATTTTTGTAAAAACATTATGAAATTTACCATGAAACAAGTAAAATGGACCATTTCTGCAGGAGTTATTGCCCTTGGATATATTCCTATGAGAAAATGCTATGAAACGCAATTAACTTCAGTAAATGTCAGATGTTTTTCATGAAAATCATGCCAAATGCGAATTGATCCTGTCCGAATAAAGCGACGGGCGTATTATGCCACGCTAGGCGTTGCTCTTGTTAGATATTCAGATATACACCTTGCAGATTGAACAACTCTACAAATTCATATTTAATTCATTTCTACATTCGACAATATGACAAAGTGACAGGTTTCAAAGAAGATCAAATCAAACAACAGAGATTAAATTCGTGTGAACCTTAGCAACAGGTGTCGTTATTTATATATGTAGACAAAGTCCTGTTACATTGATACAGAGCATTGGTGTTATATCAATGCATAAATTGTTAAACCTTTAATGTAGTGATTAAGAACTTGGCTTGCAATACAGGCTAACATAGTTTGATTACTTAATTGCAAATCCAAGTTCAAACAATTGACTACCTCTTGTTTCAATGATGCATTAAAATAATGTTTTAAACTACTAAAGGCTCAACAATGGAAAATCTAACGTGAAATTGCATTAAACAACAAAGAACAGTAATTTATGAATTTCAATTTTATTTCAGATCAGTAGGAAATCATCTTCACAAGTCAAGGGGATGCACTACGTAGACTTCATTCTCCCCATGACTGATTACATTCAAAGGTTGTGGGTTTTGATGGTGCCACCTATCAGAAAGTATTCAATATACTACTATCCAAATTGACCAATGATTTGGTTACGAAGAAAAACAATAGTGGCGACAATTGTCTACTCTGTGTATCGTAAAAATTTTTGAAACGTTGTCTGTAGACCTTAAAAGATTTTTAATGAAAGGGAAAGACGCCTTCATTCTGTGGATTATATGCACTAGATCTATTATTTTCGTTTTGTCACACAGTTTGTTTACATAGCACATCCCCTTGACTCATAAGGATGGTAGGAGGTCTGTTGCATGTGTTCCTTCACAGAAAATGCAAGTTATGAGAGTAGATATGTAATAGTTATTTCATAATGTGGTAGTAGTAAACGTCTTATCAATGGAGTAGGTGTGGATTCAACACAAGGTTGTGGAGTATGTGAAGCCACGTCTTCTCCACTGATAGACTGTTACAACAAGGACAGTATGAAATCACAGATTTGCCACATATTTCGATTTCGGCACCATTAACATACACTTTTTATTGGGTTGAAAGCCATGTGATAACAAAATATGAGAAGTGATGTTTATCACATATGTATAATAAACTGTAAAATTCACTGATTATTGAATGGATAGACAGGGCTCGAAATTGGCAAAAATTTTGGGTTGTCTAATTGGCAGATTTAAAGAAAATTTGGACGACCTCCATTATATTTACTGAAAATTTACGTTGCCAAAAAAGATTTAAGGTTGTTTTTAACGAGGCGACAACTGTTAATTTTGAACCCAGGATACACACTGACAAGTAGTTACATATGTTTATTGCATTTCAGATGCAACTTTTTATCATCTTAATGAAGATAAAATATGCAGATTTTTTGCCGAATTAGTCTTGAAAAATGCAGGAAAGGTTAGTAGTGTATGGGTACTTATTTAAGTGGGATTCATGTTTTACTGGAGTTGGTGCTGTAGCTGATGAACTAAATCATGACTACACTTAGGGGTTACCATTCGAGTGTTTTACAAAAACTGACAGGGTATCGGCGAATACCCTGTCAGAAATTGAGTTTCACTGCAAGGCGTTAGCAGAGTTGTGAAACAGAAATTTCTGACAGGGTATTCGCCGATACCCTGTCAGTTTTTGTAAATAACAAGCATCGTAAAGCCATTCTAAAGCATTTGACAAAAATAATGACAGCTAAAAGCACAAAGTTACAGTTTTCTAAGTCAAGTCGCTAACCACAGTCATATCAAAAACTGTAGGGTATCATGACGTTACAAATCAGAAACTGCAGGATATCGTTACATCATATCAAAAACTGCAGGGGTATTGTGAATACCCTTGCAGTTTTTACATCAGACAGCCAATGAGATTGCATGTTACAAACAAAATTCATTAGAATAATACACAAATCAAAGATATGTATAGGAATCCTACAGATTTTGATAATTTAAGATTAAGGTAATACAGTGCAAGCCGCTTAATTGAATAAGCTATTTGTCAGGACTTTATTATTCAAATAAATGAATAATCAATTACACGGCGTGACGAACGAATGCAGTTTCAAAGGCCAGAAGATCGACAGATTGTGCAAGAATTGCATACGTGTATAACTTTCGCGGTATCTGTAATGGAATCATTGTACATGTATCTATATATAGATACACTAGAGTTACCTCTCTTAGATCCTCTTCTTGTTTGCTTGAGCTACATGAAAGTCAATAGACTACATTTTTGATATGTGGCAACTGTGTTTTTAAGTACAGTGACCAAATCTTATTAAATAGTTACATTACACCTGCTCGTCTGACCGTAAAGATAAATCCACTGTCTATTGAAACACGTGTAACTGTATCTCAGTCGTGTGGCCACAGTGATCAAAGACGCAAGACGGGTTCAGCAATTTATTTTAACAAAGGCAAATTAAAAGGCATATTCAAGCGAGTAAAATTTCAATTTTCAATCTGATAGAACAGGCTGAAGTCATCGCTTTACTTTTCGTCAAAGTATGGCTATTGCATCTTTACGTACGCCGTGCATTACTGGTGCCGTTTCTTCAGCCTCCTCGTCATTACCGGTGTCGCATGGTCAGGTCTCATCTTCAGGGAATCTGGCATATATTTTCTCCTCGGTCCGGGCAGCTTAGCTCTCCAGGTTGCCATCATTTGGGATGAAGGCATCAAGCGTCTAGTTATCAACTCCTCTGGCGACCGGACATTGTCAGTTTCGGTTGCATCGATGTCTAACGAGACAAAGCCAGCCTTTCCGAAGCAGTTGGCGATAGTTGTGCGCTTAGCGGTGCGCCAGGCCTTACTGAGTAAGTAGACGGCATCTAGTAGGGTCAGTCTTCACACAATGCCGTTGGCTAACAGCGTCATTTTGTCGATGTTTTCCGTGATCTTGCGCACGATATGGCTTCGGCAGTTGGTAATTAATTAATCCTTTCATTCCTACAGCTACGGCCTATTCGACATTTAACGTGTGATTTGGTCAACAGCTTTTACCTAGACAGGTGTGAAACCATTTATCTCTAATTGATAGGTAGCTCGCACCGTAGTAAACAACATGACCTTGGGCGTGATACGGTGAAGTTTTAACAAAGGTATGCTTGGTAGGATAATCGCGCTATTCAAATAAACGAAGTTGCTTCTATATTCTAGTGTAATACGTGGTGGATTTTCAATAGATTTAATAGTAAAGGGTTTTGGATTTCGACATCTTATTCAATAAAACGAAATATTCAATAATGCGACATTCAATTAAGTGGCGGGCACTGTGCATGTACTTAACTAATTTGATATCTCCCATTTCTTTCTTTTTTTCACTGAAATAAGAATATGCTCAGAATGAAATATTCACAATTGTAAATACAGGGCTCTAAGTGGCTTTTTAAATCTAGGCGCCTCAAGTACATATATCTAACAAAACCTGATATAATTGTTTTTCACAATTCATGTTCATTGATTGCATAATGCCAAAAAAATATATGTCTATCTGGGGTCTCATGCCCCCCAAAAATAGGGCCGGTTGGTCAGATTTTTTTTTTTAAAAAACATAGGTTGCTACATTGTTATTGTAGCCACAGGGCCCAAATTCAGGGACCAATACGCTTGTCATGGTGCACCCTGCTTACAGTTTCTATGACCGTATTCTCTATCTGTTAAGCCTGTAATTGCTTGGTAAAATGCATACTTTTTTTCCAAAATATCTAATGTTGACTTCGTGGATGTGCTTTATGTATTGGAACTAGAATATATCAATTTTTTTCCAAAGATTGTACGTGATGTCGATCTGAATATGACTGCTGAAATGTCAGCATATACTAAAATCACACCAGGAAGTTAATTTTCCATGGAATGGATTCCATGTGTCTTAGATTAGAGTTTTAGGTATATAATTTTAAGTTACACTGATAATGGGTTGGATGTTTAATAACACAGTTTTGAAATTACCAGTAATTTGCCGCTTCGCATATACAGTTAGATACTCAATATGCTGGGTTAAATTTCATCTTCTAACAATACCTGGTTAACCAACTGTTAAGCATTGCACACACACACACGCATCAATCAGACAAAAAGTGTTCATTTAACAAAAAACAAGAACATCAAGTACAATGACTGTTAAGATATATAGTGTGTATCTCTAACTTTGACTGAAATAAGAGTAATTTGTTACCAATCTACGGAAACCATATTATTATAATTATGAATACCAGTATAATTTATCCAGTATGTGATATATTCAAATAAATGAATTTTGTCAGGGACTTGTAAGGATAATATGTACGTCCCTGAATTTTGTCCAGTTTGTATTATTTGCTATGTGAAAAATGTAAAGTGCCGTTTAGTTCACACTACTGTACATTTCCAACAGGAATGTTATCTTCGCAGCCTCTCACTATTTATCGATATTTACCTGGACATTTATACACAAGAAATAAGCCTTTTCTGGAATTTTTTTCTTGATTTTGTGGGTGCCTATTATACAGTGATGCACATTATACACCAGTAATTATTATACTTTTATTCTAGGCACTCTGTTTGATGGAATAGTCCCAACAAAAAATTTATGTGCCAGTCTGGCAACCTATTGACTAAAATGCAGTTACCAATACTAATTTTTGGTCATCATGGCCACTAAATTGGTTGCTAAACAAAGATTATGCTTGGAAAGAAATATTAACTATATAAATAAGGTATCTAGATATGGGATACATGTATTATATTTTTGATAACATGCAAGATATATGGTTTTTGTCTTGCTGGCTGCAAGTGTAATATTACGATGTATCTGATTTATTAAAACCTGAATATATATTTGTTTCAGTTCAATTTAAGGGAATTTCTAAAAGTTTGGGAGCAAACAGTGCCATCTGAAATGAAAACAAATTTGGATCAAGTTGAGGTATGTAGATATAGTTACATATTTAATTAGTTTTAAGCCCACCAGAGCCAAAGGCCTTGTTATTGTAATTTGGTTAAGAAAGCAGATTTCTCTTATAATGTTTGAGACAAAGATTTCATATTCTTTTTATTGATTATACCTCTTGAGCAGTAAGGGTTAGGTATTTAATATACAGTAGAAATGTATATCATGACCTTGACCTAAACTCACTGTTAGTCTATTAACAAATCTGTTGTTGTTCAGCTTTGCTGCCTTGGAGGTAATTTGTCTTGATAGGACAAGTCCAGTTTGTTTTGTGTGGTATTTCAGTCTGCTTGTGTCGAGATAATTTCTAATAGTAGGATTTTGGATTCCTTCATTTGCAGGGTTTAGCCCTTATAGACCGTGATAGCATGCCAGAGGTTATTTGGTATTTTCCGTGTGATGACTTACCTGAGGATGTGACAGAAAGGTCAGTATTGTTTTCTCTGGCAGGATAAAAAAAAATCCCAAGGTTATCAACTATAATTCCAAACATACATCTTCCATAGCTAGTGCCACTGATACATAATCATAAGTCAAAAATCAAACTATCATCCCTCTAAAGTATCAGAGGTCTTGGTTACATGCATCAAGGATGCATCAAATTCTATCAAAACTCATGATTTTCTTAACCAGTGAGTCCAATTTTGCATCCCTGAATGTGTCTAAATTTCAGGACAGTTGATGTTAATTTATTACTTATTGAATGGGTAAACCAGATTATGTAATGTACATACTCCGTTACACTTTGTTGGTTCAAGATAATGTTCTGCATCTGACTCAACAAATTTCATTCCTTAATTTTATGGCTGTGCAGTATTACCGCCATATCGGTGCACCACAATTTTTTCCTTCTCAGTACATATCGCGATACGTTTCTTTAAAAACCAGTTTGGGTTCGGTATTTCATCAACTTGCTATATCTAGAGTTATCTTTGTTTAGTTTTCATTAGTAGCCTAATCAAAATGCAAGTCACTGGTTCCAATACAATTCCCTATATTATGCATTCCAGCCACATCGGTGTCATCAGAGCGTGTTTTTTCCACAGCAGGTGACATGGTTACGACTCAAAGAGCCTCCCTTAAACCATCACATGTTGACAAACTCCTTTTCCTAAAAACGAATCTCGAGTGAACCTACTTGTGACTAATTGTGTTGTATGACAACCAAGTTAATTCTGACTGTTTTGCTTTTGCAATTTGTTTGTGTTACTCTTAGTGCAAAGAGCACAATACTGACAAGTGACAACACTATAACAACGGTATTAAAAGTTTAGTATGTTATATTATATTTATTTACTACTTAATTCTTGGTATTATCATACATATTCAGTATATTTTGTGTTGCTGAGTTGTAGTAGTACATGTGAAAGATCTAATTTATGTTAAAATCAATGAATTGTTTAAATTAATCGATATTGCAATATATCTTTGAATATAAAAAATAATTGCAATATATTGCAATACATTTTTTGGACCCCAGTGCCCAGCCCTACTTAATTTATCACTATCAAAGCAAATTGCATTACATTTAGCACTTGAATGAAACAAAGATAAAATTTACACAGTTGGGTTCAGGAAAGATCTAGGTCTAGGAGGGAAGGAGGAAAATTTTTCAGTCAAGTATGATAACACATAATGATTTGAATGGTTTTAGCTATTGCTTTGCTTAATTTTTATGCCTCCCTTTGAAGAAGAAAGGGTATATTGCTTTGCTGCTGTCAGTAAGTCGGTTGGTAGGTCTGTAACCTGAACAGCTTCCATTCATTATCTTGGCAATGGGTGCACATATTGAAATGAAACTTAGTTTACAGATACATCATGAGAATATCCAAGTCAAATTTTGATTTGGTTACCATCAGATAATTTTTGATAGAGCTACCCCCCTTGAACGTAGAAAATATCCAATAATTCAGTTTCCTCTCATCTTTGCAATGAGTGCACATATTGAAGGGAAATTTTTCATTAATGGATTGATTATTAGTAGTAGATGATCCCTATTGATTTTCAGTAAATAGGTTAAAGGTCACAGAGTGCAATGCAGTACTGTGTACGGAATCTGCCCAATATCTTGAGAACCCTTTGCTTGATAGTGATGATATTTCATATATGGGTTGGTTATGAGTGGTAAATGACCCCTATTGATTTTCAGGTGAAAAGGTCAAAGGTCACCAAGTGCATGTAGTACCAGTACTTTATACAAATGTACAGTATAGTAGCAGAAGAGGGAGGGGGCATATATGTTTTAAGTTTTACAAACATCTCTTGTTTTATTTTATATTTTTGATGAATAACATAAACTTAAGTAGGAATAGAATATATAAATCTACATTTAACACTCAAATAGAACAAGGAGGAAAACACATTCAATTGTTTTTTGGCAAATATAATATGATAATTGGTTGGAGAAGGAAACCGATGTGGTCCGAGTGGATGAGATTTTCAGCTTGTGACTGAGAGGTCCCAAATTTGACTACTGTTGTGGGCACACCAGTGTTCTGTCTTTTGAATGAGAAGTAAATACCAAGGTCTGTTGTCATGGGAGACATGGTGTTTAAGAGATCCTCACTGCTTTGGGTGGGTCTTTTGCAAAGTTATAAACTTCTATAGAATGCATCAGGTAGATGCTGTCACCATATATGTGAAATAATCCTGGAGAGACATAAAACAATAATCAATCAATCAGTCAATGATGGGAGAAGGGAAACAGGACAATACATACATCAGAAAGTGGAGGCAAGAGGTGCTAGGAGTGGGAATGTAAAACTTCCTTTCCCCGTCCATCTTCTCCTGACTACTTGTTATCACTTTGAAATAGATGTACCGTAATTATCATTATGTAAATAATGTTAACAGATTGATTAAGTATGTATAATTATCCTGCATATTGTTTATATACATGTAACAGATTTCAAAATTAATATGAAGTTTGTACAGAATATGTAGGTAATCGTATTATAGCATTAAAGGGTTCAGATATGGTAAACATATTGTATATCAAAATTGGACTGGCACTCATAAAATTAGGCTAGAACTCATTTCAGAAGTTGCAAGTCCTAGGACTCCTCATTTCATAGGTCTACAGAGAACCTGTACTTTGTTTTAGTTCTTAATCTGAACATGGAGAAGTGTATTATTGAAGAGGCATTGGTTTGTTTTGAGTACTGTGGTTTCCTTCATCTTCCTCAGAGGAAATAATTTGTATGTGGCACTGACTGCCACAGTATAAAGGACTCAATTCAGGTGCAAAAGGTACCAAATTAAGGTCAAGGTCATAGTGACAGGCATCCTGTGGGGCCCTTTTGACTTAGTCAGTTTCTAGTTCAGGTCAACACTCACTGCCACAGTACAAAGACGTTATTTTGATGACTGCCACAGTAATTAGGACATAATTCAGGTGTAACACTGAATGCAACAGCATAGAGGTTATAATTTTAATGTAACAGTTAATGCTACAGTACAGAGGACATTCAGGTGTTACCCTCAGTGCAACAGCATAGAGGACATAATTCAGGTATAACAGAGGACATAGTTCTAGTGTAACAGAAGATATAATTCAGTTGTAACACTGCACAACAATTTAATGTAAAGATGCATTTTCAAGAATTATTTGACAGAAACACTCAGCTTTTAACTCTTTATGTATTAAGCTTTCAAAAAATGTATGAAAGTTAGTCAACTTGTCATGTCATATCCTAAATTTATGCTTATTACATTGGATTTCTTTCTGTAGTAGATAATTATGCAACATCACAAACTCATTAAAGCAAAAATATTTATATTTTCTTTTCAGGTTTAATTTTCTATTTAAAACAAGAGAGAAATGGACATTAAAAGAAATTGCACCCTTTATCAGGTATATTTTTAAAAGAAATGAATCCTATATTGTTTTAGTTGATTTAAGGTATCAGTCTAAAATTTGAAGGGAAAACTGCATCAGTGCACAAAACACATAAATGCAAAAGTTTTCTGTGCAAATTTTAGTACTGTATTGTACTGAGGGCTAGATGATCATGATAGATTTAGTCATATTTTACCTTTTTATTGAATAATAATAGGAAATCATATCTTTTATTCAATAGTTTCTATAGTGAAGTGTTATTTCTTTTGTAATCAATTAACACCACGGTAATCACTGTCACATAAAAAGAGCAGGGTTTCACATTCCAGCGGAAAGTAGTTCCTGCCATTGTGACATATCTGCACTCAAAATTTTGTTGATACACAAATCAACTAGATTTTTATACGCCTGTCGATTGACGGGACATATTATGGTATGGTTCTGTCTGTCCGTCTGCTATGGAACACAATTACTTAACGTCAGCTGTTTTTCATGAAAATCATACAGAATGCTTAAACAGTGTAGAGGAAGCTGCCTTTAGATTTTGAGCAAATTCCATTATGTCGTTCTGGAGTTATGGGATTTGGAACTTATTTTTACTATGAAAAGATGCTATGGAACACGATAACTTAAATAGAGGTCAGTTGTTTTTCATGAAACTCATACAGAATGGTTAAATAGGGTAGGGGAAGCGGCCTTTTGATTTTGAGCAAATTTTGCTTCGTCATTATGGAGACATGGAACTTAGATTTTATTTTTACTATGTTAAGATGCTATGGAGATGCTATGTAACGCGATAACTGAAGTAAACATCAGTTGTTTTTCATGACACTTAAATAGAATGCTTAAATTCCATTGTGTCGTTACAGAGTTATGGGACTTGGATCCCTCTTTTTGGATTTCAATATTTCATTAAAGTATTATCAAAGAGACCCAAGTTTGGGGATAAAACAACCATACCTTCACATTGATCCCATCCAAAGTAAGTGACAGGCGTATGAAACCACGCTAGGCATCGCTTCTGTCATCTTTAAATGATTATAGATATTGCCTAGGATAACCCATTAAAGCAATACATGAAATTGCTTATTTCCAATGGGGTTCTTTTATGATGTAAAATGACAGTAAAAGTAATTGTTAAGATGACAAGGATTTTAATTTTATCTAATGAAAAACTGATTGCCTAAACAAGACAAAATAATATTCTTACATAGGTTCATCATGACAGGAGCTCTCATTTTATACCATGATTTTTAAGTTATTTACTTTGACCTTAGACTTTGACATATACTTTTTAAAAACTTTAACGTAGGTTATATCTTGAACCAATATGGGTTGAACTTTGATAACACATAGATTCCTCGTGACAAGAACTTTTATTTGATACCACGACTTTTGACCTGTTGACCTTGACTTTGGACTTAGACTAACTTTTCAAAAGCTTTAACCTGCGTTAGATTCTCTTATTTCTTTCAAGTGATTTCAATTAAAAGAAAATTGCAGTGTGTTCAGAAGTGACTGAATAAATTGAACAATTAGAAAATAAGAGACTCGAAGACCTGTACAGATATTTCTATATGTATATGATCAAGTCACTTTTTGAAAATGTTCGTTTTTTACATGGGCTTTGTTTTTGAAATATTAGAGATAGAGATTTCACATGTAGATTCATTATGACAAAGCTTTCATCTAGTCAGGTTTTGAAATGAATTGTTTGACAAATAACCTATTTAATAGAAATGTCCCATCAACTCATAAGTGATTTCTTACTGCTTCAATGGGACAGTTGCACTGTCAGCAATTTATGTGCAATATGTCGGGAGGATGCTATTGTAAATATGTGTGAAATAACTATGGATTGATGTGAAATAATCGAAATTCAATCTAAAATAATCTAAAAGTGTATGAAAGCCAATAAACATTTATGGGATCTGACCCCAAGAAGGCTCTGTTGAAGGTCATGTTGATAAACATCTCTATACCCCCAGCAAACCAAGTTTGGGGGGGTATATAGGAATCACCCTGTCTGTCTGTCCACCAAACATTGTCCAGGCCATAATCTCTCACCCTGTGCATGGATTTTAATATTTCACAAAATTGTTACTTAGGATCCAAGGGTGTGTCATGACCTTGAACAAAGGTCAAGGTCATGATAAACACTGTAAGTAATACATTGTCTGGGCCAGAACTTCTTCTGTACATGGATTTCAATAATATTTCACAGAATGTTTGCTTAGGATCCAAGGGTGTGTCATGACCTTGAACCAAGGTCAGAGGTCAAGGTTGACATAATATACACAATGAGTAAAACCTTATCCAGGCCTTAACTTCTTCCCCTGTGCATGGATTTCAATAATATTTCACAAATTGTTGCTTAGGATCCAAGGGTGTATCATGACTTAAAACCAAGGACCTATGTCAAAGGTCAAGGTCAAAATAGACAATAAGTAAAGCCTTGCCCTGACCATAACTTCTCACCCTGTGCACGGATTTCAATATTTCACACAATTGTTGCATAGGATCCAAAGGTGTGTCATGACCTTGAACCAAGGTCAACGGTCTAGGTCATAGTAGACACAATAAGTAAAACTTTGTATAGGCCATAACCTCTCACCCTGTGTACAGATTTCAATAATATTTCACAGAATTGTTGCTTAGGATCCAAGGGTGTGTCATGACCTTGAACCAAGGTCACAATAGACAGAAATGGTATAACCTTTTCGGGGCAAAAACTTCTTCCCCTGTGCACTGATTTCAATAATATTTCACAGAATTGTTGCTGAGGATCCAAGGATGTGTCATGACCTTGAACCAAGATCAAGGTCACAATATACTCAAATGTTATAACATTGTCCGGGCCATAACTTCTTTCCCTGTGCACGGATTTCAGTAATATTTCACAGAATTGTTGCTGAGGATCCAAGGATGTGTCATGACCTTGAACAAAGGTCATAGGTTAAAGGTCAAGGTCATAATAGACACAATGGTTAAAACCTTGTTAAACATGCTCTATGGATGCCTCATGGGTTGTCATAAAGGGATGAATTAATGCATGTCTCCACTTTGTTGCCGCAGGGGGGGGGGATTTGTCCCATTAGGACAGCTCTAGTTGATTTAAGAATTTCGGTATCTACTTCATTTCACTCATAAACAATTAAGAAATTAATAAGGAATTATGTAATCAATTATTTGTATTTCAGTGATTTGACAACAGAGAAAATGGATGCAAGTGCACTGTTGACAAAATATGCCAGGGCTTCTCTTCAGAATGGAATTAAAGTTTTTAATTCACGAAAACCAGTGACATGAAAGAGTAATTTATGATTTCAGTGCTTTAATCAGCATCTCCCAGATTTAAACAGATGTTTAAGTTGATTCTAAACTTGTATGAAGTATTTATGTGGTTCAGTAAAAATGAAGTTGCAGAACTGAAAAAGTATTTATTTGAAAGAAATTAGCATGCAAGTG
The DNA here is from genome assembly GCA_035048485.1 of Pteria penguin. Classification (NCBI taxonomy): domain Eukaryota; kingdom Metazoa; phylum Mollusca; class Bivalvia; order Pterioida; family Pteriidae; genus Pteria; species Pteria penguin. Next base: position 12,776,967 of record CM068580.1, read on the forward strand.
GCCAAACTACTTCTTAATAGAGCGAAATTTGTATTACCATACCTCATTGAGCTACATTCTGTTACCATACTTGATAGAGCTACATTTATATTACCGTACTTGATAGAGCTACACTTGATAAAGCTACATTTGTGTTACCATACTTTATAGAACTACATTTTCATTAGCAGAGACAGAGTTATTGTTTTACCGTATGTGATAAAGCTACATTTGTATTACCATACTTTATGGAGCTACTTTTTTATTATGATACATGATAAAGCTATATTTGTATTACCATACTTGATAGAGCTGCATTGTATTACCATACTAGATAGAGCTGCATTGTATTACCATACTTGATAAAGCTACATTTGTATTACCATACTTTATAGAACTACATTTATTACCATACTTGATAGAGCTACAGTTTACAGTCAAACATGTATTAAGAGAATGCTGAAGATGCTAGAAAGGTCACATATGACAGGTGGTCTCTTCATTTAGGTGTAATAAGTCTGGCTTCAAAGTCTGGCTATCAAGTGTAATGAAGATTAAAGTACAAATGTTTATGTTTAATGTTGATTGATGTCTTCGTTCTTGGTTAAGTATCAGTGATGCTTTGATGTGAGGGGTACGTTATTCTGATAGTCATGCATAATCTTGGTCATTCCTTTGAGTTGATTTTATATGTCTTACCAACACCATACTGGTAAAGGACCAATCACTGGCTAAGGTTAGTTATCGACCACCACGTTTTGACTATAATTGTTGTATTGAAGGGTGCATTTACTATTTATTTTTATGTGATTGTCAATACATCCTTGAAAAGTAGGTGTTCACTATTTTGTATGCTGGCTTCCCACTATGTAATTGTTTGATCGCCTCATCCTTCTGTTTGAACGTTAAGACTTTTCTTCTCATTACTGAAATTGTTTGTTGTCACAGAAAATTGACTTTTCATTTAAAAATTGTTAAATCAGATAATATCACAATACTTTACACCTTGGTCATACCTCGGACAAACATTGAAAATGTGTTGCAATGTCACAAAATTCAATGAATACGGTATTCCACAAAAGCAATGGGTCAGTTAGTGAAATCTCGCTCTCGCGCTTGATGTCAGCATTGCAAGTAAATGCAGGGCTTGTATCAAAAGTCGCTTAAAATGGGTAAATTCAAACTTTCGAAGCGCATATTTTCGGTCGTTAGTCCTGTAAGGCAGTGAGACGCTAAAATCAGAGAATCAATATAGGAAAATACATTGGGAGTGTTTTATTTAGGTCATATATGACAGGAAGTCGATAAATTCAGGGGGGTCGCTAAGGCAGGTAAGACTGTATTGCCATTCTTGAGAAAGCTATATTTGTATTACTATATTTGATAGTGCTACATTTGTATTACCATACTTGAATCAGCTACAGCTGTATAACTATACTTGACAGAGCTACATTTGTATTACCATACTTGATACAGCTACAGCTGTATTACTATATTTGATAGTGCTACATTTGTATTACCATACTTGATACAGCTACAGCTGTATAACTATACTTGATACAGCTACATTTGTATTACCATACTTGATACAGCTACAGCTGTATAACTATACTTGATAGAGCTACATTTGTATTACCATACTTGATAGAGCTACAGATGTATAACTATACTTGATAGAGCTACATTTGTATTACCATACTTGATACAGCTACAGCTGTATTACTATACTTGATAGAGCTACATTTGTATTACCATACTTGATACAGCTACAGCTGTATTACTATATTTGATAGAGCTACATTTGTATTACCATACTTGATATAGCTACAGCTGTATAACTATACTTGATAGAGCTACATTTGTATTACCATACTTGATATAGCTACAGCTGTGTAACTATACTTGATAGAGCTACATTTGTATTACCATACTTGATAGAGCTACAGCTGTATAACTATACTTGATAGAGCTACATTTGTATTACCATACTTGATACAGCTACAGCTGTATAACTATACTTGATAGAGCTACATTTGTATTACCATACTTGATAGAGCTACAGCTGTATAACTATACTTGATAGAGCTACATTTGTATTACCATTCTGGATAGAGCTACTGGTACATTTCTGCTGTCTATATACTTTTCACATCTTCATCATCATCTCTGAAATTACTTATACTTATTAAACATTGCAGGGAGGATGTTTAGAAAGTCTTATTTGAATGGGTTTCCAATGATTCTGATCAGATAAAAGGCATGGTCGCCCATTTTTCAAGGGTCTTCTCTGAATGTATATGGCTGAAAAATTATAGGATTGATGATTCTGAGACCCTCATTTGAGTTCAAGTCTGTAAACATGAATGCACTGGCAGCAAGTATGATGGTTCCCATTCAAACCAAATTGGAAATTACATTTCTACCTATTCAAATATTACATTGCTATAGTAATACAAGTAAGAATTAATTAAGCTTTAATATATGGAATCCTTTACAGGCATTCCTTATTTGACGCTGATTGGATGACAGTCACATTTACATGTGACCCTCTTGGATTTGGATTGGTCTGATTTTGAAGATCTCTGAAACAGGGCCAAATGTTTTGAGAATTCAAAGAATTGATGAACAGCAAATGATTAAAAACAGTCATCATAGGACTACTCATGAAAAACATGTATTTAGGATACTTGAAAGATAGCAGTATAGATTGAGCATTAATAGTCTGTAGCATTTCTAGAGTGAACTTCTCAGACCATGGAAATTACAAATAAATTTGCAGGTTTTTGTATAGTGTTTCCCAGTTCCGTCATTCTGTCATCATCGATTTCTGCTCATTTTCTCTTTAAAGGTTTGATGGATTAAAATGATATTGATTATACATATCTATCAAGGGAAGATGCAGATCAAGATCATTATGAGTGTGGTCCGGTAATTTTTGACCGAGTCATTGTCCTTGAACATAGAAAATTTCTTAAAATTGAGTTTCCACTCATTTTCTCGTTGAAGGTTTGATGGATTTAATTGATGCAGGTCAAGTATGAATATGGGTGTGGTCCGGTAATTTTTGACAGAGTTATTGCCCTTGAACATAGAAAATCTCTTAAAAATGACAGATTCCGCTCATTTTCTCAATAAAGATGTGATGGATTAAATTGATATTGGATATATAGATGTATCAAAGAAAAATGCAGGTCGAAAATTAATATGGATGTGTTTCGGTAATTTTTGACAGAGTTACTGCCCTTGAACATAGGAAATCTCTTAAAAATGAGTTTCCACTCATTTTCTAGATTAAGGTTTGATTGGTTAAATTGATATTGGGTATATAGATATATCAAGGGGAAATGCAGGTCAAGTTCGAATATGAGTGTGGTCCGGTTAATTTTTTGATAGAGTTACTGCCCTTGAACATAGAAAATTTCTTGAAAATATTTAGCTCTGGCAATTATATTTCACTACCTTAGATGTCGGCGGGGGCATTTGTGTTGCATAGACACATTAAAATTCTAGTCTGAATTTAACTTTGTATTGCTCATTGAGCTTTGCAATTTTCAATCCTTTTAAAATAGTAAAGATCGACAGAGTATATGTATTGATACATAGTTATACATGTACTTTCAGTCGGAGAAATGGCGACGTAATTTGGTAATATATTTGGCTCAGAAAGAGAAGGTCCTAGGTTACAATCGGCCTTTGTTCCCAGTTTTTTTGTTTTTTTTTTTTTGAGATGGCAAACTAAGGTCTCGTTTCACAGTAAAGGTAAGCCGGCGTGGCCTATTGGTATCGCGTCGGACTTCTGATTGGGAGGCCGGGGTTCGAGTCCCGCTCTGGTCATGCTGGTGTCATGTCTTTCGGATGAGACAGTAACAACCGAGGCCCCGTGTCGTGGTATGCATGGCACGTTAAAGATCCCTCACTGCTTCAGGTGGGTCCGTTGCAAAGGTCAAAATTTGTATGCCCCGCATCAGGCAGATGCCGTCACCATATACGTGAAATATTCGTGGTGTGACGTAAAACAAAAATCAATCAATCACAGTAAAGGTTTACATGTACACGTAAAAGATCCCTCACTACTTTGGGTAGGACCTGTACAATGCATTGGCGTACACCTTTACTGTCGAAGTAAAATTAATTTGGCGTGACGGAAACAAAATTGTGCGATTTCAAAGTACAAACGTACTTGCACATTGTAACCTGTAGAATCACATTTAAGTAATGGGTATTATACTAAACGGGTTTAGGTCAGATTGGTTTATTGCATAATATTCTGTTCTTTTCATATTAATCCGTATTAGGCAAGGCCCCAACACATTTTCCGCTACATAAACCAATCGCTGACCTACATACTAACTTCTGTTCAAAACATGGTAATGAAATCTCAAATTATACTTTCGATTAAACCGGAAAACTCCCGATAAGAGTATTTCTTTTTATTAGAATTTGACAAACGATAGAAACGTTAGGATACTTTGGGCTATTGTGCTGAAAGATATTAGAAACATTGACAGTACACCGCGAATCTAGCGACAGCATCGCAACAGCTGAAGGAAACTGCAAATACCAGTATGTTGCTTTGACGGCATGTAGACGGCATAAATAGTCTTGGAAGGCGTTGATATGAAGAAGAGTGGCATGCTGACAGTATCTGACATCTGCTGATAATCTCGCGGTTTATTGCTGGATTCGTACTGTCGCGTCATGGGTTCCAGTGTATCATCAAATAATGTGGTCGAAAGGACAGCACCAAAAATGTCAGCAATGAGGATTTTGTTAAAACAGAGACGTCTCTCCAAATTAAATTCAAAAGACTTCCTACGAAGAATGAAGGCGCAAAAAATGGAGGCACTATCGGCTATTCAATCCTCTGATGATCACATTGTAATGCACAGTTTACATCCACCACCATCACCACGCCAGAAACCCATCATTACAGACAAGAACGTTATATCTTTAGTGAGTATATCTGAATTGCTTAAGCCCATTGACTCGGACGTAGAGAAGTGAAGCTTCTTCTATGCCATTTTATGTAACGTAGCACTTTTGATTTGTTGGGGTTGTACATCGCTGTCAACAGTTTTTCAGTCATATCACGACATGGAAGCAGGAGGTAACCAATTTCTCACACGATGCCGCAATCCGAGAATCGAACCCGAATCGTCTGCACTGCAAGCCAATCGCTTACCCTCTACACTAGGTCTGACCCATTGCACTTTCAAATAGGGAGCTTTGGTAGTGAAGTGAACCACAGCTACCTGGGTGCAAGTCCAGGTCGGGCAAGTAGGATGCATGTCGTGGGAGGGTGATATTTTCCTTCCGCCTGGATATCTACCATTGCTAAATAATGTCCTCTACCGTGGCTTAGACAATACAGAAACACTGACAAATGATGTGTTCGTGGTTACCACATCAGCCTTCACTAATGTCCAAATATTAATTCGTCGACCATGTTTTCTGTGTGGATGCGAGATACTCTGGTGTGCTTTTTTTTAGCTCACTTGAGCTACTACTGTCAGTGCAGCGTCAGTCGTCCGTCGTTAACTTTTCTACATTTTCGACTTCTTCTCCAGAACCGCTGCACAGAATTTCACCAAACTCCATAGGAAGTAAGTACTCAAGGTCCTCTACAAAGTTTGTGTTTTTATGCCGATCCGTGATCCAAGATGGCCGCCATTGGCTCTGATTGGTTGACACATTTTCGACTTCTCCTCCAGAAATGCTACACAGAATTTCACTAAACTTCATAGGAAGTAAGTACTCAAAATCCTCTACCAAGTTTGTATTTTTATGCCGATCCGTGATCCAAGATGGCCGCCATTGACTGATTGGTTGACACATTTTCGACTTCTTCTCTAGAACCACTGCACAGAAATTCATCAAACTTCATGGAAAGTAAGTACTCAAAATCCTCTACCAAGTTTGTATTTTTATGCCGATCCGTGATCCAAGATGGCCGCCATTGGCTCTGTTTGATTGACACATTTTCATCTTCCTCTCCAGAACCCCTGCACAGAATTTCTTGCTTGCTTGTAAATATGCACTTTGTGCTCAGGTGAGCGATATAGGCCCACTTGGGCCTCTTGTTTTCATCTGGTCTGAAACATCATCACATTGAATTCTCACAAAATAGGCAAATCTTTAATTCTCATAAAATGGGCAAATCTTTAATTCTCATAAAATAGGCAAATCTTTCATTCTTATAAAATAGGCAAATCTTTAATTCTCATAAAATGGGCTAATCTTTAATTCTCATAAAATAGGCAAATCTTTCATTCTTATAAAATAGGCAAATCTTTAATTTTCATAAAATAAGCAAATCTTTCATTGTTATAAAATAGGCAAATCTTTAATTCTTGTAAAATAGGCACATCTTTAATTCTGTATGAAATAACAAATAATGACTGGACAATGTACCGTTTAACTGGTCTATTTGACTGGGAATAGGAGGCAAACTGAAACACTCGTAAAAACCTTGATATTAAAGTTGCAAGTCCAAAAAGCAACAACCGTCTAATATATTTTATTCCAAAATCTGACAGTAAAGGCAAGAGTATGTCGCTCCAAAACATTTTTATGTCTTACAATGAATTGATTAAATTATTTCGTTTTAGATTTTTGTTCGTTTTATCCCTCTATCGTAGGCTTACGAAGAAAATTCTGACGAAAAACGTAAAATTCATTTTAAAAATCGCTACAAGGGTGTAAGTTGAATAGTTATAACATTAGATATCGAAGTGCTATTCAATAACCCTCATACTAAATTGTTTTTGAAACGTCTGCCAGTTCATGTGTTAACTCCATTTTGCATTTAGAAAACCAAAACGTATTACGCAGTCGTTTTGATGATACAACTTGACCTCGCAAATTGAACGTGGTCTGTATCGCTCATGTTGGCCATTAAACGACCCATTGCGATCCTTGGCACTACGGAGACTTTACAAATATTTAATTTATATTCGACAGTCTCGTTACAAGGATATACATAATTTTGGTTTTGGTCTTCCGTGTTACTGGAAAGAGTATGGTCACTGTAGATTTTGTATTCTTTCGTCTAATTACGATGCCTAACAAGCAAAAGTAATGAATAATCTAATGCTATAATATCCCTTATCGAAACAATGTCACTTTCTTGAAAATAAGGAAAATGCATTTCTGCCTTATTTTAGAGTATGGTCACTGTAGATTTTGTATTCTTTCGTCTAATTACGATGCCTAACAAGCAAAAGTAATGAATAATCTAATGTTATAATATCCCTTATCGAAACAATGTCACTTTCTTGAAAATAAGGAAAATGCATTTCTGCCTTATTTTAGAGTATGGTCACTGTAGATTTTGTATTCGATGCCTAACAAGCAAAAGTAATGAATATATCCCTTATCGAAACAATGTCACTTTCTTGAAAATAAGGAAAATGCATTTCTGCCTTATTTTAGAGTATGGTCACTGTAGATTTTGTATTCTTTCGTCTAATTACGATGCCTAACAAGCAAAAGTAATGAATAATCTAATGCTATAGTATCCCTTATCGAAACAATGTCACTTTCTTGAAAATAAGGAAAATGCATTTCTGCCTTATTTTAACAAAATGTTCAATTATCTATTCGTAATACCCAACAATAGATAGTCAGGAAATTCTGATACGACATCGTTTGACATCTTAGAAAAAAATTAAATATTTCCTCATCTCTCAATGTGGCTTTTATGGTAACACATGAAATACAAATGAGGAAACTTGTCATCAATTTCTTAAATGTACATTTTTGTTCATTTATTTTGTCTGTTTTAATTACGATGCATTTTGACAAGAATGACTCGTACGGGATGTCGTAGTTCTGTATCGAGATGCACTTTCGACATTATTGAAGAATTGACCATGCACAGGACCGCTGGAAACGTTTAAAAAAGGTGGTAGAGGGCTTGACTTTCGTTTGTTTCGTAACATGATGAACGTCGGTCATTGATCGGCATTAAAGGGGGGCGCCCCTGATTCTTACGGGCCTGATATAAGTACAGAAATAGTTTTCTATTCATACAAATGGGTCACCTTTACCTTTCCTCAACTTTCACCAAATGAAAATCGTGTGAAAAAAAGATAAAAGGCAGACGAATCAGTGTTGACTTGAAGAGCCCCCCCCCCACACACACACACACACTTCCCTTTTCCTTCAGTGTGTAGAACGAAAGACTGAAGTATGCGGATCCAGTAATCTTTAACATGCAACTTTTCGTTAAAAGCTTAGAGACAAAATTTGCCACAATCAGTGATCTGATATACAGTCTAAAGCTGTCTTAAATGAGAAAGGAGCTGGTGTATTCCAGGAGAAACTCTGGTTTTAAATCGGAATGGCTCGAGACGCAGAGGTCAAAAGCTTTAGCTCCTAAAGAGACTCGTCAGTACCAGTGTCTTGTCTTCAGGATGAGACAATAAAATCGAGACCCTGTGTCGTGGTACACGTTGGCATGTGGAAATCCTTTATCTCCGTTTTCATAAAAGTGAACTAATTTTGGTGCAACTGTTTATACGCCCGTCTTCAGAGGGAGCGTATTATGTTACGGCGTGGTCCGCCCAGTATATTTTGTCTGGGCCATAACTTTCTACCCCATTCATGGATTTGAATAATATTTCACGGAATTATTGCCTATGATCCAAGGGTGTCTCTTGATCTTGAACCAAGCTCATATCTGAAAGGTCAAAGTCACAGTGCTAATGTCGCTAAAGTCAATAAAATTATTTCCGGGCCATAATGTTTTGATGTATGCATGGATTTTAATAATATTTGATAGAATTGTTGCCAAGGACCCAAATGTGTGTCATGACATTGACATTTTCGTTAAAAGCTTAGACAAAATTTGCCACAATCAGTGATCTGATATACAGTCTAAAGCTGTCTTAAATGAGAAAGGAGCAGGTGTATTCCAGGAGAAACTCTGGTTTTAAATCGGAATGGCTCGAGACGCAGAGGTCAAAAGCTTTAGCTCCTAAAGAGACTCGTCAGTACCAGTGTCTTGTCTTCAGGATGAGACAATAAAATCGAGACCCTGTGTCGTGGTACACGTTGGCATGTGGAAATCCTTTATCTCCGTTTTCATAAAAGTGAACTAATTTTGGTGCAACTGTTTATACGCCCGTCTTCAGAGGGAGCGTATTATGTTACGGCGTGGTCCGCCCAGTATATTTTGTCTGGGCCATAACTTTCTACCCCATTCATGGATTTGAATAATATTTCACGGAATTATTGCCTATGATCCAAGGGTGTCTCTTGATCTTGAACCAAGCTCATATCTGAAAGGTCAAAGTCACAGTGCTAATGTCGCTAAAGTCAATAAAATTATTTCCGGGCCATAATGTTTTGATGTATGCATGGATTTTAATAATATTTGATAGAATTGTTGCCAAGGACCTAAATGTGTGTCATGACATTGAACCATGGTCATATCGGTAAGGTCAAGGTCACAGTGCTTATGTTTTCCGACGGGGCATATCGTCCAACGTTAGATTTGGGAGGGGGGGGGTTCAGCTCCCTTTGCATCTTAGGCAAGTGCAGAAGACCAATTATTGCAGATATGAACTTTATCTTTTTAATTCTTTCCTGGAAGTAATACCCTCATCACAAATGTTCCTGTTATTTGGGCCAACAGGGGTGCAACTTATGTGACATATAGAAAGGAAAGGGCAGTTGTTATAGTGGTGTACTTTATATGTTTTCCTTTTATTTTCTTCCTTTTTAGTAAAGTAAATGACGCTAAATGATCATTTATATTCTACACTTCCCTGTAGGAAGTTGGTCTCGAGGGACCTGGGTTTTGTGGTTTTGGAAAATGATGAGGCAAGTGTTAAAGTTTTCTCATTTTCCCCATTTAGTGATATGATTGAAAATTATCTATTCACTCTTTATCACTGTCCTGTACGATTTCCCCACAACGGATGTAAGGGGGCGCGGCTTTTAGGGGTGTTACTTCAAATTTATATACTGGCGAGCATAAGGTAACTATTGCACACCCAGATGTTACTTGAACAAACTCTTCGTCTCGTCGTTAATTGGAAGTTCAAATTTCGTTTACTTATTGTCGCTAAAAGCAATTGACTGTGAAAAAATTGACTCCCAGTTTTATGGTGTATACATAGTATAACCAGTATAGTTTAGAATTTTTAAAATGAAGAAAAAAAGTCGGCACGTAAGTGAAACAATTTAAAATATTTTTCAAATGTTTACAACTTGCTTGCGGCCTTTTTTTTTTTTTTTAAACGAAAACAGTTTTAACGGTAGAAAGCGTCTTTACTCATTCTTCAGATCTAAAATGTGTTTACTAATTCTTTAAATCTTTCATTTCTGATCCATGCATTTTGTCTTTCAAGAGCTGTTTTATCCAGATTAACGTGGTACGTATATTTATAACGTCACAATCCCTCTTTTACGTTCGATTGATTATTTGTCAACAGAAAACAATTACTCTGATCAGGCTTTTAACTGATTTCAAGACACAGCATGCGATAACTTTCAATATATTTGTGTATTATATTTAAGCAGATTGGGTTAGTAATGGTTAATGTGTACCAGTGGTCATCTGACACCCCAAACATTTAACTTATTTCCTAATATCGACGTTAAGTGTGGACGCTCTTAAAATGTCCGACAATTCTGCATGGGACAATTTGGTACCCAAAGTTAAAGCGATAGGACTTTTTGCAAAACACAGCGTTGATCATGAGAAGTCCAGAGAGGAATTATCTTCTTTTGTCTCAAAAATGAAAGAAACAAAGTCAGGAATAAAATCAGATTTAGAACATCGTTCGAGTGATTCAAAATTTCAAGTAAGACGTCGCTCAACCGATCCGCATATTCGAACAGTGAGGTACACGGACAAGTCCCTGACCATACCGGTAAGTATTAGTCTGGGGTAACCATAGAACGAAATATGGCTCTGGATTACTCAGTTCAAAATCTTGTCTACAGAATTTTTTTCCCGTTAACTTGCTAGACAAAGGAAATCCACGATAATCAATACTGAATTTTAAAATCGGACTAAAATGTTTTCATAGGGTTTCTCTCTCTCTCTCTCTCTCTCTCTCTCTCTCTTTAAATATTTTGTATTATTTATTATAATTTTTTTATTATTATTATTGAAATACACATATCACACATTACAAAAGACATAACACAAGCACATTTACAATTATGAAATAAGTCGAAAAACTGTTTGGTATCTCAGTAGGATACTTACAATTCAAACACATGAAGAATCCATAAACACAAACACACTCATACAAGACCCTTATAAATTATAATATATACCAATATATTTCTTTATATCATTTCAGTAAAAGAGGTTATGAAAACATGTTCAAAAATAAATGCACATAATGGTTATTTCAAATGTATATACATGTAGTACACCCATCCAGGTAAATAGGCATTAGGTATTACTTAACATACATAAATATACAACAATTCAAACACCAATTTTTTCCAATTTAAAGTAATCTGAAGACAAATTCTATCAAATTTATTATAATTTTTTGTTTAGTTTATTATTTCTTTAGATAAGCAATATTAAGTATGTTGTTTAGTTTATTATTTCTTTAGATAAGCAATATTAAGTATGTTGCTCTGATAAATTTTCTGATGATAAATAAGTATTAACAAACACCCCTCCCCCCACCAAAAAATCACAGTGAAATGAATTATGTTTCTCTATTGTTATATTAAATTGCTTCGTGTCGGTCATTTGCGTTTGTTATTCTCGATCTTGTAAGGGCAGTCAACGTCATTGTCAGCCCCTCCCCCCCCCCCCCCCCCCATTTTCGCTCCTTGTTTTGAGTTATCTACATGTGCAAGTCATCTTACGTTACCTAAAACTGTTGACAATCCGTCTGTCTCTCCTGTCCAAGGTTGCCTATGATTCCCCATACCCCGTACATTTAATAAATAATAGTATTACCCAATATTTGATCTTTTATACATTAAAGTTTGAACGTGTATTGTAAATCATTTTTATCTCCCTTTTGATTATATGTACATGTATTTTCTTTTACATGTAATATTTTCCGTAAAGTGTCTTATTTATCATTAACAGTTCAATCAAGACCAAGACCTAGTTTGTAGTGAGTGCGAGAAAGCTATGGACCCTTTCAAAGACACATGGTGCCCATGTCGTGTGTGTGAGAGAGTATATCATGCTGAGTGCATCAGGAAGATCAAGTCGGTTCGCAAGTCCATTATAGACACAATGGACCGTGCTTCGTCCAACATCGGCTGGAGCTGTCATATATGCGTGCGTATATTACTTATACTGCATTTATTTATGCTTTGCTAATTTATTTCTTATCGATTCGTCACCTTGGAGCCATACTTGGTACTACAATGGTAATAAGTTAGAAGTGGTTGATCAATTTGATTACCTCGGTTTATTACTTAGCTATTATGGAATTTTTTAACTCTTCAACAGCTGTCTTGTCAGTGTAGAAAGGCGTTATTTGCATTAAAGTGTAAATGTTTTGACATGAGCCTTAACCACCTAACCCTGTTATCATTATTTGATACATATATTTCTAGTATAGCTTTGTACGGTTGTGAAATCTGGGGCTTCCACTCTGCCTCAGATATAGAAAAAGTCTTGTAAAAACATTTTAGGTGTTAAACGTTCAACTCCCAATGTAATGATTTATTCTGAACTTGGACGTTTTCCTTTATTATGTATTCGCAAAATCCGCATTTTGAAATATTTTCTTTAGTTGAGCAATACAGACAACTGTATATTGAAATTGTGTTTTGACTTTTTGTACACGAAATGCAATAATAATAGTAATTGTAAAAATTGGATATCGGAGATAAAGAGTATGTAGACTCTTGTTGGTTTATATGATCTATGGTCAAATTATACTATTCTGAATCATGAGTATATCTTAGCTACGACAAAACAGCGCCTACTTGATAATTGTAAACAAAATTTGTTAGGTGAGATTAATGCTTCGTCAAAATGCTTTATATTTATTATAACCACTAGGCTGGTGTCACTGCTGGTGGACTGATAGTACCCGAGGGCATCATAAGTCTAGTTTTCAGTGCTTTTGTAATGAAGGTCTACTTGTCAATGCTTTTATGTTGACATGAAATATATACTTTCAATGCATATTTTCAGTCATGAAATTATGTAAATCACTCTAAAACTAAGGAATATCTCCCTCATGCATAGCTCTGTCCTTAGACTGATTCTTTGGTTCACTTTTCGGTCATTTTGGTTTCAATACTGCTCTTCAAAAATTTATAAATTCCAATCATTCGGCCACGAGCATCACAGAAGAGACATAAGTTGTCGAAATGCGCATCTGGTGCACAAAATTGAAAGGTATATATGCTTTGTATTTTTATACAAACACCATATTGATCATGTTACATTGCAGTCATATTTAACAAACCCATCTCTGTGTAATATAAAAAAAATGCTATGTCGCACATGATTATCCTCACACTGCTTAGCAGTGAAATCTGGACATTATAGAGACATTACCTGGAATAGACGTTTATGCCCATTGTGTACAACAGATATTGAAGACGAATTCCTTTTCCTTTGAAATGTCCATCATATCATTCCTTAAGAATAAAGTATCTTAAGAAATATTACTTTGTAAAACCTGTCTACAAACTAGTGCAACTTTTAAGCTCTTCAAACATTAAAGAACTTTGCAGTTTGGGGAAATTTATTTAAAATGCTTTTACTTTAAGCAACACCCTTCATAATTAACATATTATATGTAATGTATATCTACTTCCCGTCTCTCATCTGTACTTGATCTTATATATGTATATATTCATATTGATTGAATGTCCATGTTACATGTATGTATATCTGTAAGCTGTATAGCTTCTTATGAATAAACAAAATACAAAATACAAAAATCATACTGTTCTATCATGCATAAGGTTTGAAAATTAATTTGAATCCTTATTTATCACACCTTACTATCAGGTTTTTTGATTTGTAGTTGGAACATTTTTCTAAATTGGCTTATGTCTTTAAGAGAAAAATATCACGAGATACGGAAATAGAATAGAATGTTGCTATTCCTATCTATAACTCTGATAAAGATTTTTCCATCGATTACTATGGAAATTATGAAGATAGAACAGGATGGAATTTACAAAAAGTGATACTACCTCCCCCACCAAGCATATATTGACCAAAGTAAAAGTAAATGTCTGAAAAGATACGCAGTCTAAAGACGAATCCAATGATATATATACTGTATATAACTCGATTTTTATCAAATTGGTAGTAATAGAACAATCTGGTTCTAAGATGACGAATTGATTTGTCATGTTCTGATTTTTGAATTTACTTGGGGGTTGTCATGTTCTAATTTTTGTATTTACCACCCCAAGTAAATTTAAAAATTAGAACATGACAGATTATTCAACCTTTTATTTTATTTTATTTTATTATTATTTTAACATTCTACCAAATACATCGATTATATGCCTACTAAGTCTAATATTCATTTGTAACAGGTTATCCTCTTCGTACTGGTCGTATATAGTGTAAATGTCAGTGAGGTGGAATATACATTCATGTAAAAAGGGGTGCTTAGCGTTATTTAAAAAAATACTTGCTGTCTTCGTAAGTCAAATATTGTTTGTAACTTTACGACTAATTAATACCACTCGTAAGTGTAAAATTTTTGTCGTAAATTTACAAGTATCGGCCGTTTAATTGGTATTTGTCGACCGATATAGGCCAAAAGCTTTTTTTAGTCAGAGAAACCTTTTGGCCTATATCGGTCGACATATGCAAATCAAACGGCCGATTCCTGTGGCAAATAGCCCTTTTTCCAATTTTATATGATGTAAAAGGTCTAAAACCAGTAAAATCACATTTTCCCGAAATTTTCATTATGACGTTAATACCTGGACTGTGACGTCACAGTAAAATGACGAAAATCTATGCGGCAAAACTTCATTTGTCCGGTATTGCCGCTTACACCACGCTTTCTTGATGTCTTTTTAGACTTTGTCATTTTTGCCTATTTTCATGTAGTTTCGTAGACTTTCTTCTTGTAGATTTTTAAGAATACTTTGATTCTGTGCATTTAACTGATCCTATTGTAATAAATGGAATTGGATAAAATGGATGACAAAAATAATTTATTGGATTTTGTGTAACTTTCTAAGTTGGAAAAAAACTGGAGGGTGATTTACAAATAGTATGTAATAATAGGCTTTTATGGACTTCTCCTTCAAAACTAATCGATAGATTTTATTGAAACTTGGTAGGTATAATGAAGCACTGAAGGTATTGCATGTATAATAAGCTTCAAAGAACAAATGCATGTATAATAAGCTTCAAAGAACAAAATAATATTTAAAAACTATTAATTTTATTGTAGTTAATTCCCCTTGTTAAAAATATGAAAAGTTGTAGAAATCCTGCTTGGTGGTGAACTTTTGCTTTGAATATATATTGTCTTTTTTTAAAATATATAAACAAATCATAGGTACCCCACTTACAAACTTAACTACCCCTATTTTAATAGAATATTATTATTCTGAAGATATCTTTTGGTGAAAGGTCTTCTTTTGTAAAACGATTTAATTTCAAAGAGCAAATATATATATTGTAATATTGAAAACTAATTAGGGCAAGTTATGTATGTAATGCTGTAAAATCTGCTAGAAATATATCTGTTTTCCGTCAAAGGGTCGATCCATTGCATCGTTACATAGCCCGCGGAGGGTACCATCATTGGACAAACTTTTTCAGACCAGCTGAATGATCAACAAATGCACTAGAGTAATCTAGAAAGATATCTTAAGAAATGTTATGTTTTTTATTCTATTTTGAATTAAGGTTTTGACACTTTTGACATCTTTATGTTTTTGCACGTTTTAATGAGTATTCTTTGATATTCAATGTGTATCAGTGTATTAGAATGATGAGATGTTGTTTTTTGGTTCAATTTTGAAACAGATATAAAAAAGGATACTTTCGTCAGAAAATATTCTGGTACTAAGGTTCTCGCTCATGTGAGCGATATAGGTCTATTTGGGCCCCTATATAGCTCAGTTTATAATGAAGCTGTCTGATTTGATGTTTGATAAAGTTATAATGTAATCAAGTTACAGATCCTCTACTGTATACATTAGGTATTGTCTTATATTGGTACATGTGTAGTATTATCGATTAATATCTTTCATTAAAATACATGTATTATGAACAGGATGATCTTTCTTCACTTATCACTGAGACAGAATTGAATTCCATCATAGAGAAATTCGAAAACTGCACCCATAGCAAAGGTAAAAACAGAGACAGAAGTAAGCGTGATTCGTATTGTTTAGATAATTACAAGGCATGAGAATCAATTTTGAAATCAAAACTGTGGGTGGCAAAACCTCTTAAAAGAGTTAGCTATACGTCACTGCATGATCTTCAAATAAATGTCCCCTTCCACTTCCTATGTACCACTTTATAGGCGAGTGTAGTTAATTTCGGTCATAACGATTTACATTTTCAACAGATGGAGATTTTACGAAAGATCAAAAGTAAGGTAAGATCACGAAGCGCCCAAAATAGGATACTGATTATTTGATAAAAAGGAAGCTAGACGATAATTGTTCGACTATTTGTTTAAATTTGTAATACTATTGCAGTTTAAGTATATCGAAAATACATAGTATACTTGCTTGTAACACGTATTTGTGACAATGTTATTTGTTTTTGGGGGTTTTTTTTCACTTTTAGATTTTACCATGTCGTTCGATGATTTCCTAGCTTACAATGTGCAGCTATCAGACGAGCCGTTGACGGCAGATGATGAAGAACACTTTAGATTAAAATTCAAATTGATGGATTATGACAAAAACAATCGCATAGATTGGTGGGAATTCTTAAACTATGAGGCGAAGATCAAGCTTGGAAACAGAACAAAGGTCATATATATTATAGATTTTACTCTATAGATATACATGTATCATGACATTGTAGTTTTAATGTGCCCATACTTATATACTTTAAACAGTTTAATGTCCAAGAAAGTAAATGAAGTTGTCTTGATTTTAGGGGAAATGTGGGGAATCTGTTTTTTAATCTTGCCAATGTACATTGTAATGATTAATAAAGCAGGATTTTTGTTAAATTTAGCTATGTGCCAAAACTCTATTATGCCCTGGTTGTTGCAAATCTGCCAATTTAGAATATTTTTTCATTTGCATATTGAAGTTTAATATCAATGTAAAATGTAAGATCTATTATGATTGTTGTCATTACGTATGTAAAATACTAGGATACCTAGTAAATAAGAGAGATCTATTATAGAAAACATAATAGTGACATAGGCTGTCACAGACCTATGGAAGAACCACAGGTGGGATAATTTGACATAAAGGAGTAAGCATCCCCTGCTGATTGGTGGCACTCGCCGTGATGCTATAGGATTATTCGAGCTAGTATAACTCGTACTCATTCTGAATTATAACGTTACAATTGGTAAAATGTTGTGGTATTGTATTTTCATTTTGTTACAATCAAATAAGAAGTCACGTGTCGGACGATGATTTATGATAAGCGTAAATCATAACTTTATAACGACCGTAAAATCTACAGAATGTACTAACCCGAGCCAAAGGTTCAATCGGCGTCTGTCATCCGTCCGAAATCTTTTACATTTTTCAAATTCCTCTAAACCGCATGACAGATTTAATTCAAACTTAGTATATTTGTTGTACTAGTGGACCTCTACAAAGCTGGTGTTTTGTATTTAAGCCCCCGGAACGAAATTCGGGGGCATCTAGTTTTTGGCCCGTCTGTGGCAAAAATTTTTACCTTAGCCTTACTCTTGAACCGTGAAAGATAGAGGTTTCATATTTTGGAATGTACACCAACTAATAAACCCTTTCAAATCACAACAAGATCATCGTCATCATGACATTGACAGTGACCTTTGGCCTATATTTCAAAATTTGCCTTACTTGCCAGAACTTTTGAACCGCGAGAGATAAAGACTTCATATTTGACATGCATACTCAACTAATAAAACCCTTTCAAATTAC
The DNA here is from genome assembly GCA_035048485.1 of Pteria penguin. Lineage (NCBI taxonomy): Eukaryota > Metazoa > Mollusca > Bivalvia > Pterioida > Pteriidae > Pteria > Pteria penguin. The sequence goes on from CM068580.1 coordinate 12,794,988, forward strand.
ATCCAGATCATTGACCTTTTGACCTTGATTGCGACCTTTAACTTCAATTTCAAATTTTTTTTTTTTTTTTTATTTTGAATGTCATAATTAATATATATATTAAACATTAAGTTAATATTATCAAAATTGACAAAACAAAATTTTTTGTAGAAAGTAAAAAGAAGGAGAGTGGTGGATAGAGAGTAGAAGGAGAAGGAAGGGTGTTTACATAGATGAACATAATAAATATATATATATATATATATATATATATATATATATATATATATATATATATATATATATATATATATATATATATATATATATATATATATATATATATATATATATATATATACACAATAATCATAACTTACATAAGACGTGTGATTATATTATTTGACATGTTATCACACATATTACATCATGTGTACATAGTTTATTTGCTTGTACATGTATTTCACTGAAAAAAAGGAATTGTTTCAACTACTCAAAAAGGACCATGGTGACCAAACTCTATCAAATTCATTATCATTTTCTTTCAGCATAGATTTTTGTAAAATATACAATCGTTTAAGATCTAACATCAAATGATAAATAGATAATCTTTCATCACAGCATTTTGTCCGATATATATAATAACGTATCGTAATAAGAATATGATTATATGCTACTTGTGATGGAATAATAGAACCAAAAATAAACTCCTTATTTGTAGGGTTAAATACGACATTTTGTTTTCTGCAAATATCAGAGAAGTCATGAATTAGCTTCTGAACATGGTGACAGTCCCATAAAATATGATGTATTGATTCAATTTCAGTCTTACAAAAGGTACAGAGAGGGTTGTCAGATCTTCTAATTTTATACAATAATTCATTAGTACCAAGAATATGATGATTTATTCTAAATTGAAACCATTTTAGTTTTGGACATTTGACATTTAAACATGAAAACATATAAATCTTTTTCCATTCTATGTCTGAAATCGGTATAATACTTATCCACTTAGATTGTGCAGACGGTTTAATATTATTTTTTTTTAAGTATGTCATACATGTCTCTTGCTCCTCTTTTTGATTGGAGGAAAATATTTATATTTGAAGGTATCATGGGGTATGTAGCTTTATGACTATCATCCATAATGTGATTTTTATTTTTCATTCTTTTTAACATCGCAATAATTGACATATAACTTAAAAAATTAAATTGAACGTCATATCGTACTGAAAACTCATAATATTTAAGGAAATTGCCATTATCATGCAGAAAATCATTAACATACTTTATTCCTTTTTCATACAAAGTTGGAAAATATATTGGTTTATTATCTACGAGTAGTTGCGGATTGTACCAAATAGGCTGTGTAATTATCCGTTCCCAATTGCATATATTTTGAGTTTCTTTTTTTTTGTACATCAGCCCATGCACTTAAAACATCTTTCCAAAAGGGGTTTTCTATATTTTGAATAATTGTTTCTATATATGAGATTCCATAGTCCATAATTTTATCTATAGGAGAAATAGAGTTTGTTAATGACATCCAATCAGATTTTGTAGAATTAATCATTCGTCTTATCCATGTAGTTTTGAGTGCTTTGATATAGCTAATTAGTTCAATCATCTTCAAACCCCCATATTCATATTCTTGGACAATAACCTTACGCTTTACAGAATCAACTTTACCATTCCAAAGAAATTCAAATAATATAGAGTTTAACTGATTTATAAATGAAATATCTGGATTTGGAAGAGATATAAATAAATGATTAAATTGAGAGATCAATAAAGATTTTATTAATGTTAATCTACCAAACGGCGTGAGTTGGCGCTTAGACCATTGTTTGATGATAGACTTAATTTTAACAATTCTTTTATCATAATTCAGAAAGTTAATTTTTGTCAAATCAACATCAAATTCAATACCTAGGAGTTTGAAGTGTGTTGTCCAATCAAGTCCTAGGTCAGGACATATAACATCATTGCTAAATCTTTTATTACCAATCCATACTATCTGTGTTTTTGAAACATTAATTTTCAAACCCGACAATTTATAATACTCCTGTAAAATATCTATAGCTGTTCTTATTAAGATTTCAGATCCATCAAGAATTAAAGTAGTATCATCAGCATATTGAGAAAGTCTATATTCATTATTGTCAATGGTGATTCCTTTTATTATATCATTCTGTCTTATTTTTAAAGAAAGAATCTCGGCACATAGAAGAAATATATAGCTAGATATGGGATCCCCTTGCCTACAGCCTCTTTCGAGTTTGAAGAAAGGTGATAAAAATCCTGACTGAATCACAGCAGATATAGAGTTAAATTGAAAAGTACTTATCCACTTTATGATTGATGGTCCAAAATTGAATAATTTTAATGTTTTTCTAATAAATCCCCAAGACACCGAATCAAAAGCTTTCTCAAAATCAATCATTAGTAACGTTCCTTGTATGTCATTTTTCTCTGTAAGAAGCATTAAATCATAGATGAGGCGAGTATTTTCTCCTATGTATCTCCCTGGTATGAAGCCAGTTTGATTGGTACTAATAATGTTAGGAAGTACTGATTTCATTCTTGCTGCAATAGAACCAGACCCAATTTTATATACTACATTTAATAATGAAATAGGACGCCAGTTTTTTTATAAATTGTCTTGGTTTTCCGTCTTTTGGGATACAAGTAATTATTCCTTGTTTTTGCGTTACAGATAATTCATTAGAGTTATAGCCAAAATTGAGAGAACGGACTACAAATTGTCCGAGATGTCCCCAGAATATTTTGAAAAATTCACTTGAGAAACCATCGCTTCCCGGGCTTTTATTATTACGCATGTGTTTTAATGTCTCAGTGGCTTCCTCAAAGGTTAATACTCCTTCAAGTCTATTACTATCTAATTCAGACAATTTACTGAAATGTATACCACTCATATTTTGCTTCAAGTCAATATCATCATCAACATTGCTATTTTTCTGATATAATTTTTTATAAAAGTTTCTTACTTCTGATAGAATTTCTTTTTGATCAGAAATAGATTTTTCTCCGTCAACAAGCTTTGGAATTAATTTAGATGAGTAATGTCGAGATTCTAAATGACAAAAATAATTGGTTGGTTTTTCACCTTTTTCAATCCATTTAATTCTAGATCTTATGACATTTCCTTTTAATTTTCTGTTTCTAATATCTTCTAATTCTTTTTTCTTTTCTTTTATTTCATTTTCATGCATTTCTATACTTTGTTCTAGCCTTATAATTTCATTATTTAGTCTTTCTTCTTCAAGATTTGCAAATTTCTTCTTATAACTAGAATATGGCAATGTTTTTGCTCTGATTTCCATTAGTAATATTTTTCAAAATTTGTCTTAGTTGGACTTTGTTGCCGACGAGGGCATTCGTGTTTCACAAATACATTAAAAAACATGTGCCGAACGTGAACTGTGTTCGCTCTGCGCTGAAGAGTTGAGTGGGACGGTCGTGTAGCCCTAATCCCGTAACTAAGAACGTTATAATATTAACGTGTGGGGGGGGTAGGGGTATATTGTTGTAGTAAACACTTTTCCAGAACACTCAGACATCATTAGTTCTTAAATCCGTACATCCCTGCACAACAGCAATATATTTTTATCATCGAGAAACTTTCTGGTTAAGACTCCTTTAGATTATCATAAAGGATAAAGTGTGTAGATTCGGAAAGTCATAAGGATTTATATATTTACATGTTCTGAATTTATATAAACCTTTGATTTGTTGCGTAGGACGAACTGGTCAGTCTTCTAACAGAAAAAGAGGTCATTATGGCAAAGGCAGTGTTCGAACGGCTAGATGAAAATAAAGATGGCTCCATCACAGAATGGGAAGCAAAACGAATATACAGAAACTGGTATCGCAGATTTGACGACAAGAAAAATGTGTGAGTTATAAACCTATATATAAATACACGGTGAATCGCCATTTAATTATTATGGATTGATCATACAGACACGGAGCATGTATAATGGGTATAAACCCTCGTGATAAAAGAGTATATGAAAGAAATAATCCTTTCAATATATCCGTATAAATACAGTATTACAAATATTAAATTCATTTGGATAGTGAAAGCAAGATGCGTTTCAGTAACAGTGAAACCATTATATGTCAACCAATGTAAATGTCTTTAACAGTCAAGGGCACAATGTCAAAAGTCGAGTTTCATTATAAAGGTATGGTCGTAAGGAACAAACACTTGAAAATCAAAACCTTGTCTCATTGTTCACAAGTTACAGTCAATATTGAAAGCGGGTGTTTGGTCACAGACTGACGGACAGACCAAAACTGCATCCCGTCGCATAAAACAAATCTTACAGTATGACATTGGGTGTATATTATTAGGATATATATTTATTTTTTCTTCGTTTTCGTAGATTGCACGTTGAGAGGGACTCGACAGACTTGGATTTGCATGCGGACAGTGCTACAAAAATGTTAATGGAAAGCGACACGTCGAAATTGGGGTAAAGTTTTTATCTGATCTGTGTGGCGTACGGAAAGAAGGTTATATTAAGGCGTTGTTCCTGCCATGTACATGTATAATATATTTTGCATTACATAAATATTGGATCAGCGTTAAAAAGTATTTCATGCATTTTAGGAGAAACATATAACACAAACATGTATTGTATGTCTCTGACTTTAATAAGTTCTGTAACAGTGTGAGAATTTCCCTTCCTTCCACAACCAGATAATGGAATTAATGTATAAGAACACACCAATTTGATCTATATTAACAGTGTTTAGTATATTAACAGTGTCTAGTAGAACATGTTGAAATAAAATTTTCGTACTCTCGTCGAAGACGGATGTATTATAGTATGGCGTTGTGGGTTTGTCCGCAACTTTTTATATGCTCGTCGTAAGACGGGACGTATTATGTTATGGCGGTGTCCGTACGGACTTTCTTCTGCAATCTTTAAAGGTATTGAATTAAAACTTGGTATATAATTTCATATCAACGGGGTCAGTACCAGTTCGCATTGTGGTATGATTGCTTTGGTTTTGCCAGAGTTACGGCCCTTGAACTTAGACATTTTCAAGGATTTTACAGTTTTCCAGAGTTTTTCTGCAGTCTTTAAAGGTATTGAATTAAAACTTGGTATATAACTTTATATCAACGAGGGATCAGTACCATTTCGTATTTGGGTATGATTGCTTTGGTTTTGCCAGAGTTACTGCCTTTAAACTTAGAAGTTTTCATGGATTTTATAGTTTTCCTGACTTTTTTATGCAGTCTTTAAACGTATTGGATTAAAACTTGGTATATAACTTTATGTCGATGAGGGTCAGTGCCAGTTCGCATTTGGGTATCATTGCTTCGGATTTGCCAGAGTTATGCCCTTTGAACTTAGAAATTTTCAAGGATTTTACAGTTTTCCGGATTTCTTTATGCAGTGTTTCAAGGTATTGGATTGGGACTTGGCATTTATATTTATATCAACGAGAGCCAGTGCCAGTTCGCATTTCGGTATAATTGCTTTGGATTTGCCAGAGTTATGCCCCTTGTTATATGAGTTATCTTCCTTTGTTTCGCGGTAATTTATATATCCGTAGTACCCAATTTTCCTATCCATGCGACGCCATATTTTATGGACTTTTTCCAGCAGTCTTTCTCAAGATATTGGATTTAAAACTCTATACTTTTATTTTCCAAATCTGCATTTGTATCAAACATACATAATAAATAAACATTTAAGGGCTTTAATTCCTGATTTGTCAGTTAATATTTTTCTTCTATTTTTATTGCATACATGGATTTGGATATTATTTTATTGTTTGCATGGATCTGGATATTATTTCACAGGATTGATGTCCATGACTTTGAACTAAGGTCATGACATATGTCAAAGGTCAAAATCACAAAACACTATATGTGTAAAACATTGCCATTTTTTCCTACCCACTTTGTGGATTTCGATAATATTTCATATCATTTTTATACGCCCGTCATTAGACGGGACGTATTATGTTATGGCGCTGTCCGTCCGTCCGTCCGGGGTCATGTTTTCCGGACTTTTTTGTCGTCTTTCAAGATATTGAGTTGAAATTTGGTATATAGCTTTATTTCAAGCGGCGTCAGTACCAGTTCGAGTTTTGTTACGATTGACCTACTTTTGACGGATTTATGGCCCTTGGACTAATAAATTTCAAGATTTTTTCAGAAATTCATTAAAAATCTATTTTTTGTCAAAACAATTTGAAATTTATCATGAAACAAGTAAAATGTACCAACTATCACATGTGTTACGGGTTTTAATATCTTTTTCTTCATTTTTGGGAAATTTATAATTTTAAGGGGGGGGGGTGTTGACCATATGTCCTAGGTCATCTTTTCCGGACTTTTTTGCCGTCTTTCAAGATATTGAGTTGAAATTTGGTATATAGCTTTATTCCAAGCAGCGTCAGTACCAGTTCGAGTTTTGTTACGATTGACCTACTTTTGACCGATTTATGGCCCTTGGACTTATAAATTTCAAGATTTCGTTTTGAAAATTCATTAAAAATCTAATTTTTGTCAAAACATTATGAAATTTATCATGAAACAAGTAAAATGTACCAACTATCACATATGTTAAGGGTTTCAATATCTTTTTCTTCATTTTTGAGAAATTTATAATTTTAGGGGGGGGGGGGTGTTGACCATATGTCCTAGGTCATCTTTTCCGGACTTTTTTGCCGTCTTTCAAGATATTGTGTTGAAATTTGGTATATAGCTTTATTCCAAGCGGCGTCAGTACCAGTTCGAGTTTTGTTACGATTGACCTACTTTTGACGGAATTATGAAATTTACCATGAAACAAATAAAATGTATGAACTTCCACATATTTGACAGGTATTGATATCTTTTTCCTCATTTTTGAGAAATTTATAATTTTAGGAGGGGGAGGTGTTTAGGGGGGGGTGTTCCTAAAAAAATTCAAGGTTTTTTTTGCAGGTCAAGTTCCAAGATGGGTTGGATAGGAACATTCCTGCAGGAGTTATTGTCCTTGGACTTATCCTATTATAAATTGCTATGAAACGCAATTAACTTCAGTAAACGTCAGATGTTTTTCATGAAAATCATGCCAAATGCGTATTGATCCCGTCCAAATTAAACGACGGGTGTATTATGTCACGCTAGGCGTTGCTCTTGTTTACACTTGTACTTATTGCAGTTGTCTCTTTTACATATGCACATTCATGGACAATTTTCACTGCAAAACCAGTCCAGTAAAATGTGCAACTGACTTTTAACCCATTGGTTTGTTAACCGCAGGTTAAGATTTTAACCCAGGGTTAAGTCTAACCCCAGGTTAAATTTAACCACGGATTGTGCAACCGGGTCCAGATATTTTTCATGAAAATCATGCCAAATGCGAATTGATCCTGTCCGAATTAAGCGACGCTAGGCGTTGCTCTTGTTGATAATTCCAATAATTCGGCCACGAGCATCACTGAAGAGACATAACTTGTCGAAATGCGTATATGGTGCACAAAATTAAACGGTATATATGTTCTATATTTATTAATACAAATTACCCAAATAATGTTTCCATTCACTCAAATTAATCCCCTTCAAGCTAAGTGACGGACGTATTATGCCACGCTAGGCAGTGCTCTTGTTAACACGATACAGATCATACCGTTTAGGCTAGGACTTTCAAACTTTGTACACATTTCTTATGGCATGAGGACGAACTCTATTGATTTTCATTATCAAGGTCACAAAGGTCAAGGTCATTTTTCGGGGAAATATAGCACATTTTTAAGAATGCAATTTGTAAACAAAGTACAGACTAAACTGTTGAAACTAGTACTTTTAAACTTTGCACACTTGTACCTTATAACTGGAGAATGGACCCTTTGATTTTCAAGGTCGTATCTGCGTGGTCAAGGTCACAGTGCTTATGTCAGATTCTTGTCCAGGCCATACCTTTTTACACCTTGTATGAATTTGAATAATTTTTACGGAATTGTTGCACAGGACCCAGTGGTGGCATAACCTGACTCGAATAGACCTATCTGCAAGGTCAAGATCACAATGCATATGATGGGTAATTTTTTGTCCTGGCTATAAAGTTTTACCCCTTGCATGGATTTGAGTAATATTTCACAGAATTGTTGGCAACGGGAGAATGTCTACATACTTTCAAATTTCATCCCTTCATACTAAGCTAAGGGCGTATAATGCCACGCTAGGTGTTGCTCTTGTTTTAATGTGTAAAAGTGATTTTGTCAACCTAATTAAAATTCGAATTGTAAATCCGGTGTTCAACGATACCGTTCAAATACATTTGAAGTAGATTTTAGAGCATCGGAATAAGTCGAATATTAATAAGATTGTATTCTTGTCTGCCAGATATAACCATTACATGTATTTACATTAATCCATTATGATTTCTTCTCAACAGAAATGTTTCGTGGGAAGATTTCTTGTCCGGTCAAGCCTTGTACATCATTTGTTCCCGACCAAATTTGATCCTAGAATTTCCGACTAAATAACAAGGACAGTGTCAGTGTATTTAATATTAAAATAACAAGAATCCACAAAGAATGTCGAAAAGGTATATTCGGGATCTCGATATATTGTGCATTATTCGTAACTTCTGATTATGTATGTCATATGTTAATAAATACATGTAGTCAATGAATTGTGTTCCAGACACTGGCTTATTGAATACAAGTTTACGTACTATGTAAAATATGTATGAAACATTGTGAATTTATAATTTATTTTCACAAAAATCAATGAAAACAATGTATTCTCAATACACACTGTTGCTGGTGAGACAGCTGTGACCACCATAATACAGCGTCTTAAGACAGCATGAACAATTCACGCAGTCTAGAACAGCGATTTATCAACCAGTGATTTTTTAATCCATATAACCGTCGTATTCCAGTATTCGAAGTCGTGTAAATCTAAAGTGTTTCCGGATATGTGATTCTTCGGAAGATATCCCAACTGCACAAGATATGCGACCATTTCTCCAGCGTTTAACATCAAATGAATGTTTTCCCAATGCATAAAAATATAGGGAATATCAATTTCCCTAAAGAAGTGGTCTGATTTCATGATGACGTCCTTCTCGCTTCCAGAGATGTCGATTTTAAGGATAGCTTTTTTGAAGTCTACGTATGGTATCAAACCATCCATTGTAACCGAGGCAACTGTCTTCATATCTTTTATGTCCTCCAAATATACATCTGATGCTGCCGCTTTTTCTACTGTAGCATTAAATATGTAACCGGGTTTGTATTTCATCCGATAAAGACCCTTTTCCTTTGAAATTGCGTTTACAATGACTTTGATCTTTGATTCGTACTCATTGGCTACAACTGACCGATGTAAATTCTGCACTGCCCTAATACAAGGTTCGACTGCTAATACTTGTCTGCCGAGTCGGGCGGCAGTAAGGGTGTAAACTCCAAGATAAGCTCCCAAATCTATTAAATTTAAATCCTTGTCTTGCAACATCAACAATTTAAAATCCCACATGATTTTAGACTCCCATGTGCCATTTGCTTGCAATGATTTTGAGATGACCTGGTCTTCGTACAAATGGAAAGTACATATGATTGGCTCTGGCGAAGGAATGGTCTTTAAATGAATGCAGACACCTTCTGGCCCAGTCAGAGGCCGAGACCACGGAAATAAATTCACTCTCTCTTCATATATATTTTGAATGAGATATTTGGTAGCTAGATGCTTCTTTTTATGAGTAACAACGTTAGATTTGCGAGTATCTATATTAAAGATTTGGCTAGTGGGTATGTGCGTCGCTGTCAGTTGTGACGAACTGATGACATCCTTTGTTGTACTAGTAGAAGTTGCTGGTTGTTTTGTAGTAAGAGCACTGAACATGTCCATAATCGATGTCGACATTTCAGTCGTTGATAATGTGGTGGTTTGAGACTTACCAATTACTTCTTCTGTATTGTTTTCTTTTTCATGCACTATAAACTGTAGAGGACCGTTAATTTCTTTGTTTTCCATTTTTGGGTCGTCCGAATCGAATACTATTTTCATATGAGCTATCGAAGATACCGCATGCCTCACTGTCTTCTGAACATGCCCTAAATCTACGCACGCAAACAAATACACCAAAGCAACGGAGACAGCCACCAAAGTCACACAACCATATAAAGCTTTCCGCCCCATGATCTTGCCTGATTATATGTAGATCTGGGCCCGTCTATTTGTTTCACATATCTTCTGCACAGATGCGGCGTATCCATTGTTTGCCTTATGACGATCGTTTTTTGAAGAGTTGACACAGATTATGATTCATATGATAGTATAGCAGGAGCAGTACGGCCAGGAAGAAGATCACTCCTAGTACCTCCAGCATACCGTTGTGATCACACACACACACACTAAATGCTACACATGGTATATAAAAAGACTTTTAAGTAGGTCTGTAGTGCTTTTCATAATCCATAGTACCTTACGCTACATAATAATCCATGGTAACACCTTGCAAGTTGGGGCCTCCTGCGGGGGGACATGTGGTCTGTCTGTGGACAGTAATATATGTTCTCTTATGACGTAGATAATGATTATGTAACTGCAATAGGAGGGAGAAATAACTCGCATGATTTTACCTCATTTCGGAGAAGGTTAGTTCTCAGCAGTATGTATCTGTATCCAGCGGAATCTCTATCTCAATGTTTTGGTGATCTTCTATACAAACTAAGGAGAGTCAAAAGTTCCAATAAATTCATGTTATTGGGTCCAAAAGTAGTTAAACACCTCCGGCATCGTCAGCTTTACCCTAAGATTATCGCAAATTCTAACTAGCCTTGTGTTTGGCCTTTCTACAACCATATGCTAACCTTTCGTTGAACATTGCACTCGAATTAATAAAGAACAATGGGAACTCTATCGGCTTTTCCCTGAAATTTATTAAAGGCAGTAAGGTCCTGAACCTTTTCCACCCCGACAGTTGGTCAAAGCATGCTTTCTAACTGGCAGTTCACGGTTTACTCATGTTGATGTCACTTTATACATATTTCGCCGATTCTAAAATTTTATCCCGTAATATACTAGTTATGTTTTATATTTTGTTAACTCTCAACTTGAGTAATCAGCTGACTCTTGTCCTCTGTATGGAGGATTCTTTATAAACGTTTAAATACTACTGCTTTTGTTATGTTTGAGAAGGTTACCCGTAAACCACACCAAATGAATGACGACTGTCACTTTGATTGACCGTCCTAAGTCGGTACCTCAAAATTTTGCGCGACAATCTAATGTGCGGATTCTTTTATGTTCTGTATGTCCATAGCGACTTTAAATTTCTGGTATATCTGAGTCAGATGTTCTCTTTCTACTATTTAATAGCGTTTGATCCATCTTAAGTTGATTCATCTGAATATTTTATTTCTTTTGTTTTTGCCACGGATCAATAAAATGGGGGCATATTGGTTTTGTCTGAAGCACTTAGGCAGTAATTATAACATTTTAACTATATTTTAAAAAAATATGTTATATGCGTTATATATGCTTCTCTTACAAGTCCCGTTTGAATGCGGTCAAAATCCTATGTAATATCCTTGACCTACTATATACATAAATTGCCGACAATCAACATAGAGTGTTTCTCAAACACATCTAGCAATTTCATACCGTATCTCTAGATAAATGTTTAGAACTTTTCAAAACATTTTTATCTATTCGGAGCATATAATATATATCATTTACCTACAAACATTTACATCGTTCTCAACTTGTATTGTGTGACTTTAATTTAATGGAAAGTATTCGTTGTCAAAAATCCAGACATGTAGAAAAGTAAATTTACGTTGAAGATGTATCGCTTACGCATGTATACTTTGTACAAATTACTTTTTTACGCTTGTACTTATCGCAGTTGTCTCTTTTACATATGCACATTCATGGACAATTTTCACTGCAAAACCACTCCAGTAAAATATTACGTTTGTATTTATGTAAAATTGAATGTACATGTTACTACCGGTGTTATATAGTAGTTTTTCCCCCTAGCCATTTTCCCCCCGGAAAAATGGCTATATAGTAGTTTTTCCCCCCGGAAAAATGGCTATATAGTAGTTTTTCCCCGGGGGGAATTTGGCTATATAACCATTTTCCCCCCTCTTATAGCCATCCCCCGGGGAAAAACTACTATATAGTGGATTTTCCCCCCAATGAGAAATTCCGGATTTTCTTTTCACACATACATGTAAGTAAATCCAGCTTGTTACCTTGTTAAAAATAAATAGATTTCTATCTGAAATAGAGATATGTCAATTTTTTATACGGTTTTTAATTGATTGATTTTTGTTTTACGTCACACCACGAATATTTCACGTATATGGTGACAGCATCTGCGTGATGCGGGGCATACAAATTTTGACCTTTACAACGGACCCACCCGAAGCAGTGAGGGATCTTTAACGTGCCATGAATACCACGACACGGGGCCTCGGTTTTTACTGACTCATCCAAAAGACATGACACCGGCATGACCAGAGCGGGACTCGAACCCCGGCCTCCCGATCAGGAGTCCGACGCGATACCACTAGGCCACGCCGGCATATTTTATACGGAGATATATCCAATTAATTTAGAGATACATGTATCTCATTTTCTTAAATAGAAATGTCTTCAGTTTTAATCTCTTTTCCAAATACAAATGCATTTATTTAGAACAGAGATTTATATACTAGACATTCATTCAAGATATCTTTATTTAATCCGAGAAATCTCTATATAAACAAATGGAAAAAAAAAAGAAAAACAAGTTCGTTTTTATGCCCCGGAATGAAGTTCGGGGGCATCTAGTTTTTGGCCTGTCTGTGACTCTTCGCCTGTGGCAAAAAAACCTTGACTATATCGTTTGTACCAAGAGGTACAAGGCTTTGAAACTCCACATATAGTTTTCTTGTGATGACCTTTTATTTGTTTTTTAACTAGTGACTTTGACCTTGGTGCTCTACGTTTTCAAAAACTTAAACTTTGGCTGTATCTTTTGTACCAAAAGGAGAAGGGGTTTTGACCTTCATATATAATTTACTTGTGATAAGATCTTTAATTTGGGACCATGACTTTTGACCTAATGACCTTGATCTTGAAGTGTGACTTACTTTTCAAAAACTTTAACCTTGACTATATCTTCTACACAAAAGGGTGTAGAGCTTTGAAACTTAGCATATAGATACTTTTAGATGAAACCTTTCATACTTTGCGTAAGGGACAAGGAAATCACATTCTTGTGATCATGATTTACAACATCTGCGACTAGACAAACCTTGTTGTAGATTGCAAATCGTGGACACCTAGGTGGAATTCCCTTCTTTTATTTTCATGTTCATCATGTACTCTGTACATGATGAGCGATATTGTGATATATAAAATGAATCAGTCTTAATTTATTTAGGAATTTAATGTTTTTAGGAATTCTTGCACGTTCAATTCTTATATTTGTCATTGGAACATTTTGATTGATAAATTCCTATTTTACTTATCTTGTATTACGAAAAGTTTCCTGGGATCGAATCTTGAGTCACAGCCTGACGTCATGATTGACATCTATACGCAAGTAAACGACAATTTTTACAATGAAATAATAGAAGAAAATAGCATACTATGGTAAATATATAAAAAAGAAAGTCTTGTAAATAAATACATAAAACAAAAAATAAATACACACACATACACGCACAAACAGAACACTTAACAGTATATAGAAACCCATTAACCATAATACCATCGGTTTGATCCACAGTCTATTACTATAGTACCTTTGTATTTCAAATGTTATCTGACTAATACAGAACGAACGTGTATAATTTCCAAACCGTTACGTAAGGGGGAAAAGCTACTATGGGGAAAGACTACTATATAGTAGCTTTTCCGCCATGGGGGAAAACTACTATATAGCCATTTTTCCGGGGGGAAAAACTACTATATAACACCGGTTTAACACTTGTAATCGTATTTTGCATTTCTAAATACTTCCACTTAAAGCTTTGCAGAATATACACATTACAATTTTACATCTGTAAAGTTGACGTTTGAAGCACATCTTCACGAGTCAAGGGGATGCACGACCCGTGAAGATGTTTGATGGCATTGCATTCCCCATATTTGAAAAACTGCTTGAAACACGCGACATGACCCAGTTACCGGGTATTTGTATAATGAAGTCTCCCTGTTGATTAGGACGTTATGCAAAAATTCTGTATCCAACATTTGTTAGTGTAAGCATGATTAGTATGAAAGGAGGACCAAGATTCCCTTAGAAATATTGGAGATTTTACGTGTCACCATAAAAACGAACGTAGGGAGGGTTAAAATCCACATAAAACATAGGTTATAAACACGATTAAGACCGAACATCAAACTTCCTACACAGGACGACACCCATCGTTTTCCACTGTCAGGGATCAGCTGTAGAGGTCACAAGCCCAACAATGTTGATAAACTACCTTGTAAAAATATAGAAAAACGTTAGGGTTAAATTCGTCCACCTTGGCACACATAAAAAAGATGAAGCCTATTGTTTTGATCACATGTATTTGTGTAGCGATATGCCGCTCTACAGTCTTGTGACAAGAACATCACAAAAACTTTCGATTAAGGTGCAGTTGCGATACCGACTCAGGACGGTCAACTGATATGCCAGTAGAGAATAAATTTGAGTGGTTAACTGGTTTACGGTCCTCCTCCACACTTTCCACAAAAGCAGTATAGTCAAAGAACAAGCATTAAAAATCTATGAATAATCGTCCATATAGAGAGCAAGCAAAGATCAACAACTTTCTAAAGTAGAAGGTAATAAAAATATAAACATGTATAGTAATGCTGAGTAAGACTAAGATATCAAAAATGTATGAATTGACATTTACACGAGTAAACTGTGCTCTGTCGATCTGAAAGCGAGTAAAGGGGAATGAGGTTTCAGCAAGGCCCACCATATAGTATCAATGTAGCAATTAGTTTTCCATAGGGCTACATGTTAATGAATTGAGAAGTTTCTATGAAAAAGAGTACCATTTGAAGTTTCTACAATATCTCATTAAATAGAGAGACCCCCGGTAAAGTAAAAACACCAAACAAACAAACAAAAAAAAAACCCTAAACAAACAAAAAACAAAACTATAGCTCACCGTGGCTTTTCATTTTCCAAATTTGCCTTGTTAAGATACCTAACCGTTGATGTGAAAAATACTGACCCCATTAAATAAATTTTAATATTGTTATCTGTCAACAGGTAGTCCATAAATAGCATTTCAATCAAAAAGTTGTGTCTGGCATTTATATCTTACGGCAACGTAGAAAGGTCATGAAGAATTTTTTTAAGTCGTACAAACGAGATACTAAGTCATACAAACGAGATACTAAGTTGTACAAACGAGATACTTAGTCGTAGAAACGACTTACAAAGTCGTACAAACGACTTACTAAGTCGTACAAACGACTTACTAAGTCATACAAACGAGATATTAAGTCGTACAAACGACTTACTAAGTCGTACAAACGAGATACTAAGTCGTACAAACGACTTACTAAGTCGTACAAACGAGATACTAAGTCGTACAAACGAGATACTAAGTCGTACGTACGACTTAGTATGCCGTATGTACCAGGGGCGAATCCAGGAAGTGATAATAATGTGGCGGAGCGCAATTTTTAAGCAAAAATACACATGTGAAGGCAATGCGTCTGTGATTGCTTTGTGGTGTCTAGTGAATCCAGGGAAAAACCCTAGTAGGGGGATCAGGGGACGAAGCCTTGGGAGCTCGTATAATTTCTTAAATCATTATGGGTAAATCGTGGCCTACAATGAATAGTATTTTGCCAATTGTATACCTATACTTTTATTTTCTTTTCTAACACATGTTACGAATGGAGAGACTGAGGTATATCAGATACAAGCGATGTACATAGTGTAAAATACACCACGTTCCTACTAGCCAGGGGCGTAGCCAAGCGTACATTTGTACGCAAAAACGTCCACATCATTTTCGCAATAGAAGAAGAAGAAGAAGAATGGGATTGAAGTAGTCATACACAGTCTTGGGTATAACTCGACCTGGTGTTTCGTGCTTAACGAATAACGTGACTGCTGAAATACACGCAATATGTGTATATGTTATATACGTAAAAGAAGATGAAGGAATTTCCTCTCATCATTGTTGTTTTTAACCTCCACAACGACAATGGCGGATTTAGAGAGGGGGGGCCGGCCCCTTTTGGTTACATATTTACTAGTAAAAATCCAGATTTTGCACCAAAAATGGCTGAGAAGTTTGGCTAATAACTATTTGGCACCCCCCCCCCCCCTTTTCGGAAATTCTGGATCCGCCACTGAACTAATCTGAACTTCCAATTTAAATTTATGATATCAGATGCTTGCTATGGTCCAGAGATCAGTTAACCATTCTAACTGATGGGCTTCCGCAAAGAAATTGGTTGTCCGGTACCACAAATACTGAGAAATCAAAGCTTTCGTGTCATTTTCTATGTGTTTCTAAAATCCATAACTGCTGGTTAAATCAACGCAGCGAATAAGGCCAAGTCATAAAGGCCAAATGGCCGAAAAGTTGTGGATACAGAGTGTTTTTTGTTATTTATATTATTCATGTTACCCTTCGGGGTACTTCGTAGAGAAGAAGTCAACAGGTTTTACAAGTCCCATCATTTTTACACAGTTATGCGACTTATAATTAGTATCTCGTTTGTACGACTTAGTATCTCGTTTGTACGACTTTGTATCTCGTTTTTACGACTTAGTAAGTCGTTTGTACGACTTAGTATCTCGTTTGTACGACTTAGTAATTCGTTTGTACGACTTAGTATCTCGTTTGTACGACTTAGTAAGTCGTTTGTACGACTTAGTATCTCGTTTGTACGACTTAGTAAGTCGTTTGTACGACTTAGTATCTCGTTTGTACGACTTAGTATCTCGTTTGTACGACTTAGCAACTCTTTGTACGACTTAGTAAGTCGTTTGTACGACTTAGTATCTCGTTTGTACGACTTAGTAAGTCGTTTGTACGACTTAGTATCTCGTTTGTACGACTTTGTATCTCGTTTGTACGACTTAAAAAATTTTTTTCATGATCTTTCTACGTTGCCGTAATATCTACTCAGAAGCCTGCAGTTTTTCATCCCGAGCAGAACTTAAGGTAGCCAAAACGCTTACATGACTCCAGTCAGGGTCAATTGGTACATTGATACCATATAGTCCCCACCCGTCTGTTAGTCAGCGCACAGGTTCGAGAAAAAATCTCTATATAACAGTGAAGAAGGGGTCAGTACAAGAATTACTGTCCTTTTGATGATCTCCGGGTCATATTATTGTAGATCATGACGGCCTTTCACGTTTTTGGAACCCGACGAGATAAACTTATTGGAACATTATACCCTCTTAAGTTTGTACACAAGATCACCGTAGAAATTGGGATGAGAGATTCCACTGGATACAAAGTAATATTTCCGAATTTTAATAGAAGTTCTGAATAGGGCCTATAACAATTTCAAAAGGCTTTTCCAAGTTTTAGAAGGGGTCAATCACAGGCGATTATGTCACCTGGGTTCGCCTCTTCCCTGTGTATAGGGTTGAGACCAGTAACTTTTCTGCTCGCCAAAACCCGACTTGAAAGGTTCAGCGTGATAATATAAATGACACAAATACTGTATCTCTTTCTTCTCTTTGCTCCTCTATTTGTTTAGTATTTAATTACATGATCGGCAAATTTCATCGAAAAATTCCTAGTACTTCCCGAGATATACAGCATCAAAGTTCAGGGTAACCCAGTTTTGACGTTACTCGAAATTAGCCCGGGCCCGGAAAGGGGTCCGCGTATATAGCAGTCGGTTTTCAAATGCAACGGGCGTGTATGCTACCTGCGATTATTCTAAAAGCATTTTCAAATTGAACACCTTACTTCGATTCGACAAATGAAGTCCCTAACTATTCTTAATCGCAAAATCTTTTGCCATCTGCATTGCTTTTCAAACAGGACGCCATTATTATCATTCACCTATATAATGCACGGGACATAATCGACTGTGGGGTCAATACAAGAACTACTGTCCTTTTAATGATCACTAGGTCACATTATTGTAGATCACGAAGGCTTTTCAAATTTTTGAAACCCGACCATATAAACTTACTGGAACCTTAGACCCTCTTAAGAAGATAAAGAAGTACACAAAATCACCATAGAAACCGGGAAGGGAAATTCCATTGGATACAAAGTAATAATTCCGAATTTTGCGGGCAAATCGGCAGAAACTAAATTTTATGGGTACCATATGATGGGAGTCTAGTCTGTAACTATCAAACTAAAGGAAATTTACCACAGGAAATCTAAAATCGTCATGTTTATCATAAATATTGGTATGAATTTTATTGTACTAAGAAAAGTGTTTCTGTATCACAAATACATGTATTGTCTTTGTTTAACTGAAGTTCAGGTGGGTATATGTTATAGCTATATCTCTTTGAAACTCAGGGTTATCAATAACTAAGATGTCAAGATACATGTACATGTACAACCTTGACCTTTGACGTATGACCTTGGGTCAAGGTCATGATACACCCTTGGGTCATGGGCAACAATATTGTGAAATATTATCTAAATCCATCCACCCAATAAAAAGATATGGCCCGGACACGAGTCGGGAGAGACGGACATGGTGATTCCTATATACCCCCCCCAAACTTCGTTTACTGGGTGTATAAAAACAACAACAGCTTTTTGCACATCCATTCGTGTGATTTTGATATTAAGCATTTGCTCTGTCTCTGCAAGATGTGATTCAGTACAAGTAATGGGGCCTTTTGTTGACTGATTTCAAGTCTGGGTCATGAACAACAATTGTTTCAAATATTGTCCAGATCCAACTTAAAATGGCCTAATTTCATATGTTGAGTGTTGAGAAAAATCTAAAAACTTATTTAGAAGTGTAAAGAAATGAAAAAATTTGTTGACCATAGCGGGATTTTAACTGCTACTCTCCATATTTTTATTACCAAGTGGTAGATGTACCATTGTGAGACCCATTTTTCAGACATGGTGGCACTTTCTGTTGACCAGTTTGGATGAAATGTAAAAAAAATTGAGAGAGGGCCTATAGTACTTCATGTAAACTATGTTTCATTTTAATCTTTCATGAGGTATAACCGCAGAAATTAAAAATGTGAAGAATAGTATCTATACACTCTCATATGGAAGTCTTAAAAATTCATAGAAAATCCAGAAATTGAGATATTGACAAAATTCTTTCAAAATAACATTCCTTGCCATAATTATGATCAAAATGGTCCATAAGAAATCATCATTATCAATTAATTAAGAAGTATAACATTTTTCAACATTGAAATCACCAAGTCCAAAAAAATGTCGAAAAAATTTATAAAATTCTAAATTTTATGAGGGCGCGAAACGCCCGGAATGAAATATTAATTATATGATAAGATTGAAGTGAGATATAATAATGCATTCTTCCAATTCAGCGTAAATCAACAGCACTTTAAAGCAAAAGAAAAGCATTAATCAGAGACAAAGAACACACACACACACAAATAAATATATTTCTTCAATTTTTACATTTTAATCAGTACTGAAAGTAATACCGAAACGCGCATGTCTCGTAAATTTGAACTGTATACTCAAACGATGCGATGCGACTTGAAATCTTTTCATTAAAATACAGCAAGTGATAAAAAAACCCCACACAAACACAATCTCAGTACACTATCTGGTTTATAAAAATGTAATAGCAACAACATAGATTAACACATTGATACTAAAATAGTTAATATATCAGTGAATCTCCTCCGACCAACATCTGTACTGTACACTGTCGCTACGTCGGGAATAGAGCAACGAAAAATAAAATTAAAATTCGTATACATTATCAAGAGTAGATCAGATTGAAGTAAATTAAATACTTCATAATTAAAATAAAGATAATGCATTAAAGGGAGGGCGGGAGGGAAATGCATTATTATATCTCACTTGAATCTTACCATATAACTAATATTTCATTTTGGGCGCTTCGCGCCTTCATAAAATCTTAAATTATATTTCTAAGATCTCATGGAGATATAATAATGCATGTTCAAAGCCGACATAAACGTACCTTCAGTACTTTACTTGTGTATGTATCATCTGAAGGATTTGGACGAAAATAATATTTTCTCAAAGTACTAGCATTAGACCAGTCAGCCCTCCCCAGTATTTCCTAGATTCTTACACCAGCCAGCTTTGGTTGCCGACACCATTCTACAAGAATGAGCTTGAAACTTTGAAGTATCGATCCTTGCTGACCTCATAATATACTTTATCCAATTACTGACAGTTTTTTTTGGGGGGGGGAATACCTTTGTGAGGAATAATAGGGGATCTTAACAGGTGATCTGGTTCATTATGTCCCCGAGTTCTAAAATCTCTAGTTTTGTTCTCATATGCTATAATGCACTTTACGACACACAATTGATTATCTTGAATAACATCATAATTGACCACTCTAGTGTTACAATCTTTCTGTGTCTTAGAAAGTCCTGGTAAGCAGAATTTCACAGGGTTGTCGTTCTTGGTCATAAAACGTCGGTCAAATCTAGCGATCTCTGAAACCCTTTTCGGAGAAGCAAGAGCTAGTAAAATGGCCAATTTCCTCCCTAATGTCTTAATAGGTAAATATTTGTTACTTGGAAGGGTAGAAATGTAATTTAAGACAACATTCAAATCCCACGATTGACTATACTTTGGAAGAAGGGGTTTTTAATCAATATTCCCTTCATTAACTGCTTAACTATTGGGAGTTGGCCAACGGGAACACTATTCAACCGCGGCAAAACTGACGATATCACAGAACGATGCACATTGATAGTGCGGTACGAAAAAACCCTGATCAAACATCCATGCTAGAAAATCTAAAACATGGACCAAAGGTGCCGAAAAGAAATCGATTTTCCGTTCACAACACCAGCAATCCCATTTCTTCTAGGCACAATCGTAAGCCGATTTGGTTCCGGATCGCCATGAGTGTAACAATAGGTCTCTAACTTGTTCTGAAAAACCCTCTGAAGTGTAGCATTTCCCGAAATTTTCCACCCTGCTGGACTCAATGAATTGTTCCTCAGTAGAATTTCCCTCGAAGGAGATAGAAGGGCTGACTGGTTCATGGGTAATAGCACCGGGAAATCTATCGACATTTGGAGAAGAACAGGGAACCAAGGTTGGCTCTGCCATGTTGGGGTGACTATCACTATTTGGCATTTCTCCTGTCTGACCTTGGAAACACAAGCACCGATCATACAAAACGGGGGAAAGGCATAACCGACTATCTGACGCCAATCCTGTAGGAACGCATCTACCGATTCCGCCAGAGGATCCGGTTTCCAGCTGAAATACCTTTTAAGCTGATAATTTGTCCGGTCGGCAAACAGATCTACATCGAATCGACCGAAAATCTTTGTCAAACTTTTGAATAGCAATGGGTTGAGTTTCCAACTGCTCATATCTGAGAAATGTCTGCTTTCCCGGTATGCCTCGACATTCAAACTCTGGGAATATATTCTGCAATGAGAGTTATCTTTCTTTGAAGACACCAAACCCCCCCCCCCCCCCAGAGATGAAGGGCAAGATTTAACAATTTGATCCCTTGGTAATTTTGTTTGATTTTTGCTATCTTTGCCTCGGGGAGAGAAAGAGTCATATTTACTGATTCGACCCTGAACCCCAGGAATTCTGTTACCCTTGTGGGGGACAAAACTGATTTTTTCATATTAATGATGAACCCTAGACCTTGTAAAAGATGTACTGCTGTTGCAAGATCCGACCTTTTATCTACTAAAGATTGGTTCATTATCAGAAGATTGTCTAGGTATATAACCAACGTCTTACGACGGACATAGGGACCTTTATTACTTTTGTGAATACCCTCGGTGCTATTGCAACGCCGAAAGGGAGGGAGGAAAATTCCATTATCTTTGAAACCCCAATGAAATTTCAGATATTTCCTGTGTTCCTCTAATATACTTAGAGTCAAGTAGGCATCTTTTAGGTCTATTTTGATCATTCAGCCCCCCTGGATTATGATATCTTTCAGAAATTGAGTACTTTCCATTTTGAAGTGCTCGTAGCGGAGAAAAGAATTTAGACATCTCAAATTTATCACAGATCTTAACTCCCCCCCTTTTTTTGGTACCAGGAATAGATTGCTGTAAAAAGAATCGATCGTATGATTTGATTCCCGAATAGCATTCTTTTCTAACAAACTCATTACTTCCGCGTCTACGAGAGCTTGACCCTTTAAACTGAATTTTGGAATATTTGGGAATTTCATTTGATAAGGTGTTGATACAGATTCTAGACTTACGACTTGAATAGCTTTCAGGATCCATGGATCCCTTGTTATCACTTCCCAATTCTGCATAAAATGAGTTACCCGTCCTCCATCCGGGATAAAATTGGCAACACAAGTCTTTGTTTGAAATTGAAATTTCAGAATGGCTGCATTTTTTATTTCTGATTGTAAGCTCATTACCTTTTTTCCTAAGCTTGGGACTCCGGTTTCTGTGAAGCCCCGTTCCTGATGCTTCTCTGCGCCTGCGTCTGATAGCGCCCCCTGAACAAGCCTCTCCGACCCGCAAACCGGGAGCTCGTTGTGGGTCTCTCTGGAAAAAAACTGATTTTGTCTGTTATTCGCAGGGTAATTGTATTTATTGAATGGCCTTTTTGTGTTGGACCTATGGGTAGGCAAATTTCTTAGATCCCTGTGGGTTTTGTTTTCGGTTGCAATATGTCTAAGAAAACGCCGACCGAATAAATCTGACTTACATTTAGCTAGCAATTTGATGTATTTCTTGTTAGAAAGGAAGTCGATAGCTTCTGGTAGCGCTTTAGCCAAGACTGCCTTTCTACGCTCAGTATTATATACAAAATGCGCATTCCCCAACAGTACAATAGCACATTGGACTAAAGAAATGTCATCAGTTGGGTCTATACCCTTGTTCGTCTTTTTAATTCGTTCTGCTTCGGACCAGAGAACAGACAATGGCCCCAAAGCGTCTAAAATTCTTAACCGAGTATTGACCTTAGTCTTCTCTAATTTCCCCGTTATATTTCAGATTTCTAAAATTACCCTGTCTAAAGAAGCGGTCTAAGTTTAACCCCTTTAACCTCTTGTGGGTGGGGATAGGCCAACGTTTAATGACTGTCTTGCCTTCTTAGAAATGCCTCGAGAAGCATACTTTGCGACATACTTTATAACCTTTACAGGAATATGCGGCTTTTTCTCTTCTAAATCTGTAGAACACATAAAATCACCTATTTCAGACTCCGAGCTACTAGAACTACTCGAACTGGAAGAGGAACTTGTAGATTGACAACGGCGACGTTTAGATTTTTATTCGGGTCTTGAGCGATTTTCCTCTTAGTCGACGAATTATTTTGAAAATGACCATCAGATGACCATAGCCTTCTCATATCATTTTCAGTATTGTCAATGTGTCTCGAGGGGAATCCATAGATTCCCTTACCATAGTGCTCCCTCCCGCCTTAGTGGAGGAGATGGAATCGTCACTCCCACCCGCCTGTGCGGTGGAGTCCTGATAAACATCAGGCACCCCATGGCTCTGAGTGGGGGTGCGCCGCCCGAATGGCACGTGTCAATACAATGGCTATATAAAATACGTATGTTACCCGAGTGAGCGAGCTGAATTGAAAGTCGTTGAACCTACGCAAGCGTGGGTATATATTCTAGGATACTCTTGGATCAGTCCATTATATGCGGGTTACCTGGGACGAGTCTATATATTTTTATGTTTTTCTTTGATCTCACCGACACCTTAGAAATATAATTTGATTTTGGAAGGGAACCAAAATGACAAGACTTCTTCACTCATCCCTCTAGATTATTTCTATGCATTCTGTTCGTCTCTGTATACAGCCAGTATAAAGAAGATTGTCAAAGGAGGGTACTCTTTTATGACCTACTTTTGATTGGTGGTGACACCTGTAAAGAGGTCTGGACGAAAACGACAATTTGAAAGGGATCATAAGTGATTTATTTCTACCAAGATTTATTAAAATCCTTTGAACAGTTTTGCAAAAAAAGTTGTAAATGTGAAAAATAGCCCACCACCCGTTTTTTTTTTTTTGGGGGGGGGGAGTCTTAAAAAATTCATAAAAAATCAAAAAATTGACATATTGACAAAATCCTTTCACAATTGTATTCCTTACCATAATTATGATCAAAACAGTCCATAAGAGCTCATCATTATCATTTAACTAAACAAGAGGCCCAAGTGGGCCTATATCGCTCACCTGAGTACCTAGATTATCAGTCATGCATGAAGGAAGAATTCATTTATTTTTGCATTAATGTGACTAAGTCAACACAGATGTTGAAAATATGTCAAATTTTATTTCAGACTAGAATAAAAAACAACACTTTCTTGTACATCCATTCAGGTGATTTTGATATTAAGCATTTCCTTTGTCTCTGCAAGAAGTCATTCAGGGCAACAAGTTAGTCATTTTCTTTAGGTGGGGCCTTTTGTTGACTGATTTCAAGTCTGGGTCATGAACAACAATTGTTTCAAATATTGTCCAGATCTAACTTAAAATTGCCTAATTTCATATGTTGAGTGTTGAGAAACATCTAAAAACTTATTTAGATGTGTAAAGAAATGAAAAAAAATTTTGACCACAGCTGGATTTGAACCGCTACTCTCCATATTTCAATTACCAAGTGGTATATGTACTATTGTGAGAACTGTTTTTTAGACATGGTGGCATTATCTGTTAACCAATTTGGATGAAATTTACCAAATTGATAGAGGACTTTTAGTACTTCATGTATTCCATGTTTCATTAAAATCTTTCATGTGGTATAAACAGCAGAAGTGAAAAATGTGATTGAATTGTTCCTATACACCCTCATTTGGAAGTCTTAAAAAATTCATACAAAATCCAAAAATTGAGATATTGACAAAATTCTTTCAAAGTAACAATCCTTACCATAATTATGATCACAATAGTCCATAAGAAATCATCATTATCAGTTAACTAGGAAATATGACACTTTTTTCTGCATTGAATCACCAAGTCCAAAGAAATGTCGAAAAAAATTCTAAAATTTGATTTTGGAAGGGAACCAAAATGACAATACATCTTCACTCATCCCTCTAGATCATTTCTATGCATTCTGTTTGTCTCTGTATACAGCCCGTATGAAAAAGAATATTGTTAAACGAGGGAACTCTTTTGTGACCTACTCTTGACTATGGTGGCGCCACCTGTAAAGAGGTCTGGACGAAAACAACAGAATTTGAAGAGGATCATAAGTGACTTATTTCTACCAAGATTTATTAAAATCCTTCAAACAGTTTGGTAGAAAAAGTTGAAAATGTGAAAAATGGCCCAAACCCCCCCCCCCCCCTTTTTTTTTTGGAAGTCTTAAACGTAAAATTCCTAATTTCATATGTTGAGTGTTGAGAAACATCTAAAAACTTATTTAGATGTGTAAAAAAAAAAAAATTTTTTTTGACCACAGCTGGATTTGAACCGCTACTCTCCATATTTCAATTACCAAGTGGTATATGTACCATCGTGAGACCTACTTTTAGACATGGTGGCATTATTTGTTAACCAATTTGGATGATCCGCACAAAAAACAAAACCTTTGAAAAGGACTATGAGTACTTGCATCCTACCCAGTTTTATCACAATCCTTCAAGTTGTTCTGTAGATCAAGTTGAAGATAAATTGTCCCCCCCACCCCCCCCTTTTCTTGGAAGTCTTAAAAAATTCATAAAAAATTCAAAAATCGAGATATTGAAAAAATTCCTTTGCACCAGCATTCCTTACCATAGAAATGATTAAATGAAACCAAATGAATGCATCAATGTTTACTAAAAGAAAATAATAACTCTTTAATGCATTAAAATAACAAAGTCCAAAATAAAAATGAAAAAACGTCAAAAATTTGATTTCGGAATGGAACCAAAAATATCAACACTTCTTCCCATATGCCTCTAAATCATTCCTATGCAGTCGGTTTGTCGCTGTATGCACCCGATCCGAATAAGAAGTTTGTCAAAGGAGGGTACCCTCTGTGACCTACTTTTGTCTGTGGTGGTGCCACCTGTTCATGGATCCTGACAAAGATGACCACATTTGTCGGGGACCTTGAGTATTTGATGCATGCCAAGTTTCATTGAATTCCAGCAAGTGGTTCCGAAGAAAAAGTTCAAACTGTGAAATGTTTACACCAATTATCCCACCCCCCTTTTTCTTGAAAGTCTTAAAAAATTCATAAAAAATCCAAAACATAAAATATTGAAAAAATTTCTTCGCAGTAGTATTTCTTACCATCAAAATGATCAAATTAAACCAAATTAATGCATCAATGTTTACTAAAAGAAAAAATACCTCTTTTCTGCATTAAAACTACCAAGTACAAAAAAACATCAAAAATTTGATTTCGGAACGCAACCAAAAATAACAACACTTCTTCACACATCCCTCTAGATCATTCCTATGCATTCGGTTTGTCTCTGTATGCCCCCGGTCTGAAGAAGAAGTTTGTCAAAGGAGGGTACCCTCTTTGACCTACTTTTGCCTGTGGTGGCGCCACCTGTTGATGAATCCGGAAGAAAAACAACAACACTTGTAGGGGACCATAAGTACTACATGCTTATCAAGTTTCATCAAATTCTGTTCAGTGGTTCTGGAGAAGAAGTCGAAAATGTGAAAAGTTAACGACGGACGACAGACGACGATTGATCACAATAGCTCACTTGAGCCTTTGGCTCAGGTGAGCTAAAAACATTACACTTCTTGCATTGAAATTACCAAGTCCAAAAAAAATGCTGAAAAAACGTCAAAAATTTGATTTCGGAATGGAACCAAAAATAACAACACCTCTTCACGTATCTGTCTGGATCATTCCTATGCATACGGTTTGTCTCTGTATGCTCCTGGTCTGAAGAAGTTTGTCAAAGGAGGGTATTCTCTTTGACCTATTTTGCTCATGGTGGCACCACCTGTCAATGGATCCGGACGAAAAATAATAACACTTGTAGGAGATCTTGAGTACTTCGTGCATACCAAGTTGCATCAAATTCTGTTCAGCGGTTCAGAAGAAGTCGAAAATGTGAAAAGTTCAAGACGGACAACGGATGGACGGACGCACTATGACAACAGTTCACTTGAGCCTTCGACTCAGGTGAGCTAAAAATGATTTAAATACATGCAAGGAATATTATGGCCCCGACTAGAATTTAACCCATCTAAAGCACAGTGACTTTGCAAATCAAGACTTTGTCTTTCATAAGTTTAAGTGTACAAAGTTCCAGCATGAATGGTTTCGTCTGCATCTTGTTTACGAAGTGCTTTCTCAAAAATTTGCATTTTGCCCCAAATTTACTTTGACGCTTTGTTTTAAGTCAATAGGCTGCATCCTTCTCTCATAAAAAATGTGTATAAAGTTTAACGCCCTAGTCTTATGGCTTGAATCTTGTTCACAATGCGCAGATAGACCTACAACACCTTAACATAATACGTTTGTCCATGATAAAGAGTAAAAACACTTAATAAGGCTTGGCATTACCGACATTTAACCAAGTGTGGCTGAATGATAGTTTGTTTTTCCCCCTTTCAACAACTTTTTTGGGGGATTATTTCACATGAAGCAGACCTCTATGCCATATAGTGGCCAATATCTGGAAATTAAACCACGACTACCTACACAGAGTCCACAATAAAGTGACGGTTTTGTCAAAAATCAAACAAAGTCCATTACTGAATGTCATGCTCTAGACCGTCACCAAGATGCACTTATAATCACCGTTACTCTCTCTGGCTTGTGGTGTATGTAAGCAACTGCCACTTATCTTTTGGTCAGTCAAGTTACAAGTATGAAATATTCCGGTCATGGCACATCATTCAAGAAATCAAGCTGGATCTCAATCTGACAGATGCTATCATGGTAGATAAAGGTCGCCGTTGTTGGTTATAGCAGGTGAATAAACTTTGTGTATACAGAATTTAATTGCAAAACTTGACCAACAAAGGAGGGATACAACGGGAAATTTCCTTTATACTATAATACGCTGTATTTTCCGTTGCAAACTGCTCATACTAGGCAGTACTACAAGTAATCTTTAATTTTACGACCAGAAGTAGTACAAAAATAGAGCACCGTTAAATAGCACAGAATACATCCGTATTTTAATATCCTAGATGTCATACAAACTACCGTAGAAATCAGAAGTGAAAACTCCTGTTCAACATGCACATCTTCCTTTGTACCATGTTTCATTAATAATCCACTTATGTGTTAGAGTTGTGAAGACCAGGTATTTTAAGAAAATCCAAATTCAAAGACCGTAACTCATGTACTTTTTCTTTTATTGACAGCATATCCATATTCATATGGTGTTCTTTCTTTGCACCAAGTTTCATCAAAATCCCCGAATAGTTTTAGCAGGAGTTGCAAAGACAAGATAGGTAGGACAGACAGACAACACTGGTATAGCATAATACACCTACAGGGATCACTCTGGGCCATTTTACTGAAATGGCGCAGTAAAATTGTACAAGGGGGCCATTTGGGTGCTCCTGTTACGAAAATGGCGCTTGTTTTGCCCACTACGTGCGTCAAACTGATCTTGTCAGCTCGTTGCTATTTTTATACACATAAATTTCAGGAGTGATTTTTAAATGTCTTTCAGAAGTCGTCTTAGTTGAATTTTTCCTACGATGCAACGTTGAATACAGAACTTCCGAATATATCAATCCTCCGTGTCACTCGAGCGTTTCAATACAGGCGCTCTATGCGTGGAATGTATTTAAGCGTTTTGACCTTGACAACATTTCGAAAGGACATGTCGAATGCCAAGAAGCCAAAATTCGTCGTTGGTAAAGGTAAACAAACATTGTCCGCTTTCAGTTTCTGTAATGACATGAGTACGGACGCTGAGGATGATACTAGTGGCTAAACATCGGATGATAATAACTTCCAGTCAAAGTGGATTACCCTTTATAACTGGCTTGAGTATGACTCGCTAACAAAAACAATGTCCTGCAAGTTATGTATGAAATTTAGACTAGTAAATGCAATGACTGAAAATTTTGTATGCTTCAAAAATTAAAAATGAAGAATTGTGGAAGGCTCAGTTTCATGCATTTTTAGTAGTAAAACTTTATTTTTTCCTGGGGGGCTTTGCCCCCCTAGACTCCCCACCAGGACGTTGAATTTGGACACATCCTAGGTGGCCCCCATACCCCGGGCCAATGGCTCTTCCAGGGTGATCCCTGCACCCATGTTATATGCAGGCAAATAAAAATGATGCATGACTGATGTGGAATCCTACCACCCTAAGTAGACAGATCTTTCCCATAATTTCCTCTGGTGAGTTTTGTTTCAAATATTTCCTGGTTATACTTCTTTATATATTTGTTGGTTATACTTCTTTATATATTTGTATCTTTCCCAAGCAGATGACGAGTCACCATTTCAATCAAACTTTAACGAAATTCCTGACAGGCAGCCATCCAAACCCCTTTTTTGCCTTATGTCTATCCTGCAAGAATGCAAGGTCAAATAAACTTTTCTGTGAAACATCAATGCTATAGTTGGTGGTTTCTGTCATTAAAAGAAGAGTTGAATCAAAGTTGTTCAGAGGTTTATTCCCCTTGAAGTATATAGTTCATGTTCAAATTTACAAAGTTCAATTTGTTTATGATTCAATGTCTGTAACAAATTGAAAAATTAACAAAGCATAAACATGGTGATAATTAATGAATGGATCTATGCAACATTTTTCATGCTAAATACATGTCATGACATCTACTCCCTTACGAAACAAGGAAAATGGAACAAATAAATATCAAAGCACTTTACACCAAACACACAAATCAGTTGTAGAACTGTTCCTTTCCCTTCCTGGCAGCATTCAATCTTCAAGTCCTGAAGTTCCATGATCCACAACAATAAATATTTATACTTTGAACGAAGGGGGATTTCTTCTTCATGATTCTATTGCAGTAAAACCTCACAATTCTTATATATAGAAACGAAACTCGTAAAAAGGTCTAAGTACCTTGCAGTAATGAAATGCAGTCAAGTGCCAGAAGGTACATGATGTACTAAAAGACAGTGCACAATTTGTGTCTGCTGATAATTCAATCCCATTGTATTGATCCAATATGCAGGAAATTTGCATGTCACACTATATAGTTTCAGGGAAATTCAATCACACAACACCTGTCTTTTCAGGCTTCGGTTTTCACCAGACTTGGGAAATCATTTTCATCATCAAATTTGGGAGCCATGTCGCGATTTCTTCTTTCTCCACGACCACCGCCACCTCGTCCTCCTCGAGAACCTCTCACTCGTCGCCCACCTCTTCCTCGGCGAGGTGAGTCATTGAATACGAACTTCAGGCTATTTACAAGATTTTTATTTTTGGATGCTTCCTCATCCTGCAACGAGAAATTGAAATTTTTTTTTTACAATTCTTTGACAAAAACATTCCGGTGATTAATTCTGAACGAAACATAGCTATTAAGTGCATCAAAAATCAACCATAGGAAAAGTATTTCAAAAATTTTTTTTGCATTGAAATGAGACAGTCCAAAAGTACATGTAACAAGAGCAATGCCTAGTGTGGCATAATACGCCCGTTGCTTACTTTGGATGAGATCAAATCAAACATGTGGTTCAAATTTGGGTCTATTTGGTCATGTATTTATGAAATATTGAAATCCAAACACGGGGTAATTATTGAATTCTGTAAGAATAGTAAAATATAACCCCACATATTCGTGAAAGTTTTCTTGAGACTTTACTTTCGCGAGATTGTTGCTGTTTCATGAACATTCAATGAACTTAACTCAAGTAATCATATTTAACAATACAAAAAAATAGTTACATTGAAATACAAATGCCTCAAATAGCAACAAAGTGTGGAAAGCTATTTTATGCATAAAGGTCTTGACCAAGGTCACATAGCTAGGTGTCATTTGAAAGTGTTATTAGATGAATATGCAAACCAAATACGAAGACCGTTTCTTATAATTCAACAGTCATGTATAGTGTATCATTTTAAAAAGTACTCAAACTCCAAAGACAAGGTCACAAGGTAAAATCTTCGGGTACCAATAAAAAGTCCTTGACATAAGGCCTCGTATGTGAAATATGAAAACCTTATATACAAAGAATAATCTCTTATTGAAAATGAAATGAAATGATGGACAGAATGACAACTGTACAAAAAGATGGACAGATGGATGAATAGAGTAACTAAACAATGCCCCTTTGGTCAGTAAATCTTGGGCATTAAAATAAAGAAACAACTAAGTTTTGTCTGTCTGTTGTAGGGTCCTCAATCATTTGTTTGTAGCCAAGTTTATGGCATAAACATCTTTCCAATGTTTTTTTCTTTGAACAATTTTCAGTCCAAATTATACTGAAGTCGCAAAAAATTATACTTTGACAATCTTCATATTTCTGAAGTATTTTAACAAGTAATTTACACAGTGTTTCAGGCAAGACTGATGGTGGTTTGTAAACGGCCAAGATGAAAATGTCCATTTCAGTTTTAGCAATCAATAGTTCAATGTTGCTATGCCTACACTTGTCTATGAGTAATTTATCACACCCAAGTCCCATAACTCTGGAACAACAGAATGGAATTTGCTCAAAATTGAAAGGCAGCTTCCCCTACACTATTCAAGCATCCTGTACGAGTTTCATGGAAAACAACTGACATTTAGTGAAGTTATTACATTCCATAGCATCTTATCATAGCAAAAATAAAATCCAAGTCCCACAACTCCTGAACAACAAAATCGAATTTGCTCAAAATTGAAAGGCGGCTTCCACTACACTATCTAAGCATTCTGTACGAGTTTCATGGATAACAGCTGACGTTTATTTAAGTTATCGCGGTCCAATGGACAGATGGACTGACATCACCATACCATAATACGCCCCATCTTTTGACGGGCGTATAAAAAATGAATAGCATATTTTCATTCGGACTGGAATCAAAAACACATCAACACTTCTTCACACATCCTTCTTAAGGTTAGAAAGTTTAAACATGTCACTGGTACCGTGTTGGTAACAGGCATTAAACGTTTAGCACACAGCTTAACGTTCGTCTTTAAAGTCGACACACTCATCAATTTTATATTTTTGATTAAGAAATTCAAGAAAAGCGAAACAGTTCCTGAGGTGAATCCGACACCAGAGGTTCCTTTATTCATTGAAAATGAGCACGATTCGGGTGAACATGAACGCACTCTACAAACTTCTTCACTACCCGATTAACATACCCTACCATCTACCGACGGAAATAGCAGATTGCTAGAGCAAGTGAAATTTCCGATATTCGTGATCTCTTATTCAATTCAGTATTATTCACTTCAGCATGTGTTAATTCTAATGTTTAAAGTTTATTAAGTATCTATAGCTGAATTTATTTCATGTCTTCTATTGATGCTGGACACATACGATGTTTGTGCAGAATTTAAAGGATCAAAGCCTCAAACACTAGAAAACCACAATAATGTGTAAGTTTGTAGGTGTCAATAAATATCTCAAGGATGAGTGTCCTAATCCTTCTATATCACTCTAATGCATTCAGTGCAGGCTTGGTGTAGTGGTTAAGTGCTTGGCTTGTGACACCGATGATCCAGGTTCGAATCCCGGGTTGCGCCACTATGTTAAAGAGGTTGGTTACCTTCTGCTTCCATGTCGCGCTATAACTGAAAAATATTGTTGAAAGCAACGTAACACCCCCCCCCCCCTAAACCAAAAACACTTGTGGGGAACCTATAGTACTTTACTAAGTTTCGTCAAAATCTAAGGTTCCAAATAAAATTTGAAAATATACCACCCCACCCCCTCTGCCTTTCTTGCAATCCTAGAAATTCATGAAAAATCCAAATATTAAAATTTTGACAAAAAATTTGCGTACTACTGGCTAAATAAGCATTTCAGTACATCACAAGTCAACCATCGGGAAAATGTTGATGAAAACCATGCTATCTTGCCAGTAAATATCCGAAAAGATGTCAGAAACATGTCACAAATTTGTCATCCGATTTCAATGAAATGAGTAAAACTTGAAACATACATCCTGCTAGATCGTTCAGATGTCAATTTTATGGAGATGATTTTCAAAGAAAGGTACCCTCCGCAGGGATTGATTTGGGCTGTGCCATTGCGATTTTCATGTATATAATGCTCAGATGGCGCAATTAAATCAAATGTCTGGGCTAAACTGACGCAGTCTAATAAAATTTGACGCATAACATGGTCGCTTTAAGGGCCTAGTCTTTCACGATCTTCTGGTAACAAACGCAGTTATGGTTCGTTGATTATAACGAAAGTAATATGCAACACGACCTCTGATTTGTTAAAAGTAGTTCAGTCAACCGAGCACTAAAGAATCTTCAGTGTTAACATATATACGTATGCATGTAACTGATAGTGATCGCAATGGCGACTGTCACAAAGAAACCACGGCAATCCACTTTGATTGATTTTCTAAATAAAAAGAAGGAAGATTTCTTTTTCAATAGATGAGTTTGAAATGAAATAAACTGATCATTAAAACTTGATTTTTGTTGCATATTCGTTTTAATTACCTACTGTCTAAGATCTAAAAATAAATATATACATGATATTTTGATTGTCATTTCCACAAAAGACCCTTTCAGGTAAGCCTGAAAATTCAGCTGAAAACCTCTAAAATCCTTTTTTTCCTCAGGGGCTTCGTACCCCCTTGAACCCCCTAGGACCGAATGGGGGTCTCAGTGGCCCACATACCCCCGGCCCACTACGTTTGGTCTTGATGGGCCAAGTTCCAGATATATCCCTGCCTCCGAGACCTATTTTTAGCCATGGTGGTGTCACCTGTAGACAGATTTGGACAAAATGAATAAACTTAGTAGAGGACTTGTTGTACTTCGGGTATACAAAGTTTAATCAAAATCCTCCTAGTGGTTCTGAAAAAAGTTGAAAATGTG
The DNA here is from genome assembly GCA_035048485.1 of Pteria penguin. NCBI lineage: Eukaryota > Metazoa > Mollusca > Bivalvia > Pterioida > Pteriidae > Pteria > Pteria penguin. The sequence continues at coordinate 12,829,014 of CM068580.1, forward strand.
AAAAGTATACATGAGGATGGAGGACTGACGACAGACAACACAAGATCAAACCAGAAGTCTCTGTCGAGACTGAAGCTCTACTGGTTTCTTCTTATTATCTTTTAAAAGGGTGGGGCAGCAGCGGGGGAATGTGCCCCTCTTTCAAATCAAGGGGGTGGGGGGGTATGTTCCGCTCCCTTTAATCTTGAAGATTTTTTATCATCAAGTAGTTAGAATATCAGTTAAAGTGTGGAAACAAAGCAGTAAAACGCTAGTTTTTCTTCTGGTAGCAAAAGGGGCATGTGCCCCATCCCCTCTTTTTTCAAAACAGGGGATGGGATGTAGTATTTTTGTAACACCCCCCCACCCTTTCGATATTTTCCAATGTCGGTTCAAGTGTAGAAACAAAGTATGCAAACACTAGTTTTCTTCCGACTAGCTTAATTTTTTTTGCTAGCCATATATACATTTATATATAAATCATTATCCCATTTTTTTTTCATTGCCTGTCAATGCTTTAGAGAAATGACTTCATACTATTTCAAGAGGAGTTTACGGCACTGTTATATGTTTAATAATGTCTTTTGTCTGTTTTCTTTTTTGCCAATATCTGGTTGTAAAAGTGTCGTAAAAATTTTTATCATATGGTGCTATATATATATATATATATATATATATATATATATAGGGCCATCATAAAGTTCATGAGTCAGAGGAAATTCTGGAGATTACTTGACACAGTATAATAAACGCACTGTAGGCTAATGTGTTTATTTTATTTACAAATATACACAATTTATCTTTTTGGTGGTTTTATTCACACTGTTCCATTCTTATCTAGTGCTCATTTCTTTTCTAGGACTATGATCTTTTCTCAATAATTTATTTAAAATGGCCGCTGTTATATAAACATTAGAAGACAACTCGCCCAAAATCAATTCTGACTAGCATACAAACACTGCGATCTTAAGTCAACCATACAGGAAATAATTAAGAGAGGAAATTGAAGATAGTTGAAAGATAACAATACATACATGAAATACAAATGTTGAGGTGTTGCACATATGTCTACAAAGCTATAACCCCCCTTTCAAATTACAGTACACTGTAGTGAGAATAACAATTGGGGTCATTTCTGTATGGGTAACTCCGCCCTTTGAGGGGCCCCAGGGGTCCAGACTAGACCAAAAATTGCACATGCACAACTAAACCACCCAAACAAGAAGAAACCACAAAGAGGTCTCTGGGATTTATACCCTCAGGGAAAAAGAAGGCACAGAATCTTGGGACCACACCCCTTTGTGGGGGTCCAAAGTGGTCCAGACTGGACCAAAATTGCACATGTACAACTAGACATCCTACCAAACAGGATTAGACTATAATTTAGTCTGTGGGACATATATTGTTAGAGAAGAAGAGGGAACAACATCTTGGGACCACACCCCTTTTGTGGGACCCAGGGGGTCCAAAAACTGGACCAAAATTGCACATGTACCACTAAACCACATACCAAACAAGATGAGAATGTTATTGGGTCCCGGGAACATATACCTTTATAGTAGAAGACATAACACAATTTTGGGACCACACCCTTTGTGGGACCCCAAGGGGTCCGAACTGGACCAAAATTGCACATGCACAACTAGACCGCCTACCCAGCAAGATCAGACCCTAATTAGCTCTCTGAAACATATACCTTCAGAAAAGAAGAGAGAACAAAATTTTGGGACCGCGCCCCTTTGTTAGGACTCCAAGTGGTCCGGACCGGACCAAAATGGCACATGCATAACTAGACCATCTACTTTAAAAGATGAGACAATAATTAAGTCTCTGAGGCAAATACCTTTAGAGAAGAAGATGGAACAAGATTTTGGAACCACGCCCCTTTGTGGGACCTCAGGGGGTCCGAACTGGACCAAAATTGCACATGCACAACTAGACCACCAATCGAACAAGATGAAACCATAATTAAGTCTCTGGGACATATACCTTCAGAGAAGAAGAGAGAACAAATAAATTGTTTACGGCTGGACAACGGACGAAGGACCATCGCATGAGCTCGACTGGTCGAGACCAGTAGAGCTAAAAAGCTCATTTGAATTTTCAGCTCAAGTGAGCTTACAACAGGCACGAGTCACAAGTGACTTAATGCACACATTTATATGCTAAATTAAATCATCTAGACAATACAAAATTTACCAACCTCTTCTTCGTCCTCCTCCTCCTCTTCAGATTCCTCTTCATCGTCTGACGCTGTCTGCTTCTTCCTATATACAACTCCCTTCTTCCATTGGTCATCTCCCTGCCCTGCTTGGCGAATGTTAAACTGGGACTTTAAACGTTTTTTTTCCTGTTGAGCTTTCCATTCATCCAAGGTCATTTCATGTGGCCCATCATCAACAGCTGGGGTTTCTGTGGATTCAGTACTTTGGCTGTTGACACAAAAATAGGAAAGAAATTATTATAAATTCATTATATTTCCATACTACTAGTATTTCTTTCTATGAACATAAACATGTCAATATTTAAACAAGTGGCTTAAGTAAGCTTATGTTGCTCACCCTTGAACGCAAGTTCATCAAAAGAATTTCATTGAACTAATATAACCTGCAACTAGAAAACTGACAGTCGTCAGGACACCACAGGATACTGGTCACCATGAAAGGTGTTGTCATAAATATGAAAGCCCTACTTCTAACGGTTCAACAGTTATAGCCAATGTTAAGAAGTTTTTCAAATGCAGGTCAAAGGTCTCTGTCAAGGTGACAGTGTATTCGATATTGCCAATGTTCAAGAGTCATTACTATAGGGCACCCACCTATTAAGTAGGGCCCTAATAAGTGAGATTACCCAAAATGTGCAAAACTAACCCCATTTGAATGGAACCAAAACCTACATTACTTGTCTAGACACCTTTCTATACCACTCTGTTATACTGAATTGATTTATGCAGCCCATGATCATCACATATTTTTCTGAAAAAAAAAAAAAAACCCCAGCCAATTCAGAGAACTTGTGTCCCCCACTTTCAGGGTTTCTATTAGTAAGGGTGCAGTGATCTGTGACATTTGTCATGGTTGTGCATGTCTGCAGACACACATGCTATGAAGATATGAAGGCCCCACATCTTGTGTTTAAAAGTAAAAAAGTTACATTGAAGTAGGTTAACGGTCAAGGTCACATGATAAAAATTTTTGGTATTAATGGAAAGGTATAGCAATTGGGGATACATGCCAAATATGAAGGCCCCTATGTCTTGTGGTTAAGTTATGACGAAAGTTAAAGTTTTCGTGACAGATGAACGAGATTTAAAGCGGGGGCAAAATAAAAATCAAAGGACCCGAAGGTCCTGAAAGATACTCTTACTCACATCTTGTTGCGAGAAGAGATCTATATGTATCGCACTTAAAAGACACCTCGACCTCATTTTGAACGAAGTTGATTGAAATGAGTTATGTTAATAAAATAAGGTAGTGCACAGAGAAACCTGTTCATAAGGTTATCCCATCACGTCGATTCAATGGCAGTGGTGGGCCTCTTCCCCCTTTGTCTAAATGAGAGTCCGTGCAAGATTCAGATTCACAGTTTTCCCCTTTTTTGAAACATCTTGGCATGAGGCATGTATCTCTAAACTATCAAGTTTTTGTTGTTTAAATAGCATGTCCATCTTTTACAGTAAGTACCAATTCTTTCAGTAATTTTTTTTCGGCAACTGTGGTTATTATGTGACACAATTTAGAAAATTGAAGTACAAACTAAACTCATGAACTGAAACCGGAAGCATGTAAACACTTGTCTACTATATTTAGTAAGAGAAAAACATTTTGTACATGAATATTAAGAGAAAAGATGGTTTTATTATGTGCTTCTTTAAAGAATAGTGGAAAAATTTTAAGGCTCACAAAGGGGAATTTTAGGTTGTTTAATAGGGAAACAAGAAACCATCAACGACGATATGACTCGATTGCAAATGCTAAATGCAAAAAGTTGACAACAGACAAATGGACGGACTGATTTTGCCAATTTCAGTCATTCCCAACAACTTTCGGTCCCCATGGGTCATTCAGACCTATGTCGTGAAGTTACACTCAGGTCCGAAACAAAAATTGTCTGTCCGAAAAAAAAGAAAAGAAACACAGATGTATTCTAATATATTTAATCCGTTTTTCCTCATATTTTTTTTTATTTCCTTTATTTTTTTTTTTTGGCTTTACTTTCATCATTTGCTGATGCCCGCTTTAGGGGCTTTCTAGGTATAGCACCTTCTACATATTTCAACTTTGCTAACATTGCACACACCTCTGTATAGCTCAAATAACAAATCTCCGAAAAAACTCCGACCCCTCAATGAGACAATCACAGTGAATCATACTCTTGTAAAAGTTTTCGATAAACCCGGTTTTGCAAAATGTTTATGTTACAATTTACTTCAGCATGGTCACCAAAACACTTTAATTTGAGGGAGTATAAATAAACGAAACTCTGCCGGACCCATCGGTCATTCGGACCGGCAATATGACAGTGGGACATCGGTCCTTACGTAAATGTAGGGACTCCAAACCAAAATTCTAATATAACAGATTTACTTTGATTGATATGTTTCTGAAAAGAACTCTGAGAAAGAAGAAAAATAAAAAAAAAATTTTGAAAATCCATAAAGAATTAAGGAAGTTATGAGCATTTTAGTGTGCTGATTTTGACTATTTTTTAAGAAAAGTCGTCAAATATATGATAAATCGCCCAAAAATGTACTTTTCGGGACTAATTTTTTCAGCAATACCTGCAACTATACGTCTAAAACCTTTGTTTTCTTATTAAGTTGTTCATATACTTGAAAAATATATTAAAGGAAAATGCATTAACAATAAAATTGAGTAACCATAGCAACACACAAATTGCAAAATCGCTCTTTGGACTTAGTCATTTTTGCAATGACAACAGCCAAGTTCATAGCAAAATCACAAAAAATGCCATAATTTCGTTAAATATGCATGGATTTTGAAAATTTCTTTTTTATTTTGTTTCTTTCTTTATTCTGCATTTGGAAAAAATAACAAATAAACATTCAAGATATTCTTTAATTTATTAATATTTTGTTTGTTGAAAAACAAAATCAATTTTGACTTTGTCATCAATGCCCCAGGGTCTTCTATTAGGAATTGGTTCCAAATTAACCTCAGCCAGGCATCCTGATCTTTTAATCATTTGTACATCTTTTTACATGGCCATTTAAATTGTTTGCCAGCTGGCACCAAAAATTCTAATAAAGCAGTTTCCTCATCAATGATTCTTTCACACCTCCCTGGGTACCATCCATGAAGAAAAGCCACAGCTTAAAATTTATTTAGTCGAATATTTATAGTTACCAATGGCAATTCAGACCTTTGCCTCTTTTGCTGTTTAAATTCAGTATTATGTCTATTATTTATTTTTAAGAAGTATAAGACCCTCCCTCCCTTTTCCCACCCCCTTGTCTCCCTTCTGCCCCGTAACCCCCCCCCCCTCCTTTCCCTCTTACCCTGCCCGCCCCTCACCAGTATATCTACTATTTACTCAGACAGCTGATAAAAGAAAAAGACCACTTTTCAAATATTATAAGATGATAACAATTTAGAACAGGCTGAGTTAAAATCCTCGCAACAGTTTACTATACACGCGTGTACACACGTATACATCAAGTGAAGTCGGCTAGAATAAGTCCGTCCATTTATGTTTACATTTAAGTATTTGTTAATTAAGAATATGATATTGATATGCAATACATATCAATATCATATTCTTTATTAACAAATACTAAATGTAAACATCAATTAAAAACTCGTAGAACTCTGATATACAATCGTTTACATTGCCGCCGCATGTTGAAATAAAGAAACCGTCACGTTTTGACGCTGTTTACTCCAGCGGAACGCAAGGTCAACATTCGGTAGTCGGTGTCGCTTTTCAAACAAAAAAGAAAGACTGAGCTGATCGGTTTACAAAATAATAATGAATGTAACCAGAAAAAATAAACTCTCAAAAATATGACTGTCAATCACGCTTTTTCATAAACTTACTGTTTCAATGAAAAATCTATTTTGTAAAATTTCTGATACACGAAACGGCAAGTGACTTTAGTAAAATCGATAAGAGTGTAGTATTAATAGATAGGGGGAATTCCATTCTTTTCATTGGTTATCAAAAATAAATTTTTTATTGATTGGCTCACCGTTTCTTTCACTCGTGATCAGAGCATGGCACCGCGCCATGGTCGACCATGTTTATTCATCAGGCTTGTCGTCGAGCCGGCAGTGCGTATTTAACACGCCGTTTTTCGTAGTTAAATTAACTATTTTGTCAAAACCACTTTCGAATGTGAAGAAATAACAAACATTCTTTGATATTATGTATTTTTTTATTTTGTAAACTGTTTATTGGTTTCATATCAACACTTTTAAAACAGTGAAGTGTAATGCTGCTGCGCTCGTTCTAAATATAGACGCGATTACGTTTGGAGTCCCTAGTAAATGTGTCGGTCAGGACCAATGTTATTGGGAATGACGGCAATTTGTAGACCAGAATTGCTTTGCATTAACATTAACAATACATGTATGCCAGTGGTCACCCTAAAGGCAAAACTGCGTGTTCACTGAAGCGTAAAGTTAAGGTCACTTAATTTTGTTTTGGTTGGCTAGAAGGAGAACTTTGACATAAGTATTCTTTAGGGTACGAGAGAAACCAAACTAAACACAAATGCTAAACGCAAAATGTTGACACCGTACGGACAGACAGACGGTTTTCGCCAATTCATAGAATTCAAAAATGTACCATTAAGTGGAGGAATGCGACAGAAATTCGGCCCCATTTTAGGTCGATCAGGTGCCCCGAGTAGTTATAGAATTCAGTATTGACAAATAAAATCTATATTGGGATAAGTAAATTTCATGGCTACTTGTCCGTATAGACAAGTAGGGAAAAATGTTGATGTCCAGCCCTGCTTACAAATGGCAGTGAAACGGGCTACTGACAAAAGAAAAAAAAAAAAAAAAAAATAAAGGACTTCAAAGTCCTCAAGGTCGGAATTGCATGGTCAAGTGCATCAAAGGTAATAAAGTCGTGATCTACCAAGAGATCACACACCAAGCGTGTAATGTTTAGGATCAGTATTGACAAAAACACGGTCTGCGCACAGGTGCTCGTTTTCATATAAACAACGGCTCTGCCCCTGTATGTCTCTGTCTCGTACTATATAGTTATCTCATTCTCTTTTATCACTTTTGATCTTGACAGTAGTGCGAAATTAGCAATCTGGACAGTCTCCCGCTGTACATGTACATTTGGGGAAAACCACGTCTACACAAGTAGATCTATAAATAACTGGCTATTTTTAGTAGCATTACACATCAACAACTACCAAGATGTTTGTTTATCGTTGTGACGAGAAAATTGTAGAGTACTTTGAATTCCACTGCTATAAAAAGAAGCGATATTCTCAAGTTTTATTAAATATAATACAAGGGATACTAGTACGGACTAGTAGTGTACTTCTTAAATTACGGCACAGCTACACAATAATGTCAATCATACTTTTTTGGGACTTTCCGTCAAGTATTCGGAAAGACTGCATGTCCTCCAGCGCATGAATATAACTTGTCTAAATCAATGGAGTAACGGCACATCTATTTTCTCATCTGATCAAACTTATCTTGTATTGACTCGTACGATATGAATTATAAGTACTAAAAGTAAATCTAATCACGCTTTTTCTAAATATCGACACACTATTTATACACGAGGAGGTATTTTCTGCGTTCCCCACAGCATATTGTAACGACTAGGGTCTGGAATTGCTATGCAATTCCGACCAAAAAATAAAATTACGAAAAAACAAAATCCTCCCCACCCCCTTTCTCCAAAAAGTCTACCTACCAACCCTATTTTTTCCCAAGGGTGACAATGTAAACACACGTTTTTGGGGCCTTATTTACTGAAATATTTATCAAGAGAGATACCATGATCATATTGTTTAAAAGATTCACTCCGGTAGTCTTCTGCTTCTTCTCTATTTACCTCTAATCTAGACCATTATATTCTCTAGATAAAACTTGGCAACATGCATGAATACTGGTTTCTTATCAAAGTACTAGACATTACTACTTGGGAACTGGTAAATTTCTTCATGGACTTACTTTGGATCTTGATTTTCAGCATCTTCCGAGGGGTTCCATTCTTTTGTTTCAGTGTCAACAGCTTCCTTAACTTCTTCCCTTCAAATATTAAAAGCACAGTATTCTAATAGCAGTTCAGCATATGTAGAATACTCCATTAACATTAGATAACACATATCTTAATACATTAATTAATAAGAGAATTAAGCTATAAGGCCAAAAGAATGAGGCCCATGTGGGCTTCTATTACTCAGCTGAACACAATTTTCTGATTCAACTGACATGAAAAATTTGCAAATAAATATACATATTCTTTGATGTTTAATGTGTTGTCAAAGACTAAAATTAACTGTTCCGACACGGTAGCAACCCAGGCCCCTAGATTTCAACAAGGGTATCAGTAAAACTGATATATGCTCCCCGAATGGCATTTACAGTACAGTCCGGGTGGAACTTTGAATGCCCACTGTCCACAGTGGGCAGTCCAACTGAAATTTTAGTGGGCATTAAGAGTGTACATTTACCTGAGCTATCAAGCTGTCCACTTACCTGTACGTTAATTCTAACTGGCCCTTACAAGAATGTCCACTGTGTCCAGTGGACATTTTTAATGCCCACTCTAAAAATGCCCACTGTGACCAGTGGGCAAATTAAGTTCCACCCGGACTGTACTGTATAATGAAGGAAATCGATAACTAAATTTATATCCAAATAATCAGTAAAACTGATGGATGCTCCAAGAGTCACAGCAATAATGAAGGAAATGAATGACTTAGTATATAGAAAATCATAGTATTAATTGATGATGATTTAAGTGAATATGAAATTGTTAAACATTTTACAGGACACTTGGTCCAGTAAACTAGGGCAATTCACCAGACCGAAGCAACTTTTACCAGACAGAAAACAAAATGTACATTTTTAGAAAGATGGTCACAAAAATTATACAACTGCTCACTTTAATTTTCATTGGTTTATTGTGAATCTCTGGCAAGTAAAAACACATCTCTCCGGGTGTCTTCTTCTTTAACAAAATCAATACAATACTTATCATTGTCAACATATTTTCCCTATATAATGAAAGAGCCTTAAATCTTTTGTTTCTGTTTTAGCTTTTGTTCATCTTCACCAGACAATTGGTTCAGAAATTTAAGGTTATTCACAGGATTGAACATTATTACCGGACTTGACCGTCAGTCTGACGATATTTCATTTTCACTGCGATTTCAAATCTCAATGTATCATATGGATATCCAATTGAGTAAACTGTAGAACAAGTGATCACAGTATCTTAAACTAAAAGGAATAAGCTTGACCTTGATTAGTTATGACATAAAACTTTTTATCGTGAACATGATCTTTCAGAAATGACCTTGAGTGACCTTTGTTCCAAAGCTCTTAATCTATATATATATAGCATTTTTGTGAAGTATGATCAAATTATGATGAAAGGTGTAACAAATATTTTATGGTATTTTAAGTCACAAGTGATCTTGACCTTTCAGAAACGACCTTTGTCCAAAAGTCCTTTACCTAAATAGTATTTTTTTCGGATGAAAGTTGTAGGAGATATACCTACTGCATGGTATTTTAAGTCATAGGTAATAAGTGACCTTCACCTTTCGGAAATGACCTTGATCCCAAAGCCCTTAACCTAAATAATATTATAGTGAAGAGATTTTGATGAAAGGTGATACGAGCTTGGATGGACAGACAGAAAAGACAGCGACTCTATTCAATTCTTCAGATATAGACCTTATGCAGCAGAAATTGTAGGAAATCGCTTTTCTTTCAGGTTTTTTGTTAACCTCCAAGAAGGGTTACTGCGCATGCACAAATTGCAAGACATTTTACTTGTATTTACCTGCGGTTTACCTCTACACTGCATAGAATGTGGTCAAACTTTTACAATATTGGTAAACTTCAAACTTTCCTTAACATTTTGGTATATGTCTATATTATTATGCAAACAACCTTTATAATACAGCATACAAAAACATTTTTTTCTTTAAATACATAGAAAAATATTTATTCTTTAGATACAGAGAAAAACATTCAGCTCACAGCATTGTTTCTGTGCAATTTAAACAGCATGACTAGGGTTAACACTTAAAGGATGATTGTTCAAGACACAAGTTTTGATGGCAACAAGCAGCACATTTTCTTTGCCTTTTTATAAATGCTGTCATCAAATGTGAAAATTCACTCGAAAGTATGAGAATTAAGAAATTAATTTTTTTAATTTGGCCTTGGAAGCAAATTCTTTGAACTTGGTGTCTTCAAATCTTATTCTTATTAAAATTCTGCATTATGCACTAAATGTGGACACCACTCATATCAATGTCATTTTCCAAGGCCTGGAACACTTGAATTTAGGTTTAAGGTTTACGACAACAAAAAAAGAGTAACCCAGCTTTAAGCATCTTCTTTATGATAGCTACAGAGTTCAAAATTAGCACCTGTCTGCTGGTAACACTCAAATTTCAAATTGGATGATGGAAATTCTCACTCCTCTATATTTTACTTCATTCTAAATTCCTGCAAATTCTCCATTATTATATAAGGAAAATATGTATGCCATTTCTCAGTTATCCATTTTACACTGTTTCAGAAAACTTACTGTGAACACCCATGTGTAATGCAAACTTTTTTGTAATTCATTCAAGTGTTTTTTTCATATATTATCTTCAGACAGAGAATCAAAAATGACATAATAAACAGTAAGAAACTGCTAAAGACATTATGGCCAAATTGCAAAGCAAAGTTAGAACAAGGTCCACTCATGGTATCAATTGAAAGCTGCGCTTCCACTTGAAGGCGAAGTGGCCCAAAATTTGTGGACGCAGCATCCTTCACTTACTTAATTTCATTTTTTCCATTCAGATTTAAAAAACTTTAAAAATCTACCATTTTATCAGTAGGATGTACAAAACTAGTTCATATTATAAAGAAAAATTGAAGAATTTTCAAAAGTACAAAACTTTGTTAGATTGGGTATAAAACATTGTTAGTTAAGAACAAAGAGGGGTTTTCTAAACTTTTGACTCACTGCAAATCATCCTTGTAATTTCCCCAGTTGCGTGACCCACTTCCCTCTCTTTTATCTGTAGGCTTCACACCGCTGCTGCAGCAAAAACATGAAATGAGAAATTTATTTGCACTAAACTGTTCGCGAGCCCCTTGAATATCATTGTACATGTACTTCAAGTGAACTTGTTAATTTTAATTTATCTACCGTAAAGGAAGAAAATGCCGTATCTTGACACGAAAAATAAAGAAATTCATAACAGAAATATTAAGAGCAAACACTGATTTTAGGAATATTATGGAGTAACTTACGTTCGGTCACTTCCACTATGTCTTTCAAAGTCTCTTTTGCCAGACCTGTCACCGAAACCTCCCCTTCCTCTACCTCCACGTCCACCTCGTCCTCCCCGACCTCTACCAAAACCCCCTCCTCCTCTCCCACTTTCAGGTCTATTGAAGCCTCCTTGGCCAGCATCACTTCTTTCCCTTCAAAGAAAAAAAAAAAATCTTCATAAACCATGCTATACATGATAAACAGTGAACTGTCAAATTAATTTATTCACTATTTAATACTGCAATGCCAGTCGGGCAATTAAATGAATTTGAATCCTTATCACGCTAATCACGACACAAGTCGTTCTGAAAAATTTGCCCTTCACTGCTAATCGCGACAATTGTCGTTTCCGTACCCCTTGTAATTAATGCATGTATTTTCATTTCTTGGGGATTTCCAAGGCTAAATATAAATATGTACTAGCATGGTATGACAATTATCCATGATTCCAAGTAAAAAATTCCATGCAACGGTCAAGGATGTATTAAATATATCCTAAATACTATGCAATGTTTAGAATAATCAAACATGGCGGCGTCTGCCCATCTTGGTGCTGATAATGAGGAAAGATTTTCGCGACTTTTTCGCCAAACATTTTGACTGCGATGAAAATGATTTTGAGGGATTTGTGCTTGAAATGTGTCAGCTCGTACGAAAATAATTAATTCTGCCCCTATCAATTTTAAAAGGATATTGTGGAAAATCTCGAAACGAGGGTTAGGAAAGCGGAGATCACGTACCACTACACTAATTACTCTGTTCACAGTTTACTTTGATTTTCCCATTTTATGTTCATGTTCACTTGTTGATTATTTTGTTTAAAAATAAAAGTTACTACTCGCATTCGCCAGATTTGATCATGTTTTTTTTTTTTTATAGTTTAAGCAATAACATGGTTACGCCATCCATTTAGAATGTTTACCTGAAACCATAACCTTTAATTAACAAAGGTTATCGAGACAGAGTCCAACATATAAATAATAACCTTGAATAGATAGCCATGACATCTTTTATTAAATCCATGTATGATTTGTTTTTCTGTGATAGATAATAAGAAAATGAGAAAGGAAACATGATTGGACATGGCATTTCATAATCCTATGCAATTTATTCAGCAGTACAGAATGAAAGGACTTGAAAGTCCTCAAGGTCGGAATTGCATGGTCAAGTACATCAAAAGTAATAAAGTCGTGATCCACCAATAGATCACACACCAAGCGTGTAATGTTTAGGATCAGTATTGACAAAAACACAGTCTGTGCACAGATGCTCGTTTTCATATAAACAACGGCTCCGCCCCTTACTATATTGTTATCTCATTCTCTCATCACTTTTGATCTTCACAGTAGTGTGAAATTAGCAATCTGGACAGTCTCCCGCTGTACATGTACATTCGGGGAAAACCACGTCTACACATGTAGATCTATAAATAACTGGCTATTTTTAGTAATAGTAGCATTACACATCAACTACTACCAAGACGTTTGTTTATCGTTGTGACGAGAAGATTGTAGAGTACTTTGAATTCCACTGCTATAAAAAGAAGCGATATTCTCAAGTTTTATTAATTATAATACAACGGATACTAGTACGGACTAGTAGTGTACTTCTTAAATTACGACACAGCTACACAATAATGTCAATCGTACTTTTTCGGGACTTTCCGTCAAGTATTCGGAAAGACTGCATGTCCTCCAGCGCATGAATATAACTCGTCTAAATCGATGGAGTAACGGCTTTTTCTAAATATCGACGCACTATTTATACACGAGGAGGTATTTTCTGCGTTCCATGCGTTCCCCACAGCATATTGTAACGACTAGGGTCTTGAATTGCTATGCAATTCCGACCAAAAAAGCAATAGAAATTAGCATAGTGTGATAAGGGTTAAAACAAATTGATATAGTCTGAACAAATTTTTGTTAGCCTCAGGCTAGACAGTTTTTTTTAAAAAGACTACAGCTTTATGTGACACTTCAATAAATATTTGTGTTAGTTTTCCTTTGTTATCTTTAAAACACCACAAGCATGTTCACTAACTACTGTAGGGCTCCAAGTGCATTCAGATTTTGATACATCATATACCAGTGATCTAAATCTATTTCAGGGTAATTCTTTAGAAAATCTGCGGTCATACTAATAAATTTATGCCAAGAATATGCCAAGGCACATATGCAGTATTATTTTATTTAATCTACTGATTTACCGATGCTATCTAACATATAATAACCTACACACACCAAAATATTTGTATATATAATCATAGTAATGTTTTTGTATAGATATCGTTAATGTAATAATATACATAATTTCTGATGAAGTCAATCAATTCGGTTTAAAGAGAAAAAGACAGAAACAGATAATAACAAATGGATAGTATTCTTTGGCGAATCCTTAGTGTTCATTAGTATGACCTGTAAATTTGGCATGGAAAAAGGGCAATCGGAGTAAAACTATATATTTATTCCTCTTCTCTGTTCCATTGCGGATAAAGATCTGGCTAAACCCCACAAGCGGTCATGTTCTGATGGACTCTGACGACGGGAGAAAGAAAAAATCATTGTATAATTTTCACTAAACCATTAAGATACAAACTATCCTTTTTAGTGATAAATCATCCATACATTCCATTAAAGTTTTGCTCAAGGCAGGTGGAAGAGTCAAAATGTCAATCACTTCACCAAATGGTTTAAATAGGTGTATGCCACCTTCAAATTACACCAAAAGACTTAATACTGCATAATTAATCAACAAAATCACACTTTTATACAAATCACTATCCACATTATTTAAATGTACCTGAATTCTGGAGGAACATTTTCATCTCGTCTCCTTGGTCTTCGGTCTCCATCATCTCTTGGCTCTCGCTGCTCTTTATTCATCCTAGCACTTCTCGGAGGTCTATTGCTATCCTGCCTTGAAGGTGCCTGATTGTTGGGTTTATCTGAAGTAAACATTGATAACTCAGAAACATTTTTCGTAAGAAACAACATAGCTTCATATAATATTTGATATGAAATGGATCCCTGATCCCTTCAATCTTGATTTTGTAAATTTTAGAATGGTACTTTACCTTTAATGAGCAATACAAGCTGATGCGACTCTGTGTTCATTTGTTACCTTTGGCAAAACTGTAATAACTGATTTAGCCGACACAGAAACAGCAACACCAAAACTTAAGCAATTTTGTATCAATATTGAAAATGTAAGCAATTCAAAGAAAAAATTCTTGGATACCCTTAGGAATTTCCAGTGTGATCCTTTCTCATGCACATGTCGATATCCATCCTAGTTCCAAAGATGGATGCCAACACTTTTCCCCCTCCCCTCCTTTTCTCGTTACAGAATGGCCGGGTTCGAGAACGAAATCGTTTTAATTGTCCGCTTCGTGAATCTTTCTTTACGATCAACATTCACGAAACATCTTCTAAAAATATCAGATTCCTTTCAATGTAAAACCAACAACAAAGAACGGGAGCAAACAAAACCATGCCGTCTGCACATGGTTGCACTACGCATGCTGAACCATGTATACGACTGGTTGAATTAAAGAATGAAATAATACAGTAAACGTAATGTTACTCACCATCCTTCTTCTGTATTGTCTGTTCAACAGGCTTATTCTTAGCATCAGGTTGCAAAACATTTTTGTTCTTGGCCTGTTTGTTTTTGCCTTTACCCTTCTCCTTCTCCTTGGGTTCCTTCTTTTTCAGCTCCTCTTGCTGATTGATGATATCAAACGGGTCCGCATCCTCGTCAATGAAGAGCGAAAATTTATTGGTAACTGCTATGCCGTATTGTGAGTCCATTGTTCCTCTCGCCTTAGAGGATGTCAATGGATTTTACGGCCTTATTCTGTTTTAAGACTTCAATATGGCGTGTTTCTTCCTCGGTATCCGAGCATGCCCAGGAATTATTTACTGCATTCTGGGTTACCATTCGGAATGAATAAATTTCTAGGTTTATTATCGATTGGTAGTGATAATTCTAGAAATATCCAAAATGCAAAAGGTAAAATTTTACGTCATGATTTCCAAATTTAGACTTGCTGGCGGGAATGTCTAGTAGCATGTTTACTTATAACTGGAAAATAATGATAAAAAATCAAACAAAACTTTACGAGAAACAAAAATAAAACGCTTTTATCTATTATCTCACTACACCAGGTCTGTATATAGAATTTAATTTATGAACTGAAAGTTAATTCATTAACAAAAAGTTTCTATGTCACAAAAGCGTGTAACTGGGGATTACCCAAACACTATTTATAAACTGTAGTAATTGATTGGTTAGTTACCTGTATTGGCACGATAACGGGTTCATGCATGAACTCGGTTAAATACCAATACAGGTACCCAGGAGAGTGAAGTTTTATTTAACATCGTTTTTGTTATGTATTCCTGGGGATTTAAAGAGGAAAGTCAGAGTATGCCCTATAGCCCATCTCCAACATCTTTTGGAAGGGGTTCCCCGGAGGGTGATTCAGGTGACGGAGATAGTGAGTATGAAGATCCCAACTTGAGAAGAGGTAGACCGAGAGCGGACGTTGTCAACTCGCTAATCTTCAAAGGAACAATGTCGGGTAGCAGTATTCGTTGTGAAGTTTGTAGTCGAGTGTTTCCCAGAGAAAAGTCACTCCAAGCGCACATGCGGACGCATACCGGTATGTTTATATTAAAATTGAAAATTTAAAAGTCTCTTGGACATTTAAATCGCATTTTCATTAAACATGTGAAATAATCGATTGTGGTTTAAATGCAGAGATAAGGTACTCTGCTGTGATATGATTGTAGGATTGTATATTATCTTGTATTAAGGGTGAAATACAACGATCCGTAAATTATTGGATTATAACATACGGACCTCTATATTTCACCCCTATTACAAGTATTTTCTGAATTTTTTGTTTTTCACTAATGATATTTGATCAGAGGTACTTGTGTCATGTGGTGTATTTTGAAATCGGGATTTCTAAGGCGACCATGTCTGGACATATCTCGATACAGATATCAGTACAATCAAGTCCATATAGTTCTAAAATTCGCGGTGGAACTAGCCAGTTTGGAGATTCAAAAATTATAATGGGTCTTGTAATTGCCAATTAATAGAAATAGATATACCTTCCCTTTCGTAGAAATTAAATAAACAGATGATCGATTCCTAGCACGTGTTCAGGACTTTAAATTTCAATGAGGGAAAAATCAATTTTACCGTTACAAGATTGTTTCCCGTTGTTAAAGATATATACGGCATGGACTTTTAAAACTCATGGATTTTAAATCTTTGGTCAAAGAGGGTATATATTGCAGGCCCGAAGAAATCGCCTTCATAATCGCTGGCTGTTTGGGTAAATGTTTTACAAAATGGCCATGCACAATTGAATGGTCACGCCATGTATAATCACCCTAGGTATAACTTCGAACAAAGACAGGATTTAAAACTTGTTTGAACTAGCGTCCCGTTATATTCTCTCTTATTATGTTCACCACGCTTGATGGTATATCAGGTATCGATCTAAGATCTTTGCACAGGTAGTTAAATTAGTCATTGAACGGGGTTGGTGCCAAGGGAGAAAAAATATAACGTCATCAAAAGTTTTAAATTCTTTTCTAGAAATTTTAACCCTAGAAGTGGAAGTTTAAATATGACCACGTGGATTTTAATGCTGATTTTGTTTTGATTAAAAATATTTAAATATGTCGTAGAGAGGCATTTAATTTTCTCTTCTACCCCATTGATACCCTTCTATTCAGTATAATACGGACAGGTAGCTTCTAACACGACATTCAAACATAGCCTTGTATATCCGTTTACGATTCCATGTTGTTCGATTTTACCACCATTTCTATGGAGACGATCGATAAACAAACAGAGCATCATTTTCGTTTCGTCCTGTTAAACAAAGGGGAGTTGGATATCTGTTTGGGCGTGCTTGGCAACTATGACATTGTAAAATATTTATTCACAGGCTTATTCGTACTTCGTCAAGGATCAATACCCTCACATTCTTTTGTCAAATAGAACATACACCAAAGCATACGATGCGCCGTGTAAGTTTACAGTACATATTTCAGAGTAGGGAAAAGGTACGCGTGTATAATATTGCAGATCATGCAGGTTCTTGGAAATCCGGGTTGCTACCGTTGAATAATTTCTGGGTATTTAAAGGGGGATTTAAACTTGACATAATTTCATAATCTATACCAATTTTAATATCGATCTGTTTGTGTTTAAAATAAGTTATGCACATCCAACCACGTGCATACTATACGCAGCATTTAAAACGTTCTCTGGGCATTTAAATTTACAACTTACTATTTCTGTTCGTTATATATAACCCCAGAAGCTACGTGTTTTATCACCGCACGTGGGCGTGGTCATTTCGCTTGGTTGTTTTATTTCGCACTTATGAAAATTTCACTCATTTTGCCACGGCAAATTTACATTTTAACCTGTTGATACAAGAACCCTCTCTCAGTCTGGTGTGGGAATTACACCATTAATTTTCCTTGACATAGTTTCTTATCCACTCATTTGATATTCAACCGGATTCAAAAAAAGGTCCGCCTGAATTGGAATCCAATACCTTTCCAATTCTAAACCAGTCGAGATCGAGTTGGACTGACCTGGGCTTTGAAATATGGGAATGATGCTTGTTCAGCATGGTAACAAAAACATTTTTTTTAAATATATGTATGAAAACTGATATGTATAATATAGATGGTTTTTGTGTCAACCATGACACTTAGTAGAGATCACTATCTCCGTCGACTTTCCGATTGTCACACTAAGCAGTCTACACGACGTGTTCCTTGGAACAATTCCATCTAAATTTTCTGATAAAGCAAATTGTTTTAAGAGTTTGAATTTGTAAACCAAGATTTGTTATATCTAGTTTTTTAGGACCTGGTATCACTCCGAATTATACTATTTCAGATAATATGTTTGACCTGTGTGACAGACTCGAATGACCAGCACCTTTATTTGGGTGAAAGGGGGTGGGGGAGGTTACAAAGTAAAAGTGATTCATGGACAGTATTTGCATCATTGGTACATTGTATTTGTTGGGATGAAAACAATGATCACATACACCTATTAGTCACGCTACCTTTATTTTCTTCTCGGGTGATCTCAATCGGCCGAGTTTGTGTAACGCTTTTCAGAAAAAAGGGGGAGAATATCCTATTATAGGATTGCTGTACGTTTTATTTGAATCTAAGAATAGATTGATTGATTGATTGTTTTACGTCACTCCACGATTATTTCACGTATATGGTGACGGCATCTGCCTGGTGAATTGCATACAAAATTTAGACCTTTGCAACCGACCCACCCGAAGAATTGAGGGATCTTTTACGTGCCACGCCTACCGTGACACGGGACCTCGATTTTTACTGTCTCATTCGAAAGACAGAACATCGGTGTACCCAGGACGGGAGTCGAACCCGGGACCTTTCGATCATGAGCCGAGCACCTTATCCACAAGGCCACATGCACCGGCTTATATCAAAGAATTGAAACAAACGTGTTAAGTAGGTGTATAACATATTATCTTCATCGTGCTAAGTCGTACTATTATTGTGTTAATAAACCTATACATTGTACTCATTGCCAGATCCAGAAATTTCAGAACGGGGCGCAATAACTGGTCAAGGGTCCAAGACTAAGGGCTGCCTTGAAGCCCCCAGTGAGCCTGAGGCTTCGCTCTGGTGCCCCTCCCCTCCCCGAAAAAAAAAAAAAAAACGCCGGCGCTAGATCCGCCTTTGGTACCTTATACCGAGAAACACCTCTGCCTCCTTTACATCCTTCCTGTACCATTAAGATGAGTCGCTGTATAATTATACGTAATTGTAAGACTAGTTTGATCGTGTATTCAAATTACAACTACTAGATTTTATCTACCTGTATGAAATACTTTTAAGTATACTTGTTAAAACAAGACATTTTACCTTTGCAGGGGAGCGACCGTATAATTGTGACTATCCGGGGTGTGATAAAGCGTTTTGCCAGAGTGGGCAATTAAAGACGCACCAGAGGCTCCATACCGGGGAGAAGCCTTTCATGTGCTCTGAGCAAGGTGAGTACGGTCAATACCTGATATTAATAAACACAACATACCTTATGATGATTTCGGTATCTCAATAACTCGTATAGGTCTATACTCAATTCAGAAGCGAGGGCTACTATAGTAGTAAATAAACGATAACACGACATAGATTTAACATTGCAATGAAATATACTTGTCATCTTGATAACCCCTTTGTTCCTCTTTCTTATATTTGTATTAACTATGATATAATTTCATTGATCGTGTCCTGAATGCAACTGAATCATAAAGCATTCAACACACTAGGGTAAAGTAAGTGAAATTCGGAATTCCGTTTACGTTAAAGATTGTAAAATGTACATAAGCATACAGGTAATGAGCTTGTGCATGCATACTGTTCTCAGTGCGTGACATTTATCCTTTGTCACTTCCTATTCGTATGCTCCGATTTACATGATCCACCCCGTCACGCAGGCGGTTCAGGTTTGAATTACATGTACTTAGAGACGCACATAAGTATGACAACACACAGGAGTTCGATACTTGGATCGTAAACAGTGACGCCAAAAATATAAAAGTTCAGATTTGGCAGCTAAAATGAGTATTTTGGTTAATACTTGACTTCCACATGTGGGGCCCCTTTTTCGGAAATTTTAGACCTGCCACTGGCAAATTGACAGTGTGTCTGAGAAAACAGGGGAAGGGGGAGAAAGGGGTGGGGGTGTTCGTTTGCTACGTCGCAGTGCAATTTTAACTACAAAGTATCGAACTCCTCTGGACAACATAGCCAATCCCGAGAGAATTTCAGAGCTTAACGAAAAAGTGTCGTTTATAAACAAACACTGCCACTCTACGGGTGGGAGAAGGTAAAGGAGGCCGAAGATAATGAAAAATGAAAAGAATGTCATCCAAAAATTCAACACTGACTGCAGTAGGGGTTATTTCTACAATGAAAATGTTTTATTGCGTTAATGTTTTATGGAGTTCCTCCATCTTAGTCTGCATCAGTAGTCAATGTCTCAGGTATATATACAAGCACAAATGGAAACAGTGAAACACCCGGGAGTACAATGGTTAGACGGTCGGATGCATGACAGCTAGGTGATTCGGTACCATAGGTAGTGGGTTCGAGTCCCCGTCGGGGAACGAATATAAGTGAAATATAGGGCGCCTTGTTAACTGTAGTGTATTTTTGCTTTATATATATGATAAATGAGCTGATAAATGAGCTTATCTTGGTTAAAATGGTATTTGGGTCTTTTGTTATACAGAGTTATTTCCCATATGAGCAGGTATTCAGTGGCGGATCCAGGATTTCCGAAAAAGAGGGGGGGGGGCACATCTATATTATCCGAACTGCTCAGCCATTTTTGGTGCAAAATCTGGAGTTTTTAGTAATAAATATGTCGCGAAAAGGGGGAGGGGGTTCTAAATCCGCCAATGGGTATTTAACGTTACACTATTGTGACGCTATACATAACTTAGATCTGGTTTGATTTTGACAGCGTGTGAAGTAATTCTATAAGAGTTACTGTGTTTAGTAAAAAGTTATTTCCCAGGTTCAACTTGGTCGTGAGCATACCGGTGTCCTGCCTGTAAAAACCGAGTCTAAGGTCCCATGTCACGGTAGGCGTGGCACGTAAAGGAGCCCTAAATGCTAAGGGTGGGTTCATTGCATCGGTACAAATTAAATGCAATGCATCAGGCAGATGCCGTCAACATGTATGTGACATAAACGTTGAGTGATTTAAAGTATAATCAATAATTAGAAAGTTGCTGCCCTATAATTAAATGATTGGCATATCATGCCAAAGAACTTTTAGTATTGCTGTTACCCCGGTATAGTGCTTGTGATGAAACTTTGCACAAATAGAGATCTGTGACCTGTTCAGAATTTCGATGAAAATGATCACAAGAAAACAATAAATGCTTCACAAGAAAACCCAAGATTTGTATGCCAGTCAGAAAAATATATTTATAATTAAAATGTAGACATAGGTTCAAAGTTCAAAATTATAAGGCAGTAAAAGGTAAGACCATTAGACCTTCAGATTTGTCAGGGTCTCTGGTCTTTAAGTGCTATGTCTTCATTGGAGAATGATAGCTCTATAGTTTCAGTTATTATAATGTAGTTGGCCATTTCTTACAGGTTGTTTGAGTCGTTTTACTCATGCCAACCGGCATTGTGCAGAGCATCCATATGCCACCTTGGTACGGATTAAGGTGGAAGGCTCCATTAAAGACTTGATCCTGCTCAGAGACCAAGAGGCTAATAACTCAGTACGGGAATGGCTCGATATGTAAGTTACATCTCCCCATTTCAGATTAATGTTTTATTACAGTATCTTCCAGGTACTAAAAGTTGACTGAAAGCCAAAATTTTAATGAAGATTTTTTTAATTCTTCGATTAGTTACTTGATCTACTAGTTATCATACAGAAACTGTTATTCTTTAATAATTTAAAGAACCAATCATTATTATTTATGATCTACACAAATTTTTAATGAACATATTGGTCAAAAAGGCCAGAATAGGAATATTGCACTAAATTGTGTTTGAGTTTTATGTTGCTTTGCTGCAGTATATTGGGCTGGAAGTTTATGGTATATTGATGTACATGTAATGGTTATTGCACTGTCCTGGTAGTAATGTAACTGTCTTATCAATGGAGTAGATGTAGTGTGTGAAGCCACATCTACTCTACTGATAATACAATTATTAGGACAGTATGAAATGACCGCTAATCACATATTTAGCATTTATTGCAATTACCCTACATTTTTCATTGGGTTGAAAGCCATGTGATAACAAAATGGGAGGAACTTATGTTGGTTATGGCATATGATAATAAACTTCTGTGAAAATAACTGATTACCTTATGGATAGAACAAAGGAAAACAGGGTAAATATGTGACAATGAATGTTGGAGTGTTATTTTACATTATTGCAATATTTGGTGTTGAAGTTTTATGCTGCATTGTTGGAAGTTTAATGTTGCATTGCCGCAGTATATGTGGTTGGAGTTTTATGTTGCATTGCTGCAGTATACGTTGTTGGAGCTTTATGTTGCATTGCTGCAGTATATGTGGTTGCAGTTTTATGTTGCATTGCTGCAGTATATGTGGTTAGAGTTTTATGTCGCATTGCTGCAGTATATGTGGTTGGAGCTTTATGTTGCATTGCTGCAGTATATGTGGTTGAAGTTTTATGTTGCATTGCTGCAGTATATGTGGTTAGAGCTTTATGTTGCATTGCTGCAGTATATGTTGTTGGAGTTTTATATTGCATTGCTGCAGTATATGTGGTTGGAGTTTTGTTGCATTGCTGCAGTAAATGTGGTTAGAGTTTTATGTTGCATTGCAGCAGTATATGTGGTTAGAGCTTTATGTTGCACTGCAGCAGTATATGTGGTTAGAGCTTTATGTTGCACTGCAGCAGTATATGTGGTTGAAGTTGCAGCAGTATATGTTGTTGGAGTTTTGTTGCATTGCTGCAGTATATGTTGTTGGAGTTTTATATTGTAATGCTGCAGTATATGTGGTTGAAGTTTTATGTTGCATTGCTGCAGTATATGTGGTTAGAGCTTTATGTTGCATTGCTGCAGTATATGTTGTTGGAGTTTTATATTGCATTGCTGCAGTATATGTGGTTGGAGTTTTGTTGCATTGCTGCAGTAAATGTGGTTAGAGTTTTATGTTGCACTGCAGCAGTATATGTGGTTAGAGCTTTATGTTGCACTGCAGCAGTATATGTGGTTAGAGCTTTATGTTGCATTGCTGCAGTATATGTGGTTAGAGCTTTATGTTGCATTGCTGCAGTATATGTTGTTGGAGTTTTATATTGCATTGCTGCAGTATATGTGGTTGGAGTTTTGTTGCATTGCTGCAGTAAATGTGGTTAGAGTTTTATGTTGCATTGCAGCAGTATATGTGGTTAGAGCTTTATGTTGCACTGCAGCAGTATATGTGGTTAGAGCTTTATGTTGCACTGCAGCAGTATATGTGGTTGAAGTTGCAGCAGTATATGTTGTTGGAGTTTTGTTGCATTGCTGCAGTATATGTTGTTGGAGTTTTATATTGTAATGCTGCAGTATATGTGGTTGGAGTTTTATGTTGCATTGCTGCAGTATGTATTGTTGGAGTTTTATGTTGCATTGCTGCAGTAAATGTGGTTAGAGTTTTATGTTGCATTGCTGCAGTATATGTGGTTAGAGTTTTATGTTGCATTACTGCAGTAATTTTTGTTGGAGCTTTATGTTGCATTGCTGCAGTATATGTGGTTAGCGTTTCATGTTGCATTACTGCAGTATGTATTGTTAGATTTTTATGTTGCATTGTTGCAGTATATGTTATTGGAGTTTAAAAATTCATGTTGCATTGCTGCTGTTTTATGTAACATTGCTAAAGTATATTTTGTTGGACATTATTGTGACTTTCTTACCTTATACTGTGTTTGAGTTTCATGTGTTTGAGTTTTTTGTTGTATTGTTGCAGTATGTAGTATTGGAGTTGTATGTTGCATTGTTGTAGTACATTATATTCAATATTAATGTACATTTGTGATATCAGTAATAATCATAAACAGATGATCTTGGATGATATATTGGTTTCCATCCCTGATTTTTTTCCTGATTTTTTTTTCAGACAAATTTCCTCCAGGCAAGAAAGGTCAGGAAGAGGAGGGAGGTCCAAAAAGCGAAGATTGTTCAGCGAAGAATCAGACTCACAAAGCTCATCTCCTGATTCAAAAATGGCACAAATCACAAATAACAATGACTACAAAGTCCCTGATCAGACACTGCCACCTGTGCAAAATGGAAATCTTCCACATTTACCAGAACAGATCTATCAGCCCCAAATCAAATCTGAAATCAAGTATGAACCAGCAATAGAGCACAATCAGTTCATTCCCCAAGTCAATGACTACAAGATGCCTATGTATTATAATGAATATAATATGAACCATTACCCTATGTACAACATGACAAATGTAAGGAATGATTATGATATGCAGTATGTGCCTCAGGAAGACTACAAGGTCAAGGACACTTTCTATAATGTACAACCGGTTGAAATGTATAACAATATGGAACCTGCAAACTTGGAATACTCAATTACTGAACTTCAGCCTGCCACTCCGTCTCATGGCAACTGCGAGAAGTCCGAGGGAGGAGGGGAGATGACTCTCAGTCAAAATGCAGATAAGTGGATTTCTGCTCTGGCTTTGGTGGAGTTATCACATGGTGAACTTTAATGATGCCTTGAAATCCTACTCTTCAAACCTTATTCCTATGAGATTCTTTAGGACTGTGTTGAAATATGAACTTCTATGTGCAAATCCATGACTTCTCTTATAGGGCTCATACTAAGAGTTATCTTTCTTTTGTACAGTGAAGTTCAGCTTGTAACACAGACCAGTGCACAAGGTACACATGATCAAAAAGATACATGGTATTAGTTAAGGACTATGCAATATATATATATTATGTGTGCCTTGTAAAAGTGATCATATCTGTACAATCAATATATTTTTATTGAATTTCATTTTGTTTACAATTGCTTTGTTGACAATCCAACCTGGTTCTCCGCTTGCTGCTGACTACTCTTTGCTAATGATATAATCCTCCCCACTTCCTCATTTTGAGGTCTCGGTCAGTCTGACAGTTCTCCACACATCCTCAATTTGAGGTCTCAGTCTGATAGTTTTACTGCTGTGTATGTTTGTAGCCAAGTGTATTTTGAATCTCTTTTCCTTATCATTCTACATTTTGTAATATACTGCAGTAGCAATCACTAGTGTTCCTATGGAAATATTCAACTAATTGTTTCAGTAGAAATTGTCAACTAATACCTTATCACTTTACCAAAACATAACTTTAAATGACTTGAAATTTGAATAATAATAACTCAAATTTCATGACCTGTAGTCCTGACCTCTTTCACCAGGTTGGATATATTTACATAATTCCGTACCATATAAAAGTATTGCATTTATGATTAGTACCAGTGTGTGTAATGATGTATTTTACATTTGTTATTGTTATATTCACTATGAACTTTGCAAAGGAGAACTGAACTGCCGTCCATTCCATACTACAATCATGTTAAAAGAATTTCACTTGTCTGAAATTATGTGTTCAAATCTGCACATGGTAGCCTAAAATATAGTTGAACAGTGTAAATAGGAGTGAACACCAAAGATAAAATTTATTTCAATGTTCTTACTTATAGTTACATGCAATTACAATCTGTGTATGTTTTGTCATAATAAAGTGAAAACAGCATATGAAGCAATGTTATGCTTAACGGTATGCAACAACATTAAGTCCAAAAATGCTTTTTTGATACAAGAAATCCAATGCTTTGTGTATATAGTGTAGAAATTTCACTGCTGTGATTGGTTAGGGTAAATTATGTAGAAAGGTTGATTTTGTAGATTATTTGTGTAGCTTTTATTCTATCTAAATTTATGTTAATGTTGATACAAAGATCAAAAGCTCATTTCATATTTCTATGAAACACTTTAAGAAATGTTTTGTTGATGCTTTGTTACTCTTTTCTTGTTTGAGAGGGATATATTTTTAACTTTGTTACTGACTACAAGGCAGATTATGATGATTTTAGATTTTATCAGAAGAGCTGTTATTACATTGAATCCTAAATACGTTCTCAATTTCACATCTAAAACATGTTAATCTGTGATATATATTTTTATAGCATAATCTGTCTCTATTGTACCTAGGTCATACAAGAGTCTAAGTACTTGTAAACTAAAATACTTAGTCTTTTATTTTTATACCAAAAGAAATTCCTGAGTATTTTCAATTAACTGGTACTGTCCAAAAAGAAACTTCAACATATACTTCGGATGAAATAATGATCTGAAATCAATTTTACTGTAAAATATGATTATTACCCATTATTTTAATAAGGAATTAAATAAGGTATGTAGATAACTATATATATGGGGAAGGTTATACAGATGTTTTGGGTATATTTCATCAATTTTATTTACTGTTAATTTTGAATCTCATTCTTAATGCATTCCATCTAAGTTTTCTCCATTAATATAAATATCATATATATACTGACATTACTTTCAATCATGAAGCAATGCCAAAATCTTCGGGTGAAGAAAGCAATAATCATCTATGTTTTCTTGAAACATTTTCTCTTGTGTTCATTTTCATCCATCTTCAAGTTCTCCTTTATCGATTGCTTATTATTTCTACAAAGCTATTCCGTCCAAACCATTAAGGGTCATCTCCCTTCAATATGTACCACCTTATGTATGCAAGTGCCATTGTACTTACAATATTGTCTTGAGGGGAAAGGAACCCATCAATAACCCCCCAAAACCTCAAAAGCCTACTGATACTCTTGACATGTTGTCCTTTCTCAATAATTTTGAATAGCTTTTGCAATCATGGAATCAATTGATTGGTTTTTATGTCACTCCACGTTTTGGAATCAATCAACTTATCATATGGTATGTATATTCTGAACACAGGCCTTGCGATGACTGGATATGTCTATTCTCTAACATAGTGAAGAAAACTATCCAGGCAATCATAAGGCCCTTTATTCTGAAGACATACTGAATATCTTTTGATCTGTAGTAAATGTCATTTCAAACATTAAACATTCCATTTGATACCACTCGTGTATAACACAATTACAATTCATGATCAACTTATATTCAATTTTGTTGCAATATTTTTAAAGGAATGTTTGTAAGCCTAAGGAGATGAACAAGGGATACTGCTTTCTCCTTTTTCATTTTCTCCATTCTTATATCCTGCTCAGCCAAAACATGGCAACTATACTGACCTAAGATCTGATCTGAACCTAATTTCCATTCCTGAGAATGATAAAATGTATGATTTATGTATGATACAAACAAGTGCTTTAAGCATATTTATTGAGTGAATTACATCTGTTTCTATTAACCTATAGTCTATCTGTTATATACATTATATATTAATTTATTGTTACATATGAATCTGAACAAAAGATCTGTACATGAGTGGTTTTTCAGTAGTTATCACAACAACTCTTATATATTACATTTCTTTGTTCAAATTAATCTAAAAGTGCTTTTGGACATCATATATTGACAAGAGGCTTTTCTAGATCACTTTAAACAAATACTTACCTCATAACTTCTAAATTTTAAAATATATATTACTTGACATTTTGTGTAGAAATGTACTATATAAGGGTGTTGTTTAGCCTGTTTTCACATAAGAATGAATCATTGTAGTGCTAACTGAAAGAGAGTTTCATGACTCATAATATTTCTTGACATTTGATACCAAGTTTTATTTTGTGACTTTTATGAAGATAAATATTTTCAAATATAAACTTCTGTATTTTACAGTGCTTTGTTTGTCTTTATTTAAAAATTCACTAGTCAATGAGTTTACATTGTAATTAGTTGTAAGTCTGAGCCATGTCTGATCCTGGTCATGCTGCGTGTAGGGAAAATGGGTGCGGAATAAATCCGGATTCCATGTCTGAGATAGATTTAGTACCTACGTAGAGCGAGATTGATCAATAGTCAAATTTACATCAAGCATAATGCATTTCATTCACAAAAATACGTAACATGTAAAATAAGTGATGCTTTTCATGAATGACTACATGTATTTAGATAAACCAATATGAATTCTATCTGCTTTAAATCTAACTGAAAGAAGGTAGTAGATGACCAAATGATGTCACAGTCTAAAGACAACATAACCTGAATTAGTGTAAAGCATAATACACGTAAAGAAAATATTTCCCTTTTGAAACAAAATCAATGATGTGTAATTCATGTTATGTCATGTAATAGGGAAGATAATATTCTAGAATGCCAAATGAATGTTGAAATGTCTGTGAAGAGTGCTTTTTCTTTCGATCTCAATGCTAAAGTCACAAAACCTTTGTTCTCCAATCATCACAAGTCCATGTCTTCAGGGTGATACAACTCGCTCAAAAGTCTGTACACATATGATGGGGCATTACCTCCACTGTAAAGAGAATATGTCAATAACTAAGGTGTGAATGAAGAGTCAAGATAAATCATCTTCTCGAGACAAGCGTACGTAATACCTTAAGATAAGTAAGCTATTATGTACGCTTGTCTCGAGAAGGTGAGATGAATATACAAGTCGAGCATATTTCAAGCCTGCAATGATATACAAAGCAGAGTTTTCAAACTAACCCAAGCAAACTGCTAGCCAGTGAGACTCCTATCACAGACAAACTAATCTTAATTATGCCTATAGAGCGTGTTGCTTCAGCAAAGCAGGTAGATCTAGTACAGAAATACAAAATGTAATAAGCAAATTTCAACAATTCAACCACCTGCTTATCGGTACAACCAACAGACACATTGAAATTCAGTTATACAATAAAAAGAATATATTTCAACATTTTTTTTTCAATTTATGCAACTGACTTTAGCTTTTTGCCATAAATTTTTTTTTACAAAAAAATAAAATAAAAAAAAAAAAATAATAAATTACATTTATTGAAAGGAAAACAAAACATTCACTATCTTACTATTTTCCTGAAACCCTATCCTTGACATGACAATTTCCCTTGAACCATTTCAAGTGTCCTTTATCTCTTAAAATTTATCATTACAAGAAACGTACATGTATCTCAGTTTATTCAGGCTGCAATAGTTAAACTTTACCATACAAATATGGGAGGTGTTGCCCTGAACATTACATCATTATCACAGAAATATATTGACAAACTATATAAAGACAAACATGTTTAAAGATATATCTTGTACTCTTGTAATTCTTAAAGAAATATATGCATAATGCTAAAACATGATTAACAGAAAGTGCAATAAGAAAACATCTGGATGAGATTAAACCAACTTCCACCAAAATTTTGTGAACTTTCCACAGAAATGCAAGAAACAGCAAATATGGCTACATTGCATTTAATAGAATGTCTACATATAATATGAGTTCTGGAATTTAATTTATGGTTTTTCATCAACTTTGCTAAACATAAAATTTACTGACTCTTTTCATAAATGTAAATGCCTTACTGAATTACTGAAATCTTGTGCCCCAAAATTATTAATTACACAAGTGCATATCCACAAGGAAATCATACATCAGCATCTTGCAAATATCCTACAGGTTTCATTGATATTCCAAAACTTTATGTCTTTTAAATTTTGATACATGTTGTATTAAAATTATCAATAGGCATTTTTCCCTCAAAATATTTAGATATTATGTACTTTGACTACTAGAACCTAAGCCAAACTTATTTCTTCTTGCTTTCAAATTTAAGTGAACATAACATTTGACCACTTACATATTGGAAACATATAAGGTGACAAGCTCTGGTGGTACATAATCAAAAACTGGATTGTCGATCTGTACTTTAGACAATATTTCTCCACCAGAAAAGTCCATAACATCATGAGGGCTCACAAATTTATTGAAGGTATCCTGAAAGTATAAATAAAGGAAAAGAGGTCCATAAAATGAGAACTCCTGAGTTTCAAAGACAGTGAGTTTAAAATAAGACTTTTCTATGAGATATTGTAATGGGGTCTTACAAGATCATCATTTGCTATTACTACCTGAAGGTGCATCACAAAGTCAACTGCTAGTAAAAAACATTAAGTTATAAGATACAATTACTTACAATAGGAACGAAAAGAAATTCATCATGAATAATTGATGTACATCAGTACAAAAATACCTGATTTTCCACAAATACATACCTGATCATATGAACAAAGATATGTGGGTGACAGCTTGAACATGGCAGCACATACTATTAACTGAAACAGAAAATACCCCTCTTTAATATTATGAAGGATCCAAAGATTGGTGTCTCATTTGAACATCTGACATCACAAAGCATCTTCTGACAAAGAATGTGGATGTTCTGATTTTCATGTATTGTAATTCTGATCATGGTATACATGCATAGTTTTGTAATCTATCTATTATTCATACATACCGGAACTGAATAATGTTTTGCTGCTAATGCTATTGCATGACTACCATTGATGGCTTTTAACCTGTAAAGATTCCAATACATAAATGCAAAATATTTGGTGACTGAAGTATAACTCCTCTACATATTTTGCCATTAGGTTGACACACATGAATGTTTAGAAAACATCCTATAGTCTAAATCATGTATCATACAAAAATATGTCAGAAGCTGAAAAAGGGAAGTAGGAAATCAAACCAGGTTAGAGTACAAAAAGTGATTTGTTTTGCCATAATATTATGGGATTCTAAGAAACACTCTAATTTTCTACATACAGGAGATGATAAACATGTTTTTGTAAACAAAAATGTCCATACCCTCCACTGGCCATGACTGTATGAGTGCCGATGATGACTTTGTTGACACGGGACATGATGGCAAATACAGCAGAGTCATTGATTACTGTGGTTTCTATATTGGCCTTAGCTAGGCTCACTGCTAAGTCTTGCCCCTGTATACATCAAATTTCATATTAAGTAACAATAAATTTGTTCATGAGCTAAAAGTGACATTGGGTGAAGGTCAGGATACATCTTGTGTCAATCCAAGATACATCTTAACAAAAAGCTGTATAGAATATAAAAACCCTTATCTTACTGTTCAAAAAAATATAATGAAGGTTAATAAGTTTTTAAAAACAAAGGTAAAATTTCAAAATCAAGGTTACAGATTCAAAATCATAAAATCACTAGAAGCCTTTCGTCATGAGCAAATACACAATGTCAAACTTCTAACTCTAAATATTCAAAAGATATAATGAAGGTTAAGAAGTTTTAAAAGTCAAATTTCAACCATTGGTGTACAGGGAATTTCGTTATAATACAGAAATCAAATTCAGTTATCCACTCTCTGTGACCTTAACCTTTGACTATCTGAATTGCTAATCAGGGCACATCCTCGACTGACAGTGAGTCTGTGTATGAACTTTAATGTCAATAGGTGGAGGTACTTCAGTTATGGTTAGGAAACTGTTTTCTGTGGTGATGCTCTATGACTTTTAATTTTACACCTCCAAAACAATAAGAAAACATTCCCCCTTTGTTAACAATTTTGTGAAATATTATTCAAATATGTGCAATGGGTACAAAAGTTATGGACTAGACAAAGATTTACCCATCATATATACTGTGACTTTGACCTTGCAAATATGATCTTGAATCAAAGTCAAGACACACCCTTGGGTCCTGGGCAACAATTTCTATGAAATATTATTCAAATCCATGCAAGGTGTAAAAAGTTATAGCCTGGACAAAAATTTAACTGATATAAGCACTGTGATCTTGACCTTGTAGATATGACCTTGATAATCAATAGGATTTATTCTCAAGTCATATGAAATAGTGTGCAAAGTTTAATAGTTCTAGCATAAACAGTTTGGTCTGTACCTAGTTGACCAGCTGCCTTCTCAAAAATTTGCTATTTTTAGCCCCCAATATTATGTTGACCTTTGACCTTGATATTGAAAATCAATAGGTTTCGTCCCCATGCCATAAGAAATAAGTGTACCAAGTTTGAAAGTCCTACACTAAACGGTATGGTCTGTATCATGTTAACTAGGTGCGGACAGACACACAGGCCCACAGACTCGCAACGCCATACCATAATATGTCTGTCTACCAAGGGCGTATAAAAAGGGTGATTCCTATATACACCCTAAACTTTGTTTCAGCAGGTATAAACATTCTACAAAATAATCTTGATGGTCATCTGCACTATGATTAACATTACTTGTCCTCTGTATAATAAACTCATTTTGTGAAATTGTAAGTCTTCAGATCTATAAGATGAACCTGTATTCATCTGTCTACAAAAGGACTTTTTTTTATTCTTTCTCTAGAATTACCTTTATATCTGTTCTTAAATACAATGTATCATCTATCTAACAAAGGTTATACAAAAGATACAATCAATTACAGTCTACATATTTACACATTACTAATTTTAATTTCATTTGTGTAGCATTTATCTTTTCAAAATACTATTCAGAATTAATTGAAAAATATAGAAATGTTATTGATCCTTCATATAATAATTTACCTTAAAGAATGGAGCATTTTCAACAACAATAACTTGAAATTTTCTTTTCTTGGCTGCTTTCTGAATTTAAAAGAATACATGTTAATGTCATTAAAATAATGAAATGCAGTCACTAAATATGCACACTATATTATTTTACATAACAAAAGGCCAATATCGCTCACCTGATTTAAATTTGCTTACTCAACTGACAGTTTGAAAAATTTGCAGATAAATATATATTTTTCATAATGTTTCTTGTGTTGTGAATACATTTTGTACTAAAACTGAGTGTAAAATTTGAATCATTATCAACATTATGCAATTACTTATGCAGGCCAAATTAAAATTCATAACCCTTAAATCTATAATAATTTACAGGAAATGAATGCTCAAACACTTGTAAACAGATCTGGAAGAAAAATATCAACACTTGCAAGAGATCATGAATTCATCATTCCTATCCAGTTTTGTAAACATTCAATTGGTTCTGAAGAAGTTAAAGATTAAACCCCTCCCCCTTATTTCTTAATCAAAGGCCTGAATAACCACAAAGGCGTCAAGCTAAATTTGATTTAAAGCTGTCAAAAGTAGCAAAAATTCATCTGTTGTGTTTCCCACTTTTGTTGAATTCCGATAATTTTTGGAACAGAGTAAAGATGAAAGCATAAGCACCAACAGCCATATATCATATAACATCAAAGTGTGAATGAAAGTTGTCAGTGGGCAACATAGCTCTCCGGTGGGGCTATGTCAGAAAGAAAGATGTATGGTAAACAGTTTCTTAATGTTCTTATGAGGAAGACAAGGGTTATAAGTGGTATTGATTATGACATCATAACATTTTATTATTCTCTACGTCATTCTTGCAAAAACATATTTTATTTCCCTCCTACAGGGATTTCAATAAGAGCCAACTGTTTCAATGACAAAAATTGCTGGTCCAAATTTCTTCTGACCTCAAATTTACTACTCACATTCATGCTCAAAATGATTCGCCTCAAATTTCTAAATCACCTCCTCAAACAATTCTTATTGAAAACCTGCACCTACATATTAGGACTGCAGTTAAGAGCTGTGAACCACATTCAAGATCAAGATTGCAGGCTCAAAAATGTTGATACAGACAGAAAGGTATACATCTGTGAAATAGCAAAGCTTTTGCTATTCCTATTAGTTGATCAATGATCGGTATGAAGCAAGATTAAAGCTTTTAAAAAATGGGTCATACTGTAAATTTGCAGAGTGAAGTTCTTTGGTACAGACAGAAAGGTCTACTCATTAGGAACACTCTTTTGTAATACGAAAGCCCTTATCCTAGCAGTTGACCAGTACCGGGCAGTGGTTAAGTTATTGAAAACTGTGATTGTAATCCATAATCGCCTTCCGTCATTATGGCAAAAGAAGATCGAACACACAATTAACGACAGAATAATAACAAGTGTGAAAGGGCAATATATTGATAATTAAAGTTATTTCTGTGCAATGAAAATTTAAAACAAGAGGCCCAAGTGGGTCTATATCGCTCACCTCAGTACCTAGATTATCAGTCATGCAGGAAGGAAGAATTATTTATTTTTTCATTACTGTGACTAAGTCAACAAAAATGTTGAACACATGTCAAATTTTATTTCAGACCAGAGCCCACAAGAGGCCTAAGTGGGCCTATATCGCTCACCTGAGTACCTAGATGATCAGTCATGCATGAAGGAAGAATTCATTTTTTTTGCATTAATGTGACTAAGTCAACACAGATGTTGAAAATATGTCAAATTTTATTTCAGGCTAGAATAAACAAGAGGCCCAAGTGGGCCTATATCACTCACCTGAGTACCTATATTATCAGTCATGCATGAAGGAAGAATTCATTTATTTTTGCATTAATGTGACTAAGTCAACACAGATGTTGAAAATATGTCAAATTTTATTTCAGGCTAGAATAAAAAACAACACTTTTTTGCACATCCATTCAGGTGATTTTGATATTAAGCATTTCCTTTGTCTCTGCAAGAAGTCATTCAGGGCAACAAGTTAGTCATTTTCTTTAGGTGGGGCCTTTTGTTGACTGATTTCAAGTCTGGGTCATGAACAACAATTGTTTCAAATATTGTCCAGATCTAACTTAAAATTGCCTAATTTCATATGTTGAGTGTTGTGAAACATCTAAAAACTTATTTAGATGTGTAAAGAAATGAAAAAAAAAATTTGACCACAGCTGGATTTGAACCGCTACTCTCCATATTTCAATTACCAAGTGGTATATGTACTATTGTGAGAACTGCTTTTTAGACATGGTGGCATTATCTGTTAACCAATTTGGATGAAATTTACCAAATTGATAGAGGACTTTTAGTACTTCATGTATTCCATGTTTCATTAAAATCTTTCATGTGGTATAACAGCAGAAGTGAAAAATGTGATTGAATTGTTCCTATACATCCTCATTTGAAAGTCTTAAAAAATTCATAGAAAATCCAAAAATTGAGATATTGACAAAATTCTTTCAAAGTAACAATCCTTACCATAATTATGATCACAATAGTCCATAATAAATCATCATTATCAATTAACTAGGAAATATGACACTTTTTTCTGCATTGAATCACCAAGTCCAAAGAAATGTCGAAAAAAATTATAAAATTTGATTTTGGAAGGGAACCAAAATGACAATACATCTTCACTCATCCTTCTAGATCATTTCTATGCATTTTGTTTGTCTCTGTATACAGCCCGTATGAAAAAGAATATTGTTAAACGAGGGAACTCTTTTGTGACCTACTCTTGACTATGGTGGCGCCACCTGTAAAGAGGTCTGGACGAAAACAACAGAATTTGAAGAGGATCATAAGTGACTTATTTCTACCAAGATTTATTAAAATCCTTCAAACAGTTTTGTAGAAAAAGTTGAAAATGTGAAAAATGGCCAACCTCCCCCCCCCTTTTTTTGGAAGTCTTAAAAAATTCATAAAAAATCCAAAAATTGAGATAATGACAAAATTCTTTCACAATAATATTCCTTACCACAATTATGATCAAAATAGTCATTAAGAAATCATCAATATCAATTAACTGAAAAACATGACACTTTTCTTCATTGAAATGACTAAGTCCAGAAACAGGTCAAAAAAGCATAAATTTCTATTTGACAGATCTTAACCCTGAACACAATTTTTAATAACCCATCTTTATAGATTGTTGAAATGCAATTAGTTTCCCAATTTATGTACTGGTTCTGGAGGAGAAGATGTTTGAAGAGGGGTACCGTTTTGGGCACTTTTGGCCCCACCCTGGATCCATCCCTGAGGGAATCCTGGATCCCGAACACGATTTTAGTAGGTAACCTTGAGTACATCATTTACACAAAGTTTGATCCAAATCTGCAATGTAGTTCCAGAGAAGAAGTCGAAAATGTGAAAAAGTTAACGACGGCCGGACGACAACGACGGACGACGGACGTCGCACTATGACTATAGCTCACTTGAGCCTTTGGCTCAGCTGAGCTAAAAACAACAACAGTTTTTTGCACATCCATTCAGGTGATTTTGATATTAAGCATTTGCTTTGTCTCTGCAAGAAGTGATTCAGGGCAACAACTTTGTCATTTTCTTTAGGTGGGGCCTTTTGTTGACTGATTTCAAGTCAGGGTCACAAACAACAATTGTTTCAAATATTGTCCAGATCCAACTTAAAATGGCCTTATTTCATATGTTGAGTATTGAGAATCTAAAAGCTTATTTAAATGTGTACAGAAATGAAAAAATTTTTGACCACAGCTGGATTTGACCGCTACTCTCTTTATTTTAATTACCAAGTACAATTCTGAGACCCATTTTTTAGACATGGTTGTACCATCTCTTGACCAATTTGGATGAAATGTAAAAATTGATAGAGGATCTATAGTACTTCATGTATACCATGTTTCATTAAAATCTTTCATGTGGTATAACAGCAGAAGTTAAAATGGGAAGAATTGTCCCTATATACCCTCATTTGGAAGTCTTAAAAAATTCATAGAAAATACAAAAATTATCAATTAACTGAAAAACATTACACTTTTTTGAACTGAAATTACTTAGTCCAAAAATTGTCGAAAAAATGTCAAAAATTTGATTTCGGAACAGAATAAAAAATAACAACACTTCTTCACACATCCCTCTAGATCATTCCTATGCATTCGATTTGTCTCTGTGTGCCTCCAGTCTGAAGAAGAAGTTTGTTAAAGGAGGGTACCCTCTGTGACCTCCTTTTGCCTGTGGTGGCGCCACCTGTTGACGGATCTGGACAAAAAACAATAACACTTGTAGGGGACCGTGAGTACTTCATGCATACCAAGTTTCATCAAATTCTATTCAGCATTTCTGAAGAAGAAGTTCAAAAATGTGAAAAGTTAACGACGGATGAAGGACTACAGACTACGATTGATCACAATAGCTAAAAAAAACATGGATAAAAAAAAAGCAGTTTTGCAAGAACTTTTACTACTTTAAGTACTTTAAAGCAGGCACTACTTTATTACGTGAATTGAGATTGGCGGTGCAGAGGTAAAATCTGCATGATTGCTAGAAGACCGTCGAGCAAATGCTTGATGCTTTAAACAATTCATAAAATAATTGATGTAGGCCATCAACTTATAACACAGGCACTGCATTACATGAAGAGTACCTTTTATCTATCCAAATCCTCTATATCAATATAGGGGGAATTGGATAGTTAAAAGGCACTCTTTGTGTAACGCATTGCCTGTGCTTACAAATTACTGCAGTTATTTAGTACACAAAAAGAACTTAGAAATTTAGGAAAATGTTTGATATAAGCTAACAATCGTAAGGACTTGAATATATACTGATTATATTACAAGTAGATTACAAGATTATCCATCAACTACTACATACTTTGACATGTTTCTGAATGCCTTTTTGTAAACCACCACAACCATTATGATTTTATATTTGTATTTTGCATAACTGTTATGCCTATAACTTACTTACCACTAAAACAAAGTTGTTATGAAGAAAAAGTGTTTAACAATACTTTCCAAGGAAAAAACCAAATAATCAACAATTTTAAGAGGCATTTTAGAAAGTGTTACAAAAGACATGTCTACTCAAAGTATCTTGGAAGCACTTTCTGGTCCCTAGCTCATAATTATAGGTTTTGGTTCAGATACTTGTCTTCACTGCAAAAATTTGACTAGTGTTATTTGTCTGTAGATGTCAAGATGATTTCACTTAAATAGTGACTGCATCCACCTGATGCATTACACAGAAATTTCTACCAGTACAATGGACCCATCCAAAGCAGTGAAGGTTATACTACCTTATCGGAAAGATATCGACACTGACAAGTCAGCAGAACATGAGACATTTGGACGCAAAGTCATATGCGACAGATTGAGCTTGTATTGCATGTTATGGTAAAATACCCCTTCAAATTAAAAACAACATTGAGATTATAATAAGAGAGATTCATCCTTTGACATCAAATCTGGGGCTCTGTAACACTTATCTTTTAAATACTGAATATTAACATCACAAGTCATACCTTTAGAAATGCCTCTACTGTTTTTGATTTTCCTGCAGTAAGTATAACTTCATTGGAATGAATGTGCTCAAGTGCTTGACTAGCAATATTATCTGCACTGAAAACATGTATACAATAAGGTCACACTTAGCAACAATGCTGGGTTTCATTCCAGTTTTAAGGTGTTTTGTTTTAGTAAAACAGTACGGAAATTTGGTTTACAGTTTGACCTGCTTTCAGTACCCCTGCTATATATAGCTGGATATCTATAACATGGCAAGTCTATCCTTCACATGGGACTTCAACTCCACTTCCTACTCATCAGACTTCCATCTCCTAGGTCTAAGGTTCAAATCTATAATATTTACATGTATATCCTCTGTACTTGAGTACCATGTAGCACATGAAGAAAAGTTTTTTCTATCTTTTCCAGGTATACCTTCACCCACTAACAAAATTACTTTTAAAAATTCTATATCATTTTCTATTTCTTTAACCACACTTATTGCTCGTCCTAAGTCAGTACATGTGCTACAAATGCATTACAATGCAGTATTTTTGTGATATACATAATCTTGTATGCTGTGCTTGTTGGTGGAGACATCAGTCATAAATCTGAGTCAGATGCCTTCTTTAATTTCTCTTGATGTTTTCTAACATCTCTTTTCAGGAGTATTTGTTAGAACACAAGAACAAAGGCACGAAAAGCATTGTAATACATGTATAATGTCATAAACAAGGGAGATATACTTAAAATTATTTATCTAATCAAATGCACCTTTACATGTCAAAATCAAATATACATGTATTTCTATCTGAAGATAGTTTACCACATATCAGAATACTCTACCATTTAAAAACACAGTGAGACCAATGATAATAATTACTCCAAGAACATTTAACAAAATTAAGAAGTTTGAAATAAACTTGGTGGTAAAATTAAGATTCAGAATATTACATACATACATCATGATTTTTCCTATGAAAACCTCTGAAAGATAAAGAAAGAGTTAATCTTCACTAATCAATCAGTGCCCGAGTGAAAATAAAAGATAAATACCTGTTTTCTAATTCTATTTTTAATTCATTGACAGCTTCAATAACTGAGCCCTAGAAAGAAAGAACACTTTAAAAGAATGACAGTGGGTGTTTTTTTCATTTTTGAATAATTAATATTTGTACACCTATTTGTAAAAGAACTGACAATACAATGTCATTCCTAAATAAGTATATATATTTTATAAACCTAATAATTTGTACATGTATAACAATATGAATTTCATATAAGTCTGAATTCAACAGAATGGTAAAACAAACAAGAGGTAAGAATCTGACTACATCACTCACCTGAGCACAATTTGTTTATTCATAAACAAATGACTGGTCGATGAAATTCACAGATACACGCCAGTACATTCCCTTGCTTACCGTATTTACTCGAATATAGTATGCACCCGAATATAATATGTACCCCCAAGAATGACCTTGAAAATCGTAAAAAAACGTCTAACTCCGTGTATAATATGCAGTAGAAAAATGCAAAACAAGATGTCAATTTCGTGTTGAAACTGCAAGACCGCCAGCTGAGTTTGCTTTGCCGTATATCAGTGTAATCGCGTAACATGTATTATTATCAAAAGCGCCACAGAACGACCTGCCTTTATTCATCTTGTGATATCAACGCTTTTCTCTCTTTCATTTCATTTACAATCAAACTCGCATAGACTTAAAATGTCTTAACAACTAGTACCCTCGTCCCAAACGATCGCTTCATTTTTTCTCTCTCGTTAGAATGAACGTGCTTGTCTATTATACTACGTGAACTTTGCGCGGAGATCGCAGATGTTTGTAAAGACAAAATATATATAAAGAATGCATGAATGAGTGTTATCCAAACTGTCATTACGGTCAAGTAGTTTCACCTGTTGCGTAACTATCGATTAACCAATTAAGGATAAATCATTATATCACCCATACAATCTGCTAATCAGAAACCATTGCTAAATAACACAGAGCAAGTATTCTATCGTGTTCATTGAATGGTACACTGTAGATATTACTCCTGTTATCGTCTTGGACATTTACTACGGGAGGCAGACATTATACAGACAATAGATATATCTCAAGCCTCATGGGTTTGATTGACGAATTTAGATACTTTAACGGACACACGCACCCCTCTGAATCCGCCACTGAAGCTTAAGAGCATGGAAAAAAAAGTGCAAGATTTCTAACTCTATGTATAATACGCAGTGAGAAAAAGAGGGGTCGAATTGGCGAAAAAAAGTGCGTATCATATTCGAATAAATACAGTATTTTGTTTTAGCCACTGACAGATGGCAGTAAACTTGCTTCTTTACAATGAACAGATTTTAAATAATATTTTGCCTGTCATGCCAGGATATATTTTTTGAGATCTGAGAAGTGGGATGATCTTTTTTCACTTCAGCTTGATGTCAAATGAGTCTTACCTTAAGGTTTGATACTTGTCTATTATAATCATCTGTTTGACCCTCAGCTACAAGTAAATTCTGAAAAATGAGAAAAAATAAAGTCAGTATTATATATTACATATAGTCCTGCAATGTATCTGACACTGGCAAGTATTCAAGCAAAATCACTACAAAATACAACACTGTTGCATAATAAAGCATCATACAAAACAAAATCCATACTTTGGGTGGGGAAATAATAACAAATGGATGTGACTTCTAATGTGATTACTTAAAACTGTAAACTCAATGATTATCAATAGACTACTAGTGGATGAATTTTGGTAAAAATAATTCCTATGCATAGACATGACTTCCTAAAAATCCATGAAAACCACTATACATCTAAGGAGAAATAGTAACAACAAGTGGCATCTTTGTTTCTGATCTTTCACGTTTTGATTTCCACATCAATAGGCACCCTCCCCTTTTGATAAGATTTAATACATCCACATGACTTGTGATCTGAATACATGGCGTTGTACTTAATTTATCAGTAGAGACCATGACCTCTGACTTAATGACCTCAAAATCAATAGGCATTCTTCTCTTTTACTAAGTATCCATTTATCCAAAATTGGGTTGGAAAGGATAACATCTCGAAACCAACTAAGTGACTGAAATAATGGAATGACAGAAGGATGGACAAAGCAAACACTTCATTCCCCTGGCCATGCCTATGACAGAGGCATACAGATGGACAGATACTACAGTGTGTCACAATGACATGTCAAGCACAACAGTCTGTGGTTAAGAACGTTTGGTAAAATAACGGAAGTGTATAAATTATTGTTTGTACACCTGTATGGTTTTCAATGTTTCTTTAAAACACTAACACATTTCATGGTAGGATACATTATTATTTCAGAATACACTTAATGCATCAATCATTCAATGTCACAACATAATTTTGAAGGCCAGTTTATCAAATTACAATAACATATACACACAGTTTGTAACATCTGCAATCTGCATGACTTACATGTAAAGAATCCTGTGGGTTGCCTTCTTCAGACTTCCTGTTTAAAGCACTTCAAAAGAAGATGACTAGAATTATTAAACACATAATTTGCATCTAAGCAAAGGTGTGAATGACCTGTAAGTCGCTTGATATATTTGAGCAAATATTACATTCCTGCAGATTACTTTGTATTCCTTGATTAGCTTTACAGGTAACTTAATGATTCCTTACCCATAAACCAATATACCTGTGTTTGCTATATACTAATCAAGTACCTTATTCGGTGTATATAACTTTCATGATGACCCCCACTATAGAGACAGCAGTAGGACCAATGTCTTAATACACATGCACCACAATGAAGAATGTACCTTCTGTCATTAACAGCAACTATGAATAAAATAACACAGAAGTGCACGTTGTCACATACTAAGTGATTTTGTGTACACTGTACTGTATCAACAAATCACGACACTGTTAATGACAGACATCTGAGATGTCTACAATGGTGTACTCAAAAGCTGACATTCAAGAAAAAGGAATATACTGAAAACCCTTAAAAAAGATCAAATTTTTGAAATTAAAAGGTATTAAATATCATTTGATGTTTACTTATATTATCTACAATAATGTATTGTTCTTTCAACAAACAAACAAGTGCATCTCCCGTTATATTATATCCCCTACATATGACTAGCCCTTAATATGCCCCTTTGAGTTTTAAGAATTTTCGAAGTTGATCATAAATTGATAATTATTCACAGCCATTTATTTTTGTGTCCATTAGTTCAGTCTTTACGCACTGAGTAAAATTTTCTGACACTTTCATTCTAGGGAGTTTCACAGAAATCTTGACAATATGTATTTCCTGCACTATT
Organism: Pteria penguin; assembly: GCA_035048485.1. Taxonomy (NCBI): domain Eukaryota; kingdom Metazoa; phylum Mollusca; class Bivalvia; order Pterioida; family Pteriidae; genus Pteria; species Pteria penguin. The sequence continues at coordinate 12,871,437 of CM068580.1, forward strand.
TTAAAAAGAAGCATCAACTGAAATCTACTAGAATATAAAAAAAAAATGAAAAGGGCAGTGATGACAGTAAGTCTCTTGCCTGACCAACCTATTTCCAAATATATCAATAATAACAATCTTTCTTGTATTGTACTGTACATGATTATGACATTCTCTGATTCTTCAGCTGTGTTGATCACAACTTAAATAGGTGTGACAAACTTATACTTAACCAACTTTAATTGGAAGGCATACTTGACATTTTAAGACTTTAGCTTCTTCACTTACAAGACTTCCACTTGGGCTTCAAGCAACAGTAAATATAATGAAGGAACAGGTCTTACTGCATGAACATACATGTCAGGCAGTCTACGCGAAAGTCACCGGACCGTCAGTTTTCGCTGGTAAATTTTGATTCGGGTCGGTATTTTTTTCGGAAACAGGACCAGCAGTCCGGTACGAAAAATCGAAAGTTTGTCCTTAACTCAAAATATCTTTATTCAATTTTCTTTATAAACGATTACCTGCAAGAGGTTTTCTATTACAGTTTTGATTAAAACTACATCCTAGGCTTTTCTGAAATGTTTTTTCTCCGTTCTTACGTCCGGAAGCGTAAAAGCCGATGCCAGTCCGACTATTATCTTGCGATTGCAGTAGTTAGTGAGAGCTAGTGCGATTGTGAATCGAAGGTCACCACAAGAAATTTTGAATGTAATTCAAACTAAAATATGTTGAGGGGGCGGTGCCAGGGGGGAAGAGGAAGGCTAGTGCCACTATAAGTGATGTGTCTCGCTGAGAAAAGGCTGTGAAATATGTTAACCATGTTTTCACAAGATGAATAAATTCAATTTCAAATCTATAAAGTTCTGTTTTATTATTAAAATGAGTTGGATATATCATAATGGACAATCAAGATCACACAAAATTTGACGGTCTGGTAAAATGGCTCCAGGTCTGGTAAAATTTCTACTTTCACCAGACCTGTGGTCCTGTAAAAAATTTAAACTTACGCGTAGACTGCTCAGGTAATGTTTTGACTTGAAAATGTTAAATAGATGTTTTATAAAGGAAATAGGTGAAATATATGTATGTCAGAAAGTTGACTAAAAATAACTTAAATACCTAGCATATTCCTCTCTAATGATTTTTAACACTCGTCGCACCATATTTCCAACAGAAGATTCTGTTTGTTGGGCCACCATCATCCTTTTTCCTTCTGTCTTTACAATATCCATCAATTCTCTAAAAAAAAAAAAACTCATACTAGTTGAAGCACACTAAGGCATCACTGCACATGCAATTAATTATAACAGTGACATCTTTACAAGTTTATTTGTGATTTATTTATGTTGCAGTCCTGACCAGTATACATAGCTCTGTCCTATTTTTTCCAAATCGAATTTCTGAAGTGAGTGTCACATTCTATGCAAGAAATTTATTTTCGGTAACTGTAAATTCACTTGTTTGAGATATCATTCACTATCTGGCTGTAAAACACTTTGTGTGAGATATCATTCACTATCTGGCTGTAAAACACTTTGTGTGAGATATCATTCACTATCTGGCTGTAAAACACTTTGTGTGAGATATCATTCACTAACTGGCTGTAAAACACTTTGTGTGAGATATCATTCACTAACTGGCTGTAAAACACTTTGTGTGAGATATCATTCACTATCTGGCTGTAAAACACTTTGTGTGAGATATCATTCACTATCTGGCTGTAAAACACTTTGTGTGAGATATCATTCACTAACTGGCTGTAAAACACTTTGTGTGAGATATCATTCACTATCTGGCTGTAAAACACTTTGTGTGAGATATCATTCACTATCTGGCTGTAAAACACTTTGTGTGAGATATCATTCACTATCTGGCTGTAAATTCACTTGTTTGAGATATCATTCACTATCTGGCTGTAAAACACTTTGTGTGAGATATCATTCACTATCTGGCTGTAAAACACTTTGTGTGAGATACCATTTATCATCTTTGCATATTTCACCTTGTTTGAGGTTACCCACATTATCTTCCTGTACTACACTTTGGGATAAAATAACCATTCATTGCCATACTGTATTTTACTCTGTTTACTCTGTTTCATTATCTTGCTCTATCTCACTTTGTTTGAAATTTCATTCATTATCTTGCTGTATTACACTTTGAGATACCATTCATGATCATATTATAGTTCACTTTGTTTGAGATATCATTCAGTGTTTTGCTATATAATACTTTGAGGTTTCATTCATTATCTTGATGTACCAGATATCATAAATGTACTTTGAGATACCATTTTTCATCTTGTTATATTTCACTTTGACATTTCATTATTACCTTGCTGTATTACACTTTGATATACCATTCATTATGTTGCTATATTTCACAATGAGATACCATTCATTATGTTGCTATATTACACTTTCAGATCATACCATTCATTACCAGTATATTGCTATATTTTACAATGAGATACCATTCATTATGTTACTATATTACACTTTGAGATACCATTCATTATGTTGCTATATTTCACTTTGCATGAGATACTTTCCATTATCTTGCTGTATTTCTTTTTATTTGAGATTTCATTCATTATCATACTGTACATATAACTACACTTTGATTAACAATTTAGTACTCTGTATAAGTAAATGGTTGAAGCCTGTTTTACTATATTTCAGATAACATCTATATACATAATTACCTTGCTGTGTTGCATTTTGTTTGCGATATCACTCTCACCAACAAAGATATGGTTTTTATGGCAACACAATATGATCCCTCTATGGTGCTAAAATAGACAATGTAAGCAATCAGCATTCTTATCTTATTATACCACACTTTTAATAATTCTGTGATTCAGGAATGTTTACACTACTTTAGAATGATTTCACCTTATATGGTAATGAACAGTGTTCTGATTAATAGATAAAACTAAAGCACCCAGCTCAGAGTCAATCCTCGTGCTTCTTTGATAATACTGCAGTGTAAAAACTTATTTAAAATTTTTGTTACATTGGGTACTCCAAAATGAAGAACTCTAAAGAATCTGAAGAACTCAAGCTTTTTCTCTTGTTTGTTACTAATTCTTTGTAAACAAAAATATCATATTCATAATGCTGATGTTAATTGGATACAGAATTGTATATCTTCTGGTGGATTTTCTTGCTAATCAAATGTGTCATTAGAGATTTTACTATGCTATTAAAGTTCTGATAGTGTCCATTTAGCATATTATGTCAATGCTATTTGATATTTTATAATTGGCTGGCCTAGATCTAATACACTTTTCTATGGCTGTATCTGTAGAGTATGATATTTTGTTTAAAGAAACAATAGGCCCAAATGGGCCTATATTGCTAACCTGAGCACAAATTGTTATTTACAATAAAATGACAGCTCATTTCAGTAGAAAATTTTCCTTTTTTTCTACAAGACTTTCTATAAGGTTTGGTGATATTTCAGGCAGTTGTTTTGAAGAAGTCCAAAATGTGTCAACCAAACAGAGCCAATGGCGGCCATCTTGGATTACGGATCTGCACGAAAAACACAAACTTGGTAGAGGACCTCGAGTACTTACTTCCTATGAGGTTTGGTGAAATTCTTGCAGCAGTTCTGGAGAAGAAGTCTAAAAAGTGTCAACCAATCAGAGCCAATGGCGGCAATCTTGGATTACGGACTGGCACAAAAAACACAAACTAGAGGACCTCAAGTAGTTACTTCCTATGAGGTTTGGTGAAATTCTGTGCAGGGCTTCTGGAGAAAAAGTCCAAAATGTGTCAACCAATCAGACCCAATGGCTGCCATCTTGGATTACGGATCAGCACGAAAAACACAAACTTGGTAGAGGACCTTGAGTACTTACTTCCTATGAGGTTTGGTGGAATTCTGTGTAGCAGTTCTGGAAAAGAAGTCGAAAATGTGTCAACCAATCAGAGCCAATGGCGGCCATCTTGGATTACGGATCGGCATGAAAAACACAAACTTGGTAGAGGACCTCAAGTAGTAATTTCCTATGAGGTTTGGTGAAATTCTGTGCAGGGCTTCTGGAGAAGAAGTCCAAAATGTGTCAACCAATCTGACCCAAAGACGGCCATCTTGGATTACGGATTGGTATGAAAAACACCGTCTGGAGAAGAAGTCGAAAATGTGTCAACCAATCAGAGCCAATGGCAGCCATCTTGGATAACGGATGGGCACGAAAAACACAAACTTGGTAGAAGACCTTGAGTACTTACTTCCTATGAAGTTTGGAGAAATTCTGTGCAGCAGTTCTGGAGAAGAAGTCGAAAATGTAGAAAAGCTAACGACGGACGAACGATGGACGGTGATTGATTACAATAACTCACCTGAGTCTTTGGCTCAGGCGAGCTAAAAAAAACCCCCAAAAAACAAGCTATTTTGGTGAAAAACTAATGCCCAGTGCGGCACCAAAGTCCAAAAAGTTATTTTTAGCATGAAGGTCATTGTCAAGATCAAAAGGTCATCGACCTTGGTGTCATTTGAAAAGGTTTTATTAGTTGAGTATGCAATTCAAATATGAAGTTTATATCCCTCACGGCTCAAAACTTATAACCAAGGTTAAAGTTGACAACACACAGACAAACAAACAAACAGACAGGACAAAAACAATATGCCCCAGATCTATTGATCCAGGGGCATAAAAAAGCAACCATTTGAATGAATATAGATAGACTGATTGACATTATATGATGCAGAAATGTAAACTTTGCAATGGACCACCTGATGCAGTGATCTTTTACATGTAACTCTGACACAGGGTATAGTTTTTTAACTATGAGTTCATAATGGAATGTGATCAACACACTATTTATTAACAAAATTATCAGCTAAGGTGGCTTCAGTACCATACTAGTGATATGTTGATATAACTATTATTTATTGTGTTAATTCAGTATTTGTCAGCTCAAATTCAGTTAGACGATGTTCAATGTTTTTATTAGTTACAGTGAAAATTCCGTCACAGCAATTGAAAAACTTGAACTTTCCGTATGGGATAAATACCTCCTGAATGTTTATATAAACAATGTTCTATGTCTTGATAAGTTACAGTGAAAACTCTGTTACATCAACTGAAAACCTTACACTGTCCTAATGGGACAAATACCTCCCATAGCAGCAGATTTTGACAACAATTTACAACAAATTACTTTGTTAACAGTAAAGTAATGAAGTTTTAAAATTGACATTTTAATCCATAGCCAATATGGCACATCCTGGATTCGTGCAGTCTGTGTGTGGTTATGATGGATGTGAGGAAAATTCAGCTATGGTCCAGAAATTATATTCAGTCATTCATGTGACCTTGACCTTTCACCTTTACACTTCCAAATTAATAGTGTACATCCTTGACCGAGGGGGAGTCTGTGTGTAAAGTTTTTAAACAATGTTGTAAAGGGAATTCAGTTATCATATTGTACTGATACCAAATTCAATTATCCACGCTACGTGTCATTAAGTTTTAGAGCTTCAAATCAACAGGGTACAAGATCAGTCTATATATGAAGTCTAAGGCTGATAGATGTAACAGAAATTCAGTAATGATCCAGCAAGATTTTTTTGTCCTTTTTTTTTGTCCTTTGACCTCCAAATTGATAGGGCAAAACCTTTACTTGTGGAAAATCTGTGCGATGTTTTACAATGTTAGGTGTAAAGGAAATTCAGTAAGGATGAAGAAACTATATTCAGTTGTCCATGCTCTGTGACCATCAATTTTTATCCTTTGACCTCCAAATTAAATGGGCACATCACTGACTCACAGTGACTTTGTGTATGAAGTGTGATGTAAAAAAAATTAAACAAGAGTAACACCTAGCGAGGCATAATACAGGTCCATATCACCAAGGATCTTTACAAGTACCTGATAAACCTGAAAATTTTACATTTATCCATGATGCTTGTATGCTGTAGGCTAGATTTAATTTGAGCTTAAGAGTTCGACAGAGGCTATCAACAAATTTGTTTGCTTTTTTCTTTCGGTTTGGTTTTTTAGGTTGCAAATCCTCATGATATAATGTATCCTCTGAATCTCAGCAAAGGGGTTAGGATGGCAAATCCACTCTTGATTTAGCAGGTGACGATCAGGTGTTCCTGTCAAATGAATACAGGTTTTTGACCTGTCTCATTCCGTATTTCGTGAAGGTGGCACTTATTATCTTTCAGTACTTAATTGTGGCGTAAAGCAACGTCTAAGGTGCAGATCCAGAAATTTTGTTAAGTGGGAATTTTCCGCAAGTTGGTTAATCCACAGTTTGTATGTAAAATTTCATATTCTTCATCAAAAAAATATAACAAGAAAAGTCATTTTCGCTAAATCTCAGGGTGGGTCCAGATCTCCAGTCCCCTCTGCATCAATGATTGCATCTCTTGGTTTTAGTGGCAGTCTATACAAGTACATATCTATCTACATATCTATTAATGTAATATTAGTATTATTACGTCACTTTCTGTATTCACCTAACAGTAGTATATTATTATGTTGTACCAATGACTGGCATAATGTACGACTGATGCTAATGTGAAGAACTGGTATTGTGTCGAGTGGTCCTTGCAAGAGTCTAACCTTTACCTGTAAGGGTTTATATTTAGGCACTTATGTCATACTTTTCTCAAATACACTGTAAGACTATTGGTAAAATCAGAGACAGCACAAAAGCAGGATATAAAGGCTCCGAGCTTGTGCATGGAGGTGAGTTTCTGTAAATTATTCGAAGTGATAACATCATGGTTAAAGCAGCATTGTAAACAGCTCTTAAGACAGGTTAGCGCAGAATTTGCCGACGCGAAGAATAGGCCGATCGACACAGCAGTATATATATTTAGCTTGTAAATATAAACATAAGTAAATATTGACTCGTAACCACCTTTGTTTTGTTTTATATTGCTTGATTCAGTCCCTTGATTTTACCTATCACTGTATCAAAGGAATCATTAGTATTTGTATATCTTATTATCTATCATAACTATTGTCATCTGACTGCATCCATATGATAGGACAGGTCTAATATTTATATTATAAAGCCATTAAAGGACTTTATTCTATCCTATACATACCCCTGCTTGAGCTCATTCACAAACGCTTCTATTCTTTCATTTAATTCATCTCTTTTGTCAGATTCACTGGTAGGCATCCTCAACGCCTTGTGTTCTCTGTTGCAATGATTCTCCTTTTTATCCAATCAGCTTTTGAATTCATACCGAATCTGCAATATGGCTGCGCTCATTGAAATTAACACAGAATGACCTGGAATTTATTCAAAATATTTCGCTTAAAATGGCATCATTATCGATATAGATTCGTTCCATGGATTATATTTAACTTGAAAAATAGGTCAGTACTGCCTGATATTGTCATTTTCCGAAAAGAAGCGCGTCAGAGGAAATTCGAACATCTTAAATCCAATCTCTTTTGGCTTCTCGGAGGAAATGGAGAAGCGATAAGCCAAATAGATAACTCATGTGTCAGATAGTAAATCGAAAGATACTGCTAGATATGGCAGGGGCATTAAGTGTTTGTTTCATCCGTCCTTCTGTCGGGGTACAGGTGAACTACTTGTCACTCTACGAAGAGTCCAGGGGTCTTATTCACAAAGAAACTTAAGTCTAAGTCTAAGAATTGAGACCTAAAATACCATGTGTCATTATTCTAAAATTTTGTCGAAAGTTTGTCTGTGAATAGCTTGTCAGATATAGATCTACTGTTTACAGAATTTATTTTTTAATTCTTTGAATAAAGACACATGCTACCATATAGGTCTCAATTCTTAGACTTAGACTTAAGTTTCTTTGTGAATGAGGCCCCAGTTCAGTAACGGAAGAAGAAGAACATTGTACAAAGTGCCGAAATCACTTGGTACCGAATTCACCAGCATTCTTTAATTCCTTTTGTCACACATTTGGTTTCAGGGGCCGATGGCGCAGCGAGATGCTATTTGCACAACAGTAGTGTACGTAAACCGGAATTTTTATATATACACGACGGTCCTGTAAATAGCTGAGGGAGTATACAATGACTATTTACACAACGGTCATGTAAAGCTATATACACAGCAGCTGTGTACCTAAAGTGATATGGCTATATATATGGTGTACATAACAGACTCTCTGCCCAAATGAATAAGCTAGCTGGTACTCACTACACGGGGACATCCTCTCTAGAAAAGTTGACCATGCCAAGTACCTTGGAGTCAACATACCCTCAGATCTCAAGTGGAACAAACATGTAGGTTATGGTTATGTAGTGAGTAAAACCAATAGATCTTTAGGGCCACAACATACAGGACCATAGTATGTAAGACCCCACTTAGAGTATGCTGCCAGTGCATGGAACCCTCATACAATGGACTTCGTTACCAAACTTGAGATGATTCAGCGTAGAGCTGCTCGGTGGACCATGAATGACTTCTCACCCACCTTAATTGTGACCTCCTTGCTAGACGAACTTGGGTGGGAGACATTGGAACACAGGAGGTTCTGTGCACAACTGGCACTGTTCCATAACATCTTATATGGATTGATGGTCACTAAGTCCCCCTCCCTGAGTACCTTGTGCAGCCCACCAGACAAAGTCGTATTGCCCACCCCCTGTCATTCAGACAAATCATTACTTCTAAAGACTTCTATAAATATTCATTCTTCCCATTAGCTATAGTCCAGCTACCGAGCTAGTGGAACCATCTGACACAGCATGTAGTCAAGTTGGCTAACTGTGTGCCTTCAAGGCCGCATTTGCTAACTTGCGACACCCCAGGCCCTAAGCAACTACTATTTTTAGCACTCTTTAACTTGTAAATTGTCTTTTAACAGCAAAAAGCAAGTTCTTGAAACCTTTTAATCCCTGCACAGATGTGCATGCTGCATACAATACTTGAGAGAGGATGCTGCAGTATGACAAGATAGATAGATAGATAGATAGATAGATGGGGAAATTTGATGCACAAACTTTATTTGTGTCCTAAATATATACAAACATTGTAACATATATGTAGAAAAGCTTGTATTTCAATGTAACAAATGTAAAGCCGGCAAACAAATAATTTATTATTTGGCTATTTACAAGAATATACGGGGGGAGGGGGGGGGGGATGCAATGCAAGCTCCCTGTCCTGTTTCTGGGTGTTAATTGAAACATGCCCACCTGAAGCAGCGGGAAATAATTTACAGGGGACATCAGCATTTACTGTCTTCAGGGATGTCATTAAGTATAGAAGTAATAGGAGATCTATGAAACATTATAGGAGAATTCTGCCACCTTGCGAAGAGAGGTATAGCCCATGCAGTGGGGGTCTGGGGCCCGCATAAGGGTCCCCAAAGCTCTGGAGTAATCCTGCATTCTAGCCCCTTCCGGGCATTTAATTTCAATCATTGAAAACTTTATGTTTTGTACTATTTTTTTCCTATTTTGAAGTAATGTTCAAAATGAAGACTTCTTTTACTAGTCTTGATGACATTAAATTGTTAATTACACATATGTTTTAAGATTTTACTTCTTCACTGCAATTCAAATACATGTATCTTGAAAAACAGGGCTGTGAACAATGTTGGTACATGTATAAAATTTTAAAAAAGACCCGAAGTAATTTTAAGTGAAGTGCAAATATAGATATGCTTATCCTTAAATACATAGCGAGCTCTTAAAATTTCACATAATTACTATCCATTTAAAAGATGATGGCATTACATAAGTCATACAGTAACTATACAGACCTTTTCATGATAAATGTGCAATAAATAGTTTCCGATTGCGTGAAATTTAATTGATGTTACTTCCCTTTTCCTATAGACTTTTTCATGATAACTGTGTGGGTATGAACAATAAATAGTTTCCAAATGCATGAAATTTAATTGAAGTTACTTCCCTTTTCCACCATTTTGGAGGTTGAGGTGGAGCTTTTGGTTCATATTCATGCCATTTGTATTCAATGTTTTTGTTTTAGACAGTTGTCTATACTTTCACTCCTCAGAAAATATTTTGACCTTATTTGATGGTTTTAGTATTGCAGAACAATTGCAAAAATTCAAAAAGCATCCTTCTTTTGGAGAAATTCCTTACACAATATGGTTGGTTTATGCACAAATGTTCAGTCTCCAAGATGGCAGAAAAGGGAAGTAACTCCGGTTCAGTTTTATGCATTTGGCAATTTTTGCCGGTTGCCAATTCTAATTCCCTGGTATCACTCAAAAGATTGGTTATTTAATGTTTAACGTCACACCACGATTATTGCACGGTGACAGCCTGATGCAAGTCATACAAATTCACACCTTTTCAACGGACCCACCCGAAGCAGTTAGGGATCTTTTTACATGCACGACATGAGGAATCGGTTTTTACCGAAAGACAGGACACCGGCATGACCACATCGGGATCAAACCTGGACCTCCAGTTTGCGAGAAAAGGGGCACCTCAAAGGTTATATAACTACTTTGGCAATGTACATAAGTAACACAAGGATCATGAAAATAGCCATATCACTTTAGATACACAACTGTCGTGTAAATAGACATATCACTTTAGGTACACGACCGTCGTGTATATAGCCCTATCACTTAGGTACATGTACACAACCACCGTGTAAATAGCCGTTTCACTTGGGTACATGATAGTCGTTTAAATAGCCACTACCGGTTTCAGGATGATAACTCAAGTACCTTTCATCATATTCAAACCAGATTTGGATATATGCTTGGTTATCAAGAGAGGAGGAACCATATTGATTTTGGGGTCAATTGTCAAGGTCACAGCTCACAAAAACTAGACTGTAATTATTGGTTTCCTGATGATAACTCATTTATTTTACCTTTCCTTATATTCAAATCAGATTTGGATGTACATATATGCTCACTTATCAAGAGAGGAAGAACCCTATGGATTTGGGGGTCCAAAGGTCAAGGTCACGGCTGATTATTGGTTTCAAGATGGTAACTCAAGTACCTTTTCATATATTCAAACCAAATTTGGATATTGCTTACTTATTAAAAGAGGAAGAACCCTATTGATTTTGGGTCAAAAGGTCAAAGGTCACAGCTGACAAAAATAGACTGTAATTATTCTTTTCTGGATGATAACTCAAGTACCTTTCATTATATTCAAATCAAATTTGGGTGTCTGTGTGAGCACTACCCGATCTCCAATTTGCCAAATGCGAATTCAAAATTGAAATAGCTAAACGTTTTCAATACATAAGTATCAAGTTGGAAGTTAAAAAAGTCTGGCATTTTCTATTTTTTCTCTGTTTGTATCGTTAGCAAAAATCATGGCCATCACAACACTTTAATTTAGTTACTATTGATATCAACTTCATAAAACTTCAAAGCGATTGCGATGTAAACCATCTGTAAACATTCTGAACAGTGAACATGGCTGAACAAAGTTCCTTGACATCATTTCAAAGGTTTATACAATCACTGAGCAGCACCCCATCATTAGAATCTGTGACAACAGAGTTCAGGTATTGATGTTTGTTGATATGCATCATACTACCTCATTATGAGGTAATAAAATGCGTGTCAACAAACATCGATGCCTGAACCCTATGAAAACAGAAAAATGCTAACAAATGTAACAAGTCTACTTGGTTTCCGGAGTTTGGATCGTTAATAGAAAATAAATGATGAGTTTTATTGTAAGTTGTGTTATCAGTCATTTTTTCAATCTTAAATTCAGTTATTATTTCATTAATATTATTTTTCAAATTTCTAAGTTGTTTTGTTACACATGGCTAATGACTTACACATTTGGCTAATTAATTTGTGCTTGCATTAGCCAAATGGCTATTGAACAATTTATGCTACTGCCAGCACAGGGTGTATGCTTACTTAACAAGAGAGGTCAAAAGGCCTTAAGGTCAAGGTCACAGCTAATGAAAATAAGTCTGTAATTATTGGTTTTCAAATGTCTTCATTATGTTAGTACCTTTGGTCCATAGATATTTCATAGTATTCACCGAAATCGAGGGTACTTACATGTTCAAATTATGTCATATTGTTTACAGCATATCTACAATCCTCCATGAGGATACTTTCAAATCAGTTTCTCAGTTTCTATGAGTCTGTACTATGATTTTAATATGGGACTATGAGGGTTGAATGTATTTGTGGCCTTAGCTTTATCTATGTTATATATCTAATATATTATGTATGTTCTAATACTAACTATACCAGATATATATTGTACAGTGTATATTGTGTTTGCTTCAGTTAGAATTTTCTTTTTTAGAAAAGTAAGAACTGTTTCGAAGGAATTGAATTCTGACAAAATCATCACAGATGAAGCTGCAATAAAAACCATGTTAAATGTATTCAGTGAGTTTGATACAATTGAAAACTCTGGTAAGTATTATTAATATGTCACATAAGTACTAATACCTACATATATTGGGATGTCACTATATAACATAATGACTTTTGGTCGTTTACAAGCAAAGCCTATGGAAGGGACTTTTGGGAAAAAAAAATTATCTTTAGCGCACAACTTACCGATAATTTACTCAACTTCTCCTGATTTTTCTATTCCATGAATATTTCAGTCTTTACTTTGCCTTATCAATTACAGTCTTAATTCAAAATGCTTCATAATCATAAGTTTCTCTTTATACTTCAACATTCTTAAAGGGGTTGGTGGTTAGGAATGAAAATTTTTTAGAAAACTGTGGGTGTGAAGCATGCTGCAATTTGAAGAGGGTGAAGACATGGTGTGGGGGTGAGGATGTAAGGTAGAGAAAAGGGCATTTGTAAGCTTCATTTACTGGGTAGCTGCGATACCAACAGAGGACGGTCAGTTGAAGTTAAATTTTAGACCAAAAATTTTGCCAGATTCCATGAGTTTCTGTGGGGTGAGGGAGACAAAGCTTTGGACCTGCTGGGGACCTCTCGCCTGACTTCACCCCTCCCCACTCTAACTCCAAATCATGTATCAACCCCTGATTTCAACAAAATTATGAAATGTAGCTGAATCACCATTGTTCCTAATTTCAATGGGAACTCTCGCTAAATCAGTGATAAAATCAGCATTAGCATCAGCTTTAGAATTACATCAAATCAGAACATTGATGACTGATGGAGATAATGATTAATTTGGTAATTAGATATTTACAAGTAAGCATAGAGAATGTATTGAGTTAAGTAGTTTCCATCCATAATCAATTACTTAATCATGTAGAGTATGTCGTCACCATCTGTAAATTCATCTTCACTGCTTGAGAGGTCACCGTCTTGATCCATCAGATCAGATTTGTAGGGGAGCAAGTATCCTGAAATCCACAATGGTTCAATTAGACCATTTACTCATGTCAATCCATATGGTTCTCAGAAGGAGTTGGAATATGTGATTCTGCATTGTAAGAATGCTTCCAGATTGCAACGTGTAGTTTACTTTTTATATGTTGTAGTAAACACTTCTTACATGGTGACAAGCTTCCTAGACTGATGTTTCTTAGTGCATCAGTAGGTTTATCTTCAGTTTTATATGCCCATTGTAGACTGACATATTATGGTATGGCATTGTGGGTCTGTGAGTCCTTGTTAACACGATACAGACCATACCCTTTAAAACTTTCATGCTTGGTACACTTATTTCTTATAGCAAGAGGATGAACCCTATTAATTTTCAATGTCAAGGTCATTTTGGGGCAAAAATAGCAATTTTTTGAGACTGCAAATTGTACACAAGGCACAGACTAAACTGTTTATGCTAGAATTTTTAGACCTTGCACACTTATTTCTTATGACTGGAGGATGAACCCTATTGATTCTCAAGGTCAAAGGGGGAATGTTTCCATGCATTCAAGTTTCAACCCTTCAAACTAAGCGATGGGTGTATTATGCCATGCTAGGTATTGCTCTTGTTCTTTTATTTTTGAAAGTGTGAGATCATCCACAGCTTTAAGCCTGTAACTTAGATACACTGAGCATACAGACTCTTCTAACAGAGCTATAAGCTCAATGGGTTATATTCCAACTATCTCCTATAACGGCAAGACTTGATGTCTATCTTGATCTTTCTCCAAGGTCTTGATTGGAGTAACATGTCCTCTCCCATTGAAGGCTCTGGTCGTATCGCAACCACAGTAAGTGTGTAAGTATAAAAGTGGTGCTTGATATTGTGAAGTATATGCATCGGATATTTCTGTTAGGCTTAGTAGCTTTATGTGCATATCAATAATAATCATGAATATGCAAATGAGTTACTTTATATGTGGATGCTTTGATTAATAGAGTAAGTTTCCCCATCATTTTGCTACCATTCATGTATGTCTACCTCTACTATCGGCCAAGTTATGGCTGTTTTCCATTATTCATCATTTTCATTTACTGTAGTTCAAAGAGGGGTTGCCATGGAAACAGTTGAAAAAAACCTAACCTAACTTAAATGAGGTTTTTTTATGGGAACATTTTTAAAATCCATTTAGTACGTCCCAAGGAACATTTTGGGACCAATGAGAAATAGTCCACAAGGGGGTGCATGAAAGGTCCCTCTGGCCCCCAGACTAACACACGCACACACACACATGTGCACACACACACACACACTTCTAGATCCTCCAATGTTTATCTTGATCTTTCAGAAATATCATCAGAAGCTTACCAGGAAAGACTTCACACTATGCATAGGGTAATGGGTTTCTCAATACATAGAGCACCAAGTTTTCTTCCTGGTTGTGGAGTAGGTGTGACAGTAACTCAGGGGAGGATACCAAATGGAACATTGGTTTCTATGTATCCAGGTATTGTCATTCTGTTTAGATAGACCATTGGAACCAGAAAGTTCATACATTAAAGAAGAAGAAGAATAGTGCTCTCTATGTAGTCAGATTATCTATTGCATTCAATATGCATATACAAAAAGTTGAGTTTTTTTTGTAGAAGAAAAATATGAACACAAAAGATAATTCCATCTCATTTCTCATTAATTGGCAGATGTACAGAAAGTACTTATTGGCTGGATTGCAAAGAAAATTTCGTCTATGAATGGCGACTTCGGTCTGTCCATCCGTCTGTCTCTCTCTTTCGTCAACAATTTGGTTTAGCTCTTGTATTTAAGCTCATTGTAGAAAGACCATTGACAATAATTCTTTCAAACTTCACATGTAGATACACCTTGATGAGCTCTATCCATGGAAACCTTTGTTTGTGACCTTGAACTTGAAGGCAGTCAGTTTCAAGGTCAAATACATAATTGGCGTTCATTGCAGAAAGAACCATTGACAAAAACCCTGTTCAAGCTTCACATGTAGATACACCTTGATGCGCTCTATATACCAAATTCTTTGTTTGTGGCCTTGATCAGTTTCAAGGGCAAATGCCTAATTGACTTTAGTTTAATTACAGACAGACCCTGAGAGTTATGTCTTTCAAACTTCACATGTAGATAAACCTTGATGAGTTCTATCCATTGAAATATTTGTTTGTAACCTTGAATTAGAATGTTCCCAGTTTCAAGGTCAAATGTGTAATTGATTTTAGAAAGACCATGAGAATTATGTCTTTCAGACCTCACACAAAGATTCAAAGATTGACTTTGATGAGCATTATTCCTGGTGACTTCCTTTTGTGATCTTGACCTTGAAGGTTCCCAGTTTCAAAGTCAAAAGCATATTTAAGTTTAGTTCCATTACAGTAACATCATGAGAATTAAATCCTTCAGACCACACATATAGATCGACCTTGATGGACTGTATCCCCTGAATGACCTTTGTGACCTTGACCTTAAAGGTTCCCTGTTTCAGGATCAAATGTATAATTGTTCTCCCAGCAATGAATTAAGTAAGTTACAGTTAGATCTTTCAAATCTCACACATGGTTGGTTATTGATGAGCTCTTTCCATTGCAACCTTTTGGACCTTGACCTTCAATATTCAGTTTCAAGGTCAAATGCATATTAAAGTATAAATCAGTTGTAACTTTGTCCTTTATACTAAAATAGATTATATTACACTCTGTTGCCTCTGTGGATATATCGTTTCAAACATATTCTGCTTTTGATAATTATCAATGCTTCGCAATCTGACCATACCTACCGCCTTTAGCGGTTTCTTGTTTTTTTAAGGAAATAAGATTGTATACATATTTTGTGAAAGATTGTACAGATATCTTTTGAACTGAAATTATTTTACTTATCTTTATTTAACTACTAACAAGTGCAAGTATTTTTATAGTCCCCATATTATTGTGGTATGTTAACAGGAACAATTTACGAATCATACAACCCTGTCCTGATACAGAGTTTTGGTAATTCCTATATATTTCGCTGTGTTGATGGTAAACTAATTGATGGCAATGACAGGAATCTGTCTAAATATATATATAGGTAAGTAAATTTACCTGTCATCCATCTGTTTATGTTAAACTTTGGATGTGCCCAGGAGGTATTTCTTTGTCTGAATACCTTATGTTGAATACCTAGTGGCACACATGTAACAATGATTCATCTAAGAATGTAAGTGCTTTCTTCTCTTGGTGAATTTTACTACAGTTTTTGATCTGTTGTCCATATTGTCAGGCCTAGGCACAATACTTAGTTTTAGACTACAGACTGAGTGAAACTTCAAGATTTTTGCATCAGGCAAAATTTTTGGTGAACTACTCACCCTTAACTTTATCAATGAGTTATCATAGGTAAATATAATCTATTAATACAGGTGCTTGATATGTTAATAGGTACCAGTATGTGGCTCAACAGTGTTTAGGTACTTGATATGTTAGGTATGTGGCTCAGTAGTTATTATGTACTTGATATGTTAGGTATGTGGCTCAATAGTTATCATGTACTTGATATGTTTGGTATGTGGCTCAATAGTTATCATGTACTTGATATGTTTGGTATGTGGGTCAATAGTTATCATGTACTTGATGTTAGGTATGTGGCTCAATAGTTATCATGTACTTGATATGTTTGGTATATGGCTCAATAGTTATCATGTACTAGATATGTTAGGTATGTGGCTCAATAGTTATCATGTACTTGATATGTTAGCTATGTGGCTCAATAGTTATTATGTACTTGATGTGTTAGGTATGTGGCTCAATAGTTATCATGTACTTGATATGTTTGGTATGTTTCTCAGTAGTTATCATGTACTTGATATGTTAGGTATGTGGGTCAATAGTTATCATGTACTTGATGTTAGGTATGTGGCTCAATAGTTATCATGTACTTGATATGTTAGGTATGTGGCTCAATAGTTATCATGTACTAGATATGTTAGGTATGTGGCTCAATAGTTATCATGTACTTGATATGTTAGGTATGTGGCTCAATAGTTATCATGTACTTGATATGTTAGGTATGTGGCTCAATAGTTATCATGTACTTGATATGTTAGCTATGTGGCTCAATAGTTATTATGTACTTGATGTGTTAGGTATGTGGCTCAATAGTTATCATGTACTTGATATGTTAGGTATGTGGCTCAGTAGTTATCATGTACTTGATATGTTTGGTATGTTGCTCAGTAGTTATCATGTACTTGATATCTTTGGTATGTGGCTCAATAGATATCATGTACTTGATATCTTTGGTATGTTGCTCAGTAGTTATCATGTACTCGATATGTTAGGTATGTGGCTCAATAGTTATCATGTACTTGATGTTAGGTATGTAGCTCAGTAGTTATCATGTACTTGATATGTTATGTATATGGCTCAATAGTTATCATGTACTTGATATGTTAGGTATGTTGCTCAATAGTTATCATGTACTTGATATGTTAGGTATATGGCTCAATAGTTATCATGTACTTGATATGTTAGGTATGTGGCTCAAAAGTTATCATGTACTTGATATGTTAGGTATGTTGCTCAATAGTTATCATGTACTTGATATGTTAGGTATGTGGCTCAATAGTTATTATGTACTTGATATGTTAGGTATGTTGCTCAATAGTTATTATGTACTTGATATGTTAGGTATGTGGCTCAATAGTTATTATGCACTTGATATGTTAGGTATGTGGCTCAGTAGTTATTATGTCTGTCAGCTAGTTATTGATTTTATACATCTCTGTATGTCAGAGTGTATATGTGCATATGAGTATGTCAACAAGTGTATTTTTTAATATGTCAGTTTGTGTGTACATCTCTGTATATATCAGTTGTTGATACTCTGGTTTTAGTATCCAAAATGGGTATCATTTAAAAACTGCAGGATATTTGTAATATGCTGATATATTTTTCTTACGAACTAAGCATTTATGTAGCTCATGTCCTCGGAACACAAGATGGAATTTACTATTAGTGAGGTGCCCAAGGGGCATGATAAATTTTGTTATTTTCCATACTCATTTTAGTTGATCAAAAACCATGTGTTGAATCCCTGAATGAATATTATGAAATTATGGGTAAACATTCAATAAACATGGATATTTGAATCATTGATTACAGATCGTGTAGCGAGAGAGATCGTCATGGGCCCTACATGACTTGTGACACCTCATGGATGACCCAGTTCCCTCTCAATCCTCTTGCTATTGGGCAATATGTCAACAATCAATCAAAAAGTAAGTACTTAATATATGTAAGTTATGATAACATACATGTGTCCATACCATATGATATTTGGTTCAGTGTAGGTCTGCGAATTTATAAAAATGTAATTCAGTGTTAGTTCATTTTGATTAACAAAAACAGAAATGATATTCTTGGAAATCCTCAATAAATGTTTTTGATTGATTGAATATTGTTTTGCATCACTCCACAATTATATCACATATATAACGGTGATAGTATCTGCCTGATGCATCCCACAGAAATTTATATATTTGCAAAGGACCCACTCGAAGCTGTGAGGGATCTTTTATGTACCATGCCTACCATGATATGGGACTTAGGTTTTTACTATCATCCAAAAGACAGAACACTGGTACACCCATGGCGGGAGTTGAACCCAGGACCTCTTAATCAAAAGCTGTGCACTTCATCCACTGAGCAACATTAGCTTCCTCCATAAGTGAAGTTGATTATGAAATTATTACATGATATTAGAACCATGATGCAAAAACACAAAGATACACTGCATAGATTAGAGCACATGCACAAATCTTTAAAGAAGCACTGCTAATCCGTTTAGAAGGGACAGATATTTATTAGACATACTCCTTCGCCGTAAGACAAGCAGGATCTTAGAACTAGAGGATAAGTGTTTGTTTGATAATTGCAGGACAGTGATCAGAGACAGGTACAACAGGCAATAATTGTTGTAGGGATAGGAATTTGTTTTGAGCTCTAATATGTAAGAAATGTTACAAAACTCTATACAGTAAAACACAAATACTACAAACACGCTTACTATGAATTCATGCTTATAATGAAGTAATGTGAAATCCCCAGTAAATTTCCTTCATATGCATACCAAGATATGAGGGTTTTAGCGAACACGGTTATTGCGAATTCACAGCTATTATGAACCCATTTCTAAGTCCCCAAACGTAAAATTGTTTCATAAACGCCATCTTTATAGCGAAGTACATAATTATTGACCAAACAATCACATAAATTAAACACCGATGATTACCGAACTCATCTGTAATGTGTTTGTTTTGATAACAGTTCAAGTACGTGCCTATAGGTAAGATGAGTAATTAATTATTTGAGACGAAGAGGAATGTAGTCAGTTGTACACGATGTCCGGTCTCAAAAGGAAGGCGATTTCAATCAAAACAAAATATTAAATTATACAGGCCATTGATATGACATATTACCAAATTCTCTTAGTACAATTCTTAAAAATAGGGAAAGCATTACTAGAAACTACGAAACCTCTACAGCATCTCTGTCTCGGAAACAAATTCGCTCCGGACAACAGGATTCCATGGAATCTACTGTATTTAAAGTGGTTTACAGAAAAACGTTCTGCAAACATTATCAATATTTACCAATATCTGGACCGTTAATCATGTCAAAGTCGGATGAACTGGCTCAAAAGATCGCAATAAAACCTATAAAAGCAATTTTTGACTTTTTTGCCATTTAGTTGTATATATAGATCAATTTTACAGTTTATTAGTATGAATTTTACTGAATACGAGTTGTGAATTGTATGAAAAGTTACTTGAGATGACAGTTTTCTTAATATTAATTAACACAGATATAACGAAGTTTTCAAACAATTTTGATAAAATTGGTCATATGCATAGTACGAACTATGTTTATAACGAACTAAATCTTGGGGTCCCTTGGAATTCATTATAACCGTGTTTTACTGTATGTAGATGAAACTGAGAAGACATTTAAAGACAGAACAATTGAACATAGATGAAATGTTAAATTAGCCTACGAAAGTACAAATTAATCATGCAACATTTCCAAAATCTGGATGATAAAAACCCTTTCATTGCGATATTAGCCATAAGCACATTTAAAGCATACCAGATCACAGCAAGGATCATACATGTTACATCTCTATCTGATTAAAGTCATATCTTTATTTCGCTTCTCTATTTGTCCAATTGCGAATAAAGATCTGGCTAAACTCCGTAAGGGGTCATGTTCTGGTGAACTCTGATTTTCAGCCAATCAGTGCATCGGCTACAAATTCCTAGGAATTAAATTAATATCCACAGTGTGCATGACCCACAAGGTAGATTTTGAACAGTGTTTGTTACTTATTACGTCACTATCACATGCCTAGCCGAGTCATTGATTGGCTATGGGGAATAACGGTTTCAGTGACTGAAACGTCATCTAGAGTTCACCAGAACATGACCCCTCACGGACTTTCGCCAGATCTTTATCCGCAATGAGACAAATAGAGAAGTGGAATAAAGATATGGTTTTAATCAGTTACATCTTTTTCAGGGTACCCTGCCAATGTAGCTTACCAGGAACTTGATGTTCCTGCTGATTTCCCATTCCATCTCCTGAAGTACATACCTAACATCCATTTTACCCCGTTATCTGATCACATAAATCCTCCTACAGCCAGGTAATGATCATTCTTATTACTATACATTGTATGATGTATACAGTGATTAATCTCTGTCACTCTGTCCATTAGAATATAATCAAGTAGATACCTCTCAACTTACAATATATTTAGTATATACAAATGGATCTAGTATACATGAAAATTACTCTCTGACCTAATCACTGCTGTTGACAAATTTTCTCAATGATGTTTATCAATGTACTGTGCCTGTTTTGTCACTTCTCTGAGAATCACAAAACAAACCCTAAGATAAGTTTAAGTAAGGATTTTATATCATATAAACATTTAAGCTATGTTTGGCTGTAACTGTATCAAACTAAATGATTGCCATTCTTACCAAAGAACTTTCTAACTAATTTCTATCCCAATAATTCTATTTATATTACCATTCAAGTTCTTAAAAATCTTTTTATGCATCCTTTAATCTTGAAGGTTATCGTCAATGTTTTGGCTTTCATTTTTCACAAGTGCTAGTATCTATGCCCTCCCCCCACTCCTCTAGCCTTCAGTCATGCTAGTCTTTATGACATCATTATGTATGAGACATTTTCCTCCTGTTCAATGTCCAGAGGAAGACTCCTGTCTTGATTTGAAATCATTTGTAATTATACAGTGACTCATTCTTCATTGAGGAAAAATACTGAGGATTTAAGACACATTCAGTGTGGTAGGTTAAGTGGTAATATTTTGCTCCAAAAGTATTTATTTGTCAAAGTTTTTTAAAGAAAATTAGTCCGGGATACTCTGCCCTTCTCCCACTTTTGATATCAGCGGCTTGTGGGAGAGGCAGATAAAACAGCAGCTAGTAGAAATTATAAATCTTATTTGGAAAAGATAATGTTGTGATCGAGTGAGTTAAATGTTCATTTATTGGATTATAGGTTGCAAGTTCACTGGACAAGCATTTATTTGTCGCCAGAAGCTTGTACATCGCGAATCCGGCTGTCATCGCTGAAATTTCAACTTTTGATGAACAAAGTCTTTCTGACCCTCTCCCACAAACCGACGATATCAAAAGTGGGAGAAGGGCAGAGAATCTCGGACTAAAAGAAAATATGTTGACAGGAGTGACCATGAGCAGACAGTAGTGCTTAGAAAGAAAGGTGTTCATCTTAAATTGAATTGAAAAATAGATTTTGGGATTTACAGGCCGTGTATTTATGTTAGGTCTACTTTCAGAACATCAAAGCTTTGAAATTATTAAGATGAAACACATGACTTGTTTGAATTTGAATTGTATGTAAATAACTTAAAAACATCCTGTAATTTTATTTTCAATATTTCTAAAGAATACACTCTGAAGCTGTGCTCTTGATAAGTGCATAATTTCTATGAATGAATTCTGCAGTAAAATTGCTTGGTTCATACTGACCGTAAACAGAATTGATGTGCATAGATTGAGAACGAGAAAGGTGCACACATTTGTATATAAGATATATAGCATGTACCTTTATATATATCAGGAGCATGACCAATTATATGCTCAAGCATGAAAATTCTGTACTCTAGAAAAACTGCAAAATATAAGATATTTAAAAAGTTCATTAATATGCTAAATTTTGTGGTATTTTGAGCTTTTATTTTCTAAACTTTTCCAGGAGAAGTCCCTGAAAAACTCCCACCAATGGCAACAGAGAGTTACCCACTCTGCATCTACAAATTATCTTTGTTTTCATTTTATTCTGTGTTTTGGTATACACATCAAAAATACAATACACAGCCATATCCCTGATTTTATTTCTCGGTTTACTGAAAACTGTTTCTTTGTCGGTTTCAATTGTCTGTCATAGAACCCAACAAATAATTAGCTGCATATTCTGATAAGTTACCTATATATCATCTGATGAACAAACAATTATTTCTGATTAAATTTCACATTCAGGCCAGTGTAGGGGTTTTCATACATTTTTAAGTCCTTCTCAGACTTTCGGTTTTAACATTTTAAGGTAATTCTTATGGTTCTTTTCATTTTGAGTCTTAAGATACAAGAATCATATTTGTTTATCTAATGATTCTTATAGATACTAACGATTCTTTTAATTTTGTATACTTCTTCTTGCTTTTAGGAAATACATATTAGTGTTAAAGATTGGTTTACAAAATTAACTTGTAGAATTCTACTATTTTTTCAAGATTCAGGAATGAATATGGTATGCACCATTGCATATTATATTCATTTTATTGAACTTCTTCAGAACTATTTTAAAGTTCTCAAGGTCTCTTTTGGGGTGCTATGGCATTTCTAGATCTGCTTAAGGGTATATTCATTGTGAAAAAGAAGATCATGAAGGGTACCCTCCTAAGTGTTGAAAAACTTCATATAAGCTGTATAGAATTATAGGGCTGTTCCTATAAAATATGAATAATATTCAATAGGTATTACAGTGGAAGGGGGAGGACAAGGCCATAGTCTTACGGTATAATTAAATTGTTCTAGAAGGATACAGTGTTGGCATGTTCAGAAGCAAACATATTATTAGAGAAAATTCTGATTCTTTTTCAAAATCATTCCACCATAGGCATAGCCAGAGGCATAAAGTGTTTGCTTTGATCATCCTTCTGTCATTTCATCCTTCTGTCAGACAATTGATAGAGGTCGAGTCAGGGTAAAAGTCTCTACTGGTGAAATTGGATTGAAATTATTGGTCTCTGAATGATAAATCAAGTACATATTTGTACCCTGATTCCTATACAAATAAAACTTGTATATATGGATACCTATCAAAAGTGAAAGATGCCTATTAGTTTTGGGGTCAGTATTTTAAAAGTCAAAGGTCACTACTGGTAAAATATAGACTGCAATTATTTGTTTTCCAATGATAAATTGAATTCCTTGCATCTTTTCCAAATAAAATCAGGATCTATGGATACTTATCAGAAGGAGAAGATGCCTATCAATTTTGGGGTCAATAGGTCAAAGGTCAAGTTCACCTTTTGGTAAAAATAGTTTGACATTATTAGTCTCTGGATAAATCATGTTTCATGAATCATATACAAATCAAATTTTGAGAGACGGATTCTTACTAAATGTGGAAGTTGCCTGTATATTTAGGGTCAGTAAGTCAAAGGTCGAGATTACCAGTGGTATAAAATGGATTACAATTATTAGTTTCTGGATAATAACTTAGGTACAATGTATTGTATTCAAACCAAATTGGGAAGTATTGATTCTTATCAAATGGTAAAGATGCCTACATGTTTATCAGTGTTGGGATTAATAGGTCGTACTGTCAAAAATCAAGGTCACTATTGATAAGAATGTACTGTAATTATTGGTTTCTAGTTGATAAATCAATACCATGCATCTTATACAAATCATATAAGGATGTATTCAATCTTATCAAAATGGGAGAATGTCTATTAATTTAGGGGTTAATAGGTCAAAGGTCAGAGACATAATTATCAGTGCTGTGGTATGTGTTGAACAAACATTCTCTAGTTAGTTTTACCATGAGATCAAGGTGCTCTTGTGATCAATATACAATATAGATCCACTTGGGTCTCTTACTTGGGTTTTAATATTCACATTACATTTCAGATTACGAAGAGTTGTGATTCTTGTATCACTGAAAGACATTTGTCAGGGAGAGGAACTTTTTTCATCATATTTCACTGTGATTCATTGAACAATCTTATGGTACACTGTACATCATGGAATTCAGTTTGAGAAGTTGATTCGCAGCAGGCTTCAAATAGATACAATGAATGAAAATGAAAACAGAGGAATGAATACAGATTTTCTTATCTGAAAATTGGTACATAATTCTTACACAGGAAGAAATGAAGAATTTTTATGTGATTGCACATTTCTGCTCATTTTATATAATGAAGAAAGTGACACATATGCTGGTGATGCTAATGATTGATTCATTGATGCTATATATAGCAACGACGCTGAGAATTGTAGTCAGTAATAGATAGTGGTAAGAAGCTGCCAGCAAATGAGATTATACATATTAAAGAAGAATTCTGCCTAATTTATTGAGGTTTGTTCAATACTTAGGAATATTTGCTTTCAGAATTTTAGCCAATCATAGACATCAATTTACATTTACAAGATCTAGTGCTTTAGAAAAAGAAAAATGATTTTTAATATGCAACTTTTAGCTTGCCAGGAATTAATGTTATACCCCGGTGTCTGCTGTCTATGTTTGCCATCCAAAAAATTGTAACCTGGGCTATAAATTTTTAACCATAAGAGATTGGACTTAGATATTTCATTAGTAAATTCCTCATGATCAGAGCTTTCATTTGATGTCATTGCTTTTGACCTCCTGACCTTGACTTTGAGCTACTTTACAAAAACTTTAACTTGGGCGATATCTTTTGAACTATTAGAGATAGGACTTTGATAATTCAGATGTAAATTCCTTATGGCAAGGACTTTCATTTAGTACCATTATTTGTTAACTTGCACTTTTTCAATTTTTTTTAAAGTACCAAACCACATTACATACCTATAAATCTTAATTTTAATATCTACTAAATGATTATAACCTGCACCAGCAAGCCATGTTTTCTTCTGACAACTCATGTTACTCTTTGGAATCGGAGACTTGAGGAAATATAGTTTTTGGTCTGTTTATATGTTTGTCTGTGGCAAAAACTTTAATATTTGACAGCTGTCTTCCTGGGGCATCAGTGTTTCACAAGAATATTTTGCTTCATAACAATAGATGTTCCTACAAGGAATGGCTGGGTATTGTCGTTGTGTCATTCATTTGGTTTCTAGATGATAGCTAAAGTTCCTTGTAATCAGTCCTAAGCAAATTTGGATACACATGTATGAATACTTCTCAAAAGGGGATGATGCCCATTGATTTTGGGGGCCTGTTAATTTGGGGTTCAACTGATCAAAGGTCAAGGTCACCTGTGATATTAATAGGAATTTTGGCTCATGAAACATACAATTAAAACATGTTAACTGGGAAAGCTCTGTTGCTGCTATGGAATAACCCGACAGTATATGTTTTAAAAACATGTTCAATATTTATAAAACCGGTCACTTGCTTCTAATTTATTCAAAAATCACATTACAGGAATTGAAAAAGTTAAAGAGAATATATTGATGTGTCTATAGATCAAATATGTTTTAATTGGTTTTCTTTTTTTTTTTTTCAGGTGATTAATGTGTAACAGCAATATAAGTGAATATGTTGACTAAAATAAATATGATACATATGAGGGGAAATGAAAAGGTTTGTACATAAAAAGTTACATTTATCAGTCCCCATCTGTTGAGACCAGAGACGACTATTGGTTTGTCCATCTGTTATCACAACTCCTATTAGACCAGTCAATTGATTTCACTAAATAAGAATGAAGGGAGATCATTTTAGTTTGAATATTTACAGAAGTTAAAGTCCTTCAAACTTTATTCCATTAGTCTCCAGATGAAAGCTCAAGAACTTTGCATCAGATTTATACCAGATATTATGGAAAGCCGGTGCGCAATGAAATTGCTATTTGCTTTTTTGTGAATTGCTTTTTGTCAATAATAAAATTTTTGCTTTTTTTTATGCTTCTTGCTTTGTACCGTTAACGGTTTCTACTACTAATATGAATGCTTGTAACGCGAAAAGATAAACGGAAGTCGAGCGTTATGCAGAGTTCAATATGTTCGAAACGACGAAACGCACGAAATGTTTAAAGGAAACATAGGAAAGCTTTTTGATAAGAGAACGGCTCTTAAATCACGATAGTGATTAGATCAAGTAGACCTACATTGCTCGCCTGTGCATAGGCAGATCTAGAATAAAAAGGGGTGCTATCTGCTTGCAATGCTCTGCCTGAACCTTTGTTGGACATGATTTTATACCAATGGGGTTGCAACCCCGCATCCTCTGCTTACTACCGGTTTATCTCCGTTTGGGTTTTTAGCTCACCTGAGCCAAAGGCTCAAGTTTTGGATCAAACTTTGTGTAAATGATGTACTCAAGGTCCCCTACTAAAATTGTGTTCGGGATCCAGATTCCCTCAGGGGTGGATCCAGGGCGGGACCAAAAGTGCCCAAAAGGGTACCCCTCTTCAAACATCTTCTTCTCCAGAACCAGTACATAAATGGGGAAACTAATTGCATTTCAACAATCTATAAAGATGGGTTTTTAAAAATTGTGTTCGGGATTAAGATCCGTCAAATAGAAATTTACGCTTTTTTGACGTGTTTCTGGACTTAGTCATTTCAATGAAGAAAAGTGTCATGTTTTTCAGTTAATTGATATTGATGATTTCTTAATGACTATTTTGATCATAATTGTGGTAAGAAATATTATTGTGAAAGAATTTTGTCATTATCTCAATTTTTGGATTTTTTATGAATTTTTTAAGACTTCCAAAAAAAAGGGGGGGTTGGCCATTTTTCACATTTTCAACTTTTTCTACGAAAGCACATGAAAGATTTTAATGAAACATGGAATACATGAAGTACTAAAAGTCCTCTATCAATTTGGTAAATTTCATCCAAATTGGTAAACAGATAATGCCACCATGTCTAAAAAGTAGGTCTCACAATGGTACATATAATACTTGGTAATTGAAAAATGTAGAGTAGCGGATCAAATCCAGCTGTGGTCAAAAAAAATTTTTTTTTTTTTTTACACATCTAAATAAGTTTTTAGATGTTTCTTAACTTTCAACATATGAAATTAGGAATTTTACGTTTAAGACTTCCAAAAAAAAAAAAGGGGGGGGGGGGCCATTTTTCACATTTTCAACTTTTTCTACAAAACTGTTTGGAACTACATTGCAGATTTGGATCAAACTTTGTGTAAATGATGTACTCAAGGTCCCCTACTAAAATTGTGTTCGGGATCCAGATTCCCTCAGGGGTGGATCCAGGGCGGGACCAAAAGTGCCCAAAAGGGTACCCCTCTTCAAACATCTTCTTCTCCAGAACCAGTACATAAATGGGGAAACTAATTGCATTTCAACAATCTATAAAGATGGGTTTTTAAAAATTGTGTTCGGGGTTAAGATCCGTCAAATAGAAATTTACGCTTTTTTGACGTGTTTCTGGACTTAGTCATTTCAATGAAGAAAAGTGTCATGTTTTTCAGTTAATTGATATTGATGATTTCTTAATGACTATTTTGATCATAATTGTGGTAAGAAATATTATTGTGAAAGAATTTTGTCATTATCTCAATTTTTGGATTTTTTATGAATTTTTTAAGACTTCCAAAAAAAAGGGGGGGGGTTGGCCATTTTTCACATTTTCAACTTTTTCTACGAAAGCACATGAAAGATTTTAATGAAACATGGAATACATGAAGTACTAAAAGTCCTCTATCAATTTGGTAAATTTCATCCAAATTGGTAAACAGATAATGCCACCATGTCTAAAAAGTAGGTCTCACAATGGTACATATAATACTTGGTAATTGAAAAATGTAGAGTAGCGGATCAAATCCAGCTGTGGTCAAAAAAAATTTTTTTTTTTTTTTACACATCTAAATAAGTTTTTAGATGTTTCTTAACATTCAACATATGAAATTAGGAATTTTACGTTTAAGACTTCCAAAAAAAAAAAGGGGGGGGGGGGCTATTTTTCACATTTTCAACTTTTTCTACAAAACTGTTTGGAACTACATTGCAGATTTGGATCAAACTTTGTGTAAATGATGTACTCAAGGTCCCCTACTAAAATTGTGTTCGGGATCCAGATTCCCTCAGGGGTGGATCCAGGGCGGGACCAAAAGTGCCCAAAAGGGTACCCCTCTTCAAACATCTTCTTCTCCAGAACCAGTACATAAATGGGGAAACTAATTGCATTTCAACAATCTATAAAGATGGGTTTTTAAAAATTGTGTTCGGGGTTAAGATCCGTCAAATAGAAATTTACGCTTTTTTGACGTGTTTCTGGACTTAGTCATTTCAATGAAGAAAAGTGTCATGTTTTTCAGTTAATTGATATTGATGATTTCTTAATGACTATTTTGATCATAATTGTGGTAAGGAATATTATTGTGAAAGAATTTTGTCATTATCTCAATTTTTGGATTTTTTATGAATTTTTTAAGACTTCCAAAAAAAAAGGGGGGGGGTGTTTGGCCATTTTTCACATTTTCAACTTTTTCTACAAAACCACATGAAAGATTTTAATGAAACATGGAATACATGAAGTACTAAAAGTCCTCTATCAATTTGGTAAATTTCATCCAAATTGGTTAACAGATAATGCCACCATGTCTAAAAAGTAGGTCTCACAATGGTACATATACCACTTGGTAATTGAAATATGGAGAGTAGCGGTTCAAATCCAGCTGTGGTCAAAAAATTTTTTTTTTTTTTTTTACACATCTAAATAAGTTTTTAGATGTTTCTCAACACTCAACATATGAAATTAGGAATTTTACGTTTAAGACTTCCAAAAAAAAAAGGGGGGGGGGGATTGGCCATTTTTCACATTTTCAACTATTTCTACAAAACTGTTTGAAGGATTTTAATAAATCTTGGTAGAAATAAGTCACTTATGATCCTCTTCAAATTCTGTTGTTTTCGTCCAGACCTCGTTACAGGTGGCGCCACCATAGTCAAAAGTAGGTCACAAAAGAGTTCCCTCCTTTAACAATATTCTTTTCATACGGGCTGTATACAGAGACAAACAGAATGTATAGAAATGATCTAGAGGGATGAGTGAAGACGTATTGTCATTTTGGTTCCCTTCCAAAATCAAATTTTAGAATTTTTTTTCGACATTTCTTTGGACTTGGTGATTCAATGCAGAAAAAAAAGTATCATATTTCCTAGTTAATTGATAATGATGATTTCTTATGGACTATTGTGATCATAATTATGGTAAGGATTGTTACTTTGAAAGAATTTTGTCAATATCTCAATTTTTGGATTTTCTATGAATTTTTTAAGACTTCCAAATGAGGGTGTGTAGGAACAATTCAATCACATTTTTCACGTCTGCTGTTATACCACATGAAAGATTTTAATTAAACATGGAATACATGAAGTACTAAAGGTCCTCTATCAATTTGGTAAATTTCATCCAAATTGGTTAACAGATAATGCCACCATGTCTAAAAAGCAGTTCTCACAATGGTACATATACCACTTGGTAATTGAAATATGGAGAAATTTTTTTTTCATTTCTTTACACATCTAAATAAGTTTTTAGATGTTTCTCAACACTCAACATATGAAATTAGGCAATTTTAAGTTAGATCTGGACAATATTTGAAACAATTGTTGTTCATGACCCAGACTTGAAATCAGTCAACAAAAGGCCCCACCTAAAGAAAATGACTAACTTGTTGCCCTGAATGACTTCTTGCAGAGACAAAGGAAATGCTTAATATCAAAATCACCTGAATGGATGTGCAAAAAAGTGTTGTTTTTTATTCTAGCCTGAAATAAAATTTGACATATTTTCCACATCTGTGTTGACTTAGTCACATTAATGCAAAAATAAATGAATTCTTCCTTCATGCATGACTGATCATCTAGGTACTCAGGTGAGCGATATAGGCCCACTTGGGCCTCTTGTTTTTTCATTAAACTGGCAGGTGGAGCTGATTGAACGATGGCTTGTACTGGATTTCTTTTCACTCGGATGAATTCTAGATATTGTCTTAATACGGAAAGGAACTTGGTCATATTAAAGTATACAATAATAGATATCTGTATTGGAAAAGAAGCCATAACAAGATTTCAATACCATACCTATTTTCTATTCCCAAGGCCCGGGCTTAGGTTCAAAATTACACATGCCCTAGATCATATAGGGAATACAACAATTTTCATTCTGTAAGCCAGATCCTTGCACTAAACAAAATCAACTTTACTTCAAGAGATTTGTGACCTTATCATTTTCTGTTGTATATCATAAAAAATGGACTCTACTTCTACAATGAGGCGACAGACACGTCACAAAAAGGGTGTGGGGTTAGGATTCGCCCTCTCCCCTCCCTTACATCTCTTCCACAACCCCTTTTCTCCACTTTTAATGAATGGTGTGCCCTTCACACCCGCAATTTTTCCTCCGGAGAAGTCGAATAGACGTACGATTATCGGATAATAATAGTATGTCACGTCTCTCTCTATTTCCCTCCACCACCACCCTCCACTCTCTCTGAATCCGTCACTGGAGAACTATTTGCAAATGATAGTTTACTTACTGCTGAACTATATAATTACCAAGTAAAAAGAAAAAGCAATTTTCAATTTGCAAAAAACAATTAGCAAAAAGCAGTCAGCAAAAAAAGCAACCAGCAATTGGCAAAAAGCAATTAGTAAAACAGCCATTTGCGATTTCAGCGCACTTTTTTTTCACCCATAAGATGCCAACTTTTTATCTACGAAAGCGGGGTAGGGGTCTATCCGTCGCAGGTAGGAAATCAGGCAAAATTCAAATTAACACCATAAGCAATTGGCAAAAATCAATTAGCAATTTCATTGCGCACAGGCTTTTCATAAGACATATACTTACCGGTATTATGAATAGAAAAAGACTGTGGATTCTGAGTTCAAAGATCTTTGTTACAAAATCTGAACTTTGAGTGAAAATAAGGGTAAAAACCAAATACCATTTTACGTTTTATTCATACCAATTAAGGTCTGTACTTTCCTATGCAGAGACATAGATGCCTAATGATTTTGAAATCAAAGGTTCAACTGTCTTTACAGTAACTCCCCTCAACAATGGTGAATGAGCTTATACTGCGCTATCGGACATCTGTGTCTAATGAAGAAGTTTAGGTTAGCTCAGTATTGGACAAAGTACTTATCCCAGAGTGACCAAACTTGCAGCAGTTGTGCATCTTAAGATACCAGTATGGACCCATGCATCAAATACCACTGACTCTGACCTCCTTTTTCTGCTTTAGTGACATAGTTAAAAAGTTTTTTATAGCTCAGTAACCAAACTTGCATCAGTGGTTCATCTAAGGATACAGAGATGGATTTGTATATCGTATGCTGCATCTGACGTACTGTATTTGCTTCAGTGACTTGGTTAACAAATTTGGGATAGCTTAGTATTCCACGAATTAGCGTGATCTGTGATTGTCCTTCATAATGTCTGCAGAAACATGTTATGAGCGAAATCATTAAGTACACAAAGAACAGCACTAACTCTGCATATTATCAATCCCAAGAAAATAGAAGCGCATCCAGTAAACAGAAATTTGTTTATAACTGCAAAACATGGTCGATTTCCGTCGAGCTTGAACGTACTTACGCAAGTACTGTAAGGTATTCGAATTTTGCTGAGATTTCTGAAATAATAGATTATACTTAGATACAAACATTCGATCGATGACACTATTACACTTTAAGTCGGTTATCGGACTTTGGGGTAATGTGTGATGTTTCCAAATTGTCTTTTTTAAGAATTATTATTATGCATATGGGGTTAGTTTCGAAGTATATATGTCATATTTTTGAAAATCAGTGAAAAAGAAACTTATAAATATTACGTTAGAATTTGAAAATGGAACATATAATCTAGATCGATTGATTCTTGTTTAACGTCACTTCATTATTGCACGTATTTGGTGACGTCATCTACTGGATGCGCATCTTCGCTAGTCATGGCTGCTGGGAGAGGAGAGAACATGATCGGAGCCTTTTCTAGCAAAGATATATGATGTATTGCATAGAAAGTTATATCTATGCAGTGTATCCACTCGAAGCAGTGAGGGATCTTACGTACAACGCCTACCATGATACGGGACCTCGGTTTTTACTGTCTTATCCGAAAGACAGGACACCAGTGTGCCCATGGCGAGAGTCGAACCCAGGATCTTTGGGTCACGAGCTGAGTACCTCATCCACTGAGCCACCACAGCTTACTTAGCTTAATACATGTGTTGTAATAAGGAGATTTTTTCGACTTGGGGTCGCTAATGACCAGTTTCAATTTTATATTACTTACTATCGAATAGTCACACTATATAATAAACAGAAGTTCAAAGATTTTTTTCATAAAGCTTCATTACTTGATGTTGAGATATGATCCCCCAGCTATTGTCCTTGCAAATATCCCTCATTATTCAACAAAAACAGTGTACTTAGCATTGTACACAAGGGTCATTTGTAAATATGACCCAACATTGCGGGTCAATTTTCAACGATGGTCACATTTTCACGCTAGGGTCACGTTTTCACGGGTGGGTAGGGTCTTTAAACAACGGACCGAGTCAGTTTTTAATGTTAAAAATCGACTCTTAAACCATTGATAGCCGACCAGTTTGTCAAGTCTTCAATAGGGGTCATTTTTTAATGTTAACTTTTCATGCTCTCCACTTCTTCTAAAGAACTGAAAGGGATTTTGATGAATCTCGGTATAGATAAAGTACTCCAGGTTTCTAACGAAAGTTGTTACATTTATGGCACTTTAACATACTTCTCCAGACTGGCCTCATAGATTAACCAATCAAATGCATCAAAGTGAGGTGGAAAGGCGTCTTAAAATTACAGTTGTTTTATTTCCATTCCGAAATCAACTTTTTGACGTCTTTTTGGACTTTGTTATCTCTGCATATATGTAGGGGCCTTTTTTCAAAATATATGAGTTTTAGAATAATTTTGTGTTATTTTTGGTTCTATTTTGAAAAAAAATCTAAAAAAGGAGACACTTATTAGAGCACAATCTGATACTTTCTGAGTTTTATAAAGCTGTTAAACTGAACAGGTGAGCAATATAGGCCCATTTAGATATCATTTTTTTTTACACAGATAAGTCTGGTATCGTGAGTAGATCGTTTCTTTGAAGTGTTATCAAAATTGATCTCAGTATGAGCAGGAAAATGCGGTCATAAAATTTTGAAGATGACCACTATGACATACCCTCATTTGAGGCTCCAAAATAGGAAATTCAGGGGCATACATGTATGTTTTTTGTCTTTTTGTCTTTCTTTCAGTGGCAAAACAAAAATCTTAATCAGTGATCATAATTTATTGACTGTCAGAAATGGAGCTTTTTATTTCACGTGTGTATTTGTTGTGACAAACAGTTTTTCAGACACTTAAATCCTATACCTAATCAAGCTTGATTCGATCGAAAACCCCTATTTAGCACACTTGATACGGGATTGATTGATTGGTTATTGTTTTACGTCCTCTACGATTATTTCACGTATATGATGACGGCATCTTCCTGGTGCATTGCATACAGATTTCGATCTTTGCAACGGACCCATCCGAAGCAGTGAGGGATCTTTTACGTGCCACGCCTACCGTGACACGGGACCTCTGTTTTTACTGTCTTGTCCGAAAGACAGAACACCGGTGTGTCCAGGGCGAGAGTGGAACCCAGAACCTCGATCACGAGCCGAGCACTTTATCCACTAGGCCATACCGGCTTCTTGATAGGGGCGTCATCTCCTACCGGTATGTTACGGGAGGCACAACTCAGCACTCCGCCGAATGGACTTGATCACCCAGTTTCATTGCTGTGTCCTTATTTTCCAACCTCTTCATGTACATTCAAGTCTTGTCAATTGACTTTTTTCTTATTTAGAAAGGTTACCTAACGAAAGTTCCAGCGTCATAGATAGGCTTATTATGGAAATTCTTGGAAAATTGGAATTTACAAAACGATATTTTAAGTCAGATGACTTCTTATTTGAGGAAGGTTAATTACTAGTAACAAATAATTATTAACAAAAAGGATGTATGTAGTAATAAAAATGTCTGTCCATGACTTCGGTAACATGCATACAGTTATACAAAAATGATTTATCAATTTTAAAGATTATGCATTAAATATCATTCATGTAATTTTGATTATGACACAATACTGTAAATGGTATATGTGACTGTTTTACCTGTAATCGGTCCTAATTCGTGGTCAAAATGCTGATTATAAACTGAAAATTCTACAACATTATCTGATAATTATTGAATTTCACTTCGCTTTTTTTATTCATTGACTGATGGTATTTTTAATTAATTAAAGAAAACTCAACATTACTATCGGATCCGCTATTTTTGCGACATACAAATATAGCATGTCCTTCACTGTTGTTTTGGCAAAAATGACAAAATAGGCAATTTGTGGTTATCTTGGGGGTGGTTAACAAGCTAATCACGCCCGAGGTAACCACAAATTTCTGATTAACATATGTTACTAATGTACATCTAGCGAAGAGCATAAACCCATTCACCACATTTGCCCTCTACCATCAGTATAAGAATTGTAAGAGGATATTATAGGTCTGTAGAAATTTCAAACAACATGAGAGGGGAACTTTACAGAAGACCTCTGCTCACTTTTTTAGTGTTTGGATTTGCCATGATTATGTTCGTGTCGTTTCATATATTTACCATAAAGACATTCTCAACTGTGCCCGAGGCGAACACGAGGAATGTTACTAACGAATTTCGTACTCCAACCTTAGACAGCGTTTCTACAAGCGCAATACAGATAGGTGACCCTAGTCTTGGATCTGTTTTGGTCTCGGCTGGTATAAATCACACACTCTGTCCGCCACATCGTAAACCACCTATTGTGGATGATATTTTATGTATGGTAAGAAATTCTTCATGATTGTTTGTTCATTGAATTTAGAAAAAAAAAACCCTTTACATCTTATGGTTACACATCTTTCAAACCTAATGTGGGGTTGTGATCAGGGCATGTAAGTAGATTTATAACTACAATTTAGGGCGGACCAACACCCCAATGCAAACTACACAACATGAAGTCGTGTGGATCATTTGTGTGATTCTCATAGACCAACAATCGTACACATAAAATCTGTACAGGTCTGCGAATTATATCTAGGTTATCGACAGGATTATCGGGTTGGGGTTTTTTTTTTTTTTTTTTGGTCACTTTCTTCGAAAATCTGCATGTCTACATGCTTTTATTCATTTGTAAATGACTATAATTCCGCATATTATGAACATGTCAATCATTGGCAATGGTGTATGAAGTGTTTGTACCACTGCCGTTTTCATTGGTGACGGTGTATGAAGTGTTTGTACCACTGCCCTTTTCATTGGTGACGGTGTGTGAAGTGTTTGTACCACTGCCATATTCATTTGTAATGATGTATGAAGTAATTGTACCGTCAGCCTATTCATTCGTGATTGTGTATGAAATGTTCGCACCACCGCCCTTTTCATTGGTGACGGTGTATGAAGTGTTTGTACTAACGTTACTGCCCTTTTCATTCGTGATGGTGATTGAAGTGTTTGTACCACTTCATTCTTTACGGTGTATGAGGTTTTTGCACCACCGCCCTATTCATTTGTGATGGTGCATGAAGTGTTTGTACCACTGCCATATTCATTTGTAATGATGTATGAAGTAATTGTACCGTCAGCCTATTCATTCGTGATGGTGTATGAAGTGTTCATATCACCGCCCTATTCATTGGTATTGGTGTATGAAGTATTTGTACTACTTCCGTATTCATTTATGATGGTGTATGAAGGGTTTGCACCACTGCCCTATTCATTCGTGATGGTGTATGAAGTGTTTGTACCACTGCCCTTTTCATTCATGATGGTGTATGAAGTGTTTGTACCACTGCCCTTTTCATTCGTGATAGTGTATGGAGTGTTTGTACCACTGCCCTATTCATTTGTAATGATGTATGAAGTAATTGTACCGTCAGCCTATTCATTCGTAATGGTATATGAAGTGTTCGTATGTATCACCGCCCTATTCATTCGTGATGGTGTATGAAGTGTTTGTACCACCGCCCTTTTCATTCATGATGGTGTATGAAGTGTTTGTACCACTGCCCTTTTCATTCGTGACAGTGTATGGAGTGTTTGTACCACTGCCCTATTCATTTGTAATGATGTATGAAGTAATTGTACCGTCAACCTATTCATTCGTGATGGTATATGAACTTTTCGTATGTACCACCGCCCTATTCATTTGTGATAGTGTGTGAAGTGTTTGTACCACTGCCCTATTCATTCATGATGGTGCATGAAGTGTTTGTACCACTGCCATATTCATTTGTAACGATGTATGAAGTAATTGTACCGTCAGCCTATTCATTCGTGATGGTGTATGAAGTGTTCGTATCACCGCCCTATTCATTGGTATTGGTGTATGAAGTGTTTGTACTACTCCCGTATTCATTTATGATGGTGTATGAAGGGTTTGCACCACTGCCCTATTCATTCGTGATGGTGTATGAAGTGTTTGTACCACTGCCCTTTTCATTCATGATGGTGTATGAAGTGTTTGTACCACTGCCATTTTCATTCGTGATAGTGTATGGAGTGTTTGTACCACTGCCCTATTCATTTGTAATGATGTATGAAGTAATTGCACCGTCAGCCTATTCATTCGTGATGGTATATGAAGTGTTCGTATGTATCACCGCCCTATTCATTCGTGATGGTGTATGAAGTGTTTGTACCACTGCCCTTTTCATTCGTGATAGTGTATGGAGTGTTTGTACCACTGCCCTATTCATTTGTAATGATGTATGAAGTACTTGTACCGTCAACCTATTCATTCGTGATGGTATATGAACTTTTCGTATGTATCACCACCCTATTCATTTGTGATAGTGTGTGAAGTGTTTGTACCACTGCCCTATTCATTCGTGATGGTGCATGAAGTGTTTGTACCACTGCCCTATTCATTTGTAACGGTGTATGAAGTGTTTGCACTATCGGTCTATTCATTCGTGATTGTGTATGAAATGTTCGCACCACCGCCCTTTTCATTGGTGATGGTGTATGAAGTGTTTGTACCACTGTCCTTTTCATTGGTGATGGTGTGTGAAGTGTTTGTACCACCGCCATATTAATTCGTGATGGTGTATGAAGTGTCTGTACCACTGCCCTATTCATTCGTAATGGTGTATGAAGTGTTTGTACCACTGCCCTTTTCAATGGTGATGGTGTATGAAGTGTTTGTACCACTGCCCTATTCATTTGTAATGATGTATGAAGTAATTGTACCGTCAGCCTATTCATTCGTAATGTTATATGAAGTGTTCGTATGTATCACCGCCCTATTCATTCGTGATGGTGTATGAAGTGTTTGTACCACCGCCCTTTTCATTCATGATGGTGTATGAAGTGTTTGTACCACTGCCCTTTTCATTCGTGATAGTGTATGGAGTGTTTGTACCACTGCCCTATTCATTTGTAATGATGTATGAAGTAATTGTACCGTCAACCTATTCATTCGTGATGGTATATGAACTTTTCTTATGTACCACCGCCCTATTCATTTGTGATAGTGTGTGAAGTGTTTGTACCACTGCCCTATTCATTCATGATGGTGCATGAAGTGTTTGTACCACTGCCATATTCATTTGTAACGATGTATGAAGTAATTGTACCGTCAGCCTATTCATTCGTGATGGTGTATGAAGTGTTCGTATCACCGCCCCATTCATTGGTATTGGTGTATGAAGTGTTTGTACTACTCCCGTATTCATTTATGATGGTGTATGAAGGGTTTGCACCACTGCCCTATTCATTCGTGATGGTGTATGAAGTGTTTGTACCACTGCCCTTTTCATTCACGATGGTGTATGAAGTGTTTGTACCACTGCCCTTTTCATTCGTGATAGTGTATGGAGTGTTTGTACCACTGCCCTATTCATTTGTAATGATGTATGAAGTAATTGCACCGTCAGCCTATTCATTCGTGATGGTATATGAAGTGTTCGTATGTATCACCGCCCTATTCATTCGTGATGGTGTATGAAGTGTTTGTACCACTGCCCTTTTCATTCGTGATAGTGTATGGAGTGTTTGTACCACTGCCCTATTCATTTGTAATGATGTATGAAGTAATTGTACCGTCAGCCTATTCATTCGTGATGGTATATGAACTTTTCGTATGTATCACCGCCCTATTCATTTGTGATAGTGTGTGAAGTGTTTGTACCACTGCCCTATTCATTCGTGATGGTGTATGAAGTGTTTGTACCACTGCCCTATTCATTTGTAATGGTGTATGAAGTGTTTGCACTATCGGTCTATTCATTCGTGATTGTGTATGAAATGTTCGCACCACCGCCCTTTTCATTGGTGATGGTGTATGAAGTGTTTGTACCACTGTCCTTTTCATTGGTGATGGTGTGTGAAGTGTTTGTACCACCGCCATATTAATTCGTGATGGTGTAGGAAGTGTCTGTACCACTGCCCTATTCATTCGTAATGGTGTATGAAGTGTTTGTACCACTGCCCTTTTCAATGGTGATGGTGTATGAAGTGTTTGTACCACTGCCCTATTCATTCGTAATGGTGTATGAAGTGTTTGTACCACTGCCCTTTTCAATGGTGATGGTGTATGAAGTGTTTGTACCACTGCCCTATTCATTCGTAATGGTGTATGAAGTGTTTGTACCACTGCCCTATTCATTTCTATTGGTGTATGAAGTGTTTGTACCACTGACCTATTCATTCGTATTGGTGTATGCAGTGTTTGTACCACTGCCCTATTCATTCGTATTGGTGTATGAAGTGTTTGTATTATTGCCATATTCATTCGTGATGGTGTATGAAGTGTTTGTACCACTGCCCTATTCATTCATATTAGTGTATGAAGTGTTTGTACTATTGTCGTATCCATTCGTATTGGTGTATGAAGTGTTTGTATCACTGCCGTATTCATTCGTGATGGTGTATGAAGTGTTTGTACCACAGTTTTATTCATTCGTGATGTTGTATGAAATGTTTGTACCTCTGCCCTATTCATTCGTGATAGTATATGAAGTGTTTGTACCACTGCTCTATTCATTTGTAACGATGCATGAAGTAATTGTACCGTCAGCCTATTGATTCGTGATGGTGTATGAAGTGTTCGTGTCACCGTCCTATCCATTCGTGATGGTGTATGAAGTGTCTGTACCACCGCCCTATTCATTCGTAATGGTGTATAAAGTGTTTGTACCACTGCCCTATTCATTCGTGATGGTTATGAAGTGTTTGTACCACTGCCCTATTCATTTGTGATGGTGTATGAAGTGTTTGTACCACAGCTCTATTCATTCCTGACGGTATTTGTGTCACTGCCCTTTTCATTTGTGATGCTGTATAATGTGTTTGTACCACTGCCCATTTCATTCGTGATGGTGTATGAAGTGTTTGTACCATTGCTCTATCCATTCGTGGTGATGTATGAAGTGTCTGTACCACCGCCCTATTCATTCGTGATGGTGTATAAAGTGTTTGTACCACTGCCCTATTCATTTGTGATGGTGTATGTGTTTGTACCACTGCCCTTTTCATTCGTGATGGTGTATAAAGTGTTTGCACCACTGCTCTATTCATTCGTGATGATGTATGAAGTGTTTGTACCACTGCTCTATTCATTCCTGACGGTGTTTGTACCACCGCCCTATTCATTCGTGATGGTGTATGAAGTGTTTGCACCACTGCCCTATTCATTCGTGATGGTGTATGAAGTGTTTGTTCCACTGCCCTATTCATTCGTGATGGTATATGAAGTGTTTGTACCAGTGCCCTTTTCATTCGTGGTGGTGTATGAAGTGTCTGTACCACCGCCCTATTCATTCGTGGTGGTGTATAAAGTGTTTGCACCACTGCCCTATTCATTCGTGATGGTGTATGAAGTGTTTGTTCACTGCCCTATTCATTCGTGATGGTGTATGAAGTGTTTGTACCAGTGCCCTTTTCATTCGTGATGGTGTATGAAGTGTTTGTACCACTGCCCTTTTCATTCATGATGGTGTATGAAGTGTTTGCATCACTGCTCTATCCATTCGTGATGATGTATGAAGTGTCTGTACCACCGCCCTATTCATTCGTGATGGTGTATAAAGTGTTTGCACCACTGTTCCATTCATTCGTGATGGTTATGAAGTGTTTGTACCACTGCCCTATTCATTCGTGATGGTGTATGTGTTTGTGTCACTGCCCTTTTCATTCGTGATGGTGTATAAAGTGTTTGTACCACTGCCCTATTCATTCGTGATGGTTATGAAGTGTTTGCACCACTGCTCTATCCATTCGTGATGATGTATGAAGTGTCTGCACCACCGCCCTATTCATTCGTCATGGTGTATAAAGTGTTTGCACCACTGTCCCATTCATTCGTGATGGTTATGAAGTGTTTGTACCACTGCCCTTTTCATTCATGATGGTGTATGAAGTGTTTGCACCACTGCTCTATCCATTCATGATGATGTATGAAGTGTCTGTACCACCGCCCTATTCATTCGTGATGGTGTATAAAGTGTTTGCACCACTGTCCCATTCATTCGTGATGGTTATGAAGTGTTTGTACCACTGCCCTATTCATTCGTGATGGTGTATGTGTTTGTGTCACTACCCTTTTCATTCGTGATGGTGTATAAAGTGTTTGTACCACTGCCCTATTCATTCGTGATGGTTATGAAGTGTTTGCACCACTGCTCTATCCATTCGTGATGATGTATGAAGTGTCTGCACCACCGCCCTATTCATTCGTCATGGTGTATAAAGTGTTTGCACCACTGTCCCATTCATTCGTGAAGGTTATGAAGTGTTTGTACCACTGCCCTATTCAATCGTGATGGTGTTTGTGTTTGTGTCACTGCCCTTTTCATTCGTGATGGTGTATAAAGTGTTTGCACCACTGCTCTATTCATTGGTGATGGTGTATGTAGTGTTTGTACCACTGCCCTATTAATTCATGATGGTGTATGAAGTGTTTGTACCACTGCTCAATTCATTCGTGATGGTGTATGAAGTGTTTGTACCACTGCTCTATTCATTTCTATTGGTGTATGAAGTGTTTGTACCACTGTCATATTCATTTCTATTGGTGTATGAAGTGTTTGTACCACTGCCGTATTCATTCGTGACGGTGTATACAGTGTTTGTACCACTGTCCTATTCATTTCTATTGGTGTATGCAGTGTTTGTACAACTGCCCTATTCATTTCTATTGGTGTATGAAGTGTTTGTACCACTACCCTATTCATTCATAATGGTATATGAAGTGTTTGTACCACAGTCTTATTCATTCATGATGGTGTATGAAATGTTTGTACCACTGCCCTATTCATTCTTTATGGTGTATGAAGTGTTTGTACCACCGCCCTATTCATTCGTAATTGTATATGAAGTAGTTGTACTACTGCCCTTTTCATATGTGATGGTGTATGAAGTGTTTGCACCACTGCCGTATTCATTCGTGATGGTGTATAAAGTGTTTGTACCACTGCCATATTCATTCGTGATAGTGTATGGAGTGTTTGTACTACTGCTCTATTCATTCGTGGAGGGCAATGTACAGGCTTACATTCACATATATCAAATCTGTGATTTGCTCATGGTAATTGAAACATATCAAGGAGTATATTTGAGAACATGATCTTCAAAGAAATACTTTAGAATCACATCTTCTTATTTGTATTTTTTTTTTTTTGTTTTAGTAACTTTACTAATGAATTAGAATATATTAGAAACAAGAGGATTTTGTACGAAGATAGATTTTTAACACAACTTCAGTCTACCAGGTTTAATATAACCTGCCTGAAAATATATAGAGAAGTGACAAATCTTCACTGAGCAACAGATCTGTTAAAACAACATATTGATGTGTAGGAATCCTTCAACTCACGATATAGAACTCGTAATCTCCACGTAGTACTCCAATTTAGTTTAAACGTTGAAGCATATTGCCACTGTTGCATGCTTTTTCTAAAGAATTATGTCTTGCTTTTTCAAATTTTCTGTCTTGTGGAATTTAAATCATCAAATGACCAATATTTGAACCAGGCTGTCGGAAAAACTTTTTTCCTATCAGTCTTTCGGTGGAGTCAGTATGAACCAAAGTACCGTGTTAGCAGAGACATATATACACATGTGTATATGTATATATGTCTCTGGTGTTAGTTAAGTATAAGGCTCAACTAATAAGCATTCTTCGTAACACCTTGGGACGTAAAGATTCCTCACCATTACTTGTGTAGGTGTGTCTATACATAATGCGTATTATATACTTATACCATATGTATATGGCAATAATAATATGTGTTTACATGTTTCAGTTGGATGCCACCGCCATATCAAATAAAAAAATAGTAATAAAAATAATTATCTCAGTGTGGTTTTAAACTGTCAAACGAATGAACAGATCAATTTTAAAGCCCGACATTGAAAGTGGAAAAATGTTTTTCCGTAGAGCAAAGTTCATGGTTATATTGGTAAGAAATTCGTCAACTGTCACATGCTTGGCACCCGACGTGCTGCGTCAAATTTGAGGTATTCATACACACTTAAGCCGCTGTACGGTTTAAATTTACAACATATAGCACATATGCACCTGCATGGACGTCCACTTGTGTCGAGGATGTGATATCCCCACCTCGGAACCGAGCCACGTGCAACCAATTTCAAATAAATACATATTTAAATTTATTGAGATTAGACTTATTGAGATTTTCACATTTATTACACTTCTAGTTTTTATTACACTTCAGATTGCACGGTGTAACGAGAAGTGTACTTATTATTACACTTCTAGTTTTTATTACACTTCAGGTTGTAACACAGCTCTGGAATCTCACGTTGTTCATCTACGAAATTCCGAGTTGCTCAGCTCCGTATTCCTGAATTATGTTTTGTATTATTGATAAATCAAAAGCTGTACAGCTTATAGATATTGAGAGATGTTCCCCGTGTTACGCGCCATTTATATTACGTGTGTATAAATTTATATTTAACTATTCAGGGTGCTATTTTGTTTAACAAACGATGTATTAAACACAGTCAAACATGATCATTTTATACGTTTTGGGGTTATGAAGAAACAATCGTTACTTGAGGGAAAATCTGAAATAACCCGATAACCCATGTAGAGACACTAAAACTCATTTGACAGAAAACATGCATCACTCCTACAAAGAAACAGGAGACCCAGGTGGGCCTTTAACGCTCACCTAAATACAATTTACATATTGACAAAATTCTTTCACAGTGACATTGTTCTTAACCATAATTATGATTAAAAGGAACCAAAGTAAAGCAACAT
Source organism: Pteria penguin (assembly GCA_035048485.1). NCBI lineage: Eukaryota > Metazoa > Mollusca > Bivalvia > Pterioida > Pteriidae > Pteria > Pteria penguin. Next base: position 12,915,281 of record CM068580.1, read on the forward strand.
TATCACCTAAAGGAGAAAATTTACACTTTCCTCATTGAAATGGTCTTTTTCTAACTTTAAAATTTTGTTATTTAAAGTGACTAGTCAGTGCTCACTTTAAATAACAAAAATTTAAAGTTAGAAAAAGACAAAATCACTAAGTCCAAAAATGTTGAAAAAAAGAAGAAAAAAAAAACAAAACAGAAAATCAAAGTCCTGAAAGGTCATAAAGGCATAGAGCAGGATTGATTATCAAGCCGTTTAAAGTGCAAGTGGGACAATGGGCAACTATGTTAATTAATTTCTTTAAATTAACTATGACTGGATACATGTGACAACAAGGGTATGATAGTAGGTTTCCGGACATTTGTCCTGGCAAGCTAATCACTAGAGCTGTCCTAACGGGACAAATACCCCACGCGGCAAAAAAGTTGAACAAGCAATAATTCAGGAAGCTGAACATTTAGTCTTGCCAAAATCCAATCAGTGTTTAGTCACCAAAGAAACAGCGACCTTGAACTATGCCACACCCTTAGGTCATGGACAACAATCCTGTGAAATATTATCCAAATCTATTAACCCAATAACAAGATATTGCCTGGACAGGATCTTTAACACCAAGTACACCGTGACCTTGATTGTTGACCTTCGGTAAAGGTCATGACACACCCTTGGGTCATGGGCAATAATCCTGTGAGATATTATCCAAATCTATTGACCAAATAAAAAGATACGACCCGGACACGATTTTAATAACCAAGTCCACACTGAACTCGACCTTTAAACTTGGGTCAAGGCCATGACACACCCTTGGGCGATGGGCAACAATCCTGCGAAAAATTATCTAAATCCATCGACCCCATATAAAGATATGGCCCGGATAGTATTATAACAACCGAGTCCACAGTAACATCCACCTTTGACCTATGACCTTGGGTCAAGGTCATGACACATCCTTAGGCAAAGGGCAACACTAAATCCATTCGTCCAGTAAAAAGATATGGTCCAGACAGGATTTTAACAACCAAGTCCACATTGACCTTGACCTTTGACCTTGGGTTAAGGTCATGATACATCCTTGGGTCATGGGCAACAATCTTGTGAAATATTATCCAAATCTATTGACCAAATAAAAAGTTATGCTCCGGACACAGAGGCCCAGGATTTTCTATCAAAGAAGACTTAAGCCAAGGTCAAGGTCACAGTGACCAAATTTTGGTACATGACACATCTCGTTTCCATGAGACATTCACATACCAAGTTTGATCATCCTGACTCCTAAGGTACATAAGTTATCAAGCGGACACGAATCGGGACGCACGGACAGACGGACATGGTGATTCCTATATAGGACCCACCCCCAACTTCCTTGGCGGGGTTATCATGGTAAATATTTCCAAGTCCTTGAAATTTTGAATCCCAAGTCTATAGAGTACATCGACAACTCTGGTGCAGTGACTCTCGTTACAACGACCAGGTCTGTACTTCTGAAATTTGCCGTTTAAACGAATATAAAATTGCTAATATATACCAATTGCTGCTATTTCGTTTAAAATTATATAAATCAAAATTTTTTAATTAATAAACTTGGAGACAACTATAATAACGGTCATTACTGAACTCTATTGTGTTCTGTTTAATTTGTATGTACAGTGTATGTAATGTATAAAATATTTACGTAGAAATACTGAGTGTAGAATAAACATATTCCAGTTCCTGCATAATTAGTGTTTTATTATTTCAAATGAAGCCATATCAGGGAAGTATACTTTAGTTCTTAAACTATACATACTTGGCCATATGTACAGGTAAACGCATGTGCGTTTTAAAAAAGCAAATAACAGACTAAACCGCGTGCCGGATATTTGGTGCGGTCAGCCGTGAAATCCCTTTACGATAGTTCCTATATCGGCAATTAAGGTAGTCTGCCGGTGTATAGAATTTTAATTGGTATGAAAATGTATATTTGGTCCGTGCTGCCGATGCCAGAAGGCGAATATGCCGGTATAAAGAACACAAATAAGAGCATGTACTTTTATTACGGGCAGATTTCTGCCGATTTCGGAATATGCAGTTATTTCGAGTGACTTTGTAACGAGAGTGGACTGTATATACGATTGAGGTTTATTAACAACAAATAATGCAAATGCAGTTCAAACTTTCAAAATTCAATTCACTGCTGTATCTACAGTTGCATACTCATAACTACGCGCACAGTTCAAAAATCGATCTTTAATGAAAACATATAATCATGTATCCTTACGCCCCAATATCTAAGTTTATAAACAACATTGGGAACAATTTCGCCTTTTACATGAAAAAGGTCGAGGATATCCGAAAGCATAAACGTCGAATGTGACCCTTGGTTAAGGTCAAATCTTGTATATACCTTCGCATAATTTAATCATGAATCACAATATTTACGTAAGTCATTTACGTCACATTGCATATTAAACATTTATACGAATAAATGTTTCAAGGCAATAGAAGACAATCAGGAAGTATAATTGCATTTCTAGAATCTAATATGAGCATTCAAAAGAAAGTACTATTTTCTTTCGCGAATGAGATTTGGCCAGGAAATGCGGCGAAGAGGTAAAATTTTTACGATCCCTATAGGCTCTCGATCATGCGTCGCATGCTCGATGCCTAAAAAATGATATCGGATTATAACACTTCTTCACACATCCGTCTAGATCATTTCTATGGCATTCAGTTTGTCTCTGTAAGCAGCCAGTCTGAAGAAGTTTGATAAAGGAGGGTAATCTCTGTGACCTGCTTTTGTCTGTGGTGGTGCCACCTTCGAATAAAAATATCAACAGTTGTAGGAACTACCAGTACTTCATGCCTACCAAGTTTCATCAAAATCTTTACAGTGGTTCTAAAGGAGAAGTCGAAATGTGAAAAGTTTACGACGACGGACGGACGACGGACGCCGGACGACACGCTATGACAGTAGCTCACTAGAGCCTTTTGCTCAGGCGAGGTAAAAAGGGTGAAACTAGTTCTGACGAGTCAAAAGCTCTACTTATGTTTTCAAAATGTCTTACAACATTTAACAGATGACAATAAAATGAAACAGTAGAGTTGAACAGGGTTGAGCAATACTTTACACAGTTTTTGTAGTACATATATGGATACCGTTAATTGCATTTTACGGCCCCTGTCACACTGTCAGGAACTGGAGCTAAAGAGTTACTACGACACACGTGGATATTTTTTCAAAATTCATTTGCATCAAATCAGGTTGTAAAGCATTTGTTTGCTGTAAATCATAACAATCTATGAAAACTAAGTGTTATTCTAAAAACGATTTTCTTTAGGTTTACGATTTTTTCTTTTGTTTAATTTGGTCTGTACTGACATGCTTATTAGGATTGATGGTTCAAAGTTTCAGTTCAGTTCTCAAAAACACAATAAGCAATTAATTATATGTGAGCGATGTAGGTCTGTTTGGGTCTATTGTTTAAGCGCGTGCCCTTAACTGCGATATCTTACCAACGTTTCAAAAGCTGTTACAAGTAGTATGTCGACAAAATAGTGTAGAGACAACGAGATGTGGACGGAATATTCGTTCGAACAAGACTTGAGATACCGGAGTAATTAGACGTCAAACATTTTCATCGAAAAAGCGTATCGATGTTTTAACAATATTGAATACCCCAGTATATTTGTAAAGAGAGCAGACCCCAAATGTCGACTAAAAACCATCCAATTTCACGAAAAAAAAAAATCATTTACCTGTAGAAACAAATGTCTTGATATTTAGTCATGATAGAATTTCACAATCCAACCCTTCTCTCTTACGCCAATGTTTTTATCCAATTTTCATTTAACTTTACATTTCGATTGGTTTAAAATTACTGTATTTCCTTATTATGCGGTTTATTTAAGTTTTATTTTTTAGGACTGACAACTAAAGCTAATATAGATGTCAGAGGTATTGTTTGTTTGTTTATCTATATATCTAAGTATGATGTATTCTTATTGATATAATACACTGTTATAACGCTCTATAATTCTATTTAAGTCTAAACTGAGATTTGACGACCGATATAAAAATCCATGTTGGCATTCAGCTGTAGATGGCAGTCTGAAATGTTTGCCTTATTTTATGCTAATTGGTATGGATAAATCAGGGTCCACGGACCTCTTTGATCGAATTCTGCGGCATCCAGAGGTGGTACCCAATGGTGGAATACTAGGAAAGGAAACACAGTGGTGGAGTTGGCATCGTTATGGTATGGTGTGAGTTCACATAGTCAGTTTAAAAGATTATTTCAGATTAATGGTGAAGTTGATTGCTCTTTTGATCATTTCTGAAAGGAAACCGTAATGCCAAAATTAATTCCTTTGTAGCTGTTGTCGTAAAATAAATATTTTTAAACATCTTGGTACATTTGGACCCTCTCTCAAACAATTTATCTGGAGTAGACACCGTCAACAACATTGCTGTATCCTCGCCTAACAACATTGCTGTATCCTCGCCTAACAACATTGTTGTATCCTCGCCTAACAACATTGCTGTATTCACGCCTAACAACATTTCTGTATCCTCGCCTTACAACATTGCTGTATCCTCGCCTAACAACATTGCTGTATTCACGCCTAACAAATCTGTAAACGAGTAGCTTTAGGCTGTAAAAGATTCAGACATGATGTAAATTATGACCATTTCAAGGCTGAAATTTGCTTCTATCGTGTATCTGATTTACAGAGCACTTTGAAATACATGTATAATAAAATGGCGTTACATTATATTTCAGGCTTTCGTTATTTACAAGATAATGCACCAAAGTCATTCCTAAGAAACTACATTCATTTATTTGACTCAATGGTACATGTTCTGCAAAACGCCACATATCATAACCATGTGACAGGTAAAAATGGTCTGGTGTTATATCAATATTTTTAAATATATTATAGATTCCCTCGGAGAAATTGCTATAAAATAGTTCATTTACCCGGGAAGGGGGAGGTTGGTTATCCACTATCAATAGTAGTTTTTCCCATAGAAGAATTTTCTCCTCATCCATTTTAGATTTGACTATTAATTCAAAACGCCATTAAAATTTCGTGTTAGGTGTAAGATGGACATTAGTCATTGGATTGATGCCGCCGTGGTGAATTGTTAGTACACAAGGGTATCTTTGTTCAGCCAGTTTAAATTATTTCTTTCCTGTAGAAAACAGTATAAATGTAAGAAGCATGCGCGGACCCAGAAGGGTGGAACAGGTGTCTGGACTCACACTACGATTAGGCGAAAAACTTCTCCTCTTGTTATTCTTCGATGTGAAATAAGTAATTTTACTCAACGAAACATGGTTGGATCCCCTCTCGACAAAATTTCTTGATCCGCTCCTGATGAGTATTACCTACATATCCTTCTGTTGGCTCTTCTAGTCCAGGATGCTCTGCTTTTAAACCCTTTTATCATATCAATGTCGTTTTAGTTTACAAAAGTATCATATTGAAACAAAAGGCCCAAGTGGGACTATATTGCTAACCTGTTCACATTTTGCTCATTTGAAGAAAAAAAAAATTCTGACTCCTTTAACGAATTTTTAGATAGATATATTCTTAGTCTTACTGCATTTTGACTACCTGGTGTGGACAAATGACAGATTTGTATTTATTATTGATCAGCTGTAAGCATATCAGAATGAACCATAGATGTTGAAATGAACACAGATTTAAAATTGAACAACACGCCTTTTTAAACTTTGTTATATTTTACTATTTTCAGATATTTTAGAGTGTCTTCTTAGAAATTGCTTTAATACACTGAAACAAGTTTTTAATATTTTGATGCAATCATTTTAATATTTTGATGCAATCCATATGTAAGTTAAGTTGTTTAAAAGAATTATGACATTTTTTTTCACACAATTTTTTTTGTCACTATCTTAATTTACTTAATGTTGAGAAGCACCAGAGTATCCATTTAATTCATTTCATTAGAATCTATTTATTTAAAACTATCATATTAAAAATTTATTTTCTTCATTTCGTGGTACCTCTCTCTCCCTATTCCTGCGCCCATAAACTTTTGTCAAAGATTCATCTAAGCTTTCTGTAAATGGTAGCCTGTTCTACATGTAAACCCTACTATATATCTAATAACAACTGTCCAGAACATGTCATGAAAATTTCATTAAAAGGCCTAGGGCGATCAAGCAATTGTTTAAGAGAGAATGGATACAACCTGAAAAAGCAGTAAAATAGTTCACGAAAATGGGTCTGTAATGAAATAACCGTAGTCCACAAAGGGAGAGTATTCCAGTTCTCACATTCGTTCAAAATGACAAATTTTTAGGGAATTACAGATACGGGTAAAAACTGTAACAGGGAAAGACTGTATGGTCATACTTTCGACGGATAGCTACTATATGGGAGAAAATTACTACTCGTAAGTGGCGGCATGTGTTTAGTGCGGAATAGAGATGGCCACTCATTGGTGCCAATTAGTGGTAACCAGTGTTTAATGCCGAATATTGGTGATCAGTGTTGCGTGCCGATTAATTGTAGTCAGTATTTAGTGTCGGTTTGTGATCTAGTGTAGATTAGTGGTGGTCAGTGTGTATTGTCAATTAGTGGTGGCCAATGTTAAGTGCCACATATTGGTGGTCAGTGTTTAGTGCTGATTACATGTGGCCAGTATTTAGTGTCGGACTGTCGTGACCAGTATTAAATGTAGATTAGTGTTGGTCAGTGTTTAGTGCCGACTAGTTGTGGTCAGTATTTAGTGTCGGCCTGTTATGACCAGTTGTAAGTGTAGATTAGTGTTGGTCAATATTTAGTGCCGATTAGTGGCCTACAATATTAAGTGTCGATATCTATATGCCTACAGATAAAAATCACAGGAAGATAAACATAGGTCTCTTTAAAAGCGTCTAAGAAACATAATTAAATCAGATCTTTCTGTCCATTACGTTATCATTCAAGTTCATATATTTGGTACAAGCACTGGTTCCAACTTACCCGCTGTTGATGATGTTCATGTACATATACAGATGTCCTGTCTCTGAAGATCTTGTGTCTAAATACATCATATTTCAGTTATGGCTATTAATGTATCAAAGTAGATTTTAACCTACTAACATTTCAAGTTAAAATGAATAATAATAAACGAAGAGCGAGGAAGAAAGAGAAAGGGGGAGCAGAGTGGGTACATCCCCTCCCCCCCCCCCTTTTTTCAAAAGTGGAGAGGCACACGTATGTCTGTTCCCTCCCACTTTTTCAGCATAAGTTGCATAAAAGCGCTTTGTCTGTGATACCGCTGAAACTTTGAGACCTCTCGCCTCAAAATTAATCTTGCCCCCGAGTATATATGTATATACATGTAATTTAATTTCAACTGTATCAACAGTTTTGATTAGTCAAAACATTGATGTTATTTCAAAGCGCAACTACGCCGTTGTAATACTAAAAATGAAATAGACCTTTTCATGTCAATTACCTGCCACAAGAAACTTTCTCCTTGTGATTAATTGCAGGACTGACGTACGTTGTGGTTGGAAAATCGTAATGCCTCCCGAAAAATTTATGACGTCATGATTTTGCTGACCAAAAAGTCAGTCTCTCACCTAACGTGTAAGGGTCTCCTTATTTACAAACTCAAGATGTAATGTAAACTTAATGTAAAATATTTGAAACGCATTATGCTTTAACGGAATTGACCGTTACAGTGGTTTAAATTGGGTCATTGGCTCTTTTAACAGGCGATGGGACACCAATGGACATGTGGGACTTCAGGGGATGGCCACAGATTCCACAGAATGCTCGTCTCCAGGAGCCTCGCATCCTCACACCGCACCTTATTCGCCATCTATTGCCAAACGTCAAGCTCATCGTCATTCTTAGAAATCCAACAGACAGGTTCTCGTGATTTACATAGTTATCAATAATATCTAGAATACCTAAATGATTTAGATTTTGACAGTTGCCCAGTATCTGAAAGTATTTACTTTAATTGTCAAGCAACATGTTTATTCAGCTCTAATTTCAGTGCAAACCATTAACTGCATTGATGTTATAACAACCTTTACAATAAAACATTAGAGGCAGACTTGGTGTAGTGGTTAAGCGCTTGGCTTGCGGCGCCGACGATCCGGGTTCGATTCCCGGGTTGCGCCACTATGTTTAAGAGGTTGGTAACCTCCTGCTTCCATGTCGCGATATAACTGAAATATTGTTGAAAGCGACGTAAAACACCAATCAACCAACCAACCAACAATAAAACATTATATTCAAATTCCGACCTCAGAATATAGATTCTAATAGGGGTCATTTGAAGAAAATGATAGACGATAAGTCATTAGACAAGAAGTGATGCCGTATATCTAATCGCATCCTTTGTTCATTATTCGTGTGATTGTATATGCCGCGTGAGAGTAAAAGGAGCAAGTTAGGGAAAGCAAAGCATGTTGATTTAGTTGTTTTACTTCTAGAGATCAAGGATCTGAGCTCGCTTATAGACGGGCAGAACACTGTTTACTTATACTTACTTCTGTCGCCTAACATGTTTTTGGTACTAGCATATTATTCCATAAAACGTTTCGTTTGGAAATTTTATGACCTTTCTTCTTGAGGAACATGTTGATCCTTGTTCTCTATATGGAGAATATTTATAATTTTTTAAATGTGTGTCTTTTGATTATGTGCTGCTTTTGCGGTAAGTTGGAAGGTGGGCACCCGTAAACTGGGTAACCGCACTATTTGAGTGACGTTTGTTACTTTAATTTGCCGTCTCATGTCGGTATCGTAACTGCAGTACAATCGAATATTTTTGTAATGTTTTCTGTGTTTATTTGACTATTGTCATATTTTACGTGCGTCTCCTTGGTGATTTGTGTCATCTAGCTTGGTCAGATCATTTTTGTCTTCTCTATGTTGTCGAACTAAGTTAAATAAGCGTAAATGAAATATAGAGGTATTCACTGTGACGTATGTTTTCCAAAACTGACTTTTTAATTATACTACGTAAGCTTGAAATATTCTATTTCTCTATCGTTTATTTCATCACTGTGTTACATTTAAAACTAGATTCAGAGATATTTTCTTTCTGCATTCGTTTATTTGAATGCTGTGTTACATTTTATATTATATTCAGATTTTCTTTTTGTTTTCATTTATATTATCACTATTGCATTTTAGACTATATTCAGACATATTTTCTTTCTGCATTCGTTATTATATATTCAAACATATTTTCCCACTGTCTCGTTTATTTAATCACTTTATTACATTTCAGATTATATTCAGACATATTTTCTCTCTGTTTTCGTTTATCTGATCACTCTTTTTGCATTTCAGACTGTATTCGGACTATCACTTTATCAGCAGCGGGTCGAATAAATCCCCAGAGAATTTTCATAAAGCAGTCTTGAATTCCATTAAGACCTTAGATAATTGCACAACTCGTGCAGTTCTTCGTAGCTGTTTATATAACAAAACAGTGCATCTACAGATGGGAGAAAACAACATGGTTTGTAACCACTAAAGCAAGTTCCACATATAGGGTTAACCTCTAAAGGTTCAGTGGTAATCGGTTAGGCTCTGACATAATTCTATCTACTTTTTATTACTTTCCGTTCCCCCCCCCCCTCCTCTCTCTCTCTCGTTTGTTTTTCTTTTTTTTTTTTAATTTGTGTTTTTTTTTTTGTCCCCGGAATCAAAGATTCGGGACATGTAGTTCTTGGTCTGTCTGTCTGCTTTCTCTTTTGTTTGTGGTAAAAACTTTAACATTCCGATTAACTTTTCAACTGTAAGGGATAGGACTTTCATATTTCACATGTGTATTCCTTGTGAGAAGACCTTTCCGTCGGTACAATAAGTTTTTACTCGTAATCTTGACCGTGACCTTTGACCTACAATTCAAAAACTTTAAACATTAGTTATAACTTTTGAATCGTAAGAGGTAGGGCTTTCAGATTTCACATGCGTATTCCCATGGGATGGGTTGTCATCAAAATATAAGACATTGAATAATTTGCCTTATTTGGATTTTGTTGCCGCCGGAAATTTTTGGAAATAAAATAATACGGACATTATAGTGTTACCATGATTCTATGATTTTACTGCTTTCTGGTATAGAGAAGTTGAATTTTATTTACTGGTTCCGTTAAACATTAGACACTTATTCTATATATGGATATAACGCTTGCATTTCAATGCAAATAACCGGATATACGGTAAATATTCTAGTTATACTTACAACATGATTCGTCAAACTAAAATTCATAAACTAAACCCATTTCCGTTAAGAAGTTTTCACTTAACTAAACCGTATTTAATACCTCAAATTATGTTATATCCCCAAATTGAATATTTTAACTGGAGCTAGGATTTTAATCCAAAACAACAGTGATCAACTGTGATACTTTGACTCTATGACAACAATAATGATCTGTGATACTTTGACTCTATGACAACAATAATGATCTGTGATACTTTGACTCTATGACAACAATAATGATCTGTGATACTTTGACTCCAAGACAACAGTGATTTCCTGTGATACTTTGACTCCATGACAACAGTAATTAACTGTGATAATTTGACATCAAGACAACAATGATTATCTGTGAAACTTTGATTTCAAGACAACAGTGATTATCGTGTAATATTCCAGGACAACAGTAAGTAATTGTGATATTTTGACTTCAAGACAACAGTGATTATTTGTAATACTTTGACATCAAGACAACAGTGATTATCTGTGATACTTTGAATCCACTGTGATACTTTGACTCCAAGAAAACAGTTATTAATTGTGATACTTTTAATCCAAGACAACAGTGATTACTGTATCTATAATATTTTGACTCCAAAGACAACAATAATTACCTGTGATACTTTGACATCAAGGCAACAGTCATTATCTGTGGTAATTTGACTCCACTGGGATACTTTGATTCCAAGACAACAGTGATTACCTGTGAAATTTTGACTCCACAGCAACAGTGATTAACTGTGATACTTTGACTTCAAGACAACAGATATTAATTGTGATACTTTGAATCTAAGACAACAGTTATTAACTGTGATACTTTCACATCGAGACAACAGTAATTATCTGTGGTACTTTGACTCCAAGACAACAGATATTAATTGTGATACTTTGACTTCAAGGCAACAGATATTAATTGTGATACTTTGAATCTAAGACAACAGTTATTTACTGTGATACTTTTACATCGAGACAACAGTGATTATCTGTGGTACTTTGACTCCAAGCCCAAGGCAACATTTATTAATTGTTATGCTTTGATTCTAAGACAACAGTGATTAACTGTGATACTTCGAATCCAAGACAACAAGGATTATCTGTGAAACTTTGATTCAAAGACAACAGTGATTTTCGTGTAATATTTTGACTCGAAAACAATAGTAATTAATTGTGATAATTTGACTCCAAGACAACAGTGATTATCTGTATTATTTTAACTCCAAGACAACAGTAATTAATTGTGATAGTTTGATTCCAAGATAAAAGTGATTATCTGTGATATTGTGATTCCAAGACAACATTTATTGCCTGTGATACTTTGACATCAAGGCAACAGTGACTATCTGTGATACCTTAACTCCACTGTGATACTTTTATTCCAAGACAACAGTGATTGACTGTTATACTTTGACTTCACAACAGCAGTGATTATGTGATACTTTGACTCCAAGACAACAGTGATTATGTGATACTTTGACTCCAAGACAACAGTTATTAACTGTGATACTTTTTTCCCTACAGGTGAGAGTTCATGTGGGATATTACGTTGTATTCCTGAAGGAATGGCTGAAAGTGTTTCCAAGAAATCAGTTTCTCATTTTATCCACGGAAGAATACTCGAAGAATATTTTTGCTGCCATGGAGAAGGTTTTTAACTTTCTTAATGTCAGTAAGTACACTTCCGTATCTCTTGTTCTATTGTTTTCATATTGGTTCATTGAAATATACATGTAGCAATAGAAGATCCATAATATCAGACTTCTGTAGTTCCACTCTGACGTCATATCCAAGTTAACTTTTTAGTTGTTCGAAACTTTAACCACTGGTTAAGCTAACCAATGGTTAAATTTCATCTAACTATATCTTGAAAATAGGGAGACTTTAAGTCATAATCCGTGTACTGATTTGTAGCATATAAAACAAGTTTTGTAAAGATTTTTATACAGAAATCTTACAAATTAAATCAATTGTCTCTCAAGCGTTAGCCACTGGTTAGCTGAACCAGTGGTTAAAGTTTCGAAAAACTGACCTCAGGGAAAGTCCAACTCAGTCACGAGATGTTCTAGCAATTTTCACCCAACAATAATAATACTGACGTCACTGTAGTTTAAACTTTTGAGGTATTCTCATAATCAGGTTTGGTGCAACCTCCGAGCACATAAAGCTTAAGGCTAAGCAAAGTGTGCATGCAAAATCCAGTGGCGGATTTAGAGGGGGGCGGCGGCGGCCCCCCTTTTGGTCACATATTTACTAGTAAAAATCAAGTTTTTGCACCAAATATGGCTCAGAAGTTTGGCTAATACCCATTTGGACCCCCCTTTTCGGAAATTCTGGATCCGCCACTGAAATCATATCATTCTGATTTAAATGAAACCCTAATTTGTCTTAATTAGCAGGTATTTAGCGTCTTTAGTTGAACGTGAAAACGTGAAATTAAAATATCGCTAAAACAATCAAAGGACAGTGCTCTCTCTCTCTGATAAATTTTCTTTAAGATGGCATTAAAAAGATGAATTTTAAATATCAATATATAGTACACTACTTTCTCGGCCACTTGGTAACAGGTCTAGCACCGCCTGACCCTCGAGAATGTCGCATAGTTGGGATTTCAAATAAAACCTCTACAGGCTTACGTATCGAATTTCCGATATGTATGCTCGGTAGCTAGCTGAAAAAAAAATCGAGGTGTAAGCAGAAAATATCGCTACATTATAGGTGAAAATCCCTAAAATGAAAACTCACAAGAACTATGACGTTTCCATTCCTTTCATCTATCGATGATTTCTTGACTCTTACAATTTGGTTTTTTCTTTCCGTAGCTCATGTTACACCATCGGATGCTCAACGACTTGGAATCACATCTACACAACGATCCTATGTTACTGATAGAAAAAGAAAAACTCTGCCAATGAAGAATAGCACGAGAGAGATACTAGATATACTTTATTACCCATTTAATATAGAACTAGCGGAAATTCTACAAAATCCTATCTTCAATTGGACGTAAAAAAGTGATCTGATAATATTTTAAAGTTTTACAATAATTTTTCAACTACAAAATAAATCAATATATTCATCAACTACAGTACAAATCTATTTATTAATTACAACACAAATTATAAATCTCACGTACGAAATAAATATATTGATCAGTTGCAATGTAAAATCTTACATACATAAGTTTATCAAATACAATATGAATCTTTTATAAATCTAATCTAATAAAATCTATTTATCAACTACATGTGCAGTATAATCTAATATAAATCTATTTATCACATGTTTTGCTGTTTATGCAGTGAAATATCGCTATGTCATAAATCTAATTTATGACATAGGTGACGTCATAGCGTGGAAAAAATTGTGTCAAGCTGGGGTTTGATGAAATAAACACGTTTAAATTGAGTGACTGAGTGTAAACATTTGATAAAAAGAATCTGAAATGAATTTTCATTTCATACGGTATTTATGAAACTCGTTGTGTGTTTTATATTCCCTCGCCATCGACAAGGCTCAGGGGTATAAAACAAACAACTCGTTTCATAAATATCGTATGAATGAAAATTCATTTCAGATCCTATTATTAGCAATTACAAAATAAATCTATATATCAAGTAAAATACGAAAGTAACCGGTGTCACATGACTATGACACTAACAACAATGTACCATAGTGGGCATTCACGGACCCTGAAATTCAGAGGTGAGATCAGGTGCCCGGGAGGAGTGAGCGTCTCCTGTTTGGCTAGCCACACCCGCCGTGAATGCCCTTACATACAGACGAAACAGCTATAATTCAGCACTGTATATATACATGAATGTGAACAAACACTATGTAGAAAGTGTCACAGCCACATAACATCAGGAAAAAGGGTATAATAACACTTAAGTCAAACCCTCCGCCGGGAACTTTTTTACGAGCTCCACACTGCAAAGGGAATAAGTGTGACGCTCATGAGTACAAAATCATTAGAGATAAATATGGCCTCGATTCCTGATTGAACAATTATATATGTATACCTTCGCAAGAAGTACACGTATCTGAGGCTTGGGTCGAGGGGGTGGATGGGGTGGTGTTAAAGTTTTTATATAGTTTAAACAATTATTGTTGGTATCTTAAAACAGATGAATAATTTAAAACTGGCATAGAAAAAGGAAATATAAGAACATTTCCTTATAAATGCAATGTACCCTATTGGTATAACTGATATAAAACTGTCATGTTCTAATTTTTTAATTTAACACCACCACCCACCCCCCTCCCCCACCCCACGTAAATTAAAAAATCAGAACATGACAAAACTCTCAACCAAAGGAAGATATCGTGATAATAATGATTTTTCGATTACAAGAAAATATTAGAACTCGTACGTGTGTCCATCTTCGACTCTTCGACTTGGCTGCCTAGTAAATGAGTTAAATGACAATGTGGTGCAACTGACAAGAACAATTTTTAAGCATGTCCAAACTTCCCCGCGGAATATACTACAAGACGTTATTATTCAATGGTGCGGTGAATTACCGGGTGGTGCCAAAATCTTATCTGTTCCGTAATATCCATACATTAATACCATACATAATTTTGTATCAAAAATCACACACTGTTGTGCAATCACCTAGATATATAGGCATTCTTTCAAGGCCACATTGGTCTCAAAGGCCTCTTGACTATAAGTAAGCGGTTCTCTATGTAACCTTGAAACCACCTTTCTTCTTGGTAAAGACTTCCTTATTCCTTGACCCAAGATCATACCGCTTAGGTTAAGATTACTTTGAATTTCGATTGAACTTAGTTGTCTGATGTATATTTTCAGCTTGCCTGATTGCTAATCCGGCTAGCCAGTGAGGGCTTAGAGTTCCCTCTCCATTTGTCTGTCCGTCCGTCCGCCTGTCTATCAGTGATCAATTTCGTTCCGTAATTCGGATGGATTTCCATCAAACTTTGCAAACATTTTCCTTACGATCCAAAGGTGTGTCATGACCTTGTGGCCTATTTTCCATTCTGCTCCGTAATTTATTCCTCTGTAGATGGATTTCCGACGCTTTGCTAATACATGTATGTTCCCTTCGACCCAAAAGTATGTCATGATACTGACCGAAATATGTATCTCTTCTTTCAAGGTCACCAGCTAAAAGTTGCATATGTTCCATTCCGCTCTGTAATTTAACCATCCATGGATGGATTATCATGAAACTTTGACACATGGCTGATATGTCGAAGGTTCACCACATTGCCTTAATGCTCATAGCCATCGCTGCATTTTGCTGTTTTAGAAGTGACAAACGTATTTTCACTTAAGTTTCATCACCTCAAAATAAGCTTTTAACATATTGCCTGAATTTCTTCAGTTTTGATTGCTGTTGTAATTCAGACATCTTCACGCCTAAATGCATTTGCTGCTTGATGATATAATCGAAACTTCATACATGACATGCATACTTTAAAGTTTATTTGTATTTTTTTTAACAAATGACACAATAGTCATTGGCCTTGTAAACATACCGTGACCTTTATTCCACTTTCAATAAAGCTTTTACCTTCGCTGGAGGACCGGTACGGGACATGTACTGCTTTAGCAATACCAATACTTTCAGAATCCTAGTTTATATATTTAAGGAGTGACTGTCTTTTTTCTAGGTTCATGGGGAATGAACTTGGGTGAGAAACAAACAAATCACGTGAACCGCGAAGCGGTTCTCGAATGATTTGTTTAGAAAAAAAAGACAGTCATTCCTTATATTTACAATGCATTTTAAAAGGTTCTTTTTTGAAAACAAAATATCAAATTCCCCGTTATCAAACTGGCAAGGACCGAATTTTTCCTGAAGTGGAAAAGTACTTCCGCCACGCAATATAGTGCGTGTCTAGAATGCTAAAAATACTCTATCTGTCCAGGTAATTTCTTTAATTGCTCAAAATTAACAAATGCATTTATTTCGTTATTACAATTCTTATATTTTATTAAGTAAGCCCCGCCTCTTTTTATATTACTACGCATGTGATTTGCCATACGCTGGGTACTACTTCCATAACCCAAGTTCATGGGCTGATGAACCGAGTCTGCTTAGCATGGTTCATCGAAGGGATTTGACTAGCATTGTAAATATAATTTATACAAAGCAAAGATACTCTTCCTACTGTTAAGAAGGCTTGTCATTTCATGAAGGTAAAAGAGTCACACTGTAGTGGTTCACTGAAGTAGTACGAGTGCTTTGAGGAATAATATAGAAAACTAAAACTAAAATAGCTGCCCGTAGCTTAAGATCATTATACATTCAAAGTCAAGTTCATGATGAATACAGCCACTGACATAGTATCTAGGGAGTAACACATAAGTTGATTCACAATATCCTACTACACAGGCATTTTGTACATGACCCAAGGATGCCAGTAACTCATGATCAAACCTTCAAGGTCAATATTACAATGCACTTACATGACGAAATAGTGCCCAAGTCATACCTCAGCATTTTTTGGGAACCACACAAGATGGTTGTCCACGGCCAATGAATGTATAATTTCGAACAGGTAATTTAAAGGCCAACGTCACGGTATTACAATGTCGAGGTCATCAATTCACATTACACAGAGAAGTTGTCCAAAACCGAAGGATGTGCCATTACCTTTACTAAGGATTATACTTTGAAGGTCAGAATTAATGAAAGTGTTTAATGAAATGTATATATTTTCTATATCTATTATAACCAGTAGGCCGGTGTCACTGCTGGTGGACTGATATTCCCCGAGGGCATCATAAGTCTATTTGTACTGACTTGAAATATATACTTAAAATTTGTTGTCATGAAATTATGTAAATCACTCTAAAACTAAGGAGTATCTCCCTCAGGCCTCTGTCCTTAGATTGATTCTTTGATTCACTTTTTCGGTCATTTTGGTTTCAATACTGCTCTTCAAATATTTATATAATATGAGAATTCCAACCATTCGGCCACGAGCATCACTGAAGAGACATAAGTTATCGAAATGCGCATCTGGTGCACAAAATTAAAATGTATATATTTTCTATATCTATATATTAAACTATGCAGGTTTTTAATGCATGGCCCTACGCATTTATCTAGACTCGACTATGACTATGTACAATGCATTTGATGGTCTTGGTCACTGTGGGGTAGGACACTAAAATCTTAATTCACCATAACTTTGCAGTTCTTATGAGAATAAGAATGAAGTATACAACTGAACAGGGCAGGGATTAAAAATGTGGCATTACATCTTCTCAATGTCAATGCTTCGTTGTCATATTCATTGTGGTCTGCGAACTTGAAGTGATATGAACGGAAGCCAAGTTCTAAATGCAGCATGTATGTTCACGGGGTATGATACGGATCTTTCCGAAAGTTCATGCAAATCGAAGCAGCGTAAACAAAATGAGAGTGCAAGCAATATACTACCAACATACTACCAAGTATATCGCAAGATCAGTTAGGTTTCTATATTTATTAGCATATCAGTTCATTCCACTGATACGTGTGTATCAGATACAAAAATCTAGGTGAGGATTAATCACTTCAGTAAGTAATAGTTGTGCAAACGCACACGTTTTCACATACGTATGTGTACATCTTCTGTTATAACACCTCGTTTATTGCTGAACCGGGTAGTCTTTATTTAAGATGTTGCATTTACATTCTTAATTAATAGTTTATCTTTCGAATGCAATTTTAGTTTGCCGGGAAAGAACACATTGAGCATTATGATAATATATCCATGAGAAATTCATCAATCATTAATGCCATTGACAACCTTTACACACCGACCAAGCCAGGCTATTGCAACCCTTAAGACACTGACCTAGCCAGACTATCGACAACCTTAAAGACACTGACCTAGCCAGACTATCGACAACCTTAAAGACACTGACCTAGCCAGACTATCGACAACCTTTAAGACACTGACCTAACCAGGTTATTGACAGCCCTTAAGACACTCACTTAGATTATTGGCAGTCCATAGGACACTGCCCTAGCCAGGCTAATGACAGCCCATAGGACACTGATCTAGGCAAGCTATTGACAGCCTATAGGACACTGACCTAAACTGCTAAACAGGCTCGTGACAAACCTTAAGACACCGACCTTGCCAGGCTATTGACAGCCCTAAAGATACCGCGACCTAGTCAGCGTATTGACAGTCCTTAAGACACCGATCTAACCAGGCTAGTGACAAACCTTAAAGCTGAGCTCTGACTATTCAAACATGGATGACGCGATAAAATTTTTTGGGGAACGGAAATTGCCAGAAATAGATCTGGCAATCTCCGTTCCCAACTAAATATAGAGACATGGTGACGTATGTATGGTCAATCAGCCGAACCGAGTGACCCAAAATCCATGTACATCGCTGTTATCGGGGGTATATAAGGAAATCTCGGTGTGCATACACCGTGACAGTTAGATAGTTGACTCGATAGAGTAATCAGCTAAAGATAAGAATTCGGTAATGAAAAAAAATGTTTGACGAATGAATTGATTAATCATACATAATTCAAACGAATAAGGCTAATAGTGTAAGTATATAATAACGAAGAACAGAAAGTCAATTTAGCCATTATGTGCCATATCTGTAGAAAACATAAATTTATCGTTTACATTCCTATCGCCATATTCCAAATAAATTTAGATTTACTAGACATTTTTCATAGTAAATGTATTTCAATTAATCGAAGAAATAAAAGATTTTACGGGTTAATATGAGTAAATTTATTACTTACACACTTTGTCTTTTGTCCTATATGTCAATCAAAACATTACAATATTATTCCCATGTTCAACTCGCTCAATACACGATGTTTTCATTCCCGGTTGTCAAAAGGAGTGTTCGATAAACTAAGTAAGATAAACATGTAAAACTACATCTGAATTAAACTGATTCGTTTCGGCCAATGACCTTTTTCAAGAAAACATGTATTTAAAAATATATCTCATCTTTGTTATATGTAAATTATATACGAATTTGATTCTTTATAGAATTTACATAGAGCCAAGATGTGATATATTTTTAAGTTCATGTTTTCTAGAAAAAGGTCATCGGCCAAAACGTTGAAACAGGGCAACACGAACAGGATTTATTGCATTTCCATTGGAATATTTTGACTGATTAATTCGTCCACGTGTTCTTTTTTATATTTCGAAATATTTTTAATAATATCTGACACTATTAACAGAATAGATATATATACAAATATATATATATACATATATATTCAATTGAACCCGGTGTTGCTTAGTGGATAAGGTGCTCTGCTCGTGATCAAGAGATCCCGGGTTCGACTCCCGCCCCGGGCGCACCGGTGTTCTGTCTTTCGTATGAGACAATAAAAACCGAGGTCCCGTGTCATGGTAGGCGTGGCACGTAAAATATCCCTCACTGCTTCGGGTGGGTCCATTGCAAAGGTTCTAAATTTGTATGCAATGCATCAGGCAGATGCCGTCACCATATACACGTACGAGAAATAATCGTGGAGTGACGTAAAACAATATTCATTCATTATTTCATTTATATTCAATTGACAGAATTGCTGTGGATGTAATAGACGTAGCAAATGTCGTATAAAGATAAAGATCCTCTAGAGTACACACACACACACACACACACACACACACACACACACACACACACACACATATAGTTAGTGTTTATGGCGTCTTTCTTTTCATTCATTCAGACACAATTCATTTGATTTGCTGATGATTTTAAAAGATCCAATTATAAATGTCTGTAACCTCTATAATAAAAAAAATTTCTGTTTTACAGAACAATGATGATACATCTAGTAAAATCTGCATAAAAAAGTGAAAAAGATATTATAGATGCACACTCATAAACTAGAGGATCTTTATCCCCTTTAGATTTTAATCAATTAAAACAAAAATATAAATTATATAAAGATCAACACATGATATGATAATGATTGGTACCTCTTCTTCTCTTTTGAAATTTTGAATTTCTATATATATTACTTCTATTTATAGTGTCTTATAATACTGAAAACATTTTAAAATATTGGAATAAATAAATGCAATTCTTCAATTCTTTTGCCATACACGCGAACGGATTAATTTAATTCAGATTTAGTTTTACATGTTTATCTTACTTAGTTTTATCGAACACTCCTTTTGACAACCGGAAATGAAAACATCGTGTATTGAGCGAGTTGAACATGGGAATAATACTGTAATGTTTTGATTGACATATAGGACAAAAGACAAAGTGTGTAAGTAATAAATTTACTCATATTAACCAGTAAGATCTTTCATTTCTTGGATTAAGTGAAATACATGTACTATGAAAAATGTCTAGTAAATCTAAATTTATTTGGAATATGGCGATAGGAATGTAAACGATAGATTTATGTTTTCTACAAATATGGAGCATAATGGCTAAATTGACTTTCTGTTCTTCGTTATTATATACTTGCACTATTAGCCTTATTCGTTTGAATTATGTATGATTAATCAATTCATTCGTCAAACATTTTTTTTTCATTACCGAATTCTTATCTTTAGCTGATTACTCTATCGAGTCAACTATCTAACTGTCACGGTGTATGCACACCGAGATTTCCTTATATACCCCCGATAAAAGCGATGTGCATGGATTTTGGGTCACTCGGTTCGGCTGATTGACCATACATACGTCACCATGTCTCTATATTTAGTTGGGAACGGAGATTGCCAGATCTATTTCTGGCAATTTTCGTTCCCCCAAAATTTTTATCACGTCACCCATTAAATAGTCAGAGCTCAGCTTTAAAGCTGGCCTCTCACCATAAAAAGTCGAGATGTTTCGAAATTTTGTTACCGGAGTGAAGTTAACCTAGGTCAACTTCGCTCCCGTAAAAAAATTTTCGAAACACCTTGGATTTTTATGGTGAGAGGCCAGCTTTAAGACAATCGTCCTGGCCAGGCATGTGCCCTAGTGGAAACTCGGCCCTGGGTTTTCGTGCTGAGTCTCATTTGCCATGAAGAAATAGTCACGGATAGATCTTAAACCCATTATGGCTTGAAGAAATGTCCAACGTGCACTGCACCTTGGATACATTGGTGGTCTCTTGCAGAACATGTACATGTATCCGAGAATTATGCTTTTGTCATTGTCTTTGTTTTATAAAAGAGATAATTTCCTTAGTGCTGAGCGTTTTACAAAACCTTATTATGAATATTTATAAAAGTAGGGTAGTGTGTGTCCAATTTAGTCCACACTTTATGCATTTAACTTAGATGTATGTTAACACTTAAGAATATATTTTCATACCATTATAAAATGTGATCATACTGCTCTACATTTTCTCAAATACCTTTTGTTGACACTAATTTTATTTGTAGTTCTTAGGGATTTTCATGAAACTGTGAAGCCTTGAAAAACGCGTGTCCTATTACCGGTAATAACTGAAGTTTATGAGAGTTATCTCGCTTAGGACGCCAAGAACTGCCAATAAGTTACTCGCTTTCAATAATTTTTCAGTTATATCGCGACATGGAAGCAGGAGCAGGAGATGATCAACCTCTTAAACATAGTGGTGCACTCCGGAAATCAATCCCGGATCGTCTGCGCATCAAGTCGAGCGCTTAACCACAACAACAAGCCTCCCCCCCCCCCTTCTCCCTTAACTCATAAAAGTATCATCTGTATATGTTTAAAGTTAACAATAAATTTAAATTTATATCTTCCGTTGATGAAAAATTGCAGGCCCCCATAAAAACCAATCAAACAAACACCCCCTCCCCCAACAAAAAACCCACACAAAGAAAATCAAACAAAGCAAAACAAAAACAAACAAACAAACCACACAAATAAACACACAGCCCTCGATCTTATAAGTTTTTAAGACGAAATTTTCCGAATGATAGATAATTTTAAAATCTTGAAATGGTTTATTATTATTGTTTTATATCTGGTCAAGTTCTTTCTCTATACTAAGGTATCATAATGACATCTTACCATTTAGAGAGAGGAACTTACATTGTCAGAAATTCAAAACGATAGCCAAGGCGGTATTTTTGAATGGGGCACGAATTCAATTAACGGGGCATAACTTTTATGTTAAAATTTATGTCCAACAGTTGGTCTTGCCGTTCTAGAGGAATAGTGAGATTAATACTTCCTTGTCATTACTTCCTGGTTACTAGTTGCAATTCCACTTTCTAGTTCCTGATTTCCAGTCACAATTATTACTGTCTGACACCTAATTTTTCCGGGTAACAGCTACTTAATTTCATAGATTTTATGGCCGAACTTTATTCTTTTTGCAACTTTTCAAAGCAAGAATTCTTTTTCGTGTAGCAAAATGAGACAGACCATTTTTATTTCTGATGTGTTTTCTTGGACGAGCAAAAGCAAGAAAAAGGTCCCCAGTTGACTGAATCGATTGAATGCCTTAGACTTTCAGACCAGGAAATGATTATCTTTGTTCATCGGCACTACTTTTTTCCCATCAATTTATTGCTAGAATTTGTTTTCATTAAGTCTTGTTGTCGCCCCTAACTAGAAATTAAATTGTAATTCCTGACATTAGTTTGTGTAATAGTTTACTCCGCATTAATGTTATTACGCGTGTCTTTCTAACGAGACGATTATCTGAGTTTTTGAGGAATGGGGAGGATAATTACCGTAGTTTGCATTTCATTCTGTTCTCTCTTACATGTGTTCTTACAATCGAAATAAAGGAATATAAATGAACCCACCATCTTCAGTAAGGCAGATCATGTTATCTACAAATGTGTGAAATGAATTTCTGTCAGGGGAGTGGACGGCTAAAATGTACACCAAATGGTCCATTTAGCTACAACTTTTTTCCTGATTTCTCTCTATAATTCTCTTTATATATTCGAGTATCGTTATATAAACCCTACCACACCGAAGTTTAACCACTTTTAAAGTTTCATCATAGTGGGCACCGGTCTGTTCCTTTAAGTCCCCGTCCTCTCAATATTCTGTTGATCGTATTCGTCTTAAACGAAGGTGTATTGATATCAAATTAAATCATCAGTATGGGTGTTGTATGTATATTGGTTCCTTTTTAGCAATATACCTTAAAGATTTACTTACAAACAATTATTAGCGGATGCCAGAAATCAATGACCAGAAAGTATTTGGAAGTTGGTGAAAAGGAACCAATAACCAATGATTAGTAATTAGGAACCAGTAGCTAGAAATTGGTAACTAGGAAGTAGTAATAGGAACCAGTATCTAGGAACTGGTAGCTAGGAATCAGTAACTAGGAAGTGGTAACTAGTTGCCGACCATATTCAGTGGCTCTAACCAGTGGGTCGTACTGATCAAGAGGAAGAATTATCGTAGATGTCATTGTCAAAACTAAAGAGTGATTCCCATATTCATTCTGAGCTGATCCAATGGGTATAACTTACAATTCACTTAAGGTAACTGGTCTTCCGGAAAAAGGTAAATGTAGGAAGAACAAACAAGGCAAGCAGGCGACTTGCGATGCGCTTCTGGTCTTTGACCAGTAGAGCTGATAATATATCGTCACATTTATCTTGTACCCAATAATTATATTGATTCAATGGTGATAAAATATTGTCTTTGAAACACAAGTGGTAAATTTATCTTAATAATGCACAGGGATATTAATATTAGTAATTGTAAAAGGTCATTGTCCTCTCAGAACGACTCTATGTTGTTTCATGTCTTTGATATTTATAATGAATCAGTGCGGATTGAACTAGAGAATGTGTTTAAAATATTTTGTCTCTGACATTTGAGTTATTGACCCCAGAATCAATACGTATCAATCCGTGGTCATCAGATTTAAATCCAAATATAATTTAAATAGGATAATTTGAATGGGAGAAATAAATAATTTGTTTATTTTTAACAGTAGTTACCTTGACTTGACTTTTGAACTATTGACCTAAAATCACTAGGCGTCTCCACTTTTTGATAAGTATCCATATATCCAAATTTCATTTTGATAAGTGTGGTTTGGGGGTGGATGGGTTTTGTGGTTTTGTGTGTGTGTGTGTGTGAGAGAGAGAGAGAGAGAGTGTGTATGTATGTATGTATGTATGTATGTATGTATGTATGTATGTATGTATGTATGTGTGTTTAAAAAGAGCGGAGTTCAGAAAAGCGTATACCATGATATTATGAATACAAATGGGGCTACACTTTAGCAATTATTGATCGGAAATCTAGAATGTTAATTATTTATAAAATGCTGTATCTGTTCTACAAATCTGTCCAGAAATGTTGATATAATTATGTTATGCATCGATCCATAGAATTATCATAATTTCATAAATTCGGTGAAAGGCCTAACCAACTGGATTTCATAAGAGTTATCTCGCTCAACACATAACATATCATAACATGATATATCAACAAAGTAACATATCTTGTAGCTTGCTAAACTGGAGAATTTTTAATCCTTCCTTGTAGAAAATGTAGAGTTCCTTTAGATGCAATGAATGAGATGAGATTGAGATATTTTCAGATTTTACTAAAAAGATTAGATAAATCAATGATATTTACATGAAACGTTTGGTTTTCTATGTATTTTACCTTTAGTTTTAGTATTAACTTTATGCCGACCAGGAATACAATGGGTAAATAAGTTACCTTATTTTCCTAAAATACCCCTGTAAAGGACATTAATTCAAAGGGAAGACGAATGCAAACT
The DNA here is from genome assembly GCA_035048485.1 of Pteria penguin. Taxonomy (NCBI): domain Eukaryota; kingdom Metazoa; phylum Mollusca; class Bivalvia; order Pterioida; family Pteriidae; genus Pteria; species Pteria penguin. Next base: position 12,940,153 of record CM068580.1, read on the forward strand.
ATGATTTCAAACTGCGACTTCAATCACATGCCAGACTCCTAAACCAACCAGAGGCCTCAGAGGATACCTTACTGACAATGTCATCATATCTATATATGTACCAAAGGTTGAGTAACCACCAGACTCCGTGTCAAGGTTTGGTCACCACCAGAGTCCATGTAAAGGTTCGGTACCCATCAGAGTCCATGTCAAGATTTGGTTGGTTGGTTGGTTGATTGGTGTTTTACGTCGCTTTCAACAATATTTCAGTTATATCGCGACATGGAAGCAGGAGGTTACCAACCTCTTAAACATAGTGGCGCAACCCGGGAATCGAACCCGGATCGTCGGCGCCGCAAGCCAAGCGCTTAACCACTACACCAAGCCTGCCCCTCAAGATTTGGTAACCACTGGAGTCCATATAAAGGTTTTGGTAACCACCAAAGTCTATGCCAAGGTTTGGTACCCATCAGAGTCCATGTCAAGATTGGGTAACAACCAGAGTACATGTCAAGGTTTGATAACAACCAGAGTCCGTGTCAAGGTTTGATAACAACCAGAGTCCGTGTCAAGGTTTGATAACAACCAGAGTCCGTGTCAAGGTTTGATAACAACCAGAGTACATGTCAAGGTTTGGTTAATTATGGATCTGCTTCTTAACAATAATACAACACATAGCTTGACTGAAAAAAAAAACTATAGGCATATGTTGCAAAATTTGTTTCTGCTAGAAGGTGGGATTCAATATTTTAGTATCCTCTACATTATATTATAAAGACTATAGTATGTGTGGTTGTAAATGTTTTCATTTTCTTTTGGATTTCTCTTCTAATCTGAATATCTAGCATTACTTTAATTTGCTGTACACGATATCGATTTATAAAGATACATAAGCTGATATGGCTCACTGGATAAGGTGCTTGGCTCCTGACCAAAAGGTCCCGGGTTCGACTCCCGTAATGGGCACATCGGTGTCCTGTCTTTCGGATGAGACAGTAAAATCCGAAGTCCCGTGTCACAGTAGGCGTGGCACGTAAAAGATCCATCACTCCTATGGATGGCTCCGTTGCAAAGACATAAATGTCTATACAATGCATCAGACAGCTGCCGTCACCACATACGTAAAACATTAATCAATCAATCATACAGGTACATATTTTATTTACATGTGTATTTATTGTGGTGAAAATTTGATAATGAGCATGCGCAAATTCAGAGTAGTGGACAGGGAATCTGGTCCCACTTCTCTTGTTATCTTTCGATGTAAAATAATTAATTTAGACACAAACAACATGGGTCCCTCTGGGAAAATTCATTGGAGGTGGATCCCCTCACGACAAACTGTTTGGATCAGCGTCTGATGAAGATATTGTTTTGTATAAAGTCAGCTTTCTAATGTTGTTAAGTACAATAGCAGCAATCTACTTTACAGAAATCAGCAAATCAGTTACAGTAAACTTGTAAAAGAACAAAGTACACAGAAATATCATACTTATCACAATTTTTTGCATTTCTTAGAAAGGAATCGATAGCTCTAGGAAAATTCGAAACAAATTCTTTCTTTCCTTGTGACATTTAAAAACAAAGTCTCCTGCAATGTATCGACATTCTCTTGGGGATTATCTTGACCTTCATTTTATTTATTTATTATTATTGTTGTTTATTTTTATATCTTTTACATTAACACTGACAAGCCTATATTTCCCCTGCATAAATACTGACATTCTATTTCTTAGTAAATGAATACTTGTGTAGAATAGTGCTATTACATCAACACGTACTTATAGGGAATTCTTCAACATAAACACGGGCATCTCTCTGTCTGACATACACGGAAAATGTCTTCCTTCTTTCTACATTAATACAGACATATATTTATCCATTCTCCATGAACACGGATATGTCTCTATCCCTCCTAAAGGAACAAGTTATTTTGTATCATTCTTACATGAACATTGTCATGTCTTTGTCCTTCCTTAACGAACACTAATGTTTCTTTATCCTTCCTTCATGAACACAGACATGTATTTATCCATTCGATATGAATACTGACATGTCTGTATTCTTTTTTACAGGAACACTGATATGTCTTTATCCCTTTGTTATGAACAACTGCATGACTTTGTTCCTTCCATGTTAACACTGATGTCGCATTATTCTTCGTACATGAAAACTGACATGTCTTTATGTCCTCTGTGTGAGCACTATCATGTCTTTATATCCTCTGTGTGAACCTTGACAGGTCTTTATATCCTCTGTGTGCACACTGACATGTCTTTATGTCCTCTGTGTGAACACTGACATGTCTTTATGTCTTCTGTGTGAACCTTGATAGGTCTTTATATCATCTGTGTGCACACTGACATGTCTTTATGTCCCCTGTGTGAACACTGACGTGTCTTTGTGTCCTCTGTGCGAACACTGACATGTCTTTATGTCATCTGTGTGAGTACTGACATGTCTTTATGTCCTCCGTGTGAACACTGACAGGTCTTTATCCACTTTACATGAAAAACAACATGTATTTATTTCAAGAGAACATAGTCATGCCACACTTTTTTGAATACTGAGAGATCTTAATCCCTCTGACAAAAATGTCATGTTTCAAAATTTGAATTTCTTTGGAGATTGTAAATACAAAATTAAAAAATTTAAAAACATGACAACAAGAACAAGAAAATGTCTTTATCCATCCTATATGCACTGTGACAGTTCTTTATCTCCAAACAATGAACACTGATAAGTCTGATCACTGACATCTCTGAATTCCTCTTGTATGAAATTTGTCATTTCTTTGTCCTTTCTATATGACCACTGACAGGTTTTGTCTTTTCTACATGACCATTGACATGTTTTGTCTTTTTGTAATCTAACAAAAGTTCATTCCTCTGACAAGAACGCAAATATGTTTATATCTTTAATACAAGAACACTGACCTGTCCTTCTACAGGAAAACTGACCTGTCTTTGTTCCTCCTACAGAAGCACTGGAATGTCTTTATTCCTCCTACATTGAGCACTGACATGTCTTTATTCGTCATACATAAACACTGACATGTCTTTATATAAATCCCCAGACGTGGACACTGGCCTGTCTTTATTCCTTCTACACGAACACTGGCATGTTTGTATTACTCCTACATGAATACTGACATATCTTTATTACTCCTTCATGAGCACTGACAAGTCTATATTACTCCCTCATGAACACTTCCATGTCTTTATTACTCCTACATGAATACTGGCATGTCTTTATTCAGCCTACATGAACACTGGCATGTTTTTATTACTACTACATGAACACTGGCATATTTTTATTCCTCCAGCATGAAAATTGGTATGTCTTTATTACTCCTACATGATCACTGGCATGTCTTTATTACTCCTACATGATCACTGGCATGTTTTTTATTCCTCATATATGAACAATTGCATGTCTTTATTACTCCTACATGAATACTGGTATGTCTTTATTCCCCATACATGAACAATTGCAGGTCTTTATTCTTCAAACATGAACACTGGCATCTCATTATTCCTCATACACGAACTCTGGTATTTCTTTATTCCTGATACATGAACATTGGCATGTCTTTATTCCTCCTACATGAAAAATGGCATGTTTTTCTTCCTCCTACGGGAACAATGGCATGTCTTTATTCACAATACATGAACACTGGTATGTCTTTCCCCTTTCTATATGACCACCGAAATGTTAAATCTTTTCTACTTGAGCACTGGTATGTCCTTTATCCCATCCATATGGACACTGAAAATTCTGTCTTACATGAACATTTTAATGTCGATTTATTTGAACATCAGCTGAAAATGAACACTGCTCTGTTTATGAGCCACTTATAGGATGTTTAATTTATAATTAATATTGTAATTTACATGGATATATGTACATATATACTCAGGGTTTACAGAGCATAATATATGTACAAAATACTCAGGATTTATAGAGTATAATATATGTACAAATACACCCAGGGTTTATAAGATATATGTACAAATATACCCAGGATTTATAGAGTATAATATATGTACAAATACACCCAGGATTTATAGAGTATAATATATGTACAAATACATCCAGGGTTTATAAGATATATGTACAAATACACCCAGGATTTATAGAGTATAATATATGTACAAATACATCCAGGGTTTATAAGATATATGTACAAATACACCCAGGGTTTATAAGGTATATGTACAAATATACCCAGGATTTATAGAGTATAACATATGTACTACCCAGGGTTTATAGGATATGTGTATCAATGTACCCATGGTGTATAGATTATAATGTATGTACAAATATATGTAGAATGTGTACCATAAATGCACTCGTTCGGATGGAACAGCGAAAAGCAAGATCTCATGTCACAGGTCACGTGACCATGCAAAAGAATTTTCGGGTATACATGTTGCATGGATACGTAATAATTAATATAAATTACCCTAGGATCTATCTAGTAATGCTGTTTAATGCTGGCAACCTATTATTTCACACCACTTCTGTCCACGATAAAGAGTGAGTTTTTACACTTTACTCAGTACTTTACTAATATCAAACCATATATATATATATATATATATATATATATATATATATATATATATATATATATATATATATATATATATATATATATATATATATATATATATATGTGTGTGTGTGTGTGTGTGTGTGTGTGTGTGTGTGTGTATTAAGTGTGGTACACACTATGCGCATTTCGACAACATATGTCTTTTTGTTGAGGCAGAAACTGTGGAAATCGACATAATTAATTGAAGAGCAAACTTATTACGAAATGGCCCTATACGTAAGAGTCAAATAGCCAATATAGGAACAGAGCTATGCGTGAGGGAAATTCCCCTAAGTCTTAGAATTATTTACAAACCTTTTTTCACAGTGAATTTGTGAAAGTGAAGTATATATAGAACACTGAAAACTGGCCATAGGGCACCATTGGAAACCAACAGTCCACCAGCAATAATATACAGTAATACACCTATGTGTGTGTGTTTGTGTATTTGTGTAATGGTGTGTGTGTGTGTGTGTGTGTGTGTGTGTGTGTGTGTGTGTGATGGTGTGTGTATGTGTTTGTAAATCTATAATCGAAAACTTATGTTAAAAAGGGGAGGGGGAAACATAATTGTTAACCCACCAGCCCTACTTTTGAATGGGGGCATGAACCCCCGCTGACCCTCTTCTCTCACGCCTTTGAATACCAGAACATATATAAGTATATTGATTTTTCTGAAATCATTGTCAGATATATATATCATTAAAAGTTTTGATTCGCATTCACGTTCATGACGTGGGAAGTAAAGGTGTGGATTAAGTTCAATGACTGAATTTACAGGCTTCCATTTCACAGACGGATCCTCTTTCGATGGAAACATCAGGAAAAATTAAATAAATTATTGCTGAATCCATCTCCGATCTTAAAATCATGTTCTAAGTACAGAACCACGATATTATTCGTGTGGCACAACTTTGGTTCAATACTAAAAGTCCAATAGCTACATTGCTGACTGAGTATCCCTGCATCATTCTGACCCGACTCATACGATGTCAAAGGTCATGATCCTGGCCAAAGTGCTACAGATTTTGCTTTCTAACTGTGAAAGTTTTTATTTTTATTTGAGGTCAGCACTGAGAATCTCGTGTATGCCTATCTTTCCTCCTCAATGACCCTGACATGATGTCAATGACCCTGACATCATGCCAATGACTTTTTAAGATAATGATTAACCACTCATGCGAACGAGCAAATCTATTTCAGCTCGACCTGCCATCTATGCAAGGTCAAGTTTAGATTTTGTTTTTGTCATCATTAAGTACAGATTGGACTATACTTCGAACTGGAGTCGAACATTGTTGACGAATTGGACTCGCCATAAACGGTACATGAGCTGGATGGGATAACTTGTATTGGATTTTAATAAGCTACCTTTTGCATTATTGTTACTTCGGTCTGACATCAGCCTATCATATAAAGTAGCATTGCTCTCTTTAATCAAACCTAAATTTACATTGCTTAGGTAACCGTTTATTAAGTAAACAGAAGTAGATGGATCTGTGAAAATTTGCATGTTATTTGATGTGTTATAGAAGACACGTGGATAGGAATCTAGATAGCTTAGTGTCACCAATCATCAAATTCTGTATTCATGCTTAACATTCCCTCAGAATATTATCAACGTTCCCAAAATTATAAATGATCGATTGTTTTCTCCGTTGTATTCATAATTTTATATATCGATTATTTTGCAGGTTCTACGTCCAAGACTTCAGACAATGGCTTGAAAATCAAATGGACATTAATTGACCGGAATTTGATCACGCGAGCCTAAATTTGATTTCAGAATAACGAGTTGCTATGGACAAAATGCCATGGGTATCACAAGAATTGAAATTTCATTTGCATTCATGATGCTTAGTCCACTTTGTACTATGTATTATGCAAAATATATCAGAACATTATTGATTTATTGGGTACAAATAGTCATATTGCCGTTTTTCTGATCACATGTCGTGATACAATTAGAAGTATTAGGTATTAACGATGTCAAACATTCAGTACTAAAATGTCCGCAATCAAGATACTGGTATAGAAGGTAACGATGGCAATTATTATCTTTTAGTGTCTGACGACACACATGGGTTAAAATCACTTTTAAAAATTGTCATATGACAAAAGTTTCATATTACACGCATACGAACATGTTCAAAATATTGGCTACACTTAAACATAAGCGTCGACCCAAAATGTATTTGATCCGTCCCAAATTGGGTCATTCCATTGTGACGTCATACCATTTCTACATCATTTCCCGTAATTCTACACCAGTTTCTATAGAACTGGTTGACGTCAGAATGGTTTGACGCCATATACCTGTCCACAATTACTCTGGAAATAAATAACCCTGTATAAAGAAAAGACCCAATACTTATATAAAAATCACTGTATCCAATGCGTCAATCAATTCCATCTTTTATTTTGTCTCAGTGTTTCGTTAAATGTGCTATACAACACTTTGTATTTAACGATATTCAAGCAGTTATTCTACATAAGATGTAAGTGTACCAACATTCAACTAATAAACCCTCTTACATTAACTGCGGGACTGACGGTTTGAGTGGCAAAATCATCACCGTTCCCACAAAATGACGAAGAACACAATCGATATTATATTATGGCGTCAAAAAGTTTGCGAAAAACGTAACGTGAATGTCACGTTCTTTTACGAACCGTGGAATAGAAGTTATTCACAGTGCGTATCCGTTTTGAATTTTACATAATGCAGCATTCTTTTATGAGTAGAGGCGAGAGAGATTCCGAATGCATGATAGGTTATGACTGGTTTTATCCTAGGCCATAATGCAACTTTTCAATATTTTTTATAAACAGTATTAAATCCACATTTGAATTCAATGAAGAAGCATACATAAATGATACATATAGTCTTTTTCTAACTTTAAATTTTTGTTATTTAAAGTGAGCACATGACTAATAGTCATGTGCTCACGTTAAATAACAAAAATTTAAAGTTAGAAAAAGACAATATTTAATTATTTTCATTTAAGATCATGATTATGGTAAAACAAAAGATTAAAAAATAAGATTTTACTTAGAAATTGAAGATAAATCCCGAGGATTATAACTCATAACAAAGCACAAGTGTCGATCATCCAAGCATTTGTCATAGGATCTCACTGTGAATTGAGGGATCGCAAAATCCAACTTCAACCACGCCCATTTCGTAGTTCCATTGTGACGTCATAGTTAAATTCGTTTGACGGGCCATTTATTTTAAAATGTGAGATGTCGGGCATTTGACGATCACCCAGTAGACTATTTCCGAGTTTTGTCCAAACTACGGACATTGTATACTTTGATGTTATTTTATTTATGACGTAATAATCTTATCTTTGGATACATAACGTCAATGCTTCTACCAAGTATGGCGTCACAATCAGTTGTCCGTAGTCTGATTTGTAAAATCTAGGTTTTTAACGGTCATTTCCGTTTACTTGAAAATGGCCTATTAACCCTTCTGCTAGACGTACTTTTAACATTGTGATGACGTCATCTGATGTTCTAAAACCTCCGACAAATAACGCATTTGTTTATGACGTCATAAATAGAACAACTGAAAATCGTTTGAATGTCACATGTGCCATTCAAAACGTCACTTCCGTAGTTTGTGTGAAAGAGTCTATGCAATACATTTAAATCCAGCATGTTTCACTAATTTCATTGGCTTGTTGTATATATTAAATTTTTGAATTCGCCCATCACTCTCATATTGACCCTTTCGACGTTACTGCCGAACTAACATTTTGGTTGGCAAAATGATAACTGTTCCTGCAATATCACGTCAGAGACAATCAATTTTTTATTATAACATCAAAACTTTTACGGGAAACGTTATCATTTGCTACCCAAAAATGTTGATTCCGCAGTAACAGGGAAAGGGTATATTTGCCTGGGGCAGGCTTGGTTTGGTGGTTAGCGCTTAGCTTGTTGGTATATTTGATTCGCATAGAAATTTTTGGTAAAATTTCACCTAAACATCCTATGCTGTCACGTCGCAGTGGTTTTCCCGGCTATATTCTTGTGTTCGAAACAAATATTTCCAAGAGAAACTCGCCTTTGACGTCAATGTTTATACGTTTATAGTCTGTGCTGCACAGACTTTTATCCAAGACCGACTGCATACATATACCAATGCTTTGTACAAAATGAGAAGCAGTCCTTATATATATATATATATATATATATATATATACATTTTACATGGCTCTCTGTAGCACGTTCGGTGTATATTTTCTTTTGCCCCTTTATAAATTCTAGAATTTCTATATCCGCATCACCACGATTATTATTTGCAATATCATTCTCTGCAAGGGGTACTCTCTAAACAATCTTTGGAAGAAATAGCAGCATATGTAATAGTTGAATATATCAAAGGGGATATAGACTGAAAATGCAGGGCATACAAATTTTGACCTTTGCAACGGACCCACCCGAAGCAGTGAGGGGTCTTTAACGTGCCATGCATACCACGACACAGGGCCACGTTTTAATGTCTAATCCGAAAGACAGGACACCGGCATGGCCAGAGCGGGAATCGAACCCCGGCCTCCCGATCAGGAGTTCAGCGCGATACTAAATATTTACACTTTTCTCTCAATATTACTTTGTCTAAGAACTTCGTGTTATGGTTATGAACTTTTTTTCCTGAAAACAATATATTTGGTTTGAAAACAAGAATTTAGTACTGAAAACGAGATATCTATTCTTGTAAACGACCATGTTGCTCACTTATGTTTATCAAAAAGTAATTTGCGTACACATATTAACCATTGAAGCTATGTTGAAAGTTATGAAAAAACAGTATGGTGGTTATCTCAGCGATGCCTAAAACGGGTACCAATGATTTTGAAGCTGAGGAGTAGAATCCTATCACCAAAGATTTTAACAGAATGTCATGTCAGTTATTATAAAGTATTGAAAATCTACTGTTGAGCATCGGTGTCGGTACCGGGAATAACTCCCCCACTCCCCCCAGGCTTTTTTTTTCTATGGAGACTTTTATCTCTATAATACAAAATTTTTCGATTTTTGAAAATGGAGTCCCTTTCTTTGGCAAAAATTTATTATATTGCTGGATCCTCCCCATGTTTGGGTATGTTATTTAATGCACATGGTAAATACATGCGGATGTTAATAGATGCGTCGTGAACGATATCTGTACACACAAGTTGATTTTTGTATGTTGATTGTTGAGTTTGTTAGATGATCGAGATTCATATATGTAGATTTATTAGTATGTTGATTGTTGCATTATCTGATAGTTAAATAAGTTAATTGCAGAATACATTTACTGGTGACCTGTTGAGACCAGTCGTCTTTTTATGAATTCGTCTAACTCTTCATCCATAAGTAGATCTGGCATAAAAAAAATTGTAATTGACATGGACTGATCAACAGTATAGGAAACGCAAGGACCGCAAAAGCAAATAAAGAATTGTTTCAAGCGATAAAAGCAATGACAAATAGCCGGACGTTGGAAGTCATAGGGTCATATATGATTTTTATTTGTTAAAATGAATCTTTCCGATGTCTTGTCACAACAAGATAATGAAACTGTCAATGTGAGAGTCATTAATTTTTCTTACATCTGGTGTGAGCTTCGTCATTGTAACATACATGTATTTACATAAATACCGATCGATATTCAATCATGTCCAACATTAAAACTCAAAGCCTGGCCGCTGATGGGCGACATCACGGACGATTTTATTGCCGCTCGTGTCCGTGGACGCGATTTTACTGACCTCTTTGAAAATGTATTGGACTTGCAAGGTTGTTTTCTCGATGTTTAATGAGATAAGCTGGTTGGCACACTTATATGCATAATGTATAAAGAGGTAGCTACAAAGCGCATACTTATGGCTGTTTCATAGTTCCTTTTGATAATGTGTTAATGTGTCATGAGTTATATGTTCTCTATGTTCAACTTAATACTGATATTGATACAGAAACATCCCCAAACTTCCCCGCAAAAAAAACAACAAACAAACAAACAAACAAACAAACAAACAAAAACAAAAACAAAAACAACAACAAAAACAAAAAAAAAAACGTATGAAATTAAAGAAAGAAAGAAATACAATCGGAAACCTGTCGCATACACGGAATCGAGCATCATGTATAGTGTCAATAGTTTTATATCCTAATCACTGAATCTGCGATAAAGCATTACCATCCAGAGTTTCTGTGATTATGTGATTTTGTAGGACCGGTCGGTCTGGGCCGGCGGCATGACGAAATGGTAGGTTCTATAGCCGGCGGCATAACGGAATGGTAGGTTCTACAGCTGGCGGCGGTATGTTCTATAGCCGGCGGCATGACGGAATGGTAGGTTCTATCATCGGCGGCATAACGGAATGGTAGGTTCTATAGCCGGCGACATGACGGAATGGTAGGTTCTATAGCCGTCGGCATAACGGAATGGTAGGTTCTAAAGCCGGCGGCATGACGGAATGGTAGGTTCTATAGCCGGCGGCATAACGGAATGGTAGGTTTTAGAGCCAGTCGTCGGCGTAACAGAATGTTAGGTCTTATTGCCAATTGCGTGACCGAATGGTAAATTAAGAGTCGGCGGCGTGACCGAATAGTAGGTGTTGTAGTCAGCGGCATGTCGGAAAAGTAAGTATTGAAGTCGGCGGCATGACGGAATGGTAAGTATATTAGTCGTCGGTGTGTCGGAATAGTAGGTGAAAGAATGGTATAGTTTGTAGCCGGCGTCGTGTGTGAATGTTTCATCTGGTTTCTAGCAGAGTGTCGGAATCGTAGGTATTGTAACCGTCGCATGACGGAATGGTAGGTCTTAAAGCTGGCGGCGTATCGGAATTTTAAGTCTTGTAGCCTGCGGAGTTACGGAACGGTGGGCCTTATATCCGGCGGCATGACTAAATTGTTACGGTGCTTGACTCAAGACCTTTAAGTCATGATTTCAAGAGAAACAGTAAAACCGCGTATAATTTAGAAGCAGCCGTTGGCATGTAAAAGAACCTACATCGTTTCTGGTGGGCCTGATGCACAGGTAAAAATTTATTAAACAATATGCCACACAGTTTAATAATACTAATGTAGCGTTATACAATATGCCATGTAGGTCAATAATACTGGTGTCACGTTATACAATATGCCATACAGGTCAGTAATACTTGTGTCTCGTTATACAATATGCAATGCAGGTCAATAATACTGGTGTTGCGTTATACAATATGCAATGCAGGTCAATAATACTGGTGTTGCGTTGTACAATATGCCATGCAACCCTACCACCACCCAACCACCACCACACACAAAAACACAAAATATACAATTTATTTAACACTTGTAAAATAAAAAACATTTACAATTTTATAAAATTTTTGTTATGTACAATAATATAACATCTGATGGGTTTAGTGTTAAGACACGAAACAAAACCCAATGGACTAGAACTGTTTCTGTTAAGTTTCTATGATTTTTAACAAGGGATTTTTCCTCTTATTTGCCAAGCACTTTTTGCTACGTGAACTTTCAGTGACATTTTCTCATATTACTTTTATTTATATATATAGAACATTACACGCATTCATCAAATGTCTTCATTATCCAAATTCTAAATTAGCTAAATAAAAACTATGTATGAGTCACAATGGCCATGCGGTCAGTTGTTCTACTATCTTCTCCATAACGGCGATCAATAAGAAGTAAATTTGTCTGTTTTGATATATGACAAAGTACCTATAAAACAGGACAAATTGTGAGAAATATCTGGCTTATACAAAACTTTGACATTTGACGGAAAGACAATGGACAATTGACTTAGTAACATGAAATTTTATGAGCGAGTGTAATAGTATTTTAGTGTCCACTAGTGTCCGAGCTGTGTAGTTCTCCGGGAGATAAACATGTAATTAAGTCGTTTGGCGCTACGTCAAGGTGTACATCTTAAATAGAAACAGTAATGCTTGAAATATGTAAGAAAGGATCGTTCCTTCTGACTGTATGTCACTCCTCTTTCATATTGCATTTGTAACTTTGTGAAATAAGATAATTCTTTGAATTTTGATTGTAATTAGATAATACATCAAAATGCATGATACATTTAAGTAAAAGTTGTAAAGTAAGATGTTAAGGTCTGCACTCATCCCTTAAAAAGATAACATAACGACTTAAACACAAGAATTATTAAACAGACTTTCCATATTGATATGTCTTATTTGTCCGACCTCTGGCTTCTCACCATAATCTCTGGAAAAATATTGATCAAGCTACAAATCCCAATGTCCTTAAATCAAATATTCAAAATACTCGACGGGAGTGTTTGCTAAATTTCATGTAAAAACGGCATTACTCATATCAGTCACCATAGCGACCGGACATAATGGATGATAATCAGCAATAAAACTGAAATATAATTTAAGGCCTTGTACAAAATCGGAATTAGGTTAAATTAAAATCGATGTTTCTGATCAGCCGGGAATTGGCTCTGTCCAGTGGTAGTATTATATCCAAAACAGATGTATTGACTTTCTTCAAAATAAGTACTGATGTTGAAATGCTTCAAGAGTTTTTCGTCCTGATATTGAAAGCTGAACAAAAGCAATGTTTATGTAAACCTCTCTCTGCCGAACGCTAGACACACTCAATAAATTAAAAGTGCGTCCACGGCCTGGTTCAACTTGAGATAAAAAGATGCTTAGAATGGATATGCTGTATCGATCGCGGCAAAATTGTCTTGAAATTGACCACTTGAATCAAATAAATACAGAGAAACAGACAGGAAATAACAACACAACCGTCTCCGAATAAATCTTCAATTTTACGGCCATGCATTGAATATATAATCAAAGCTTTTTCTGATGCCAACGTTGCAACAAGTCTGCAATCTGAATTTTTCTATGAAGAAAGATACTGAAGGTTAACTTAGGATATTTTTAAGGAGAATTTGTTTAAATAATTTAATTCAAACTACTATCAGAGGACGATACCATATGTTGTGTTACGTGTAAAGAAATTGCTAAGTTGCATAGATTTTCGATTAAGCTTTAAATTACACTATACCATACATTTGTAGTTTACACTTATCTGAACTTTATCTGGTCAAGTCGATGTGCTAAAACTATGGTGTGCCGTTTACAACAAAATGTAATGAATCAATACCATCATTAATAGATACGTACATACGCAGCGTATGCAGTAACTCAAATGCTTTGAATTATGTGTGGGTTTTCAGTGTTTATGTGAATTATCATTTTAATTGCCATACATCAGTTCACCTTTTCTAGGAAAAATGACATATCAATCCTTATTTCAAATAAAGAATATTTTATAAGAAATATTTTCTTCCATGACAGCAAGCCCAAATTATCGAAAATGTTTAACCAATAAGATGACAGTGGCGTTTAAAAATAACTCAATAGTATATCAAAATTTCACTTTAGCTGTTTGAATAGCATAAATATCATATCTAAGTAAATAATATGCATCCCTATAAATGCTCTAAATATCCAATGGATACCACAAACTCTTTTGTCTTTTTAAAAAAGGCCAAAGCCAAAGCTGTGTGACTTTTCCGTTAAAATATAGATCAACTCGAGACATCGTCAAGTGACAAGTTGAAATATCGTTCTTTAATAAAATTCAAATAGCCCTTTTAACTAGACAATCATGACTCTTTATTCATATTTCTCAAAGGCTAATAAATGAAATAGATCGATACTCCATTCACCGTCTAACTTGCATATAACGTCAAACCTAATTTCAATTTATATGTTTCCCTATGAAAACTCTATTCTCGAATGCCCAACACCTTTGTTGAAGTTAATCGAACCAGAAATAATTTCAACTGGAAATTGAAATTAGTTTACCTTAATATTCATCTACATATAGTCACCTCTAAAACCGCTTCGCGTAAATAACATCAAACGTTTAATTGTTTTGTATTGTTTTAATTGAAAACTATAATTTTGTGTTTAGCAAAATTGGATCCCAGGCGATTGCAAGTCATCCAGGTGAAAAGTAAATAAAATATTGATTACCAATATTCAAGACTGCTGCAGATTAGAAAAAAATCGCTTTATGGCTACCTGATAAGGAAAGAAATGTGTCAAAATTTCTTATTACTATTGATTTTTGCGCGGTAGGGATTTTTCGCTCAAATAAATAATAAATAAATGAAAAATAAAAATCGATAGGCGGGAATTACTGTATAGTCTGGTCAATTTATATTTTGAAATCCAATTTATCCCACTCCGTCCATCTGTTTATTGTTGCGAACTCGACGCTCGCTGGCCAGCGTGTGACGTCAGCGCGGTTCTATTCCAGGACTGGCTTAGTATAACAGAACATCGATGGAATTTAGATATTTGATAAAATACAAGAAAAATAACAAATTCGTCCCGCTACTTGATGAGTTAAGTAAATTGAATTTTACATATCGGTCCACGAAATAAAATCGACAGACCAACGTATAATTACATAGAATCAATACCAATCCATTTGGAAGCGAGCGACCTTCCTTTCACTCCAGACAAGTCCGGTTCATAAAAATGGAAGTTTTAACGTTTCAGTTTGCAATATACAAATTGAATTAATTTACTTTTTGTTATTTTCTCGAGTCAAAGACAGACGCATTTAGATAGCAGTAATGACTCAATCTAATTGTGCTAGGAAAGCCGTCGGTATTTGACCATGGAAAATTGTGTTGGTGAAAGTATAATACACCTCCAATTTAGTTTGCATTGATATTGGTCAACAAATCTATTTTATACACGATCTCCAGACGTTGTCCATTAGCATGCTGCACTTAGTATTTACATGTCATAATTCATAAGATACCATTTTAAATGACGGTGAGAATTGACACTTTAGTCACGTGATACCGATAGAGATGGCAAGACAGTGAAAGATATAGGAATCCTGAAATGGGACAGCACAGCTCCGTCGTTATATATCGTGATTAGACGGCTTAGGACTCTCATGGGGTCCCACAAAAAGTCTACTCGTGTAAATGTGCCATGATAAGCTCAAACCAACCAAGTGGTGAGCGAGTTCGTTTGAATCCGTCAGATCCTCGGGACTCCGAGTCAGACCTTGTGTCAAGGCTAGGTTTAACAAATTAGTGATGACCAAGCAAGTAGGAACCTAGTATGAATTGAAAAGTCCAAGTTCTTCCTATTTAAAATCGGTAGAAATTTTGGAACATTGGATCAAAGACAACTGTAAATACGAACTGCAACACGGTCTGTAACAAAGATAATGACTTGGTCTTTTACTTCGTTTGATAACGCTGTTTTTGGGCATGGGGTCTATTGCAGATTTAAAACAAAAACAGATGGTAAAAAACCACCACTTTCATCGTTAATTTTGAATTTTATCCAGTCTATACACAGAAATTTTGATTGTTGGAATATCACTTAAATGTTTTGAATAAAATAACTATCAGAGGAATAATGAACTACCTACTGACATTTGGAAGTGAGGGGTCTCTTCCTGCCCTTTTCCTAAGCCTTTCATTGTGCAGAACAGAACATCTGAGAATGTAGTGATTTATACCAGGAGATTTGTTATAAAATAATTTAGTGTAGTAATCCTTCATGATGAAGTCATCCGAAAGGAGAGCTATTAGTGAAAGAAGATAACTCTTGCATTAAAAGTTTTTTGTTTCTTTTTCCATTCTCATTTACTGATCTAGAATTCTACATTGGCAGAATATTTCAATTTACAAAGGGTCTTGATAAAATTACAAGAAATTCATGTATAGCCCATGTTTATATTGGGTGCAGAATCCCCTAATATTCCTCCTAGAATGACTCCTGTATTACAACGCTTCTAGATATTTTATTAATTAACCATGTCTCTATTATCAAAACCATGTACTCGCTGATCACTCAAAACTAGCACTGATTCTTAATTACTTCATTACACTCTATTTTCATTTTATTGTATGAAAGAAGTCAATTTTCATGAGTAGACATATGTTTTTCATTTTATATCTGACATTGTTAAATGTCTTCTTGTATTCTTCCGTAAAACCATCTGCCTTTCGATTCTGAAGGCAAAATAAATATTTCTCTAGGGTGGTTCCATATGGTACCACAGGAATTCGTTAGGGTACATGCAAGTATCCCAGCTGCAAAGCTTGGTGTTATATAATATTAACATTTATCTTTGTAAAGTTTCCGGTTTTACTTGTTTGTATAGAAATTGACTCAAATTGATATATTGTGTCAATATTCGTACCCTCCCTGGTATTTAGCATTTGAAAGATTGCGATTGGCTAAAATAAAATTATAGTGAATCTGACTATTCTCCACGTTCTTACATAGACTGTCACCGTATCAACTTAATCTCTGACATCTAATTTATCGCTTCTTGTGACTGCGAGCTATGTTACACAGAAACAATGTGTATATCACAACTGATCTGCCTGTAAACAAAGATTTATAGTTGGTATTAAAATAAAGTTGGAAGAATAAACAATCCCTTATATTTTATGACAAATGACTAAATATTTCTTAGGGGTCGTCACATGTCGTGGGTGGGGTCTCTGTCAATGTGAATGAGGTCTATGCATCTGCCTTCGAGAGTTGGTTGGAGTAAAATGATTTTATGTATAGTCAAGTTATCAAACCTTGAGAGCATTTTGTGTAGGCTTCTTCTGTTACATCTATATTAACCCCTTCCACTTTTATTTAAATTTTAGCTTTGATTATTTATTTTTTTCGTCGCTCGGCCGTGTACCATTCTGACTCATGTTAGGACATACATGATCGTTATGGCTTTGAACTATCTTTCAACTTTGCGGTTATGAATATCCTAAGTAACGTCATCAACGTAAAACGTGAAACCGCCAGAAAGATGTGCGTTTTATGAAATGAGACATCAGATCGTTATTTTTTTTCAAACACTTCCATTTCCTATTTGCTACAATCATTGCATCAGCCTATTATCCATAGGTTGGATAAGCATGCTGTAGTAACGTAGAGAACTTGTCATTTTTGACGAATTGATGGATTACTTTTGCCGGATGTTTTCGTTTCTTAAATGGTTGAATCTCACTCCACTTTTGCCATATACACGATTTATGAAAGATTACTTGATGTTTATACCCTCAGGATATATATATACTAAGCGAGGACGCGTAATACCTACTAATGTAGGCATGCATACCACTACGTACCCTTTACCTATAGTTTACAGTGAATAACATAAATTGTGTATTTCAATTTGTATATGTATGTATTTTTGATTTTTTTTCTCACTTTTCTAGAATTGTCTTCATCCTGATGATAGAAAATGTCATATAAACTATCATATTTCTGTATTCGTATTGATGGATCTCGTAAATTGATTCTATTTTGTGATTGCAGGATGTCCGAAGTTTGGAACAGTTCCCTATATTAGAAAATATCAAATCAAGTTATTTATACGAAGTTTAGTATTGAACCCAGATCTCTTAACTCTAGTAATAGCAGTATTCTGATTTTATATCAAACTTCCTGGATCCACAGTAGTACTAATACTAACACTAGAACACCACCACGCATTTTCACGAAGACTCGTAAGTTTTTCCGGAAGTGTATTATGTACGGATTTCTGAATGACTTAAAGATTTATTTGTACGTACGTTATGGTGGTATACTCAGGTTAACCGTTGCTTCAGTAACTTTTCGATCATTTCACGACATGGGAGTAGGAGGTTACCTACCTCTTAAACATAGCTGCGCAATCCCGGGTTCAAACCCGGATAATTGTTTACATTACAAGCCAAGCGGCGAATACTGCAAGAAATCTTTTTTTCTATTTTCAGAAAAACGGGTAGAATACATTTGAGCCGAATTTTTAGAGGTAAACAAAAAGCAGTATTTAGAAATATGGACAAACAATTTTATGTTGAAATAAGAGAACACATATGCGAAACTCGTATGTAGTTTTATGATTATGATGAATTGTTGATGAAAGTGGAGAAGAGAAAGCTGGTCTCTTGCCCTTTCCTCTCCCTCTTTCCATTATCATCACTGACATAAGAATTCTATCAAATTAGCAGGCAGTAGAATTCTTTGGTGTTTTCAATAGTTCAATAACAAAAACGAACTCGTATTATTGAATGTGTTATGAAAAATGGATGTCAAGATTCTAGTCTCATGATCCTTTGTATTTACCCATGTGTGTCCTCTATTCGCTAGTTGAGGAATACCAAAATCCGATCAAAGTTTCGTTTTCAATCGGTAAAAATGCTGTTTAGAAAATAAAATTACACAGAAAAACATATTTTCCTGGACAGGTTAATTCCTTTGAAACCCGAATTTTCATATATAAATTTAAAATATTCGTATTTTAAACCTGAAACTCATCCTTTAAATATTTTTGATATCAAGTAAATATTTATCCCTAGTATTTAGTGTCTAGTTTCCAATAATTTGACTTGTAAAATTCAGATTATTTGGGAATATAAAGCTTAGGAATCGACCGAATTCCAATCTCGATGTAATTTTTGGATTTCTGGATGTGTTATCACGAATTATCGAATTATGTCAACATGAAGTTGAATTAAGTCTTGAAAATGACCAATGGATTTAAAAGTATTAAAATTATCTCTTTCAAGTCACTTGATAATCCGGAGTTAATCGGATGAGCTATTTTAATCACATAGCTTGTGGTTTGAAGTATTTAAAATCACAGTATGACTTGTTTACAATAGTGTATCATAAGGACGTTGTTCTTTTTTTTTTCTTTTGTTTTTGTTTAAGATAGAAAAAAATATAAATGAAACAAAAGAAGAGAATCGAAGAGAGAGAGAGAGAGAGAGAGAGAGAAAGATAGAGAAGACGACTGCGACGATAGCAATGAGAGAAGATATGTGATTGTAATCGAATTCAATCAATGGCGGATTCCTGGGGTGTAGGGGTTTCAGTGTTACCACTGCGCGTTTTATTCAATTTATGTCTCGTTACGAATGTCTTGAGAGGAGTTAAGATGATATAAATCACATTTTCCCTTTTTTACATACAGTTCTAACGACTATTCAGTTTGAGTCTATTTATTTTTGATAATCGCCACTGAAACGTCATAGTGTCAAGGCTTAATTATTGATTATGACGTTGACAAAAGAAGAAATTTAAATGCTGGGTTTGCTTTAAATGCTGGGTTTGCTTTAAAATAAGTTATCCCGTGATTGAATGTAAACACGAATTACAATGATGGTCATAACACAAAATATGTACACATTAATATGAATACAATGATGGCCATAACACAAAAATATGTACACATTAATATGAATACAATGATGGTCATAACACCAAAATATGTACACATTAATATGAATACAATGATGGTCATAACACCAAAATATGTACACATTAATATGAATACAATGATGGTCATAACACAAAAATATGTACACATTAATATGAATACAATGATGGTCATAACACAAAAATATGTACACATTAATATGAAGGACAGTATTATCATAACTAATGTTATAATGTATTTTGTTCGTTCTCTTCTCTCTTGTTTAAAACTACGCCAAGATGATTTCACTTATATTTTGAGATGCGCCTGATACATTGCACAGAAGTTTAGATTTCAGCAACAGATCCATCTAAAGCAAGGGTGCCAACGTCTACCCAGAGGCATTGCGTTACATGAAGAGTGCCATTTTATAACAATTGTCATGTTCTAATTTTTGTATTTCCACCCCACCCAAGTAAATTCAAAAATTAGAACATGACACTACCCCTCTCCCCCAATATCGTCTCGTTCCCCTTTACCTGTGGTCTACCTTGATATGTGACTTCAATGTTGAGTCTCATCTCAGACCAAACACCAACAAAGACTCAGCACGGGACATGTGACCTCAATGTTGAGTGGCTCATCTCGGACAAGACACCAACAAAGACTCAGCACGGGACATGTGACCTCAATGTTGAGTGGCTCATCTCGGACAAGACACCGACAAAGACTCAGCACGGGACATGTGACCTCAATGTTGAGTGGCTCATCTCGGACAAGACACCAACAAAGACTCAGCACGGGACATGTGACCTCAATGTTGAGTGGCTCATCTCGGACAAGACACCAACAAAGACTCAGCACGGGACATGTGACCTCAATGTTGAGTGGCTCATCTCGGACAAGACACCGACAAAGACTCAGCACGGGACATGTGACCTCAATGTTGAGTGGCTCATCTCAGACCAGACACCAACAAAGACTCAGTACGGGACATGGGACCTCAATGTTGAGTGGCTCATCTCGGACAAGACACCAACAAAGACTCAGTACGGGACATGGGACCTCAATGTTGAGTGGCTCATCTCGGACAAGACACCAACAAAGACTCAGCACGGGACATGTGACCTCAATGTTGAGTCTCATTTCGGACAAGACACCAACAAAGACTCAGCATGGGACATGGGACCTCAATGTTGAGTGTCTCATCTCGGACAAGACACCAACAAAGACTCAGCACGGGAAATGGGATCTCAATGTTGAGTGTCTCATCTCAGACCAGACACCAACAAAGACTCAGCACGGGACATGGGACCTCAATGTTGAGTGTCTCATCTCGGACAAGACACAAAAAAAGACTCAGCACGGGACATGGGATCTCAATGTTGAGTGTCTAATCTCAGAAAAGACACCAACAAGGACTCAACACAAGACATGGGACCTCAATGTTGAGAGTCTTGTCTCAAACAAGACACCAAAAAAGACTCAGCACGGGACATAGGACCTCAATGTTGAGTATTTCATCACAGACAATACACCAGCAAGGACTCAACACAAGACATGGGACCTCAGTGTTGAGAGTCTCATCTCAAACAAGACACCAAAAAAGACTCAGCACGGGACATAAGACCTCAGTGTTGAGTGTTTCATCTCAGACAAGACACCTACTTAGACTCTGAACGGGACATGGGACAGCAATGTTAAGTGGCTCATCCCAGACAAGACACCAACAAAATCTCAACTTGGAACATGGGACCTCAGTGTTAAGTGGCTCATCCCAAACAAGATACCAACAAAGACTCAACACAAGACATGGGACCTCAATGTTGCGTCTTTCATCTCGGACAATACACCAACAAAGACTCAGCACGGAACATGGGACCTCACTGTTGAGTGCCTCAAGTCAGACAAGACGCCAACAAGGACTCAGCACGAGACATGGGACATCACTGTTGAGTGCCTCAAGTCAGACAAGACGCCAACAAGGACTCAGCACGAGACATGGGACATCACTGTTGAGTGCCTCAACTCAGACAAGATACCAACAAGGACTCAACACAAGACATGGGACCTCAATGTTGAGTCTTTCATCTCGGACAATACACCAACAAAGACTCAGCACGGAACATGGGACCTCACTGTTGAGTGCCTCAAGTCAGACAAGACGCCAACAAGGACTCAGCACGAGACATGGGACATCACTGTTGAGTGCCTCAACTCAGACAAGATACCAACAAGGACTCAACACAAGACATGGGACCTCAATGTTGAGTCTTTCATCTCGGACAATACACCAACAAGGACTCAGCACGGAACATGGTACCTCACTGTTGAGTGTCTCAACTCAGACAAGTCACCAACAAGCACTCAGCACGGGACATGGGACCTCACTGTTGAGTGGCTCATCTCAGACAATACACCAACAAAGACTCAGCACGGGACATGGGACCTCAATGTTGAGTATTCCATCACTGGCAAGACACAAACAAGGACTCAACGTGGGACATGGGACCTCGATGCTATGCGTTACATATCAAACAAAACACTAACAAGGGCTCAACACGGGAAGATTGAGATACGTCAAATACTTGTATGTACATGTATACCCTTTGCACTTCTACCACTTCTTGACACTGATAAGAAGTATTAAGGACTAGGCATGACATTTATGCCATTAAGGAAGTGTAAAGGGCATTATGATCTTTATACCACCGTGGAAGTTTACTTGGTATAATTACCTTTATGCCACATAAGAAGTAAAATGGGCATTTTGTTATTTATGCCACTTAGGACATGTAATGGGCATCTAGAACTTTTTGCCACTATGGAAGTGTAATGAGAATCATGACTTTGATGTCACTAGGGAAGTGTAATGCGTATCATGACCTTTATGTCACTAAGGAAGCGTAATCGGCATCATGACCTTTATGTCACTAAGGAAGCGTACTCGGCATCATGACATTTATGTCACTATGGAATTGTGTAATGGGTATCGTGACCTTTATACTACTTGGGAAGTGTTATAGGCATATTGACCTTTATCCCACTTAGGACGTGTAATGGGCATAGTGACATTTTTGTCACTAGTGAAGCGTAATGGGCATCATGACCTTTATGCACTTGGGAAGTAAAATGGGCATTTTGACCTTTATGCTATTTAAGACGTGTAATGGACATCAAAACCTTTATGCCACTTGGGAAGTGTTATTGGAATTATGATCTTTATGTCACTAGGGACGTGTAATGGACATCATAATCTTTATGCCACTTGAGGAGTGTTATAGGCGTATTGACCTTTATGCCACTTGAGAAGTGTTATAGGCATATTGACCTTTATGCCACTTGCGATGTGTAATGGGCATCAAGATCATGATCTTGAGATGTGTAATGGACATTTGAGATGTGTAATGGACATTTGAGATGTGTAATGGACATTTGAGATGTGTAATGGACATCATGACCTGTATGCCACTTGACACGTGTAATGGGCATCATTACTTTTATGCTGCTAGGGAAGTGTAATGGACATCATAACCTCTATGCCACTTACCATTTGTAATGGGCATCATTACTTTTATGTCACTACAGAAGTGTAATGGACATAATGATCGTTATGCCACTAGGGAAGTGGAATGGGTATCATTATATGTATGCCACTAGGGAGCTGTTATGTTTTTTTTCTATTTTAATTTATAACCAACATGTAAATGAAAAGTTTATAATGTAACAGATGCATATATCAGAAGTATATATATTACTTACATGCCCAATTTCTAAATATTCTATAGACTGATTCACGTATACAGTACAAAGGTATGAAATACAGTGATAATGATAAAGTCCTCACACCGCCTTCTCTCGTGCTTTAAATTTATGTTTGTCACTCCTTATTTCTTTATTTTCTATTTATTTCATTGTATTGTGTTTTATGTTATTTATATGCCTTACGTATAAATAACCTTTTTCTATCTTTTTACACGTTAATCTTTCACTTTGACTACTTGCTAAAAGTATTCATATGCTGTGATCTTTATATTATTACTTTTTTATATAAATAAACATCTGTTTTGATCATTTTCCAGTGCGCAAATCTTGAAACTGAAATTGTATATCAATATGTGAATTTAAATGAAACCAAATAACTTACTTTCATTGATATATCTCATGGTCAACAATATCAAATGAAAATATGGTAAGTATGATACATGTAAAAACTCTCATGAAATCGCATTAATATTTTTGGGGTCAAATCTAACCATACATAACAACACAGCGCGACTTTTAATGGCTCAGAAGGTACGATCATAAGACGGTGGGATATAATAAATGAATATAAAAAATAGATTATTTAGAGTTTCATGTCATGCTGAGAATATATCTTATGACGATTATAATGAACAATTTTGAAACACCATATCATAGAATGATCATATAGCATTAAAAAAAAGATGACCAGACAATGCAATTGTTCTCTCCTATTGATCTAAAACTGTCAATGATAGCGGTCGGAATACGACGTCAAGAGTTTGTAAAACTGTGAGCTAATTAAATCGAAAACAATCGGACAGATGGTCGCAACAACACAAAAAGCAGATTAAAATTAGCTATAACAGTTTGCGTAACTCTTGTAATGAAATAAAAATCGGAAAAATCACAAAGCAACTACGGCCTCGTGTGAAAGCGAGCGATAATGACCCTGAAAAGACTAGAACTAGTATATAGATCTCTGACCAACACCTGTCGTATTGATGAATCCATTTCACTTATTTATTTCATGAAATATAGATAAAATACTCTTTGATTTACCTCTGGGACTTGGAAACTTGGAGTGAAGACAAGAATTCAAGAACGTTGTACATTAGACATGAATTTTGACGAAGTAAATAGGTCGCGTAGAGATACATGTTCTGTCCGCAGGATAAATTTGAAATTTCACAGTGATGAATTGTAGTTATGTTTCATAGGTTACTTTAAGTTCATCCGCAGGCGATAAAACTGACCCATCAATTTTGTTTTAAACTTGTAAATCTCAGCACGCATTTCACCTCTCTGCATTAATCAAATGAGTCAGAAAAGTGAAAACTCATTTGCCACTGAAAAAGTTCAAATGGATGATTAAGATACATCCAACAAAAATAAAACATATTTTTATTAAAGGATTTGGCCAAAGGCCGAGAATGGGAGCGAAGTCTGCCTTCTTAAATTAGATGAAACAAATGTTTCAAAAGGTATCAAAACCCTCAGGTCATGAAATCAAGAAGAACAAAAAGATGTGAACCGTTCTCTCATACTAAACTTTAGAATTTATCAGGTGGTGACAGCAATAAAAATGACCAATGTTGTCATACTGTATATTTCACTACGGGCAAACATCAATTTTAAATTTACTTCTTGTCACCCTGTTACCCTCTATAAGAGGGGAAACAAACTTTGTTCACAGTTAATATATGTGTTCAAATTCTCTTACCGAAAGATATGGCCCACCTGCCATTTCATTTCATTTAATTAAACTTATTATACGATGACTTTAAAAATAACACATCAAACATTCTACCTCCGCTCTGACCATTGCAAAATAGACAACATAGCCCTCCCGCCAGCTCCTTCCTACTTTTGATATGCTTCCTACATCCTTGCAACATTAGGAAATACCATCCTATATATAATTTGACTATATCATATCTCTTTTTAAGACAGTCTCATTCTAAAGTTACTCGTTACCAAGTTCCACGTTAGGATTCAAACCAGAAAGTCTTATTCTTATATTATCTGACACAATTCTGTGCCATCTGGAGTGTTCCTGTATATAGAAAAACATTACAGAGAAACGAAAACTTCATGGACGTCATCAAACTAATTTGTTCACATAAGTTTACATGCGATTTCAAATTGTGTTTCTAATATAAATGTTAATTCTTTGATTCAAACTTTTTAAGTTTTACTGTACGTTCATGTTTCTGAATAATTTAAACATATATTGGTATTGCTGTGTTGAACACTTTCAAATATCAATGTTATATCGGCTTCACAACCACAACTTTGCACTGGGAATTTTATACGCTTTATGAACTTCTAAAGACTGACTTTTGAGTAAATCTGTATATGGAAAATACCTTTGATGTTCTCTTATTACCGGTTACGCATGTATATTCATTTTAAAACACACGAGTAATCGACAAACGATTCTATTAAAATAATGCTTCAGTAACAAATTTAAACTAGGTCCCAGTATTTAGACAATAACTTGCGTATTTTAATTAATGGCTTCTGATATAATCGACATACGTGTATGCAGGCCAGTAGAAACCAGGGTAGGAGCTCTTGTTTGGCCGATTACCATTTTTATCATATTACGAAACGAAAGTAAATTCAGGGTTTGCACCCATTCCCACTTTTGAAATGCTTCATACGGCCTTTCGTGTAAGGCCATATGACATATTTGCAATTTGAGAAATTAAAACATACAAATACTAGGACCAGAGACATTGAAAGTAGTCTACGTCTTTGCATAGGACAGTATGTATAATAGCTTATCAGTAACTATAAGGGTACAATGAAACAAGTTCTTATTTGAAGAGGTTTTTTTTTGCATACTAATGGTAAAAAATAGTAATTTACAAGACATCTGATTACTAGAACTGGACTACTATTTCAATGTATCAGGGACTGTGTTAGTGTCATAATAGTCATTTATGCATGTTTTAATTTTCCAAATTACAAATATGTCATAGGACACTAGGACAAAATCATTTAATCAATTTATAAATTTACATTGGTTCTACTTTGCAAAATCATCACTCAATGTGAAGTTTTTATGACCTGAAAATTTTTTGTTTACATTTGGGGGGTGGGGGGGGAGCAAAATTTTCTGAAGATGAAGTTGGATTATCTGTTGATAAAGTATAGACCTTTTCGACGTTACTGCGGGACTAACAATTTGGTCGGCAAAAGGATAATTGATCCCTCAATATGACGTTAGAGACAATCAATTTTTTATCATGACGTCAAAATTTTATGAGAAACGTTATCATTTGCCAACCGAAATGTTAGTCCCACAGTAAAGTCGAAAGGGTCTGTAATCTGTCTCTGAATAAATTGTAGCAATCTTACTTTTTTCTTCTAATAATATGTTTTGAGTATGATTCATGTGTAAGAATTTAACACTTAGACATATGTTACATGTAGGTGAAATGTTTAAGTCAAAGGAATAACTTGAAAATATACTAAGATAACAACAAAATGACGTCAGAATTTGATTTTAGAAAAGGAATAAGAACGTACAACAACGCTCTTATTAAAGAGATATAATCTGTTCCTGAATAGATATGTGGCAAGTTTACTTTTTTGGGACTGTCAATCTATGCAGGCGGTGTAAAGAAAAGAAATAGCTTGTTGGACGAGGATATTCTTTGAAGTCTATGTCGCCCTTTCCTGGATTTATCTCTTAAGGGATTTGGCTAAGATAATCAAAACTTGTTGGGACATAGAGTATTTCATTCCCATCGAAGTATATAAAAATTTCTTCAGACGTTCTGAAGTAAAAGTTGAAAGTGACGTCGCACGAGAAGTGAACACAATAAGCTGAGCTAAAAGGAGGATCCGAATCACCGTTCATATTGACATCTGTGTCACAAGAAAGAAAGTTGTAGTCTCAAACTTGATAAAAGTGAGTGTTGGAGTAATTTTCGAAGGTTGTGAATTAATCAGTTTTGGGAATGCTTCTCCTGTATCCGCTAATGCACAAGATATTGAAATAAATAAATTGAAGAATAACATTCGGATTGCACTTCTGTAACTTAAGATTTTAAATGAACTATATAAAATAACCCGGGCTCAAGGTAATACCAGCTTAATGACACCCAATTTGCTCTAAACCTGTTTGAATATGTGAAATGCCCAGTCTATATAATATAAGGTTTATGATATTGTTACTGTAGTATTCCTTTTCATTAGGGAGGGGGGGGGGGGGGGTGGTTAAGCGCTAGTATTCACGTGTAAGCGATGCTGGTTCGATCTCCGGATTGTACTACTGCATTATATTCTGTTCAAAATATGTCTGAAAATCTATAAACAATCACCTTTTTGTTCGTTGCAAGCAGCGTATAGTTATGGACGAGTCCGGAATACACCGAGCGATCTTTGGCAATAACTCTGGCAAACTTGGAATACACCTGCATCAACCGATCTTAGGTAGATACTATAGCAGGCTTCTGTGTTACGAGATTAAGCACAAAGCTTCAGACCATTAAGGTACTTAAGTTTCTAAATTCTCAAACAAATCTTCCGCAACAAGTTTGGTAACTGTGGACATAGTAGCAGAGAAACCTTTTTCGGTCATTAGAAACAGCTTAAAAGTCCAAAATTCGCATCCTCGTTCATTTCAAATCCTGCTGATGACTACGATTTCATACGTCAATATGGCGAGATAACGAACCTTTCCATGGGCACGTTTCATAAGTCAAGTTACTGAACCCCATACCATAAAATACAACCACTATATAGACGGAATGACTCAGGTGTGAAGTTAATTGATAATCAATCTATAATTTTTCAAGTTTTATGCGACAACAGTTTTTGTGACGAATCCACAGGCGGACAGACGAACACTATTTAACTTTGGTGGACCAAAGTGAAATCTTAACTACAGAAATAAAGAAAACATAACTATCACTTCAATTTTATTGCATACAAACACCATCTTTTTGACAGTGCACAGGAGAAAAAGTCACTCCACTGTACATTAATGCTAACAACCAAAAGACACGGACTATGTAGAAATTTAAAACTCACAATAATTCTATATCATAGCAACAAAAATCACTCAAATCATATTGCAGTGTTCAGGATCATAGATTTTAAGACGGAAAGCAACATATTCTAATTCAGTAAGATTAAAATAACAGTTTTCCCCATCTATATATGAAATTTGCAAAGACAAACATGTGTACCAAGTAAAATTACTTTACAAGTTAAAATAATAAATATTGCGTTTTATTACATCATAAAAATACAAATCTGATGGTATCTCCCTGATATTTTGCGTACTTGAAAAGTGTTTCGGATAGTTGGAAAATTACAACATTGAGTATGAAAAAATTTTGACATCTGTGTGCAACACCAATTACAAAGTTGTTACTGACCTGTAAAGGTCATAGTGACACCCGTATTAT
This sequence comes from Pteria penguin, assembly GCA_035048485.1. NCBI lineage: Eukaryota > Metazoa > Mollusca > Bivalvia > Pterioida > Pteriidae > Pteria > Pteria penguin. The sequence continues at coordinate 12,969,127 of CM068580.1, forward strand.
CAGTGCAATAGTCTTCAAGATATATCACAAACGTGGACAACATACAATATATTTGTTACTAATCTTTTCACACTCTCCTTAAACATGGATATAAGAAAGAGAAATAATTCAAAGTTTCAGTCTTCAAACCACAAGTCACAGTCCATCGCATTAACCTCATACTAAGTAGAGAATTACATAAAGATTGTGATAACTGTTTAAATCCATAATCTTCTACATTCAAAGTAATAATTCAAATTGTCTAATAAAGAGCTAACATTGAATTCATGAATATCTACTGAAAATAAATCAAGCAAACGGTGCCTATGCCAAAAAGTAATAATAATAAATAGCGAATGCAACAAAAGTCAATCAACATAATAATTGAACATGCTTATGAGGTATCTTGGTCAGTCTGGAAAAAAAATGTAACCTTTAAATAGGCTATATCGGACTAGAATAAAGGGACTCCGCGATTATGTAGCAAAATGATTGACAACCAAACTTTATATTATATTTATACATATATATATATATATATATATATATATATATATATATATATATATATATATATATATATATATATATATATATATATTAGTTATTAGTTATATATACATGTATATGCATTGACGGATCCAGTAAAAAGGAGGAGGAGTTAAAGCATCAAACTCTGTTCCTGTCACATATAGAATGTTGGCTCTGTCTCCAAAACTGGTAAATTCAGAAGGGGAATGATTAGGTTATAGTCACTGGACATCCCTTTTTCGCTTTATAAGATCTGTCAGTGTATATACATTTTACACATGTGAGATTCTTTGATAGATGAGTATTTACCAAAAACTTTCATTTCAAAATGTTATGCATTTTGCTACATTGGTAGATATCGCTTATGCCGGACGACTATAAATTCTTATTCTTTTCTTCTATGAGGGAAAATCCCAATACAATAAAATACATCTTCAACACCAATAAATAAATCGCAAGAATATCACTTCAATGTCGTATACAGAAATATTGAAGTTGATGTATATATCTTGTAATAATACAGTTCAATATCCCGTCTGATAAACAAGATTACATACAAGCTAGAAAAACAGAGTCCTGCAAATTGGCATATCAAAAATAGAGAATAATAATGGACGCTCCAAACGCATGCTTTAAACTCGCAAACCTGGAACTCTTCTAGGAATGGAGGAAGATGGGATCTGGGATTTAAAAAAAAACCAACCAATCAAACACATTATATATTGGAACAAATTCAACAAAGTATACACATGATGATGAAATGACATGATTAAATAAAAATGTATGATTTAAAATTGATTGATAATTAGCTATTATCTGTCGTATAGGAAACTGACATGTTTCGAGGCCAGACGACATTATTGACTAGATCCTTTGACTCAAGTTTGATATTTTCAGAGGAAGACTAACACGATAAATGAATGGTAATGGAGCGTGTTTGATTGGAATACATGAACACGTCAACCAGAATATAACAAAAGTGTAAACAATCCTTGCAACACACACTCAAAAATCACACACATTATAAATAGTATATCATGAATAACTTTACAATCTCATGGAAACCCCACAGCATACACGATACAGCTGTAAGATCCATCAATAAATATAAAGTAAATCAAATGATCTCTTGAAATCATTGGCAAAAATTGGCAAGTATCAATTTTCCGTCTACATTCATTACTTGTGAATGCAGGGTCTTAAATAAATAACAAATGAAATAAAGTGTATACATACTGACTGTTCTCCATACTGCCCGTTACCGAACAGTGGATTGCACAAAAACATCATCAAAATCTGATGGGCTAAGAATATGGCAAATAAAATTTCCATAAATTAAATTAACAATATTTACTATAATCTAATAATCTCATGAATGTCTGAAACCATTCTCTATTGCCCACGAAATATAAACACTAGTATATTGGGTTGAACAAGGAAAAATAGAATGAACACAATAAGGAATGAAAGTCAAATTTTAACTTTAAAAAAAAAGCATGACGTCAGTATCGAGAATTTGATTAATGATGCGTAATACTGTGTACAAATGCAAAATGTCTGCTGCCACTTTTGATACCATATGAAAGCATGACTGGATCAAAATTTCTCCTTAATTTCAATTGTTGTATAATATCAGGAAATTTGTGGGTTTTATGGAAGCAGAATGCGTCAACAATCTAAAAAGTATATCAGTTATAACAACAACCAAAGTATTCAAACATCGAAAATGTTGGATTGCACATAGCTCGATAAAAATGCTCAATGGTCTTATATAAGATCACAGGTCAATAGGATCCAGCTGGAAGGTTACCGTTACAGGCCCGCTGAGCCGTTGACGCACGGGAAGTTTTATTGTTGATCGGGAGAATTCGGAGTCCATCGAGCAATTCTTGATTTCGAACTGTTGAAGCATCGATTCGTCAGCATTGGCCGCGGAATCGGTAAACAGTGGATGGAGGGTGCTTTCGAGATTGTGTGGACCTCTGTTTTCCTTTAACAATGCACCACGTCCATCATTGTGAATCCGTGTTACATGGTGACGTAATTGTTTAGAGAATTTTGTCGAGAAATTGCAAAATTTACAGGAGAAGCGCGTGTTTGGTAATTTTTTGTTTATGTTGAAATTCTTTCTGCGAATATGGTCTTCTCGGATATGTAAGTGACACAATATTGGTGTGGCGAATTTTACATTGCATTTAGTGCATCTGTACTTCTTTCCGGAACTCGGTGCTTCGTTTTCGTCACTTCGTTCGAACTGTAATTTTCGCTTCTTGTGTAGCACTCTGTGTTCTTTACGTTCATGTGAAAAGACATTGTTTAGCCATTTGCTCCTGTAGTTACAGAGCGAACAACTATAAAGCTTCTGTCTAGACACAAAGGAAAACCGTCTCCTCATGGCGAATTTGGGACTCGCACCAACAGACTTTTGTTCTACGTCCTGACGATTCTCTTCGGTGTTGAGACTGACTTGCGCATTGTGTTCCTGTATCATATGCAGGTGCATCGAGAGTTCAGACGGGAATACTGCCTCGCAAATTCTACAAGTTTTGTGATCAAAAGACAAATCGTATCCAGCACTATTTGTATGACCCAGTCTCATTCCATGATCGTTTACAATATGAGCGTTCAACCACTTCGAATTTTTGAATCGGCGATCGCAAAGGTTACATACTACCGAGTGTTCGTCGTGGTATGGAGATGGTTCCTCATATCTCATGGGAGATCGTTCTTCCCCGGGCGCCATGTTACTATCCAGTTTGACCGTTTGCGGACTTTGTGCACTGCGGTCGTGCATACTGAGGTCAGTGGGCATAGATGAGTTACTCGTGGTTTCAATGTCCGAGGTAGCTGGTGAAAGTGAACTCTCACTTGGTAGAATTCCATGTTTATTGAGTTTATGAGTACGAAGAAAATATTTATTGCAAACTTCTTTGTTGCAAATGTCGCATGTAATACGCGAAGCATTGACTGGTTCCTTCCAACGCCATGAATGTTTCTCGGTTCCGGTTTTCGGCTTATTTCCACCATTCATTCCACTCATACTAAGATTTAGCGGTTTGTTGTTCGATATGGCCAGTTTCTCGGAATATTTTTCTGGATTCGGGGTAGAAGGGGTTGAAATGCCATGGATGTTAAGTCTGTGGGTGCGGAGAAAGTACTTGCTGCAGAATTCCTTTTTGCATATTTCGCAATACGCCTCTGGGTCAATTCCCATCTTGACTAGTTCTTCGTTAGAAGGTTTTTCAATGTTGGAGCTTGGTGATACAGACTGATCTTTAAGGAAGTCATTTGTTTTAGGAAACATTGGGAAATTCATCGGAGACGGGCGCCTCTGTGAAAAAGAGGAGAAATCTCTCGGCTCTTGTTTAATGTGAGACTCCTGTTTGCTGACTGCATGCTTAAGTAATTCAAAATCTCCAACGAGTTGACTTTTTGAAATCCTGCTGGGATCAAACCGATTGTCTGAAGTAGTAGTGTCCACTCCATGTACCTTGAACTTGTGAACTTTAAGAAAATACTTATTGCACAAATCTTTGTTACATATATCACAAGTAACCCTATCTGCAAGCTTGGCAGCCACCATGTTGCCAAACATGGTGGTCATCCCGTTTTCTGACATTTTGGTTTCAGGATGACCGTCATCGGTACTTTTTGAACTAGGTGATATTTTGGCAGCTTCCTCCTTCGCTTTCATTGCATTTCGGTAATATTCTTCCTTCTCCCTGAACGATTTTTTGATAATCTCCTCAGTAAGGGAACTGTCGAATCCCTCACTAAGCATACCGTGAACTTGAAGTCTATGGATCCTGTACGTGTATTTACTTGCAAATTCTTGATTGCACAAACCACAGAATGTGATGGTGTTATCCGAGTTAGAAGCACTAGAAACAAGAGAGGTTCCGGGTTTAGGACTCGTTTCCATCTTGGAATATTCTTTATTGTCCTCGGTTGGTTGTCCTCCCTTTTCGCTGGGACTCTTGTCGCTCAGTGGAAATTTAAAAGGCGGCATACCGGGCATTCCTGGAAGTAGAGGAATATCATCTGTGAATATGCCATGTTTGTTGGCCATGTGAATTTTCAAGAAGTATTTGTTACAAAATTCTTTGTGGCACAAGTCACAGAATAATTCTACAGATCCGCTACGATTTACATCACGTGATGGCGACATAGTGGATTGTAAGGGTGTAGAAGTATTTATGCTATCAGAGAGAGATGACGTTGGCATACCTTGAGACATGATGGGTGGTGTCGGCATTTGCTGCCCTGGCATTAGTGACCCCGCCGGTATCAGCATTGGTGCCATAAAAGGGTTCAGTACCATCACGCCTGGAGGCAGACCAGCCATACTGGGCAGTGAGTGTGGCATTAGAGAAGAGTTTGAAGTGACTGCTACTGAGGAAATTGCGTCCAGTTGGGCCTGCAGGTCTTTTGGGCGGCCACGTTTGCTGGATACTCCACCGTCAGGAGGAGCAATACCATGAACGTCCTGCTTATGTTTCTTGAGGTAGTATTTGTTACAGAAATGTTTCTGACAGAGCTCACAGAAGTCTTCCATGTCTTTACTGATGGGCTTACTTGTGACTGGAGTGCTGGTTGCCGATGTAGTAGGCGGTATAAGTGGCTGAGAGTCGGACTTGGATGGTGATGGCAGAGGATCCGCCTTGCTTGGAGTAGTAGGAGGCTCGGACTTCTGTGGTGTCTTCGGTTCTGATGCTGGCAGGTTCTGAATGAAGTCCATAATCTTGAAGGATGAGAGAGATGACATTGCGGGCGATGGGCGAGGAAATGGTAGAGGTGAAGTTGTGGATGATTGTGTGAATAATGTATCCTGAGGTAGTGAGGCTCCGTAAGGACTCATGGAAAAGGGGGGCGGAGGAGGTGAGTTCTCAAAAATGCCATGCTTGTTGGCTTTGTGGGTCTTCAGAAAATACTTGTTACAAAATTCTCTATCACAAAGGTCACAGTAGGCATCGCGATGAAAGATACGATTTGAGCCATCAATTTTACGACCCTCTTCTGGAATGACATCTTTTGGAAATGACGCGAGATCTTCGGGATTGCCATTACGGTTGTTGTTCGTGTCATCATGGCCGTTCTCATTAAACACATTTCCCTGCAAAAGTTCGTTTCCTAGACGATGATATTTTGTTGGAAAACCTTCCGAAAAAGAATTTTTTTCGTTATTGTTTTCTCTTTGCTCTTGATGTTCTGATGCGTTATTGGGCTGATTGTTGTTAGATTGCCCAGAGTGTTCCTTTGACTTCGAAGCGAAACCTGGCATAGGACGTGACGGAAAGGAAGATTTTTGCATCATTTCCTCATCATAGTCTTCTTCGGACATCTCTTTGCCGTTGTTCTGACCGTTTACAAAGTCCTCCGACACAGCGTGGTTAGCAGGATACTGTGAGTTCTGGTCCTTTGGAGCGTCATTTTCGGCACTATAGGATACCCGTATAGGCTTACTCTGTTTACGACGGTTGGACTTCATTTTGTCGTAGGCTAGCACATCCATAGCTAACATTTGTGCGGCAGAAGCAGGATAAAACATTCAAGTGATTTACTGTGATTCCTTGGATATGTGTGTTGACAGATGTTCTCTGTTCACGTCCTCAAATGTGGCATCTTTGTTTCTTCACTTGCTGAAAGTAGAAAAAAAAAGTTTATGAAATTGAAAATTGTCAATCAACTCTGAGTACACAAGTTTAATATATGTCAATTTCAGTTTTATTTGAATCACGACATATAATAGTCACTTACATGTGTGTAAACATGCAATAAGTACGTAATAATGCACTGTAAATAGCCGACTCACTTTTGAACCGTCTCAATGAATAATGTAGTAAACCTGTTATTTTCTTTCCACACAGAACAAACTTACACCACATATTTACATATTAACTAATTTTGAATTACGGACAACAAACATCCCCTACTGTCTCTCCCATCTGGATGGAGTTAATTAAAAACAACTTTACTTATTAGACTGACCAGCGCCATTGATCGACGCATCACTCGATGGAATGTGCTAACTGGACACAAACACATCATGATTACATGTACTGAGTAAATTCTTAACAATATGAACTATGGATACAATGGCCCATACAGTAAAGCCGTAATCAACAGCGGGCAGCTGAAACTTACACGCGCACAAAGCCATCCAGAAACAAACAACGAACACGTTGAAAACAAATCATCTTCCTTTAACATCAATAAATGATAAAAGTTTCAAACGAGATTTCTGAAAATTTCATTAACTTTCAGCGGAGCAAAAATTCCTCAACAAATTGGCAAATAAAACAGGAGATAAGTTATTTATTCTTGAATTAACCGTGTAAGATGTACAATCGTACGTCATTAAGTATATATCCCGATCGTTCCTTGAACTTCAGATTTTGCATATTTCATTAATAAAAGTTGGTTTTGATTCAGTTCGTCACACACACACACACACACACACACACACACACACACACACACGCCAAATCATAAAACTACAATAAAAAAGTTTACTATATATTTTACCAACCTGAGACCCCGCATACGGAAAGATGTTCGTTGCTTGTTGATATTAACTTGTTAAATGATTCCTAGTCGTCTATTAAGAAACACCTACCCACACATCAAATAATTACAGGTAAAATCCCGGTAAAACACTCTCCCAAGTAAGTATAACAGTGATTGACAGCTGCCTCAGGTAGAATTTATTTCATATCAATACATACACTTTAAGTCTAACATTTATCTTATGCAAATACTTATCTTGAAATACTCGACTTCGAATAGTCGTATAATCTTACGAATTTACAACTATCGATTAATAAAACAAGAATTTGAAATACCTGATTTTGACAGATGGTAGAGTACTTCCTAAATTTGATCAATCATTATGAATTTAAATGCGATTCAAATATCATAAATTCATCAACGCTAAAATCTAAAGTTTGAATTCTACATGAAATTGCCTATGATTTATTTGCATCCGAATAAAAGCTTTGAAGTGTTCAATGTGGTGTGACTTCCACACAGCTAATTTTCTATTTTCTCGAAGTTTATCAATAATTCATTGAAATGATTTGCGTACATTGATTTAATTTGTGTTTACATTGTTGTTAGCATAATCAAAACTACTATTAAATTCATTAACTACCTTCAAAGCAAACCTTGTCACTCCCTTGACGGCATTCTCGGCGAGATATTGGTAAACTCTAAAGTTATAAAGCTCATCTACAAGTGACTAACCACGGATTATTAAATTTATAAGAAAATATTGTTACATAGATTATTCAAATTTCGGGTTTACATAATTGTTCGATATCATATAAGACTTAACTGGCTTGAGTCTTATTACCTATAAAATACGCTTGGTTCAGTTCGGTTACATAACAGGGTTTATAAACTTTAATCCTATTGAAACCAATTGAAGAAAAGTCTCAGTATGATAAATAAATCATCTGGATTCGTATAAATTTAATCCACAGTAATTTTGTATATCTAACAATTCTAGAACGGATTAAAAATATATTGAAGATAACAATGCATTACACAATTCAATTGTCTGTAAATACAACTCGCAATCAATACAATAGAAATATAGGATATGTTAACTTTGAGTAAAAATGTTTAAATAAGTATGATAACGAACATACGTAAATATATTTGCACACATAATCACAGGTAATAGATGTGTAATATGTTAAATCTAAAACCCCTTGCCAGAAGTAGGAGTTCAAAGTTTCTTACCATACGAAAACACATAATGAAATCCACATAGTGAGTTGTAAGTTACTAAATTCATCTAACATTTGTTTCTGTTCTTAAAAAATAAAGAACTCTGTGAAGTAGCGAGGAATGCACACGTATATATTTGACGGTAGATATTGTGAACACGTGGGGCCAATTAAACAACGTCGGCTCTTTTCTTCTTATAACAAATTAATGTCCATGCACAATCATGTTGTAAATAATACACTAAGAGGCCGACCTGCCACTAGTCGCTTTAAATATGATGGTACACTATAATACATCATTGACCTGTTGTAAATTCATCAATTTTTCAAAATTCAAAATTTAATAAAATTAATATGACATTTTTATATATGAGTGTCCTGAGGGTTGTGTAAAGGCAGCATCTTAGGTCAATTAGTTCTCGTGTTTAATCTTTTCATCTTTTGAAATTTTACATTATTCACTGACATGTTATCTGTAGCTTTGAGACATTTGCTTGTACTAAAGGTGACATTTACAATATGTGATAGATAAACGGCTTACCTTAGTGCATAAAAAGTCCAAACTGAACTATTAAACTGACCATTGTAGGAAAGGTTTTATTTCAAGAGTGATTACATACTTTGGATGGCCTGTGGTCATTGTTTTATATTCTTAATGAGAATTTTGATAGATCACTGGCGTTGATCACAAAAGCCTTTCCTCGGACAGGTCATAAGTCAGGCACATGCAATAAAAACATTCCGAGTTTATTTTTACACACAAAACGGCCCACTATTTTCGTGCATCGATCAAAAATGGATGACATATAGGTTTGACTTTTTCGATCTCAATGCAGAATATTGATAAAAAAAAGTTACAATTGCCAATCCTATTCTTTCAGTTTTCTTTAACTACACTGTAACATAATGCGCGTCCCTTCACTTTCTAACAATATCAATTTCAAAGAGAACCTTAATTTTCTGATATTTAACTGTCAAGCTTTGAAATTAAAATCAAATACGCTTAACGTTGATATGGAAATTTGATGAAATTCAATCAATTTTCAACAGAATTTCTTTTGTTGTTAAATGTAACATTTTGTGCCGTTGCTGACAGCTTGAAAAGATAAACAAAGTTACAAAGTACAATAGAAAGGAACAAACAAAAGATTAAAGGCGTATAGATAAGACTACAGATGGTTCCGTGATTTCTATTTAAATATTGAAGAAAATTGACAACTGCCATTATCCCCTTTGTCCTACACAGGATATGAATATTTTCTTTAAAATTAAGATTTCCTACATTCATCAATTGCGTTTTCACACTTTCTACCACACCAAAAAGCACTTACTTTACGCTGGTGGTAAAGGTAATGCGATACGGGAGCTTGACGCAGCAGCGGTATCTATTCATATCTACAAGCACAGCTTCCATTTATATCTCGCGTAAAACTCCTTTAACTTGAGTAAAATTGTAATCAATCTACGTGTTAAGTTTTCAGTTCTTTTTCCACCATTTAGAAAGTTTTATAAACCACTTCCATTAATCCAATTAGTAATATAAATGAACAATTATTAAACTTTATTAAAACTTTTCAAGAAGTTTCTGAAAAAAGTTAACTCATTTCATTGTCTGGCAAATTACGAATAAATGCAAAAACAACATGGCCTCCTGTTTTATAATGATGCGGCCGCTGAGCCTAAGACCCAATCATAATTACTATGCACGCATAGCTAAATTAAAATTTCAACCAAAGCCGTCCGACAGTGGACAAAAAGAAATCGATAAATTTAAACTAATTATTTTTTTCTATAATACCTACCAAATACGTTGTAATTTAAAATGTCCATTGTTATACATATCTTATAATGTATCTGAATTTTTTTTCACACAATTATGAACACATGAAACGGAATTGCACACTAAAAATATACCTACTTGGTTCACCGCACACTATCTCGCCATCTTGCTATTTCTCGTTCCCAGAATTCCCAATCCCAAAACAATATGGCGACTATGTAATGCACCCTTTGGCTTTTACAGACGACGTGAAAACTGACCACTGCCTCAGTAAGTTGACTTTCATCGACATCAATGTATATTTTCTATTTTTAATTCTTTTGTGGATTGTGAGACTGTATAGATATGACACCCTGTATATTACGCGTGCACGGCGAGTAGCACCCTGTGGATTAGAACCCTTGTCGAATGTTTACAAATTATCGCCGGCTATTGTTTCGGCCAGTGATTTAATTCACAGGAGGGCTGGCACATGTCATAAACACAAGCGCACGCCTACTTAACTTAAAAGGGGCCGGGCTATCTTGAATGGCATTAAAGTGTTGATTATTGAATTATGAACAGATGTTTGAAACTGAATTTCTAAATAAGTCTTGAATTTACGTACCATGCAAATGGCTATTGCCATAGTTACAGATACGAGAGGCATATAGTAAGTTGACAGTGCCCTTTGTAATTTTAATCTCCTCCAGTCAATTAATATTGATTTGAATTTGAGGGTTGACTTTGAGAAAAAAAAAAAAAGAATGAAGGGGTTTTTGAAGATACACAGAATATAGTTTACAAAAGATTGAATTTAATTATAGATAGATTTATGTATTGTACCGTATATTTATGTGATAGACTCTTATTAGATAGTGCTAAATACACACACACACACACACACACACACACACACACACATATATAATATATATATATATATATATATATATATATATATATATATATATATATATATATATATATATATATTTAGGTTACATAGGTCATAATAGGAAACTGAAGTTATATAATTGCTATGCCTTAGACTATATATGTATAGATTGTAACAGTGGAAGCAAATTGAAAGTTGGGAAGGGGACCAAAGGATAGTTTTTTTTTTAAGTTTAATTTTTCTTGGTTCAGCATCATCATAAACTTAAGTTCAAATTACTAGTATCGATAATTGTGACATAAGTTCTTGTGGGTTTGATCTGGTGTAGATCACTGTACTCGGCTCGTAGCTTAAAGGTCCTGGGTCCAGCGCCATAAACTGAGAATATACTTAAGTCAAAAATTTCATTTTAATTTATTCCATTATCAAACGTTCAAATAAATTTTAATGCAGAATGGTTTAATTCTATTTATCAGTAGAATAAAACTAAATAAAATCCAAATCCCAGTTATTAATTCATTGATGAACAGAAGAATATGAATTTTTGACTTAAGTATATTCTCAGTTTATGGCGCCAGACCCTGGACTCGAATTCCACCAGCAGCTCATCATTGTTCGGTTTTTAGGATGGGACAATAGAAACCAAGATCTGATGCTGTGGTAGATGTTAACATGTAAATTTAAAATCTTTCACTGAAAAAATGGGTCTGTTGCATAAGTTGAAATGAAATTGGGCAGATACAGTCACCATGTAAATGAGCAATCTTCGTTTGACATGAAACTTGACCTGGTGGTTATCTTCAGTATTTGAACCCTTCAAGGGTGGTTATTTGAATTTTTCCATATAATATATAATAATATATATATTAACATTATAACTTATATATGCACAAATGTAGTATGGTTAGTAGTGTTCTTTTCTTTTACAAAAATTAAAAAAAAGGTAGGGAGGGGGAGAAAAAAGAAAAAGAAAAGAAGAGAATTGTGAAGAACAAGAAAAAATCAATATAAGGTGACAACAATCCAATTTGACCTACATTAAAGTTGCATGGTCAGTCCATAGTTATGGTAACCTTATAAAATTTAGAAAATTAAAGCTTTCGTTTTTTGCCAGTTAATATGGCATGTGTCATGAGCACAGATGAATAACCATGATAAGTATTGGTAAATAAGATTAGTATTCCTTACTATAATTCATGTTATTTTTGAAGATTATATTGATATTGATGTATATTAAAGAATTTCTATGGTTTTAACCTTCACTCCCTTCATTTTTATCTGAAATTTTATCCAAAAAGACACTCATTTCACACTTTTATTAAGATCCGCTGAATTAGACTGTTCAAATTGTTTATAACTCTTTATATTATTTCTGGATCTATTCATGTTGTTGACTTAAGAAGATAAAAGAATATAGCATCTTCACTTTGTTATTATAAAATCATATAATGACATACAGAATATTTTAAGGTCACCTGAAGCAAGTCTATTGTGATAACCTCTTGTCGGTCATATGGGTCCCTTTAGCATTGTCTTTATGAATACAATTCACATTTTCAACTTCTCAAGAACCAATCTTAGGATTCTGATAAAACTCTGATGGAATGAAAATCTCATACTATCTTACAAATTTTGTTGTTTTTCTATCATACCTGTTTTTTTGTGAATCCAGGGGTGGGGTCAAAAACTCCTCTTTGAGAAACTTCTTCTGACTGGCTGCATGAATAGCAAAAATAAGTTTTTCTGACAGATCTAGAATATTGTTTGAAGAAATGTTGTTAATTTAGTTTAACTTTACTTGAGACATAGTCATTTTTTGAAAATAGTCTATGTCTCTGACTCTGCAGTCAAAATTTTAATGTCGTTGGTCTTTTTAGCTCACCTGAGCCAAAGGCTCATATGAGCTATAGTCATAGTGCGCTGCCCGTTGTCGTCATCATCCGTCCGTCTGTCCATCGTTAACTTTTTCACATTTTTGACTTCTTCTCTGGAATTGCATTGCAGAATTGGATCAAACTTTGTATATATGATGTACTCAAAGTCCCCTACTATTGTGTTCGGGATCCAGATTCCCTCAGGGGTGGGTCCAGAGTGGGACCAAAAGTGCCCAAAACGGTACCCCTCTTCAAAAATCTTCTCCTTCAGAATCAGTGCATAAATGGGGAAACTAATAGCATTTCAACAGTCTATAAAGATGGGTTATCAAAAATTGTGTTCGGGGTTAAGATCCATCACATAGAAATTTACTTTTTTTGTCATGTTTTTGGACTTAGTAATTTCAATGCAGAAAAGTGTCATATTTTTCAGTTAATTGATATTGATGATTTCTTAATGACTATTTTGATCATGATTATGGTAAGGAATATTATTATGAAAGAATTTTGTCAATATCTCAGTTTTTGGATTTTTATATGAATTTTTTAAGACTTCCAAAAACAAAAAGGGAGGAAGTAAGGGGTTGGCCATTTTTCACATTTTCAATTTTTTCTGCAAAACTGTGGAAGGACTTATATATCTTGGTAGAAATAAATCACTTATGATCCCCTTGAAATTCTATTGTTTTTGTCCAGACCTCTTTACAGATGGCACCACCATAGTCAAAAGTAGGTCAAAAAAGAGTACCCTCCTTTGACAATATTCTTCTTCATACTGGCTGTATACAGAGACAAACAGAATGCATAGAAATGATCTAGAGGGATGAGTGAAGACGTATTGTCATTTTGGTTCCCTTCCAAAATCAAATTTTAGGATTTTCTTTTGACATTTGTTTGGACTTGGTGATTTCAATGCAGAAAAGTGTCATATTTCCTAGTTAATTGATAAAGATGATTTCTTATGGACTATTTTGATCATAATTATGGTAAGGAATGTTCCTTAGAAAGAATATTGTCAATATCTCAATTTTTGGATTTTCTATGAATTTTTTAAGACTTCCAAATGAGGGTGTGTAGGGACAATTCTTCACATTTTTAACTTCTGTTGTTATACCACATGAAAGATTATAATGAATTTTGTACATTTCATTCAATTTGGTCAACAGATAATGCCACCATGTCTAAAAACTAGGTCTCACAATGGTACATATACCACTTGGTAATTAAAATATGGAGAGTAGCGGTTCAAATCCAGCTGTGTTCAAATTTTTTTTTTCATTTCTTTACACATCTAAATAAGTTTTTAATGTTTCTCAACACTCAACATATGAAATAAGGTCATTTAAGTTTGATCTGGACAATATTTGAAACAATTGTTGTTCATTACCCAGACTTGAAATCAGTCAACAAAAGGTCACACCTAAAGAAAATGACTAACTTGTTGCCCTGAATCACATCTTGCAGAGATAAAGCAAATGCTTAATCTCAAAATCACCTGAATGGATGTGCAAAAGTGATGTTTTTTATTCTGGTCTGAAATAAAATTTAACATATTTTCAACATTTGTGTTGATGTAGTCATAGTAAAGCAAAAATAAATAACTTCTTCCTTCCTGCATGACTTATCATCTAGGTACTCATGTGAGTGATGCCATCTGGGCCTCTTGTTTTCTTTGCTTAGCAGTTTTGTTTTTACTTATAAATTTTAATTTACTTATTTTTATGTGTTATTTTGTGGTAAAGTGACTTTTAGATGTTGAAAATGCTTATTTTCATTTCTATTTGCCCACGCCCGCATAAAATGGGGGCGTATTATGCTATATGGCTGTTGTCTGTCTGAATTTTGATGAAACTTGGTACAATGAAAAACCACCATATGAAGATGTGCATATTGCAAGGGGAATGCTGTATATATATATATATGAATATGTATATATATATATATATATATATATATATATATATATATAAAAAACATTACAGGAGTTATGGGCCTTGGACTTATATTTTCTGAAATTACTTTGTCTTTGCAACTCCTCCTAAATCCTTTGGAGGATTTCTATGAAACTTGGTACCAAGAAGAAGGTTATCTAGTGATGTGTATATTAAAAGGGAAATGCTGTCCAAACATGAGTTATAGCCCTTGGACATAGAGTTGCTTAGATTTTTCTACGCAAAATATCTGGTCTTCGCAACTCTCCCTAACCCTTTGGAGGATTTTGATGAAACATGATACAAAGAAAGAACACCATATGAAGATGTGCATTTTGGAAAGGGAATGCTGTCCAAAAACATTTACAGGAGTTATGTCCCTTGGACTTAGATTTTTTTTGTGCAAAATACCTCATTTTTGCAACTCCTTCGAAACCCTTGTTATTATGTGTCATTCAACAGTGCCCCATTTTTGCTCTTTCTCACTTTTTTTTCGTAACAGATCTTCTCATGTGAGGGATTAAAAGGGATGGGATCGAATGGAGTACCTCTCATTCAGAAATTGCCTCAGGCTGATTGCATGAATTGAAAGTGGTTTTGAGTGATCTAGAAAATTTGTAGAAGGTTGTAAGGAAGTATTGTTTATTTTCAGTTTGTTTGGACCTTTCTTTCACTCAATTTGTTCTTAGTTTAGCCTTACTAAACTAGAAGTTTAGAAGGGAACGCATTTAGTTGCTGCTTTGTCTGTCCATTCGTGCATCAGTCATAATTCTTTCTGGAGCCTAACACAAAAACTATGAGATATCAACATATAACTTCTTAGGTAGATAGGTCTTGATAAGGGGAAGTGCACTGTACAAGAACTATAACTTTCTTTTGCATAATTTAGGAGTTATTACCCTTTATTATTTTTCATGCTTAAATTTTGTCTGGAGCATAACACAAAAACTTTAAGAGGTATCAATATGAAACTTCTTAGGTATATTGATCTTGATGAAGGGAAATGTAGTGCACAAAAACCATAACTTTCATTTGTATGATTTAGGAGTTGTTGCCCTTTGTTAATTTATGAGTTATACTTTATTATGATTTTTTTTTAAACGGAATTACTGGAAAAAAATGGCTCTTTTGGATCTAGCATTTATTTGGGGAGCAGCCATCAGTTCTCTGATTCTCTTGTTTGATGTATTATTTCAGTGAATATGAATTTGTGAAAATTTTTACAGGACATTCGGTCTGGTAAACTAGGACATTTCACCAGACTGAAGCAATTTTTACAAGACTGAAAGCAAAATATACATCATGATGACATTAGAAATAGATTTGGAACCAAAATTGCTGCTGGAAAACACCTGACAGTCTGTCCAGAAATTTAAGATTATTTACTAAACTGGCATCAAAATAACTAGAGTTGTACATAAGTTCTACGATATTTCATTTTCACTGTTATTTTATGATAAAGTAACTATTATGTCTTAAAAATATTAATGAATTTTTTGCGTAACAGTTTATATGTAGGAGTACAGTCATTATGTAGTCAGTAAGTGTAGTGTTAATGCAATTACTTATTTCTTAAAGGGACATAGTCCGAGACTGGAAAATTTTAGAATGAAAATGATAAATTACGACAATATCTTATTTTTCCTGTATTGTATAAATTATAAACTTTGTGTTAATTGCAAAATTTAAAACTAAAATCCCTCAATGTTTTTCGTAGAATAAAGGTAATTGAGTCGAATTAAATTCGGCTGGTATCAATTCCCCAAATAAGGCGATGCTCTGCCCATAATCATGCGCATGCGTGGATATTCACTGTAGAAAACAACAAAAAATGGTTCACATGGAGGAATACGAGCACGAGAAAAGCAAAAGTGTGGTCAAAAATAACTATACACAACCCCAGAGGCCAAAAAAAGAAAAGTGGAACAAATGTTACAATCGGGTAAAGCTCAAGTTTCATTGTGACGTGATTTCCTCTGACCGATCTCATCAATATTCAAGGAGTTGACCTGGTTATGTTGCAAATTTAAAACGGGCATATCTCATTAACGACATTGACTTTGGTAACGATACATTTTACACATCTTAGATAATATACTAGCAATCGATTGCCGTTTAAGAAATCCGTTTACATTTTTTTATACTTTTCCCGACTTCAATCGGACCATGCTCCTTTAAATACGTTAATGATTTTTATTTAGCCACATAAATGGGAAAAGAGAGGCTGAAATAGAGCATAATGTACAGCAATATGGCTATAAAGGTTACTACATGTGAAAGTAGATTGAAATTACAGGTTTCTGGATGGTAAATGAAGTACCATGCATCTTATTCAAACCAAATTTTGAAATTTGGATACTTATCAGAGGGCAAAAGTGGAATATGCCTATTTAATTGATTTTGACATCAATACCTCAAAGGTTAAAGTAACACTAATTACTGGTTAATATAGATTGCAATTATTGGTTTCTGGATGATACATTAAAGTACTATGCATCCTGTGGAAACCAAATTGTATGTACAATGTATTGATTCTAATTAAAAAATGAGATGCCCATAAATTTTGGGGTAAAAAGGTAAAAAGTCAAAGTCATCATTGATAAGAATAGACTGTAATTACTGATTTCCAGATGATAAATAAAGTACCATGTACCTAATACAGATCATATTTTGATGTATTAAATCTTAGCCAAAGGAGAGGATTTTTATTGAATTAGGGGTCAACAGGTCAAAGGTCAGATAAAAAATTGCCACTGCAAGGTCATATGTGTTATAAATGTTTTCTAGTTAACCTCCTGCAGACAAACGTTGGAATGGCATATAGGATCATCCTGTCGGTTTGTCAAACTGGTTAAGAAATTTTTTTAGCAGATCTTTCATAAGTTATGCAGGAAAAGGCTTTCATACTTTGTGACAGTGACCTTAAACTTTGGCCTTGTAAAAATAACTTGATTAAGAAGTTCTGTAAGCAGTACAGTATAAGGGCTAAGGCTTTCATATAACACACACACATTCACCATAAAAGTACTACATTTTGATACCAAGACATTTGACCTTGTGACCCTGACCTTGAACTATAGCCTTGTAATTATGCTACATGTATTAGCCCAATTCATGGACAAACATCTTGTTATTTTCTATTTTGACATTTATTCTGTAGACCAGTGTCTATGATGCTATTGTATTGAAAGTTTTTATATCTGACAGAAAGATACTTTAGTTGTTTTATAAGTACATGTACTAATACTTACTAGATGTAATTCTACATGCATATTAAAGATCTTGAGCCAAGATTATAATGTAATAAGTTGATTTCTTGTCAGTTAAATCTGGAATTTGTGTCAAGATCCCAGTATAATGACACATTTAAAATCTTTGCTATGGATGGATGTATTGCATTTAAAACTTAACAAGTATCTTAGCTTAGTATTTTACCATTCATGAAATGAGGAATACAAAAACACTCACAACTGACAAAACTTCTGTTTATGTACTTCTAGATCCAGCACTGGTCAGTACCACCATAGATCATATATCCTTACTTACTGAAGTTTATTTTTTGCAATTTCAGTAAATATTGATTAATTTTACCTTTGCTTGCTTGAATTCGGAAATGAAACTAGTGAAATGTGTGATAATAACTACAAATGCTTTTTCTGTTTAAGACTATTGATTTTCAAAGTAATTAACCTATAAAGGTAAGCCCAAGCTTCATTGAGGTTGATTTTATCTTTGTATCCAGTTACAATTTAATGTGAAATTTTCTGAAATGATTCCATTTATCAAAAGGTCTGAAGGGGAAAATCTAACAATTTCAACTTTATTGATGATTCCGCTGTATTGCCAAGCCCTAATGAAAACTTTAATTATAATTTCTGCTTGAAATAATGGGTCAATTTCCTTTGTAAATAATTTAATTTACATGTAAATACTTTAATGGTCCTAAATAGAGATTTGCAGATAAATTGATTCCATTTTTACCCAGGGTATGTTATATTGATGCCTTTGAATTTGATGCACATGGCGTAATAACAATGGTGAAATTAAGGCATAATTTCACGTGTCAGGTTCATCTTTATGGATTAGGAAAGAATGACAATAAAGTGGTATCAAACAGAAAGTTTATGTCTGTAATTGTAAAAATCTCGACAAATATCTCCATAAATACACACATGCACCCCAGTACATGTATGATACATCTTGAAGAAGACCCCAGTGCTCTTATATTTACCAATAGGTGTACTTACAAATTATTCAGGTACATTATCATTTACAGTATGGGCAAAACGTCTGAGTAATATTAGACGGAAAAGGCCCTAGTCCCAGTGTTATTTTAGAGAAAATACTTTTCATCGATATATGCAGTTCCATCATAGGGCAAAGGGATTTGGATGTGACTTCATACAATAAAGACACTTTAAGTAAAACCGGCGGTATTGTTTAGTCTTTGATTATTTAATATTTGAAATAATATTTAAAGGTACAGAAATGACATTCTGATTACATTTTCTGTCGGCTACGACACTTGGGGATCATCTTCGGTCGTCTTTTTGCTTGTCTGTCACATCCTTGTTAGAACTATTTTGACAGGCAGCGTAAGTATTCTTTGGACGAAAAGAACAACATTTGTTAAGCAAAGATAATCGTCCTCGGTACCGGTCACTATAAAGTTGGAGAGGTTTCTAATGAAGATGATAACTTCTTACTTCCATGTCCTTATTGACCTAAGCGAACTCGCCACTTGAAATATAATGATGTATATCATATATTACATATACACATCATTGCTGGAAATGAGACTGACGCGGGAAAGTAAAGCAATGCCTGTTTCAATTTTTGAAGTTAAATTTATTGACCGATACATCTAAAGAACAAAAGATGTCTTTAAAGCTTAAAATGCGGCTTCTCTCCATATTAATTACACGGCACTGTCTATACTATCTCGACAAGTACACGCCGTCTGCATTAAGTTTATTGTGAAATGGCATTTTCATTCAATAATCTGTTTCCATGGAAACATATCAAATTAATCTTGAAATATAATAAGCTTATGACTCCAGAGTAATGAAATTTCAGCCGAATTTTAAAACTACTTAAAAGAAGCAATTTGTAGGTTTTCTGAAGCATACAGATGTAGCAGAGTTTCCTCTAGGCTCAACTCTGTTACGTTAGCTATACTTTTGAGATTGGTAATTAATATGGCATTATACAGTGCTTCGTCCGCCCAAGTGTAATCACCAATCTGCATTGTTTAATTTCTGACATTTCTAACTCGCCATGTATTTTTGCTATAAAACTTTTTTAATGACGGTAATTTTACTCATTAACATGAAATCAAATTCTGCATCGGTTGCTTAAGCACATTTGAAAAGTTATATATGGCAGTTAACATTTGAAATAGCAGATTAATTGTAGCCAATGAGCCGCTATGGATGAATCACGGGAGACTGCAAACAACATTCTATGTCAAGTGATGTTTTAGTCACCAAGAAGAGAGGAATTTGATTTGAAAACAACTTAAAATACAATTATGTATCAATGTTTGACCATTTAGCAAAGCAAGTTCGGAAATCGGCAGTCATAAGTTCATTATGAGATTTGTCCATTTGTCTTTTTCACTTCTAATCACAAATATCATTTCAAATAAATCATTTCTTACACGTTACATTGGGAAACTTGAAATTGGGCTAGGCTTCTCCTTGTAATCATCAACATCAATGAAATTGACTTCCATTATACAAGTTGGTAAAACTTTGCTAAAGCATATCGCATGGATTTCGTACATTACTAAGGACATGTTTATGTAAATTACAGTAATACGACGAGTGTTCACCTCGCTGAAGTCGTATCATTTCAGTACAAGTCATCTACAATAACGTATACACAAGTAGTTGCATGGTTTGATTTATCTTGTACATCTATGAGTTTTCAGGATAAAGTTATTCTCTCTTTACATTTGTGGCATTCTAAAGATGTCATGGCTTCTCACTTTTGCCATACGTCTAGGTGCTATGGAGGAGCACTTTGGTACTTGCACAGTACAGGATATCTGGTTACTTCTTCATTTAATCACTTTTAGTTCACAGAAAGAGCTACGTTTCTTATGTATGATTTTCTATTAAAGATATCATTGAGCGGAGTGAAGTGAAAGCTTACCAAATAGATAGCATTTGTACGTAATACATGAATTGAGTCTTTTTCTTCTACGGTATGTAGTTTGAATATCGGTAACTGGCTCACAGCAGCCAAAAATCTGCCGAGACAACTCGTCCTTTTATGGCGTACAGAACAAAAGTTGAGATGTTCCGATCTACGGAAAATAAGGTATAAGTGAAGATTGTATAATAGTGTCAATGTGTATAACAAAGATTTTCTTTTTATCTATACATGTAGACAAAACGTTTGAGGTCTTGGAAGCTTTTTGTACTGAAAGTAAGAACGGTTTGATTTATCTCTAGCCACACACCTCCACCGCTCTCAATTGATCAGAAAAATAGCCCAGGCAGAGTATTATAAGTAAAATGTGCACTAATCTCAAATCTTAGAGGAGTGAGAGATGTGGAGTTCTTGGATAGGCTCCAATTCGTTTTCTAAATGAATATGGCATCTTGGCAAATTTCTTTTGTGTTATTTATTAAAGTGAAACGACACAGAGGATAATCTGCCTTCATCGTTCATGCTTTTAAAATGACTCGACATTAAAGCTGCGGCACTCCATTCCTTCCTTGTAAAAATTCTCTTATCTCTGCTGCTCTTTCATTCCAGCTTCGCATAACAATAGAAGTTGAAGTTGATATTTTTTCGTTCCCCACAGAAAGCGGTTTTTACAGCTCGGTGACTTTACATATGTGAATCTAACGATCTGGTCTTTCGCATTTATTGTTTCGTCAGAAAATAGTGAAATAGTGAAACTATGTTTAATACTTCGAATATCCAACAGCTATAATGTTTTGCCACTACATAATACCTATTCGAACATTCCATCAGAGACACCCAAATATTCAATATTAAACTGCCCTTTGTACGTAATTGGGTATCAACTCGTGGATTTCTGTATTAGTCATATTTATTTCACATACATGCATTTTTGAATTGAATTTATCCTTTTAAGAAATAGGAAAGGGTGGGAAGAGTTAATGAAGTATAGCTTCTTCTATGGTGTATTCAACCTGGGTACTGGCGCAAATTTTATGTGTGTTGCTAAATTTATGATATCGGTAACATTCTGTGTAAGTAAGGAATGGTTAAAAAAAAGACAAAAGAACATTTTAAGTTAGTATATGCAACTGTCGTTTATTTATATAAGTTTGATGAATAACAATGAGTATGCGACTATATATTTTGTATTCATGCTCATTTATCTAAAAATGTACATGTTAAGCGATACTATTAAGCTAAACATTCTTTCTGTGCTAGTTCTCGGTAGTCATCTGTTAAGATCCTCGGTTTTTATAGCGATTTTGATAAAACTATGCAGGAATGACCTACGTATGATACAAACATTAATCGATGTAATTGGTGTAACGTTATTGTATGTGTACGCTGCAACAGGC
Source organism: Pteria penguin (assembly GCA_035048485.1). Lineage (NCBI taxonomy): Eukaryota > Metazoa > Mollusca > Bivalvia > Pterioida > Pteriidae > Pteria > Pteria penguin. The sequence goes on from CM068580.1 coordinate 12,991,382, forward strand.
ATCTTGTAGATGTATTCTCCATTAACTAAACTGTGTTGCAGTTTTGATGAAACTTCATGGGAATGATCTACTGTGAATTGCATGTTATTTGAATATTAACCTAGATTTCTCTCTTTAAATACATCTTTTTACTTTCTCACATACAAACCTCGATATATTAGTATAAACTGTAAGTAATAAGACAGACCGACAGCGCAAGTTATGAATAGTAGAGCCACAAATTTGTCAGTATATCTGATTTAATGATACATCTATACTTGTACTTATTATGGGTTTTATTTCATCAAAATGTAATTCATTTCCTTTTCTCTTTTACCTCTCCTCTGCTTGTTTTCGTTTGAGCTTTAAATACTTGCTTGTATACGGCAGTAATTCAATAACTTGGGTCTCTGCATTTTTAAGGCGATTTTATGAAGCAGTCTGTTGACTTTCCTGTGTTCATCAACGGTAAATTTGACCATCAGCATAAATATTTCATTTCAACTGGGCATTTTATATCAACTCATTAAATAAAGAATTACTATGGATTTTTAGCATGTAGATGTATTGATGAAACAAGTCCGGAGGGACAATGATAACAGCCTACAAGTTTTATGGCCCACACCTAGGTGGACCTATTTCCCTGCGGAATTTTAAACTTTATCCCTAATTGACTTTTTATAGTAGCGTACATTGCTTTTCTGGGAATATTAAAGTGAAATTCAACTTATATGTTGCAAGGTCGCTGCGTTATTAGCCAAAAACTACAAATTGATTAAGCATTGTCCAGTGTCTAATCGAAGTTTGCCATGTTTTTGTAAGATAATCATTTTTTCTATAGTTTATGGGTACTTTATTCGGATGAAATTGAATAAAAAGGACACAACAATTGCATGATTGCGAACAAAGGGACACTAGTCCAGATAGTAATTGAATCTACTAATGGGCAAGCAATAATGTGACCAGTCTTAAATTTTGTTATGGTGACAGGAGAAGTTTATGTTGTGCTTTTCAGCTTGAAGCGAATGTCGAACTGTAACTGATTATGGATAAACGTCGGGACCTAGTCAATACCCTGCCTACATCGTCTTTGAGACGGTTGAATATAGTTTACTAAATGTATTTGAGGATAGCATAAAGACGTGGGTTTTTAAAAGTTACTTCCGAATATCTCGTAGTTGATCGTACAGAGAAAAAAGTGTTCGGGATTATCCTTTTACTCTCTTTTTTCTCTGTCTTTGAATATCTTAAATCGTTGAATTATATCGTATAAAGAGGAAAATCTATCTTTATTACATCAAAAGGTCACCATTGTTTTGATACTTCCCATCTTTTGGACCGTTTTATGTAATTAATACTTAGCTAGTAAAGTTTCATTAATGTAATTCCAGGCTGTTTTAGATACGGGACGTATAGTTAGGCTTTGTGGAAAATTTATCACGTTTCACACTTCTTGTAACATCTTTATTAACTTCAATTTCTTTTCCAGACAGCATAGTTCCCGCGATTTTGCATCTGTACCATGATCCCTGCAACGTTTTATGGTAAAATTATGTAAATTTCGAAATGCCAGTATATTCCAGAAATATTTGTCCAATTTAATTATTCAAAAACTAGTTCAAATCACCCTTGAGAAGGCAGAAATGCCACTTTTACATATTTCATGATATTTACATCCCTTTGGAATAGCGGCGGATATAATGATAGGAATTTGAAGGGTTTTACACTCGCTTTAGACATTATCAATTTAGTCACAATTGGTTAAACAGGTTCTGTAATGCCCTTGAAGTAGAAAACAATTCAACGCAATCTATCCTTTCTCGCTAAATCTTTTCTCTTTTTTTCCATTCGAATTTTGTGAAAATGAAAAATTCATGGTGTTTCTGATCACTAGGATAATTCTAAACAAAGGCAGCGTTATCTATGCATTTTGATGTGTTCTCATCTTTAGAATTTAAACTAAACGCTAGACTCAATATCACTTGACTGTGAATTCAAAAGAAAAAGTAATTGAACATTACAATTAGTATATTGAAATTTCATTATATTTCTCTCTCGAGATACCGTGCAAGATAGTGCCAGATTCACATGTTGTTCTAAGAAATTTTAAAGATGGCAGTTAGTTGGGTTACCATTAATGAATGGGCTGTGATAAGATATTTGGTGCTAGTTTGCGCTTCGAATCGTAATGTTTCTATATGCTAGACATTTTGACATGATTATTGGTCTTCGATCATTATTGTTTAAGGCAGCTTATTGATTCAATATTTATTTTTGTTGAATTACGTTTCTCATGAATTTGGTCTTCGGGAATGTAAACCCTATCTTAAGACTTCGATAAAAAAAGTCTACTTTTTTTTAATTTAACAGCATGGTCAATACTTGTTGCTAAGTTAAATGTCTAGATTATTGACTTGAAGAGATGAAGCACGCAGTTATTCAGACATTAAACCTGCGTGGAATTTTCAATGAGGATCTTCAGACGTTAAAGACGTGTAAGCCGTACTATAACTTACGATGACCATTGGCTCGTTTTGGGTTCCCAACATATTGATTTTTTCTTCTTGTTTCAAAGAAACTATCAACAAAGCAATAATGGAAATCTCACTAAAATAATAAAACCATAACTTGGCCGCATTTCATTAATATTTCAACAGTGAAATAAGGAATAACCCACGAAACTTTAGCATAGCATCGAGGTTTCCTTCTATCGATTTAAACCGAACGATGACGTGCATTTGCTTTGTTTAAGATGATAAAGGTTATCAATATTTAATTGTAAATTTGATGAAATCTTTATTTGTAAAAGAATGTAAGTTTTTTACGAGGAAAATCGTCTGTATGTTTTAATGAAACGTTGTTATGAGGACAACAGTTGAATAATTTCACATAGATATCATCTGGGCATGCACATTCAAATGCGTAAGATGTGTCAATACACGACACACTATTAAAGATACAGACATTGACATCTTGATTGAAGAAAAATAGTTACCAACAATGTTGACATTTTTTGTCTCGACTGCAAATTTTCGTGATTGCGAAACGTATTTGTCACCTTCCGGTGGCACAAGCGAATTGGGTTTACATGGTTTAGGAATTAAACCATAAATAAATCAGGGATATGAAGCTGTACAACAATTACTTGAATGTTTCTGAAGCCCCCTATTTACTATGTACGCTGCAGTGACTCTTATATTTTTGTCAAGGTTTTGGAGTTAACTCTTTTAGTTTTAGTTTGGTATTTCAGACTCAGTAGAGATAATTGGCCTTGTGCTCGAGTCAGTATTTGGCAGTCGTTTTGTGATGTCCACTGAAACTGATATTCAACTCACTTCCCCGTAGACCCATCAAACTACCTGAAGGTGTATTGAGTAGAAGTATTTTTTCCCCAATAATGGATATTTGTGATGTGAACATGTTTGATTCATGCGTTCCATTTTTCTCCGTCTGTCAAGAACTTCAACTCGACCCAACCCATAACTTTGCAAATCCTGTAGGAAGAGCCGTGGTTACGTGTGAATTCTGTCACAAGATCTTTTGTTTGGTATTTTACATGACCTCCACTTTTGACATATTTAAAATCCAGTTAATAAACTATGTAAATTGAAATGTTAAAGACAGCTTTGAAACATGGGCTCCCTGTTACCAGTATGATATCAAAATGATAAACGTTGACATGAAATTTATCATAGATTTAAATAGTTTAACAGCTCCTAAGCGAATATATACCGTAACTTTGCGAAATGTGACATTTTGTATGAGCGCACCCTTCGTGTGTGTGTGTGTGTGTGTGTGTGTCCCATTTGAGGGGATCTTATGTGTTTAGAGAAAAGGTGATTGGATTAGTTTTGAATATATGTACATTACCTTATTTGATCTACATTTGAATCAGCTCTCCATCCTTAAATAATGACAGATGGAAAATGTAAACGCTATAGAAAGTTTTGTTATATATATGTATTTGAGAAAAAATGTCCCTATTTGAATGTTATTGTATATGACATGCTTTTTGAAAAATAGGATATACATATAGAGATGACCCGATACTTTCTCGTGGTCTACATGCATCAATTAGTTCTCTTACTTTGTTTTTCGACGTGCCTAACGCTATTTAGCTTCGCCGATTTACAAGTTACATTACAATGATTCTATAACCTTGTTTTAATCGTTACCTTGGTAACCAATTAAGTAAGTAGAAAACTTAAATGATTTCACGAAATCAGAGAGTTCTGAGTTATTTTAAGCAAATATTTATTAAACATTTGATTTTGTTTTTCAGACATCGGCAACCCCGAGAAAGTGAGCTCTAGATGAGTGTTTCATACCCTAGGTAAGGCTCCATCTGTTTTGATTTTATAATTCCATGCGAGGGAAATAAGTGTGAAGATATCGTTTCTCCGCTGCTTATCTCTAGCCTTTGATGGATTTCATTTTTCTACAATTTGACATCTAATTATAAAAAGTATTGATCAGAATTTAAGCATTTATAAAGCACATCAGAGGGAATTACAACTTTTGTTTCTGTGCCAAGACAATTGATCTATTCACATAGAAAAAAGTTATGACTTATTTCTGTGGAATTTCAACAAAAGATGGTTTCCATGTCAACACGATTGTTTGTCTTTGTATTTAAGTATTTATCCTGATATCTTTTGGTTTGTGAACCTGATGTGCGGTTCTCTCTAGCCTGAAGGATTTGTCTGTCATTTATTTCATTTCCCCTCTGCGCTGGTGAAAGCCGTGTGTCAGAGTAAATCATAGATCTACTACCCACTAACACTTGTAGCATTTCACAACTTATTCATTTTGAAAGTTAGGCTTCTGTAAACATTGGCCTTCACATGTTTAAAGTGAGGCAAATCCATTGAAGTTGGGAATCATTCTCATTTTATAGCCATTTCAATTCATTATAATAGTAGAAAGTGAATCTGAGCACGATAATATAGCTACCTACCTCGCTGCACATTTCATGGCAAGCTGTATATAATCCCGAGTGAAACAAAGCATCTGACAGTATCACTTAAAATTAACAGTGTTTAAAGTCCATTTTTGTCCAATATCTAATGGTTTCAGTCGTGCTCATTCCGTTTAACTTATTCTAAATTCTAAATATAATATTGAAGTGATTGTCAAAAAACGTATTATGCACAGACACATTTTGAGAACCTAATTTAAGCGGGCTTGAATGTTTGATGGCCTTGACTTTCTGGGTTACCTTGACATCGTTTCCATCAGTTCTTGATTCATGTTTGTCTAAATGAGATTGCTTTGATAATGACGAAGGATGGTTTTATAAAAGTGTTTAAACACCTATGCAGAGCGAAAACGCTTTAAGCCAAATTAAACTCTATCTCTCTCTCTCTCTCTCTGTTATAAGATAATTAACACTGCAATGAATTAAAATCTGCAAACTGTTCTCTTGAGCTTTTGTTTATTCCTTTGAATAAATTCAAAGACAACCTTCAAAGATCCCTTGGACAAACCGGCGTCGCGCTGACTTAAGGCATGAAGATGGAATGATACGGAAAAGTTCTGAGCATTTGTAAATGTCTCCCAGACAAATTTATTGACAGCACAAATTACATTTTAATCAAAGCGATGGGTTAAAAACTCACATTTTCAGACGTTTTATTTAATACATTAGAGAAAAATGGTTAATACACGGTGTTTTGTGCTGCGGCAAGGGTGTATTGGAATTCTTATTATAAAGTAAAATATCTTATAATTAAGGATAAACTCAATTTGACAGATACTACTTCTGGCACGTTATAATGGAAGCTGTCGTAATGTTAGCGACAAAAAGCTAGTGAGCAGACAAAACAAAATGAGGTTCTCTCTACTTAAGTGAACAATATTTGATATAGAAAATTTAATTCACATGAATCCATGCACTTATTAAATATTTCCACTGTCATTTAAGGGTGAAGTCAGCGAATAAAGTATCATCTTTTTCACAAGTGGATTACAACTACCATCTCTTTCTGTGCAATTGAATTCCATTAAATAGTATTGATAGAAGTTAAATGCCTATCATGCTCAACCGCCCAATATTTTAGACGAATGCAATTCGCCTAATAAGTTTCCTCTTCTTTAGGTGCTGTATATAGTTTAATATTATATTCATTTTAAGGAGTTAGAGAAATAATAATGTTTCATTGAATTGCCTTTAGAATATGAATATACAGAAATATGTTTATCAGTCCTTCGAATATTGCTTATTGTTTGTGTTATTCAACACCACGTTATCAACACCACTTAAATATAATATTTTAACTATATTATTGCTGCAAGTCCTATTCCAGATTTCAAATTGTTTCAAATACAACTGCAGTACGTTAGGTATTCTACAGTATTCTGGATGACGGATAGTAGCTTAGTATAAAAACACTAGTTGTATTGCAGAATTAAAGCATTCAGATATTTTCTTTTGCAAAATTAACACACTCTTTGTGTATATCCTCTTAAAGATAATAGATACATGTTATGTAATATTTACAATGTTTTAGTTTTTGAGTCTTGAAAATTTAAAATGTGAATTATGTTGATTAATTGATTGATTAATTTTTGTTTTACGTCACTCCTCCATTATTTCACGTGTATGCTGACGTAATCTGCCTGATACATTGCATGGAAATGTATACCATTGCAATGGACCAACCCGAAGCAGTGAGGGATCTTTTACGTGCCACGACTACTGTGACACGGAGCCTCGGGTTTTACTCTCATCCGAAAGACAGGTCATCGGTATGCTCATGGCGGGAGTCGAACCCAGGACCTTTCTGTCTGGTGCCGAGCACCTTATCCACTGAGCCACACAGGCTTAATTTCATGGATTAAACCGATTTCAGAGTGAAATCTCCCTTATCTCCGAGTATAAATATGCCCGCCTGGGAAAGTTGACCGGGGTCTTTATAAACCTATACAGCAATGCCACTCAGGTATTGTACAGTAGTGCTACGAACAAGTTTACACACATTTGTCAAAAATTTGTCTTGACGCTTATTTCTTTTCTTTAATTTTCGCGTAGAAGATAATGATTAAAATCTGATGTAAATGAAGTGAAATTTATACGTATAATTAAAAAGTCTGTTGAAATATTTCAGCAGTCCATGGTCAAGACTGCTATCTTGCGTATGAAGTCTTGAGCGGTGTTCGGTTGGCATTTTGATATGCGGCAGAATAGATAAGCCACATCCTTATAATTAAGAGAGATATTTTGGTCAGTGTTAGATCATTATCAGAGCGTCTCGGTAAACCTCTCGCCCCTGCTGTGTGCCATTAGCCGTAATTAATAATGAAAATTTGTTAATTGAAATGCTTAGATAATTTTTCTGTAAATTTATCTTGGCCATTCCATCTCGCATGCTACATCTGGTTTTGAGTAGGATAGAATCTATACAATTTGACCCATAGCCAACTTTAGACCAGATTCAAATCATTGGGGACTCAATAGGGGTCAAGTCTTATTACATATATCCATGTTCTTACGCTGATTAAGAAATACCTGCTGAGAGGCATTAAAAGACAATAATAGACTCATTCTTTACCTTAAGGTATTTTTGTTGAAGTAAGTCATTTCATTTTTTAAAGTAAAATATATTATTGGCGTATACATTTTATTTCATGTGAATTAATGGTAGTTAGTATTGACCAGAACTTACCATTAAACACTATGAATCAATAAACTCGATCTGGACGGACCCCTCTTTGGCCTCACTCCTGACCAATGTGTTGTGGAAATTCATTTCATTTCTGCAACTTTACATTCACTTACAAGGGATAGCCATAAAAGGCGATAGGATGGAAGTTTCTGCCACAATCTAATTTGTCTGTAAATTGGCATTTGATATCAGTGGACAAAATCGAGGCCTTGTTATTGATGATTTGAATCTAATATTAGTATGGGTACTGACCATGAATTTTAATAAGTTCCAGTGGTGAGTATGTGTTGTGAGGGTTATCATTTCTGTGACCATACAATAAGCGGCTATAACTTGATTATACGCAATACAGTATTGTGGCTGAACCCCTAGACAACACTCACAAAAACATACATAGTCCATATTTCATTATAATATGGTTATTGTGTAAATATGAATATATCGGTAAACTCATTAAATCAAGAAATAGAGAGGTATTTAACTGCGTATATGAAGAATCACAGATTTTCATGAAAAAAATCGTTCAGCTTTTGAAGCCAACTCAACTGAGCCAAGGTTCAAGTGAGCTATTATAGCGCGTTGTCCGTCGTCCGTCTGGCGTTAAACTTGTCATCTTTTCTCACCAAAACTACTGAACAGATTTTGGTCAAAACTCCATGCTGATGAAGTCCATGCAAGCTTTGTTGTTTACCGGCCAGATCGGGCAACGGCGACCCCAAAGGGTGTCCTCCTATGACAAAGTTTTTTCAGATCAGCTATATTTATCGACAAACCGAATATATAAGAGTGATCTAAAAGTGGCTTTGTCTGTTTGGACTTTGTCATTTGTGTCTATTTTCAGGTAATTTCTTCGAACTAATTTTATTAAAATAAATATAATTGTAAAGTAACGAAATACAAAATACCGTAAAGGATTTTTTTATTTTGCAATTTTCAAGGGAAAAAAAAGAACCAAAAATAAAAAAAGGGGAGGGGGTGGGAGAAGTGGTCTACATCATAATGATGTAATAATAATCTTTGATACCCTTCTTTTACCAATTTTTTCAGACCAGCTGCATTAATTGTGTTGTGTTTGTTTCCATTTTGAAATCAAATTTTGACGCTTTTAGGCTTTTTCCTTCTGATTTGTCATTTCCACACATTTTTGTGTAATGTACTTCATTTGAGCAACAGAAAGAAGCAACAAAGCATTTATTTGCTCGCTTTATCAGGTAGTATCTATTTCAGGGGTTATTTAAATCGTGATTTTTATTACTTTTTTTCTAATTTCGTTATAGTCCATTTCTGGCGTGCTAAAGGGTAGCGGTTCAAACGTCAATTTAGGCAAACCTATTTTTATACCCCGTCAAAAGTTAGGAATCACTGACTGTCTGTTCGTCTGTCCGTCGGGTTCAGTAGCTCTGAAAGCAGATTTCTCTTACAGTAAAAAGGATTTTGAACCGTGAGAGATAGAGACTTCCTATTTGGCATGCATAATCCACTAATGAAGCCTCAAATTATACCAGGGTCATCAACGTCGTGACCTTGACCGTGACCTTTGACCTACATTTCAAAATTTGCCTTAATAGACCACTTGCCGATCTTGTTAATGGCTGTCTTTTTGTCCGAGCTAACACCTTTTGGCGTTGTTTTTCACAGTGACGTCATAATACGTGACATAAATTCATTGTAACGTCACAACGAAAAACAACGCCAAAAGATGTTAGATCGGACAAAAAGACTGCCATTATCAAGATCGGCAAGTGGTCTATTGGACTTTGTTGTCGCCGGGGCATATGTGTTTCACAAACACATTTTTTGAAAGTACGCAAATGTTAATTTATTTAAGGGAAAAAATGAAAAGAAAAAAATCCGACTCTATCTTTTTGGCGCTGTTTTGTGTCATTGTGTTGATTTATTCAGTCTAGAAAAACAAGATCACAGTCATTTGTCAGTTGTCAGAAACACCTTTGGCAAGATAATATATGTAACTTCAAATTCTTTCAAGCAGTTCTGACCATTTTTCAAAATTTGAAACTTTTGGATAGTGCTAACTTGTTGAAGTTCGTCTTACTATTTCATTGAAACCAAATAACTTTTATTTACATTCTTTATTCCGATTTTAAGCGTAAATCAGTAAATTAATGTTGGTTAATTACTTATACAGAGTCTTTTTCAAACTTAAGTAAATGCTTATTAAACTTTAATCATTTGTTAGCTTAACCAGAAGTCAAAGTTTTGAATAACTGCATCCTGTAAACTAGACTGGGTATATTATGCTTAGGTCCAGTACTTTGTGAATATGCAAATTGTGCTTAGGTATGAAGCTTAAATTTACGAATAGCAGTAGAGTAAGTGTGCATATCGTCGCCTAGGATTTGAACGTTCGTTTGATATGCCTGCATACAAGTATTATGCGTATTATGCTATACCGCTGTCGTGCATCTGTCTGTTTACCTGTCTGTTCGTCTTTCCGCACCATTTTGTCTTCGCAACTCCTCCTAAACCCTTGGGGATTTTGATGAAAGTCGGTACATAGTAAGGACACTATATGTAGATGTGCATATTGGAAGGGGAATGCTGTCCAAGAGAATTTACATGTGTTATGACCCTTGAACTTCGATTTTTCTATACAAAATACCTTGTATTCGCAACATCTCTTAAACCGTCAGGTGGATTTTGATGAAACATGGTACAAAGAAAGATCAAATTATAAAGATGTGGATATTGAACAGGAAATTTAACATTTACTCAAAATTAAATACAACTGTAGTTGGTGTATTTATGAAAGGGGTGCGGGTGTCAGCAGGAAAATGATGGATACGTGAAGTAGTGCGATTAACCTGTAAGAAAATAAAGAAGAAAACTGAACTGTTTTAACAATATCAGAGGTAATCTGAATTTGCCACAATTAGGCGACATATTTAGTTCTAGTTTGGATGACACCTAGGATAACAAAAACCGGGCGTGTCATGTACCGGTTTAGCAGTGCCCTATTTTCCATTTGAAGTGTGATGGACAGATATGTTGTCAACTTCAAACTTTGAAAATGTAGCTTGTTTTTTGCTTAATAGCTAATAAGATTAAATTATTATTATATTTTTACTTCATATGATAGTCGATATTACAGAGTTCATGTAGCGTATTAAATTATTGATTCTGTGTGATATTTTCCTTCTGGGAAAATTGTTTGTGCATAATTGATTAAATTGAACTTTAAAGCCATGTAAATTTCATGATTTTTAGCAGACATATTATATCACTATTGATTTTGAAGTTGGTAGAATTGTATTATTTATGATGCTTTAGAGAAATTGATTATTTAAAAAAAAAAGAAATATTTACAAGACAACTACTTTGATTGGCCATATATTTAATGTTTCCTGGGTGATAATATTTTATGACCGTTTCTTCACAAACTATATTGATTTCATATCAATCTTATGTTTTTATCTAAATTTTCTTTCTTTAGAACTGAATATTCACCGACAATTCCGATAACAGCGTATCGTAGATTAAATAATTGGATAATTTTGTGGAATATGAGTGGAGCGAAAAGTTTCAATTTTCTCCAGTGTAATTTTTGCATGTTTTAAAATACATTAATCTAATTCCTACTGAAAAAATTTGTCACAGAAGTTCCCGAATAAGTTGCAAAATATAAAATTTTTACCCAAATTTAATTCATGAACGATTTAAGAGATACAGATAACTAGATCTTGAAACATTATATGTTGTAATCACGTAAATTTTCATCGGGGTTCGTAAAACAATGAAGTTTTGTTTTTGCAGTTTTTGCCATCGTTTTGTATAGTATTATCCTCAGGAATGAGGTTATGATAAATCCATATGTATAGAAATTAATCCTTCTTCAATTTGTTACTGTAACTCACGTTAAAACAGTGTACAGTCTACCCTGTAAAAGCAAGACAATGCTACTGCGTACTTCTACATTATATACCTATATAATGCAATGATTAGTTTGTTCGAATGGAACTCGCCCCTCCCCCTTTTTGCTTCACGTAAATGTTATGAGGCTATGCAGCAGGCAGGTGCCATCGCTATATGAATGAAAAAATCTTGATCTGGCGTTAAACCATTTATTAAAAAAAATAAATGTTAGTGTTTGATAATACAAGTGCCTGGTTATTTATGCAATATTTGATTGATAAATTTGCACAATTTGAATTATTGTGCATTTTTACAATATGAATAGATTTTTATTCATATGGTGTAAATTACTGAGCATTTGTCATCTTGTATAGTAGACATTTGTTTTGTGTGAATTAGTATGGAGCTGGAGTAAGTACATCATTACATCATAGTACATGCAAACGTAAATGAATAGTTTCTGTTTGAATTTTCGTAAATGCAATTTCTTCTTCTATGTTGGTATTGAACAAAAAATAAGATGCATTCGCCGTAATGTGTCTTGGTGTAGATTTGAGATTAGAGACGCTATTAAGTCAGCATCCGGGCGACCCCATCTCAAAAGACGTGGACAAAATTTTGTCCCCGTCTAAAAGTATAGAGAGCCGGTTTATAAGTATAGAGAACATTGTTTTATTGTAAGTTTGGATGTAATTTATTTAAGCCGGCGTGGCCTAGTGGTATCGCGTCGGACTCCTGATCGGGAGGCCGGGGTTCGAGTCCCGCTCTGGTCATGCCGGTGTTCTGTCTTTCGGATGAGACAGTAAAAACCGAGGCCCCGTGTCGTGGTATGCATGGCACGTTAAAGATCCCTCACTGCTTCAGGTGGGTCCGTTGCAAAGGTCAAAATTTGCATGCCCCGGATCAGGCAGATGCCGTCACCATATACGTGAAATATTCGTGGTGTGACGTTAAAACAAAAATCAAAATCAAATCAAATCAAATGTAATTTATTTGGTGCTAGTTTGTTTACACGTCATAATTAGTTGCCAGTAAGTATTTAGAGTCATACGTTTTGTGTGAATAAGTACTGAGACTATACGAATAGAGGGTATTTGTTTGGCAGAATACGTATGGAGTGCGTTTGGTTGGTGAAAATACGTATGGAAGGTATTTGATGAGAATACATATGGAGGGTATTTGTTTGGCGAGAATACGTATGGATTGCGTTTGGTTGGTGAAAATACGTATGGAAAGTATTTGGTGAGAATACGTATATTAAAAGAGTATTTAGTTGATGAGAATACGTATGGAGTGTATTTGGCGAGAATACGTGTGGAGTGTATTTTGTACATGAGAATACGTATGGAGGGTATTTGTTTGGTGAGAATATATATGGAGGGTATTTGTTTGAGGAGAATACGTATGGAGGTATTTGATTTTTGATAATACGTTTGTAGAGTATTTGGTTGGTGAGAATACGTGTGGAGGGTATTTTAGGTGAGAATATGTATAGGTGTATTTGTTTGGTGAGAATACGTATGGGGGTATTTGTTTGGTGAGAATACATATGAAGGATATTTGTTCAGTGAGAATATGTATGTGTGTATTTGTTTGGTGAGAATGCGTATGGCGGTATTTGCTTGGTGAGAATATGCATGGGTGTATTTGTTTGGTGAGAATACGTATGGGGGTATTTGTTTGGTGAGAATACATATGAAGGATATTTGTTCAGTGAGAATATGTATATGTGTATTTGTTTGGTGAGAATACGTATGGAGGGTATTTGTTTGGTGAGTATACGTATGGGGGTATTTGTTTGGTGAGAATATGCATGGGTGTATTTGTTTGGTGAGAATACGTATGGGGGTATTTGTTTGGTGAGAATACGTATGGAGGGTATTTGTTTGGTGAGTATACGTATAGAGTATATTTGTTTGGTGAAAATATGTATGAAGGGTGTTTGTATGGTGAGAATACGTATGGGGTTATTTGTTCGGTAAGAATACTTATAGAGCTATTTGTTTGGTGAGAATACGTATGGAGGGTATTTGTTTTGTGAAAATATGAAGGATATTTGTAGTGTGCGAGTAAGACTTAGGTATGGACGAAATTTATTATTTACTATTGTCTTTCAGACTTCATAATTTTGGAAAAATTCAAAGTGTTAAAAATTGGACAAATTATTAATTTAGAAAAAGACACAATAAAGACGATTCATTATGATGATTCATCAGCTTCTGAAGCCAACATGTGTGTTTATTATTTGCTTTGTTTGGTTGTTTTCTTGGGGGTGGGGGGTTGCTCTTTCGTAGTTGCACTTTCAGTTTATATCTTTCAACGTATATTTACACTTTCATTAAAAGGCGACATTTTCATTTGACCCATTATCAAATCAATTACAGTGCTTGTATATTGTAACTTACACTCTCTGTCAGTATTTTGCTACCTCTGTTCCTTGACAACTGACAGTACAAGGATAGTTTAATGAGACTAAATCTCTGTTCATGCAAATACCATTTTAAGTAAATGATGGGGGAGCACACACACACGCACGCCCCCCCCCCCCCCCCCCACACACACACACACACACACACACATACATTAAGATCTGTTTTCATGTTTAAGCATTATTTTAATAACATCTTCATATCATAAGTGTAAAATTGTTTTATAAACAAGTTCTTGCTTCCTTCATTTGCCCCTCCTGGCGCCTCACCAGATGCAAGTATTTCAGAACTGCTGTGACATGTTTGCATGAAATATACCCCAGCCGATGACTTAAAGTATTAACATTATTTTGAGAGTCAGTTACAAAACAATAGTAATATACGCATTGCTAATTTGTAGCGATGGACAGATATAAGTTTCCATGGTTACAAAAGTAAATTTGAAGTATCTATAGCCTGTAGGCAAATCCATGTTAGGCGAAGTGGGATGGTTCAGAAATAAGAGAAGATGCACACACGAGGGTTGTATTGTAATTTGGCAGATACTGTATTAATATTTGTGTAAATAATTTTGGTCAATCAACTTGGTAGAGTCAAGAATCATCGCTTGCAAACATGTGTTATGAGTCCATTGGATGTTTAGAGAGAGAAAATGGGAGGTTAATTAATGTAAAAGCTGACAACGTGTACTAGGGTTTAATTAAAATCAGATATACGGTGTAAACTAGTGCGTTACTTTACTAATGAAGTATATCCATGTTGGTCGACATGGGGAGAAGTTGCACATCAATTAATTGATCATTTTTATGTTGTAAACTCAAGAAATAATACAAATGCAGCAGCTGGCCCGGCGACAACTTCTATTTTTCTAGACATCAAAATTCGATCAGAATTTAATAAAATCTTAAGAACAATGATTAAAGTCTCACAGGGAAGGTTTGATTTCCAATGCACCGGAAAATGTCGGATTCTGTTTTAAGTTTTATGTCAGAAATACTTTTTTCGATTTGATTAAGCGTTGTATTGAAATCTAGCCTGTATTTAGATTTCTCTCCATTAACTCTTATATCTAAAGCCACTTTTCATCATTTCTAGTTAAAAATAAATGGAATTCAGATGTTCAGTAATAATAACAGGCTTTTAGATAGAAAATGAATATATATACGCTGCCAGTATGTAAACTTTTGAAATATTAATAACAAAATTATACTTTCCATGGTAACCCAAGATCAGAAAGTAAATGCTGCCAGATTGTTATAAAATCAATGATGCCCTAATTAACATCACATGTAGAGCGATATAAAATGGACATTTTGGACTGAATTCAATCAATTTTTATTTAATCAAAGTGAAATTTCAATCAACTCAAATTAGATAAAAATTGATTGAGTATGACGGGTTGGTTTCATCTTTCAGCAGTGCATGAAGGAGATAAAAGCGGCCCCTGGAGATGGGAACTTTCAGTGTATCGGAATAAATCGCATTCTAGTATACAACATTGCCTTATACTCCCAGAGTTTGGATGAATTACAAAATTAACTTGTGAATTGGCAAGTACTCTAACGATCAATGGAGTTAGAATGCAGTGGAAGTGGTCAGAGGGTCGTTTTTACGAATGTAGCTCATTTCAACCGAATGTCAAAATCTTAAAATTTGTGGATGTTGATGATATTCGCCATTCTTTTCTGCAGCTACTAGATAGAAGATAGGTCGTACAGTGCAACATAAATTGGTGTTTAATCTAGTCTTACTTTAATATCCATACCATCTGTAAAATTTCTTTCAAGTTCTAGGTGAACAAAGTTATTTTTTCACTTCGCCCAGGGGGAAGTTATTAAACTGAAAAATTACTGAATTCTTTAATGTAATTTGAAAAAAGGATATGGAGGTCAGACTGGAGATGTTGCACATTTGAAGTTGGTATTCTCAAGTTCTAAATGAGTTTTCCGGTGTCCGCTTGCTCTATAACAATTTCAATTTTGGTTTTTAAAGCAGTAAGTGAAGTATTCACGATGCTTTTAATATGCTAGTTTAAAGCTTAAAATATGTTGGATATATGAATAAAAATCTGAATTATTTCAATAGCTCACAGCTACGGGAGATGAAGTATGATTTGAATGGGCCATAAAGAATATTTGTTTTATCCAGATTTTGATAAAGTGCTTATCTAGTTTTCAGTGATTTCACACATTTACAAATTCAACCTTAAGCCTGACCAAATACTTTACAGCGTAGAGATAAAGCTAACATCAAATATTTCTCAGCTTCAGGGTGAAAGGTGTTACCCTCTGACTGACCATTTATAGTGACCCTTTATATCAAATAAGTGCACCTTCATTTCAGGTAGACTCAGTGTTAATGGAGGAAGACTTACTTTGACATACAACGATGTACATTAATTATCTTCTCATACAAATATTATCTCAAACGGGAGATAAGTTGCACATGCTAGCTACAATAACAAGTTCACCATGTTTTACATTATCATATCAATATTTTCCCCAGACATAGTTTCACTTTTGTGAAATATTGCAGAAATGAAGCAAATTAACAATCCAAGGCTGTGTTCTGATAAATAAGGGACTTTTCGCCAGTTGCATTATTGTGGTAAATTTTAATCCACAAATTGAGATAAGTCACCGATTATTCCAATGCCACATGATATGTGGTGAATTAAACCACAAGGGGTTGTTCTAATATAAATATGATTAATTATCACAAGTAACATGCCCCCATGTCATTAGCATTCCCCCTGGAGACCTCATCTGAGCCGAGTTTCCGATTCCACGTCACATTTCAATAATTCAAATTTCTCCCTTGTTTTTAAAACAGTAATACGAGCTGTGGGCTTTACCAATATTTGTTAAAGATCATATACCACAGAGTTTGAGTTTATCATAAAGCCATATGTCATACATCAATTAGTGGGATTAAAGGCGATAAACGCTCGTGATTAGTCCGACACTGCGGGAGAAAGCTCGAGCCAGAGAGCCGCTTACGTAACAGTGGTCAGATAGATACTACAATGCGCACCACTAATGTCCTACATATTTTCCAAACATAAAAATTATTCAATATTACAACGATCTTCGGATGGTGTAATCAGGGCCGTTATCTGATCGAGTTCTTGAGATTTGTTTGTGTATGTGTACATTTACTTCAACATTAATTGGAATGGCGTTGTTACATTAGAACACAGAACGTTAGCGTGCATATAACAGACGATGTTTTAATTCTTTCTCTGAAACCTTTCTGCAAAGTCGTAAAAGTTATATTCATCAATTGATATACAACTGGAAGTTAAGCATATAAACATCCTATGCTTAATTTCGACAAAATGTGTTTCACATCTTCAAAGCGTTTGAATGAAAGTTATCTTTCAGATGCATGAGCAGTGATATGACTAACCCTTATAATCCTTTAAGATTTATAAAAATCAATGTCTTCCTTATACAACAGATGTTACATTCACAAACATCTTATACTTTATTTTCATCGAAAATATAAATGAAAAAATGAAAAATACGAAAACACAGTAAAGATTTGGCATGTTTCATTATGGATTACAAAATTCTTGTCTTTGTTGTTTTCTACTTTTATTTAATTGTAATGGTAACAGATGGTCGACTAATTCCAAAACCTTAAGTAAATTTTACTTTCTTTTTCATGTTATCGCATATGGTGTTATGAGTATTTATTGAATTTTAATGCAAATCGATAGTCTAGAAGTTCGAATAGCAAAAATCAAACACTGCAATGCAACATCGGTGAATTTAATTATTATTTGATTTTCCGTATCATTACAGAAAAAAGTAATCTTAGAAAAGAATATTTAAATGCGGACATATGATTAGCCTAGTAATGTCTGACATTTTAGTATATAATATATACATAATTTTACACATAATCTACAGCATTGTGTTAATGTAGTAGTTGGCTGGTTGATGGATTGGTTAGTCGCAAATGTACGTCACTTTCAACAATTATTTCTATAGTTGTATCAGAACATAGAAACATGTTACCAGCTACTTAAATATTACGGCACAGTCGAACTTTGAACCCAGATCATTTAATTCCAGGCTAATTACTTAGTTACTGAACCAAGTCCATACCCAAATGTTGTTATCATAGCAATATCATGTTTACAATAGTTCATACTTCCAAATTTTCACTCCACTCACTGTTTACATAATTAAATATTTATATTGTATATATGTTTTGAAATAACATGTTGTAATGTTTCTGAGGCTGATCAGCCAAAAGGCTAAAGGCAAAATAAACCATACCAATGTGGAGAGCCCAAATATGTAAAAAAAAATCCGCTTTAATCATTGATCAAAGTCAGAAAAGGACATACAGAACTTAGAAATTAAACAAAAATTAACATACAATGTTCATATATTGGTATCAATGAAACATGTTCATGGCACCGGTTCAATTGTTACTGTTGCAAATTATTTAGTTATTTAAATTGAAATACTGGTCCCCAATCTCTGTGTCTTTATGCTTGTCGTAAAAGATGATAAATCTCCTGCGGATGCTTACATTTTGTCGAAGAAGACTTAATACTCGGCATCCCAGTTCTTGTCATATGAGTCGAAAAATACTTTTATCCTTATAGATGTCACAGAAAGCAAGAAATCTCTTTCATTCTCACGCGACTGTAGGAGGCAGCACAATCACCCTGCACTATCATGTATGTCGCTAGAGGGGACACATCTCCTGCATCATGTGTGTTTAGGCGGAGACAAAGTTGCATGGTATCCTCATTGACAGTCCCCGCATTCTCTGTCTCTGGAGGCCACGGAATCCACCGTACTCTTATGGTTGTTTTAGGCGGCGACAATTCCTTTTTTTTCTATTCAGTTTCTTGAAACCGTCGTAGCTCAATCGGTTAGGTGCTTGATTCATTGTCGAGAGGCCCTGCGATAGAGTGCCACCTGTAGCTTGTTGTCGGTGTCTCAGCGTTCGGACGAGACAGTGCAGCTGAGGTACTGTGTCACTTCTCCGGGTGTGTCCGGTGCATAGGTCTGAATTTCTGTACATGGCATCAGGCAGATGCAGTCACTATTTAAGCGAAACAATCTTGGTGTGACGTAAAACAAGAATGAAACAAACAGATCGCATCATTGTGCATGTCAGTACCGTAAGAAGCATTTCAAAAACTTGAATTTCATTTCAATTTTAACATAATAAAAATTGTCCATGGGCGGCCAAAAACGTACCCACGGCTCCTACTAGCGCGTGTCCTCATTCTCACGATAGTCGTAGAAGGCGTCAGAATTTTTGGTCTCTCCTTTTACTTCTTTTAATTGACGTTTATTTGTTTATTGACGGTTCCTGAAGTCTGATTTTTTTAGCTTTCTCGCGTAGTTCTGTCTTTATATGGAATATGAATTACTACAGGTGGTGTAGATTAACAAATCGTTCATGACCAGTCTGGT
Source organism: Pteria penguin (assembly GCA_035048485.1). Classification (NCBI taxonomy): domain Eukaryota; kingdom Metazoa; phylum Mollusca; class Bivalvia; order Pterioida; family Pteriidae; genus Pteria; species Pteria penguin. The sequence goes on from CM068580.1 coordinate 13,010,768, forward strand.
ACAGACCTGAAGAAGTATGGCACATGTCTTAAGTTTAAGTGTTAAGTGTAATCGACAAAACTGGTACCTGTGCTACTTGCTGATTCATTTTACGTTGGACCTCATACAAGATGTGTTGCATGCAGAAAAATTGTAACCAAAAGTTCAATGACTTCTAATCTATCACTAAATCCAAATTCTACCAACGATATGTTCATGGATTCAGCTTTGCTGATGATTTTTCCTTTCCGCTTGATTTTGGTCACTGGATGGCTTGATTTAGTTTGTAATTTGATCAAAATTATAATAGCGGCGTTCTGTTCAGCTGCGTCAATGGCACAATAATGGATATATTTGAATATTATAAGAGTCGCTTGGATCATCTCGCTTTACAGATAACTATATATATCTAACATAACCCGGAAATTCATTTTATTGCAAATATCAGTGTACACTTGATATATGCCCCGTTGTGCGGCATTCGTGTGCACGTTTTAATATAAAAGACAATAACAATACATATAGCTTTTGAACAGAACAACAGAGAAATTCATTGAATTCTAGAGTTGAATGCCTTAAAAATATTCACATGTTTTTCTTCAACTTAGCTATTTGTTGACCTGGTCTGAATTGTCTGCGGTATTCTCTAGAGAAATTCAAATTTCGTACAAGAATTTCATTTGTGAAAAGGCACTAAATTGTTGAAGTTTGTTGATACGAAGCATCTGTCGGGAGAATTCTCGGCATATCTGATTTCTTGGTCAGACTTCAGCCAGTCAGTAAATCTTGGAATCTGTTAAATGTAAATTGATTAGAATTTGACTTGTGTATTGATTATTGTGTCCAGAACTTAACTTGACCACTGAAGAAAATGGATGATTCACAATTCAATACTGGCAATAATTTACTTGCACGGTCTTGTAAGAATTGGAAAAGCATTGCCTTGAGCAAATTATAAATTTTACTGCGGAGTTGCCTAGCAACTCGGGTTACCATATATTTTCTTTGATGTATAGTTTGAACTATGTCTGATCAACAGTTTGAATATTGACCAGAAGAAATTAAATTATGCCCTTCCATCATCGTGGTGATGAACCGAAGGTCTCGTCCGGAGCGCCTAGAAATGGTCAACGAATAACTTTGATTAAACTCTGCGAAAAACTAATCAGGATTCTAATCAGTATTTTAATGAAATGTCAGAAAAATCTTACGTTACTAATATTTACGACAATTTCAATTACTTTTTATGATAAAATTTCCCACATACGATATCCTTTTATTCGTGGTTTGGTCTGAAATTGACCGATGCGTTGGGCATTTCTGGCTGAATGACGGATCTTGATAAATATACGACCAAATACAATGTAATTAATACGGGTATGTAGCCATAACGTCACAGGATAAATAGAAAATAACAAAACAGTAGGTGATACGTATTTCCTCCAAAATAGAACTTGGGATGTACAAAACAATAGAACATTTCAGTATAAATTTGAAACAAGTTAGCATCGCCAATAGCAATGTATGTCTAAAGGGTGATATTTTACATTCGATTAAGTTGGATGAAGTGTTTTAACTGCCCAATTACGAATGTGTTGTCGTCTCATGTCCAAGGGCGGATTCAACATTTAGTAAAAAGCTTTGGTTTTAAACTATTGACAAAAGGTGGGGAGCGTTTCACATTCAAAATAGTGAGGAATTATTTTCCCCTTTAAAAATTGATTCATTTTGTATCAGAAGGCAGTGTTTTATGTGCCATTGACTACATTTCATACATGTTATAGTGTCCACTTTACAATCATTGGTTATAGCAGTGATGAAGTCAACATTCAATAAAAGCCACAAACAAAACGACGTTGTTATGACGTCATTACAGGGTAGACAATAGAGTAGGAGCAGATGGATGTCCCTGTTTTTACGCTGCTTTTGAAATGGCGTCATATCCAGTAGTAATGTATAAAGCAAAGTCGCGGAAGAGCTTGCTTACAATATAGCAGACAGGCCATTGTAAGTATCAAAAAGAGTGTTTGATGGACTTCTCTGGCAATATCTTATATGGTATCATTGCAAGACTGTCAAACCTTTGGCATGTATTGGGGTAGCATTAGACCGAATCTTCTTCAATTTCTTCAGTTTGTAGAAAGCAAAAGTTATACAGTTTATCATGTGCGACAAATTTTTACCAAAGACGTTAACACCTTTGCTATTGCTTGATAAGAGCCCGCATACTGATGGTTCTTGACCACTGAAACTTTTCCAAGAATCAAAACCCTCCCCCAATATACAAACCGAATCATTATTTTCTTTAAATTAAAATTTATTGGAATAACCGTTTGTTTCAGTCTTGCGGACATAGTTTTTTCTCTCTTTAATTAAAGTAGAAGTAGAAAGATGATTTTCTGCATGTTATGAGGATAAGTGTATGTTCAAATATATATATGAAAGAAATCATCATGTTGACGCATCACAATGATTAACATTGTTTACAACAACTCGCGCTTGTCGTGTTTTATTTCATTGATGTACGTGAATTACTTCTTGTGGTCAATCTGACCATTAGATTCACACATCGCTGTGACCTACATACAATCATACATAGATGTTCTTATCTGTCATTTAATTAGGAACATGCTTGCCTCATCTTGATCCCTTCTCAACAATTTCATAGAAATAAGAGCACATTGTTTGGTATAGGTTAGTAGTTAATGGCATTGTACATCGATAGAAAATGCAATAGAAAAATGCCTTGGAAAACTAAGAGGTAACAGTTTTGTTTTCGAAAACATAAGAATGTACATGACTTGACATAAACATGATTCCATGGTTCAGGACTGGCGTCGGCTGTGAGCATAGCGACTCCTACTGATGATTTTGACTTCCGTTTGTCTGTCCGCTTGGTACACCCCTGTTCTAACGATTTGTAGCAATACAGTTTAATCAGAGACATATATACACATGTGTATATGTCTCTGGTTTAATTAACTTTGCTGTAACTCGGAATACGTCCGGGCACAAACAACAGTTGTTGATCTCCGTTATTTCTCCATTGTTACTGTAGTCTCGACTTGTTACAAGGGTTGAAAGTGTGTGTGTTTGTGGGGGGGGGGGGGGGGTTGATAACTTCCTTTATGCTTGCACTATTTTTTGTGTGCGTCTTAGTACAGATTTCAAACAATTTTGTCGAGACTATATAGGTATGATCTACAGATAATACCTGGTGTAAGCTAGAAATTGACTGCCATGACAAATCAAATTTCGCCTTCTTTTTTTTTTTATTTGTGGCAAAGGTAATAAAACTTTGCAGGAATATTTTACCTATCCTCGATATCTTAAAAAGTGATTTAGAATATTACAGTAATGATTTAGAATATTACATTATGATGTAACTGTTAATATAAGGTAAGGAATTTTAAGAAATACTTGAAATGATGACGTTAATACTTAGATCATGACGTTACAATAGAATGACGTCATTTGACCTACATTTATAAATGCCTTCATCTTGAAATTTGTTGCCCCTAGAGGCACAGTTTTCACAAACACATATTGTTTTTGTTTATGGTTTGAAACATACAAGTTAAACTCAATGTGTATCTCTACTATGACGTTATACATTTGAGTTTTTAGCTCATCTGAGCGAAAGACTGAAGTGAGCTATTGTGATAGTGTACCGTCGGACGCCGTCTTTAAAAACTGTTGAAGGGATTTTGATGAAGTGTAGTAGGAATAATTTTGTTTTTTCGTAAAAGGATGGAATCAGGGCGGGACAACATACGTCCAAGAGCAATATAGGTTCAAGAGGAAACCTTCCTCTGATAAATATATTCTTCGGGCCGGCTGCGTAAGTTGACAAACCGTAAGCACCAGTGAACTTTTAAGAAGTGGTGTTGTTTTGGTTCCATTCTGAAAAAAGGTTTTTGATGGTATTTTTTGCCTAAGTCGTTTTTGCTAGATTTTCAGGTAATTTCTTAGATTTGATCCTTGTAGACATTTATAACACATTGATTTTGTGTATTTTAACTGATTTTATTGAAATAAATGTAATTGGAGAGAAATTTGATGAAAATGATTTTAGGATTGTTTTCTTAAACTTTTTACTATAAAAGGAGGAGTGGATATACTACAAGCTTGTAACAGTAAGCTGAAGAGGACTTTGTCTTCAGACCTAATTGAGAGATTTTTTTAAAACTTAGTAGGTATGAAGTACCAGATTAAAGGTCCTCCACAAATGTTACTGTTTTTCGCTGTGATCTGTAAAGGATTAAGGGTTGGGGAATATGACCCCAAAAGGGTACACTTCTTTGACAAATTCACTTTGCTTAACCACACAAGAGGATCCCCTCTGTGACATACTTCTTCAGACTACCTCATAGTTTCACAAAATGGATGTAAAAGAGTAATATAGGAGGTTGTCTTCCAAAGTTTTGTTGATTTTAGTTCCATTATAAAATCAAAATTCTGACGCTTGTTAAGCCACTTTCCTGACTTTTCACTCATTTTTTGCGTCAATATATTATCCTTTGGCAACAGCGTTTTGCAGGGAGGGTATAGTAACGGTACTGTTCATATGTTAGGTGCGTGCGTTGGTGCGTGCATGTGGTGGTGCGTGCTTGCGTGGGTGCATGCACGTCTGTAACAAAACCTTGTAGACACTCTAGAACTCAGTTTTAGCCCTGTTGGTTTCATACCCCACGTATAATTTTAGTATAAGGAAAGGAAGAGCTCTTTTGATTTTGATAAATGTTACTTACCGTAAAGAATTTGAATGCAGAAACAATTTAAATAATTTTCAGGATTGACTTCGTTACGGATTGAAGCTATTTTTTTTTTTGTGATGTGATGTATATGAAGTATCACAAGGAAGCATGATGTAATATCGTTTAATACTTGATTACTAGAGATTTTAGGTCGCTTTTATGATTCCTTTATGTATGATAGAAATATACACTTACTAAACCAAAAACATACAGTTGCTGTTGTATATCTGTCCTCATGTCTCTCTGTCTGTCTGTGTGTCCGTTTCCTAAACCGTTCATTAGAATCTTATCATACTTCTCACAATTGTCACACGGAATATGGGCTTTTGCATAAAGGTCTTTCAAAGTCATTTTTGAAATGTCGAGGACCCCTCCCTCATTCCCCATCAAAACAAAGGAGAAAAAAACCCACCACCCAAAGGCTTATATTTTCAGTTTCTAACAAGCAATGATCATGCTTCAAGCAAATGTTAATTATCACTTGGGGTTTGGGGTGTCAGACAAGTCATTCAAGTCTTTCTGAAAGGTTATGCTCACTGGGCAACTTGATGTTAAACCCCAACCTAACCCACCCACCTCATGGCATGTTTAGATATTGGCAAATTTTCACCAGCGTATGTTCATACTTCATATTTAGAAATAATGCAGCCCAAACTTTTTATGACTATGTTCTATGTTTTCTATGTTGTCACATTTCGGAGCATTAAGGGTTTCCACCTGATAAAATCACCGTTTGTATTGATGCAGTTCGAGGAAACATCGGTCAGTTTTACTGATTTGTATCAGAGACATAGACTATTGCTTATTTATTTGTATCAGAGACATAGACTACTTTCTATGTCTCTGTTTGTATGTTCTTATGTCCCAGGTCAAAATGATATTCGGTCATTTCGTTATATAGAGTTACTTTCCATAAGGACGGTATCTGACGTAAAACACTCATGACGCCATCCAGTTCTATGGAAACTGATCTAAAGTTCAGGGAAATGATAGTCCACAAATGACGTTTTCATAGAAAATTGATGACATAATAACTGTTTTACATCAGATACCGTCCAAAATGGGAAATCATATTGTTTAACGAAAAGAGTCATTACCAGTCCTAAATTGTGAGTCCCATTTTCTGGAACTTGAATTTCTTGCCGCTGACCAAGGGTATAAGTGTTTCACAAGGACATCTTGTTTTGAAAGTGATAGAAGTCAGTCCCTATTAATCTTAGTATAAAGCATTTTCCATTTTCTGTGTGCATTGTACATTAAACGTGTACTACATTTTATTGAGCGTGTGCATATGCGTTAGTGGGTGGCACGCAATGCACAATACAGTACACGTGTGGCATATCAAAGCAGTTCTCATTCCAAATGTTAGCTTGTAGAAAAGAATATGAATAAACAATGTTAAAGCTGTAATTAAATTGATTTTTAATGTCAAATATAGAGCAGATAGTCTGACTTTTCTCTGTTTCAGTTTATATTACAGTAATGATTTCATACTTGAGGGAGTTTCTCATCATTCCCGTGTATTCCTTGTATGTTATTTCATCAGTCTGGACCTCTGAAGAAATCGTCTGCTGCAAATGAATATTTATTGCTTTTATTTATAGAATTTTTTCTTGAGTGTTGATTCCTCTGCTACAATTATCAGAGGAATTGAAAAATCATCTTAGGGATCAAAGATAAATTTCATATGAATTTATTTCTTATTACGTCCTTTAACGGTACTATAACTCCACACAGTGGTGATCATTTGTAAATGACAACTCGTGATTTCAATTCTACATCGCTCATGTAACTTTATTCTCAAATAGATGATCAAGCTTGGAATATTTTGCACAAACTTGATATGAATTGATGACATCTCGGCATTGCCTGCCACCCTAAATCTGTATGCAGCTTTCCTACTCTTGACGTCCATCGCTACTCCGTTAAAGTTAAATATTGAAGGATTTCTTTGAGGGATGAAATGTCAAAAACAAGCTTTAAATTTCCAGATTTCTGGGGAAACTGGCGTCTTTCTTTATGAATACTTGTTAAAGTTTAATGTACAGGGATCTAGGAGAAGTGCCTCATAGTCGACATGCAGTCTTAAATCTTGACTGCCAATTTTAATTTTGATCAGATTCTCCCCCATCATTTTCATTGATGCATCATCAGGGACATTCTAATTCATTGATTCGATGATGATAAATTGATACTTGGACATATCTGGCAAAATTCCACATAAACTCCTGTCTCAAATTGCTTTAATTGTCGTAACTTTAATTTCTTAGAAAATTGGATATTTGATCTCGGTGTGCTTTATGGTCATTTGAACGTTAACTATACATTGAATCTGCGATGGAAACATTGGACCAAATATTCCATGTACCAATTGATCGCTCATGCTGGAGTTAAATCAGCCCAGATCAGAGGAGCTGAATATAAAGTGCTGGTTAGCAAGAGAATGAAAATCCCTTTTGGATGCTTTTGATAGTAAATTTTGAAACAATATGTCAGTCAATTAGAGAAGAAAAAGTCAGCATGATATTGTGGAAATTTTATGACATGAAAGTGATTGATTTGAACTAGGGATGCGACTGTTCGTCACCAGCCATTTCGTAATTGACAACTTGACTCAATTACTGCATTGTAGAATACAATCGTTTTTGTATTTAAATTCAAAACCATTTATCACCGTGGACTTAAATATTTGAAATTTATGTTTTTGCGCCTTTGATGTATCTGTTAATCCTGTCACATTATACGGGAATGCTTTCGTTCGTCCATTTGCAATGGGTCAGGGTCGAATATTGCAGTATTACATATTTAGATTGTATGCATAAGAAGACATATCTCAAATTTAAAATTTCGTCTACTGCATTTTAAATTAGAGTAACCTGAATGAAATGCAATATAAACTACCAAGATATCGCAAACATTGAATAGTTATCACACTCGTAAACACATTGAATCTTTCAAGTTACTGAATATGACAAATTATTAATATTGAAGATGATGGAATTGGTTAATTGATTATTGTTTTACGTCATTTCACGATTTTTTCCACATATAAAGGGACGGCATCTGTCCGATGCATTGAAATTTATACCTTTATAACGGACCCATCCAAAGCAGCAAGAGATCTTTTCCGTACCACACCTACTGTGACACAGGACGTCGGTTTTCACTCATCCGAAAGAAACGACACCGGTGTTCCCAAGGCGAGAGTCGAACCCGGGACCTCTCGGTGACAAACCGAGCATCTCTCACTGAGCCACACCGGCTTGATGATGGGATACTCTATATTGAAAATGGAAATTCACGTACAAAAATGTCGATATCATGAGGCACAATTCATTTAAATAATAGAATTTTAAACTGAGGTGCATAATAAAAATCATCTGAATTATGTATATGAAATTCAATTTAATCCGTTTATCTAGAGATATTGTAATGTGCTGCATAGTCTACAACATAGTTAAAAATTTCAAAAAGAAAAATTATTGCTTTGAAAACAGCTATACTAAGCGATAATACGTGGTATAGTTTATTGATTTATATCATTTTTCTTCAACTTGATTGTGGTCAAAAAAGATGTATTGTCATTTTGGTTCCCTTCCAAAATCAAATTTTAGAATTTTTTTTCGACATTTCTTTGGACTTGGTGATTCAATGCAAAAAAAAAAAGTGTCATATTTCCTAGTTAATTGATAATGATGATTTCTTATGGACTATTGTGATCATAATTATGGTAAGGATTGTTACTTTGAAAGAATTTTGTCAATATCTCAATATTTGGATTTTCTATGAATTTTTTAAGACTTCCAAATGAGGGTGTATAGGAACAATTCAATCACATTTTTCACTTCTGCTGTTATACCACATGAAAGATTTTAATGAAACATGGAATACATGAAGTACTAAAAGTCCTCTATCAATTTGGTAAATTTCATCCAAATTGGTTAACAGATAATGCCACCATGTCTAAAAAGCAGTTCTCACAATAGTACATATACCACTTGGTAATTGAAATATGGAGAGTAGCGGTTCAAATCCAGCTGTGGTCAAATTTTTTTTTTCATTTCTTTACACATCTAAATAAGTTTTTAGATGTTTCTCAACACTCAACATATGAAATTAGGCAATTTTAAGTTAGATCTGGACAATATTTGAAACAATTGTTGTTCATGACCCAGACTTGAAATCAGTCAACAAAAGGCCCCACCTAAAGAAAATGACTAACTTGTTGCCCTGAATGACTTCTTGCAGAGACAAAGGAAATGCTTAATATCAAAATCACCTGAATGGATGTGCAAAAAAGTGTTGTTTTTTATTCTAGCCTGAAATAAAATTTGACATATTTTCAACATCTGTGTTGACTTAGTCACATTAATGCAAAAATAAATGAATTCTTCCTTCATGCATGACTGATAATATAGGTACTCAGGTGAGCGATATAGGCCCACTTGGGCCTCTTGTTTTTTCAAAGCATGAATAATTTATACCGTAAAATGCTGTCTTAAAATAAAAAAAATATCCATTTTAAGTGAATTGTGTGTTCTGTTAGACTCCTGTGTTTACATTGCTTCTGATTAAATTGCTTGTTCAAACTTGGAAAATATGAAAATATTGACACAGAACGTCGTGATGTGGTGATGAATGAGATAGAAAATTAACTTGAGTCTCAATTGTTCAATATCTCCATCCCATTATCTACAAAGAAAAATTAAAATTCGACGATAAATAATTCATCTGCTTTTGTTGACTTTACATGATATCGAGATGTGTCCATTTAAATTGACCTTTGTTTTAAGTTTCATTTCCATTATTTTGACGTAGAAGTATCCCTCGGGGAAGATTCCTGATGTATTTTACTTTACTGTAATTTCTAGAAGTGTTTTTGTCGCCTGAACAAACAATTGTGAATTGAATCGTCTGTCATCGAGACCTTATTCGAACGTCTCCTCCCTTTGTATGTTAACTGTATTAACCAATGGTTAATGTACAATTCATTTGGGCTTTAGACCACCTTTGCAAAATAGTAAAATATGAATATCGAAGGCACTTCCATGTATACTGGGGTACATGTATTCTGGCTTCGTTGTGTTAGTCTATCAGAAAATTCTCGAGTAGACATAATTCTTTAACTTTATTATCTGCGTGGAATAAAATGCTGAACTTGTCCGTCCTATTCTGCGTTAAGCTTATTTCAAAAGAAACCTACAGAATTACATGTAAGTCATGTAAGCACACTAATTTCTTGGAGAAAATTCTTCAAACGTAACAGAGGGTAGTGACTTCTACCATGACCTTGGGAAAAGTTCTTACTTGTTGAGGCTATGATTTTGTATGATACTTGTATAATGTCATATCCAGATTATTGCATTTTGATAAGTTGACGCAAACACTGAAATTTAGACCTTTGCGACGAACCTAAGTTTACTGTGACATGGAACCTCGGTTTTTATTGTATCATCAGAAAACCAGGACACTGACATGCCTACAGCGGAATTCGAACCGGGGACCTATCGATCGTAAGATAAGCATTAAGCGATTGCTGTACGCCAGCTCATCACAATCTTCTGGACAACCCGGTGGGACTGACTTGCTTCTTAGCAGGACTTATCTCGATTAGCTGCACTTAAACACAAGGACACAACCTCCTTCTCTCTCTCTCTCTCTCTCTCTCTCTCTCATGTACTTCAACAATGGCACAATGGCAATTTTATGAATTTCATATGAGTTTAAGATTTCGCTTTTGCTTTATCAAAAAAAAAAAAAAAAAAACCACCCCATAAAGCCGATTTTGGGAAGGAGAGGGCATTCATATTCTATGAACATACTTTTAAAAAGGTTTTGGTAAATTTTGTATATTGGAATTTTAGGAATTCATATTCTAAAAGAAGGGATTTTAAATTTCGTTTGTTGAAATTGTTCATGTATTTTATTATCATATTTCAATTAAGTTAAGATATTTACATTTTCCATTTCATTAGAAGGACTTGTTATGGTAAATTACATTCACTTACTTACTGGTGGTATTTGCAATGATTGTTTCAGATTACAAAATGAGTGCAGCTAAAATGGTGGCCGACTCAACTCAGGCAGATCCCGACCCCATCGTAGACAAAACCAAAAAGAGGAAAAAAAGAAAGAAAGAAAAGAAAAACAAGAGAAAAAAGACAAAAAAACACGAAAAGAAAAGTACTGATTCGGTAGGTGTACTTAGATTATTAATAGCATCCTCTTTAAAATTCTCAATAATCAAGAAGCATACAAGATTGATTTGACTATAAAAGATTATTTGAGCAAATGTTCTTTTAAAGATCTTCAGACTATATAACTATCATTGTATTAAATAAAAGATCCCCTCTCTGGATTGAAGTTATTGAAATTAATCACGGATTTTCTCGATTCCCTGTTTGAATTAAAGACTTAATAAATTCGATTTGAAAGTAGAAGTATCAAATTCCCATGGCTTTTCAAGAAACCTTGCAATGTATGCTGTACGTGTAAATTGGACATGGCAGAGAGACGTTTGACAGACATTAGTGTAGACATATTTCCAATGTATCTGAAATATTAAAAAGATTACAATTCTTGTGTCAAACAATCATTCTTTAAGTAGGCATAAATGTGGCAGATGTGAAAAGAAATTTTAAGTTGAAGATGAATTTTGTCTGGCATTTGTAATTTGACAGCTGACTATGCGATGTGCAATTGATTCGACTTGGGGCTCGTCAGACTCCCAGGATATCACATGGTGGTTTGATCACGTTGGCCTTCAAACTCTATGGGGATAGACTTCTTATACAGATCAATTTGTCGTTTCGTTGTTTTATTAAATATAAAAAAAGATAATCGTTGAAATAAAAACATTATTAGAGAATACATATGCAATTCTCTTTAATGTTGACCAATTTTGTTCGCGAATACTGAGTCCTTATCATGTAGTGCAAGACTTTAGAATAAATCGGCCGGTTCTGACAGATGAAAGCGTATCTTAAGCCGGAATAAGTGCCATTACACTGGCCTGGAAAGGGCAAAACCTTATTAGCTTTCCGACCAAACGATTAAATTGATTTCAAGTCCACAGTGGCATAAAATTTAATCAATATCCGTCGCGTTTTTGAGAAATTTTAATATCCATCTTCCCGGATTTTGCAGTATGAAGATTTATTATTTTGTCGATAATTTCCAATTTGCACCCAGCACGCCATAAAAAGTTGATTTTATTAAATTGAATTTCCTTTGGAGCTGCAGATAAAATATTTTGAAGTGACTCATTGTTTATACAAATGAGGTCACTACGATTTTCAATTAATATAGAGATTCAAATTAAACCTTGTATAGTGATCGCAATAAATTGAATTTGACTTTTACACAAACCGTTCATAATTTGCATCTTTTATTTGAGAACAGCTGTCTTTTTCTAATGTCAAATTTAATGAGACTAGACTTGCAAGTAAAAGATTTGCCACGTAATTATAATTGACACCTCTAGAAGCTGAAGACGGATTGAAATGTATGCTGCAGAGAAAATTTTGATTCCGCGGAAATAGAAAGGTTTTTAATTAACATGAATCTTCCATCAGTCTATACATCAAAGTTAATAAGATTTTATTTTGGAAAAATTGATAATAATCTTTTTATCACACTTTAATTAGAGATTTAAAGCGACAAACCGTATCCTATGTACGTCGCAAACGGGATGAAAAACCGTGCATCATAAAGCAAAACTTAAATTTTCATGACAACAAGCGTTAATTGATTAAAGTTGATAAAGCAGCTCCGAGTGACTCTAGCTTTATTTCATCATATTACATAGACTTATGATAATACCTACTGGTAGAAGTGACAATAGATAACAATAGGTCTCAAAAGATTAGAAATGGATAGTGTATACTATGCATTGTGATACAGCGTTATGTCTCCTTTCCATTGGAATTGACGATGAATTGAATACATTATTTTTCATTGATGATTAATTTATATGAAATAAAAATAATGCCATCTTTCAATCAATTTCGGTGGACTTTTCTTTTATCTTGGTTGATAGCTAAATAGTACAGTTAGGTACAGGTTTGTCCAGTGGTACTGTACTTAACACTGAGGACCTGTGGGCTGTTTCACAAAGAATCACACGTACGATATTTTACGTACGTACAAAAAAATTCCTTAAGACTGAAGGAATTCTTGTACGTACGTAAAATATCGTACGTATGATTCTTTGTGAAATGCCCCCCCACCCCCCGGGTTTGATTGATTCCGGCTGTCGACTCGTTCGAAGGCGATTTATCATCGTCTGTCTCGCTGTCTGGATAAAAGAGTATACACCAAGGTCCGTGTCACGGTATACGATGACATGTAAAAAGATCCCTCTCTGCATCGGGTGGGTCCACAGTATAGGACAAAATTAGAAAGCAATGCACCAGAAGGTGCCGCCACCGTGTAAGTGCAGTGATCTATTTAATTAATGTATACGAGCACACATCTGTATACGATACAAACATTAGAGAAATAAATCAGTGTTACTCAAATGCCGAAATAAATGTAGATACGTGTAATATACGGAATATATTGATATTACATATTATATATGAGAGTACATGCAAAATTTGATATGATAAAACAAGTATAGCTAAGCGTATTTCGAATTTCTAGAATAGCAATGCAGTGGTTTATGTTCGTCGGATATATCTGTACGTAAATTTCTAGGATAGGAATCAGCAGTAAGATACAGACAGATTCTACTTTTACACAAAATAGCGATTGAAATACAAGTGAGGCATCTTACAAGATTATAGTTATTTATTGCATTTTCTCTTTGAATAAAAGAAAATATTAATTCTTTTTTTTTAAAGAAGGAAAGCGATGATGATAGTGACCTTGACCTCGAGAAGGATCTCAAAGCCATTGGTGACTTTATACATGCTCGCAAAGAAATGTTAGATGAAATGTTTTATAGCCTCCGCGGATCCACACTGCAAAGACATATACCGGATATCTTGAAGGTAGATATATCTTGTATATATATAAATAATAAAAAGGCAATGTTAGTATATTGGTAAAGCACCAAATTTTTTATATACACTCATTTGGTAGAGACATTTGAATTTGATCCCCAGATTGCGTCACATTAATTTTGGGAAAGACAATCCTTTTTCTGTATCAGATTTGTTGCCAGCTCACTTGAGCCAAAAGTTCAGGTGAACTGTTGTAATAGCGCATTGTCCGTCGTCAGTAATTGTGTTTTAGCTCACCTGAGCCAAAGGCTCAAGTGAGCTATAGTCATAGTACACCGTCCGTCGTTCATCGTCCATCTGGAACTGCATTGCAGATTTGGATCAAACTTTGTATGTATGATGTACTCAAGGTCCACTACTAAAATTGTTCGGGTTCCAGATTCCCTCAGGGGTGGATCCAGGGCAGGGCCAAAAGTGTCTAAAATGGTACCCCTCTTCAAAAATTTTCTCCTCCAGAACCAATGTATAAATGGGGAAACTAATTGCATTTCAACAATCTATAAAGATGCGTTATCAAAAATTGTGTTCCGGCTTAAGATCTGTCAAATAGAAATTTACGCTTTTTAGACCTGTTTCTGGACTTAGTAATTTCAATGCAGAAAAGTGTCATGTTTTTCAGTTAATTAATATTGATGATTTCTTAATGACTATTTTGATCATAATTATGGTAAGGAATATCATTGTGAAAGAAATTTATTAATATCTCAATTTCTAGATTTTTTATGAATTTTTTAAGACTTCCAAGAAAAGGGGGGTTAGTTGGTCATTTTTCACATTTTCAACTTTTTCTGCAAAATTGTCAGAAGGATTTAATAAATCTTGGTAGAAATAAAGCACTTATGATCCTCTTTAAATTCTGCTGTTTTTGTCCAGACCTCTTTACAGGTGGCGCCGCTTAAGTCAAAAGTAGGTTACAAAAGAGTACGCTTCTTTGACAATATTCTTCTTCATACTGGCTGTAGTGAAGACATATTGTCATTTTGGTTCCCTTCCAAAATCAAATTTTAGATTTTTTTTTTTGACATTTGTTTGGAGATAATGATTTCAATGCATTGATAATGATGATTTCTTATGGACTATTGTGATCATAATCATGGTAAGGAATGTTAATTTGAAAGAATTTTGTCAGTATCTCAATTTTTGGATTTTCTGTGAATTCTTTAAGACTTCCAAATGAGGGTGTATAGGGACAATTCTTCACATTTTTAACTTCTGCTGTTATACCACATGAGAGATTTTAATGAAACATGGTATACATGAAGTGCTAAAGGTCCTGTATCAATTTTGTACAATTAGTCAACAACAGATAATGCCACCATGTCTAAAAACTAAATAAGTTTTTAGATGTTTCTCAACACTCAGCATATAAAATTAGGCCATTTTAAGTTGGATCTGAACAATATTTGAAACAATTGTTGTTCATGACCCAGACTTGAAATCAGTCAACAAAATGCCCCACCTAAAGAAAATGACTAACTTGTTGCCCTGAATCACATCTTGCAGGGACAAAGCAAATACTTAATATCAAAATCACCTGAATGGATGTGCATAAGGGTGTTGTTTTTTATTCTGGTCTGAAATAAAATTTGACATATTTTCAACATTTGTGTAATGCAAAAATAAATGAATTCTTCCTTCCTACATGACTGATCATCTAGGTGCTCTGGTGAGCGATATAGGCCCACTTGGGCCTCTTGTTGTATCATCTACTTGGATTTTTTTTACCGCTTCATAGATTTGAATTAAATCTTCATATGAATGCTGTGCATGAGAGGCCGACAGTTTTACATGGGTTATAAGGAAATATCTTTAAAAATTTATTCCCAAGCACCACTTGTTACAATGACTTCATATTTAGCATACGGCATCCTAATGACATGCAGTATCAACTTGTGCTCAATTGGTTTGTTCAAGGCAAGGCCCAGTCGCAATATTTGGCCCTTCCACAGGAGCCAACAGTTTCTATATAGGCTTATTATAGGAAATATTATAAATTTTCTTTGTAAAACCCTCAAGCTACAAACACTTCATACATGTATTTAGTATATATCTTCAGGACAAGATGCTGTAGGGAAGGCAGTTTTGTTTTGCCCTACTCTAGGGGCTAATAGTTGTCTTTAGTTTACCCAGGTCCAAGGCTCAAGTTAGCTATAGTCAAGCACTCCGTCCATCTGTCCATCTTCTGTAAAATATTCATGTTTTCAACTTCTTCAGAATTGCTGGAAAGGTTTAAATCAAACTTGGTAAGGATACGGTACTCAATGTCCCCTACAAATGTTGTTGTTTTCAGCTAGATCTGTGAAGGGATGGATTCAGGGCAGAGCTACAAATGCCCCAGAAGATACCTACCTCTGAAAAATTCTTTTTCAGACCAGCTTCACAAATCTTCAAACCCAATATATCAGAGTGAAGGATGTCTTAAGAAGTGTTGTTGTTTTTGGTTCCATTCTAAAATTTTTGGCATTTTTAAACATCTTTGTTATTTCTTGACCGGATTGCAAATCAAATCCGGTCTATGAATTAGTGAAGTCTGTCTGTCTGTAGGGTGTCAAGAATTTGTCCGGCATCAACAGTTTGCATTTAGCTTAATTTTTTGTATACCATTAATGATATCAATGTCAAACTTGGTAGGTTTGTAGTCATTGATAAGTTCTTTCGACTGATGTGAAATTTTGTGACCTTGACTTTGATGTCATGCTCCAGTGAACACAATGATTGTACTTTAGCTTGATTTATTGTACGCCACTGATGATACCTACCTTTAACTTGATAAGTTTGTAGACACTGATGAATTCTTCCCAACTGATGCAAGATTTGGTGACCTGGACTTGGATGTCATGTTTCATTGAAAACAGACTGATTTTTCATTTTGCTTGATTTCTTGCATACCATTTATAATGCATACTTCAAACTTGGTAGGCTTGTAGACAGACTAATGCAAAATTTGGTGACTTCGACCTTGATATCATGCTTCCAGATCCGTCCTTTGACGGATCCAGGGCTGAATGACATAAAGCTTTAGAACCTTCTCCTTTTTCAATCCAGTTGCATAAATAAATATATTGTTTTTGTCCTGTCTGTCTGTTTGTATGTCTGTCTGTCTGTTGACAACTTTAACCTTCATCATAACTGTTGAACTCAGAGAGATAGAGAATTCATATTTGGCATGCATACTCCACTAATAAGCCTTTTCAAATTACACCAAGGTCATTGACCACATGACCTTAACTGTTACCTTTGACCTACATTTAAAAAAAATTCTAACATTGGTTATAACTTTATATATAGTTAGTACACAGCATTGGTATAACATGAAATATCAAGGTTTTTTTTCAAGGGAAGTACCAGTATCAAAGTGGCAACGCCTGTCAGGAGCTGACAGTTTCTACATAGGTTTATATACGAATTATTATTGTTTATTTCAAAAACTACAAGCCATAGTGACTTCATGTCTAGTATATAGACTGAGTAAGAGATTCTCTGTCGTATTTGTTCAAGGGAAGACTGAGTGACCATACTTGGAACAAGGTACAGGCAATTTTTATGAAATATCTATACAATCTGTCTTCTCAAAAACTTGACAAGCCACAATTACTTCAGAGTCAGTATTTAGCATCAATTTAGGCAATATAGGAAATGTCTTTGAAAAACATCTCATCAAGAACCACTAACCACACGGGCTTTATATTGTTAAACAGCATCTTTATGATATGTAGCATCAAATTTTTGACGGGACGGCCGTTTGGTAATATTTGGGGCTTACGTTTTACACAGAATTATATAGGAAGTACATGTATCTTTGAAATTGCCTAATTGAGAACAACAGGTCACAGTAACATGGTCTATAACATAAGCATTGCTTGTTGTATCACTCTTTTATTTGGCTCTGAAACAGGAACTGACCTTCATTATATCCCTTGCAAACAAAGTGGGGTATATAGGAATCACCTTTCCTGTCTGTCCATCTGTCTGTCTGTGTAAATGGTTTGTGGATCATAACTGAAAACCCGTTACACCTCACGTTGGGAAACCCAAAGTAAGCTTTAGCCAATGAACAAATTGTTTTTTCAAATTAGCTATTGTTGGGGTATTTGTCTTATTAGGACAGTTCTTGTTACATTTGCTATCATAGGAATACCATTAAAATTTTCTCTTGGAAGAAGTACAAGCCTATATTATTTAGTATATAGTCTTAGTATGAGATGATATATCAAGTTTGTTTAAGGAAGTTCTTGTTGCAATATTTGGCTTTGCTACGGGAACTCATGAAATGTCTTCATATTAAGTTTATAATATAAGCATTACATGTCGTTTCACTTTTATTTATGAGAATGTTCTGCTGCAAGGTATGGCCCTGCCACAGGGACAGACAGGTTCATTATGTAGGCTTGCATAGGGAAAAGTTTTTAAAAAGGCTTCTCAAGACCAATAGCAACTTCAAATTTGGTATACAACATTCAAATGCCATGTAACATCAAGACTGTTTCAAAGAGCTTTGTTGAAATGTTTTGTCCAACCCAAGGGCCGACTTTGAATAATTTTTCTGTTTATTGTACCACAAGAATTAAAAATTTGAAGTATTTAGTGTTATATAGATGTTATTAATGGGCAAGTAACTTTTTATATAGAAATTATGCCCTGGAAAGTTAGATTTTTTTCTCCAGATTTATTGCTTTTGATGAGATCAAGTTTAGCAAAGGTGAGCGTTGAGTCCCTTGGGCCTTTCTATTTGAAATGGTCTTAAAAATCTTAGTAAATAACACTACATTTTACCTTTGTTGTAATAGACGTTGGATATGTCGAAACTTCTTTGCTACTCGTTATTGTTCTTGGTCAGTAGTTGTGAATAAGATTCAAGATGCACAAATCCAGACAAATCCAATTACAGTGTCATATCAACCATGTTGCCATCAAATAAAGGCTGCAAAATTTGAGCTTTGAAATCTTCAGTCAGCAGATTGAGACGCAAGACCAGACAATTGAAAATTACACAAATTTTCATCTACATGTAGATTGAATTTCTGTTTGTCTACGTTGATTTAATACAATAACTGTCAGCTCCATCAGATTTTTACAATCATTTTAAGCCCAGAAAATTGCATTATCAATACACATTGTCTCTAAAGTGTACTCTCGATCAGAAAAGAAATGAACAATTTTTATGTCATCTGTTCTGGGATATTCTTATGACTTTTCTTTTTAATGTTGGACAGAGTCATTTCAGTTTGGCGCAAATGACTCTGATAGGAAATTACTGGACACGACTAAATTGGAAAAAGTTTATACCAACATATGGTCGTACAGAAGATCCAAGAACAACGCTTTCTTAACTAGTCAGTTGCACGTTTTTGACTGAACTTATAGATTTCTCGATATTTGAAAAGCAAAACAATTGCAGGAATATTTTGTTCATGTATAACATGTCTTGATCGTCGGGAATCACTACGACCTTATTGATTTATGGTAGTCATTAAATGTAGTCCATTTAAAATCGAATAATAAAGCGTTAGAGAGCGAGATGGTCTCGACAGCCGTTTATCTTGTATCTTCTTATCAATAATCCTTTTATTTTACTTGTCTCTTAATTGTATTCAGCATTGAAACAAAGTTTAAGGTCCTTTTGATAAAATTATACATAAACCTGAAAATTTCATAAAGTGTTAAACTGATGATATCTCTTAGTCGATACAATCTGAAGTCTTTGTGACCAAGTTGGCCGAAGCCCCCCCCCCCCCCCCCCCCCCCCCCCCCCCCATTAGAACTGAGTGTAGTGTCTTAACATCTGACCTTTTTCCCACGAGTCATTAACTGTAGATGAAGAAATGTGAATGGAGATCAATTCAAGGTGTCGAGAAGTACAAGTACACTCGAAAAAAGTTATATTGCCTGTGATTGATATATATATATATATATATATATATATATATATATATTATATATATATATATATATATATATATATATATGTATATATGTGTGCGTGTGTGTGTAGGTGTGTGTGTGCGTGTTTGTGTATGTGTGTGTGTGTGTGTGTTTGTGTGTGTGTTTGAACATAACGCATAAAAAGTTACCTCGAATTACTCAAGTGGTTTATATGCGCCTTGAGCCATTTGTTAACTTACCAATACAGCTCAGTTGCTTGTGTCAACTACTTTCAGTGATTATTTGTTTTACGATATGTCGAGATTAATTAATTTTTGATAGTGACATCTGCATCTGATACATTGCACAGAAATGTCGACCTTTTCAAAGAACCATCCGAATCAATGAAGGGTATCTTACGTGACAACGCGTATAGTGATGCGACCCCTCCATATTTACTGACTCATACAATATTCATGACACCAAGCCACTGCTTTGGTTCAAACCCTATACCTCGTAGCTGTGGTCCATGTACGCTATGGACTGAGGACGGTTCCTAAGATACGAAGGAACGAATGTACACAGTATTTCAGTAAAATGCACAAAACCACTGGGGTTACAATATTTCGAGACATTGGTGTGACAAAATATTTTCATCATGGAAGTTGAAATTGAAGATTTCTGTGCGATTATTCTATCCAGAATTGCTTTTTCAGCCCATTTAAATGTTAGAAAATTTTATATCTATAGTTACATTTATGATCTTTAATGTTTTACGCCATTCATTGACCGACATCTTTGTCAAAATTTTGTCATCGAACTATTCACGACATTTCATATTTGTTAAGTATCGAACCTGCTACCTTCTGAATATATAATTGACTGACTGACCTGTCATACGATAAGTATTTTGCATACACGACATGATAACATGTACCTTAATTGTTAAAAATCTAATGAACTTGCTGGCCGAGTGATTGTTCTCGTTACCATTACAAAAGGAATATTGATATCTCCGTGGAGGACCGATAAATTATGAGAATGCGTCGATAACTGACACCTCTAAGATTTCACTTTCATACATTTCTTTCATAAAAACAGCTGTTCCATAGTCATATCTGCCTGTTGTCCAAGGTCAAGATAATGTATAAACCAACAATTCAAACTAGAAAATCTTACCGGAAATTGTAATTTTCAAGACCATATGTTTATATATCAAATTTGCATTGGTATTATAAACTAAAGAATGATTTATAAATATTTGTCGAATGTGACAGTGGAGTATTTTGTGGTTTGTATGAATTGAACATTTTGTACGAGTTTGAAACGTTAAATGTAAGACCTATCTTGGCCGACATATGCCTCATTTTAACCAACTTTATGCACGAACATTACTCGTTCTATAATCCACGCGAGATCTGCGTCTATAAAATTTAACATATTGCACGGCAATGAAACTATTTGTAATTATCTTATCTTAATAACTTTCTAGAAAAGCAGATTTATGTCTTGAAATGAAAGATAATGGATCTTCCGCTTCAAAGGAGTTGGGCCATTGACCTTCTGCATGACCTTCATACTTATTCAGATGCGACAGCTTTGCAGTGTATCAATTTGGATTTCATCCAGAAAGATCAAATTATCATTGAATAACACAGAAGAAATGAGAATGGAAAAAATGATAAATCTCAGACCTGTGCTGCACATTTCATGTAACAAATCGGTGCACCAATTGTGCGCAGCGAATAAATAAAAAGGTGAACGGTGATTAAATAATAAAACAAAACAAAGTTATGAAACTAAACACCACAAATAGGGACATCTAAGAAAACAAGTGGTACGTAACAAAAATGAACCTTTCATTCTTTGTTGCATGTTTAACAAAACACATCAATTGCGTATCATGAATACTTTTGTTGGGAATTTACAGCAGGATGGCGACAGAAAATTTTGTGATTACTGCGTTAGGTTTCCCGTTTATTGTGCTTGTAACTGGCAACCGTCGGTGGTGATATTACTATATGTATGTCGCCTTCCGTAGACTCTTGTACGGTGCACTGTGGCCTAAAATGGCATCTGCAGTTCCTGCATTATGGTGAATCGCAGTTGCTGAAGAATACCCAGGTTTCACGGTTACGACTATATAGTTTGGTGGTGCTTCATTTATCGTTTATCTTTGACCACAGGTACTGCGTTACATGAAGAGAGTCTTTTCTAAAACTAACAACCCCCTTTCATTTATATATCGTCTTGTTCCCCTTTCCCATCAGGTAAGAACTGATAGTCAGAATGGGGCCGCTTCAACCAGTATTTCCTACAAGTTCCGATGATAATCAGATAAAAATAAAGTACGATTATGGGTGTGAGTTATTGCCCTTGAACATAGAAAATTTCTTTTAAATGATATTTTCCGCTCATTTTCTCATTGAGGGTTTGATGGATTAAATTGATATTGGGTATATAGATGCATCAAGGGAAAATGCATGTCAGGTTTGAATATGGGTGTGTTCCGGTAATTTTTGACAATAATATTTCACTAGGGTAGCTGCCAGCGGGGCATTTGCGTCGCACCGACAAGTCAAGTCAAATGATATAATTTATGCTATATTATGAGCTATGAATTTTGCCACTGTCGGGGGCAGCAGTGTCGACAAACACACTCTTCTCGTTTATTATTTTCATATAATACGGTATATTTTCTCACGGTATGTTGCTTATAATGCATTGATTTATTGTATTTTAATTGGATTTATTTAAATAAATGCTACTGGAAAGAATAGGTTATAAAAAGTACTTCTAATTAACATTTGGCCGGGGTTCGAGTCCCGCTCTGGTCATGCCGGTGTCCTGTCTTTCGGATGAGACCGTAAAAACCGAGGCCCCGTGTCGTGGTATGCATGGCACTTTAAAGATCTCTCACTGCTTGGGATGGGTCCGTTGCAAAGGTCAAAATTTGTATGCCCCGCATCAGGCAGATGCCGTCATCATATACGTGAAATATTCGTGGTGTGAAGTTAAAATCAGTTAATCAATAAATTAACATTTATATAAGAATACTTTAAGAATGGAAAGGAAAGGAGGGGAACATACTTTTTGTATGTAATAATATATGATTGGTTCTTCTTCAGAATTACTGGAAAGTTTTGGATGATACTTAGTTTGTTAGTAAGGATAAATTGTTCAATGTCTGCTTCAGGTGTAACTTGTGTAGTTTTACTGGATCTGTCAAGGCATGGGTACCTGTCTTTGATAAACTTCTCATGACTGATTGCAAAGATCAACGAAACAAATGCACTAAAGGAACCTTGAAGGGTTTTTTTAGGAGTGTTGGTTTTTTTTCTATTCAGAAACCAAATATTTGATGCTTGTTTTTTGGTCTTTTCTCATAGATTTGTACAATATATTAATTTTGTGAATTCTATCTGATTTATCTTATTTTAAAATAAAAATAAATATAAGAAGTGATAGTAATTGTGATAAAATTGGAATAAAAGTGATTTAGATTTTCTATTCAGTTTTTTTAAAGATTAAAACAGGAAAGGGAAGAGTGCTCTTTTGTGTTGAATTAAATTTTGACCATCTTCTTTCGAATGAATAGATATTGATAAAAATTGGCATGAGTTAAATACTCAATGCCCCTTACAAGTGCTGTTGCTGTTTAACTAGATCAACTCAGAATTTATTTCATGGTGTGGCAAAGTAGGTCCAAGGAAGTATTGTCTTGTGCAAAGATAAACTTTAGATGGACTACACAGAATAAAGAATTTAAATTTGGGAGAGTGTTTTAAAATGATGTAGTATTTTATATTTTTTTTTTTGTTTAATCCTGAAATAAAATTTCTGAAAATTCTGCAAATGATGTTAATGTAAAATACGAGAGTAACTGGTGTCACATGACTATGGCACTAAGAACAGTGTACCACAGTGGACATTCACAAACCCCTGAAATTCATAGGTACCTGCAAGGAGTGAGTGTCTCCTGTTTGGCTAGCTATGCCTGCCATGTTAAGACCATTTTGTTATTTTATATCTTCTCATATGCATAGGTGAGCGATATTTGCCCATTTGGGCCTCTTGTTTACGAGTTGAATAAGGGAATGGGGAATGCAAAACTGTGTTATTGATATATAAGGCATGGCTATACTTCTTCAGAACAAATAGAAGGATTTTGATAAAGATTTGCATAAATGAAGTACTCATTGCCCCTTACAAGTACTGTTGCTTTCTTGGCTTGATCAATCAAGAAATCTAAGTGGGTAAAGTACGTTCAGGGAGGTACCATCTTATTTGAATGAAAAACTAAAGTATGTGAGTATTGTAGGATGTCATGGTGTTGTTTTTGGTTCAGTTTTGAAATAAAATTTTGAAAAAAGGATACTCTTATTAGAGGGACATTATGGTGTTTTCAGAATTGTGTCAATTTTGGCCGTCATGTTTTATTCTGTAGGGTAGCAGTTCAAATCCTGTCATGGGGAAAATGGGTTTTTGGTCTCATTTTACACCAAAATAAGTTTTTAAGTGTTTTGGAAAACTCAATATGTAAATAAGTCATTTTAGGAAAAAAATGTCTCAGTCTTTTTCACACATTTTTGTCTCTCACTTTTCTCAAAAGCTGGGGATGTTAAATCTCATTTGTCTGTCCGTCTGTCTGTCTGTCCATCTGTCACAAAACTTTATCTTGGTCATAATTTTTTAACTGTAAGACGTCAGGCCTTCATATTTTGCATGTGTATCCCTTATTGCAATACCTTTCTGTTGGTACCAAAATTTTTTATCATGTGAGCTTGACCGTGACCTTTGACCTACTTCATTGTAACCTTTTAACGTAAGACATGGGGCCTTCATATTTGGCTTGTGTGCCCCTAATGGCGCTGCAGATACATGTAGACATACACAACCACACAATATGTCACAGATCACTGCACCCTTACTGATAGAACCCACAAATCTCTGAATTTGCTTGTATCACTTTCTTAATTTATTCAGTATAGAGAAGCAGTAAAGCATTTATCTGCTCACTTTTATTAAAACTACCTTTTTCAAGAATAATTTGGAAGTTTTGTGTCAAACTATAATTTCTTGATTATTAATGAATATTTTGATACTGTTTTAGCTAGCTTTGGCATGTTGAAAGGTAGCAGATTTTTTTTATGTTTATTTTTGCACCCAAACCGGTTGTAGAGAAATTTTTTTTTAATTTGAATATTCTGTGTCTCTATTTGATCCTCAAAAGGTTTATGAAATTTTAATTTTTTGTTTTGTTTAATTTGACCTGTTTAAGGGTTTTCGATCCTTGGGTGATATCATATATGTTCTGTCAGAAGGAGGAGTGGGGGAAATAGTCCTTTGCTGATTTGTCTTTGTAAAAAAATGGCGTATATATTCTATTAGTAACAAAACAATGTAAAACTATAGGTCTTAACTATATTTCTAATTTATCATAACTTACCAAATCATATAAGTTGTTTGCATCAGTTTAGTGTCAAATAAGATGGCAGTGTTATTTTATTTTGCTTATTTTTAAATTTAGCATGGAAATATATAAAACATATCTATGTTCAAAGAAATAACTGATATTATACAAAGAGTGCAGTGTAAAATTATGAACCACACATATAACTCATCTCTATAAGAGCTGCCCTCTCATTGTTTTTACAATGATTTGGGGATAAAATAGGGGGGTAGGGTAATAAAATCTTACTTTTCACGAAATGTAACTTGGATACATACATATTTCTTTTGTTTATTAAGTATACATGGTATTGTAGTATCAAAATAAATCAAGAGAATGAGATCTGCACATATCTTTACACTGTCATCACTCTAAATATCACATTTTGATGCATTTATCTGGGGGATAATTTTAGTAACCAGTGATGCAAGACAGTCTTTTCTCTTATTACATTTATAAGGGATTCTGAAATTTATACTGAACCATGAAGGAAAGATATTATACTACAAATAAGAAGTATTTATAATCTGCTGATTTACAATAAATTTGCCATGCAATACAAACTAATAAGATGATATATTTGACTCAGAAATTACCAAAATGCAAATTAAGCATGTTAAGACTCAATAATTTTGATTTCTTGCTCAAAGAAAAATAAATATGGGTAGGTAGTGTTATAACACCACCAATTTATTTGTGTCTTATATGTCCGTCAAATAAAAAAAAAAATAGAAACTAATAGTGTTTCACAAACACATCTTGTTTCAATGGTTTTTAGAGTTGCTTGTTTTGTTTATTCATTTTAAAAGGAATTACCGTTTGAGACTTTAAAAGAAAAGTGTTTGGAACAACTTGAAGTTATGTCAAAGAAAAGGATAAGAAGAATTTTGAAAGGTAAGACATTAATTCAGTGTTTTCATAGCAGCTTATCCATTTGTAGAAAAGATTGTCAGATCTTTAAGACTTTATCAGTAAAGAGTCATATTCACATACAAAGCCAATAATTTATAATTTTTTTTTAATGATTATGCTATTTCATCACAAATTCAGATATGATGCATTACAATTTGAAAAGTAGTTGAGTGTTATGAGTACCATTCTCCATAGGACTAAATGTTTTTGTGAAGTCCATCTGTCTTTTACATCAGTTAGAGCTATAAGTTTGTGACATTAAAGAAATTTGTTCAGATGTTCTTCCTTGAGTAATATATATGAATTCAATATATCATTACTAAACAACATCTTTAAAAATATCAGACATATCTTTTTGATTTTGATGTATTTGAAGTGCGAGGTTACAAGCTCTTTCTTTTCTTTTTCCTCCCAAATGTTTGGTCATGTAATGTTTCTCCACCAATACATTCTGAAATAGGAACACTTTATTTGCTTCTTCATCTTACTAAGGTGATGACCCAGCCTATATTTCATCATCCGGTACTGAAGATGAATCTACAGATGAAGAACAAGCTTTAGGTAAGTTTTTTTTTTGTTTTTGCTTTTTAGCACACCTGAGCAAAAGGCTTATGTCATAGCATGTTGTCCATCTGTCCATTTTCTGTGTGTCTGTTCATCTGACATCCCTTTTTCTTTGCTGTAAACTTTTCACATTTTCAACTTTCACTAGAAAGATTTTGATGAAAGTTTGTAGGCATGAAGTACTTACGGTTCCTTGCAAGTGTTATTTTTTTTTTCTCGATCCATAAACAATGGTGCCACCACAGACAAAAGTAGGTCTTCGAGGGTAAACTTTTTTGACAGACTTCTTCTTCAGACTTGCTGTCTACAGAAACAAACTGAATGCAAAAGAACGATCTAAAGGGATGTGTGAAGTTTTTTTTTGCTTGTGTTCCTAAATAAAAATTTTAATGCTTTTTCATCAGTTTTTAGGACTTGGTGTTCAAGGCAAAAAAGTGCAATTTTCCTCCTTTAGGTAATAATGATGCTTTAATTTGGTTTCTTTTAATCATAATTATAGTAAAGAATGTTACTGTGAAAGAATTTCGTCATTATGTCAATTTTGCAATTTTTTATGTTTTTTTTTTTTTTTAAAAAGGGGGGAAAGGGTGTCTTCTTTTACATTTTCTTCTTCTTCAGAGCCGCTAGAATAATTTTATGGAACTTGGTAGGAAAGAAGAATGCAAGGTCTCCGACAAGTATTGCTTTTTATGAAAGCATGGGGACATCAAATCTCATTTTTCTGTCTGTCAGTCCATCCGTCCGTTTGTCTGTCCATCTATCACAAAAACTTTAACCTTGATCATAACTTTTTAAGTATGAGACGTAGGGCCTTCATATGTGGCACATGTGTCCCTAATTGCAACATCTTTCCTTTGGTACCAAAATTTTTATCATGTAACCTTGACTGTAACCTTTGACCTACTTCAATGTAACTTTTTAACTGTAAGACGTAGGGCCTTCATATTTGGCATGTGTGTCCCTAATTGCAATACCTTTCCGTTGGTACCACAATTTTTTATCATATGACCTTGACCGTGACCTTTGACCTACTTCATTGTAACTTTTTAGCTCACCTGAGCCAAAGGCTCAAGTGAACTATTGTGATCAATCACCGTCCGTCGTCCGTCGTCCGTCGTTAACTTTTCACATTTTCGACTTCTTCTCCAGAACCACTGAACAGAATTTGATGAAACTTGATAAGCATGTAGTACTCATGGTCCCCTACAAGTGTTGTTGTTTTTCGTCCAGATTCATCAACAGGTGGCGCCACCACAGGCAAAAGTAGGTCAAAGAGGGTACCCTCCTTTGACAAACTTCTTCTTCAGACCAGGGGCATACAGAGACAAACCAAATGCATAGGAATGATCTAGAGGGATGTGTGAAGAAGTGTTGTTATTTTTGGTTCCATTCCGAAATCAAATTTTTGACGTTTTTTTTGACATTTTTTTGTACTTGGTAATTTTAATGCAGAAAAGAGGTATTTTTTTCTTTTAATAAACATTGATGCATTAATTTGGTTTAATTTGATCATTTTGATGGTAAGAAATACTACTGCGAAGAAAATTTTTCAATATTTTATGTTTTGGATTTTTTATGAATTTTTTAAGACTTTCAAGAAAAAGGGGGGAGGGGGTTAATTGGTGTAAACATTTCACAGTTTGAACTTTTTCTTTGGAACCACTTGCTGGAATTCAATGAAACTTGGCATGCATCAAATACTCAAGGTCCCCGACAAATGTGGTCATCTTTGTCAGGATCCATGAACAGGTGGCACCACCACAGACAAAAGTAGGTCACAGAGGGTACCCTCCTTTGACAAACTTCTTATTCAGATCGGGTGCATACAGCGACAAACCGACTGCATAGGAATGAGATAGAGGCATATGGGAAGAAGTGTTGATATTTTTGGTTCCATTCCGAAATCAAATTTTTGACGTTTTTTCATTTTTATTTTGGACTTTGTTATTTTAATGCATTAAAGAGTTATTATTTTCTTTTAGTAAACATTGATGCATTCATTTGGTTTCATTTAATCATTTCTATGGTAAGAAATGCTGGTGTGAAGGAATTTTTTCAATATCTCGATTTTTGAATTTTTTATGAATTTTTTAAGACTTCCAAGAAAAGGGGGGGGGGGGGAAAATTTTTCATATCTTCAACTTGATCTACAGAACAACTTGAAGGATTGTGATAAAACTGGGTAGGATGCAAGTACTCATAGTCCTTTTCAAAGGTTTTGTTTTTTGTGCGGATCATCCAAATTGGTTAACAGATAATGCCACCATGTCTAAAAGTAGGTCTCACAATGGTACATATACCACTTGGTAATTGAAATATGGAGAGTAGCGGTTCAAATCCAGCTGTGGTCAAAAAAATTTTCTTTTTTTTTTACATATCTGAATAAGTTTTTAGATGTTTCTCAACACTCAACATATGAAATTAGGAATTTTACGTTTAAGACTTCCAAAAAAAAAAGGGGGGGTTGGCCATTTTTCACATTTTCAACTTTTTCTACAAAACTGTTTGAAGGATTTTAATAAATCTTGGTAGAAATAAGTCACTTATGATCCTCTTCAAATTCTGTTGTTTTCGTCCAGACCTCTTTACAGGTGGCGCCACCATAGTCAAGAGTAGGTCACAAAAGAGTTCCCTCGTTTAACAATATTCTTTTTCATACGGGCTGTATACAGAGACAAACAGAATGCATAGAAATGATCTAGAGGGATGAGTGAAGATGTATTGTCATTTTGGTTCCCTTCCAAAATCAAATTTTAGAATTTTTTTCGACATTTCTTTGGACTTGGTGATTCAATGCAGAAAAAAAGTGTCATATTTCCTAGTTAATTGATAATGATGATTTCTTATGGACTATTGTGATCATAATTATGGTAAGGATTGTTACTTTGAAAGAATTTTGTCAATATCTCAATTTTTGGATTTTCTATGAATTTTTTAAGACTTCCAAATGAGGGTGTATAGGAACAATTCAATCACATTTTTCACTTCTGCTGTTATACCACATGAAAGATTTTAATGAAACATGGAATACATGAAGTACTAAAAGTCCTCTATCAATATGGTAAATTTCATCCAAATTGGTTAACAGATAATGCCACCATGTCTAAAAAGCAGTTCTCACAATAGTACATATACCACTTGGTAATTGAAATATGGAGAGTAGCGGTTCAAATCCAGCTGTGGTCAAAATTTTTTTTTCATTTCTTTACACATCTAAATAAGTTTTTAGATGTTTCTCAACACTCAACATATGAAATTAGGCAATTTTAAGTTAGATCTGGACATTATTTGAAACAATTGTTGTTCATGACCCAGACTTGAAATCAGTCAACAAAAGGCCCCACCTAAAGAAAATGACTAACTTGTTGCCCTGAATGACTTCTTGCAGAGACAAAGGAAATGCTTAATATCAAAATCACCTGAATGGATGTGCAAAAAAGTGTTGTTTTTTATTCTAGCCTGAAATAAAATTTGACATATTTTCAACATCTGTGTTGACTTAGTCACATTAATGCAAAAATAAATGAATTCTTCCTTCATGCATGACTGATAATATAGGTACTCAGGTGAGCGATATAGGCCCACTTGGGCCTCTTGTTTACTGTAAGACATAGGGCCTTCATTTTTGGCATGTGTGTCTGTAGACATGCACAACCATTACAATATGTCACAGATCACTGCACCCTTAGTGATAGACCCCGAAAGTGGGGGACCACAATTCTCTGAATTTGCTCGTTCATCCAGATCTGTCAATAGGTGGCACCACAACAGACAAAAGTAGATCACAGAGAGTACCCTCCTTTGACAAACTTCTTTTTCAGACCACCTGGGTGCAGAGACAAAAGGAATGCAAAGGAATGATCTAGAGAAATTTGTGAAGAACTATTGTTTTTGGTTCCATTTGGAAATCAAAGCTTTGATGTTTTGTCAATATTTTTTGGGACTTCAGTGTAGAAATGCATAATTTTTCCCCTTGAATAGACAATGTTGCTTTAGTTTGGTTACTTTTAATCATGATTATGATAATCAGGTACTTGAACATTGGGGTTTGTTTGTTGTTGTGTTTAGCTCACCTGAGCTATAGGCTCAAAAGAGTTACTGTCAATGCACTTTTACAGTTGTCTGTTTGTTGTAAACTTTTCACATTTTTTACTTTTTTTTTAACCTCAGGACAAATTTTAATCAAACATGGTATACTTATAGTACTAGTAAACTCCTATAAAGAGGGCGTACTTCCTCTTCCAATGGGATGCATGGAATAAAAAAACTAATGGTATCTGAATGTTCTGCAGTGATGTAACATCCACAATCGTTCTTTTCATTCCAGTCAAAAATGGACAATATTTTTTATGTGTTTTTGGACTTTGTCATTTAGCCTAATTTTGGGTTATTTTATTAGATTTTGTCATTGTAGGTTAGTTATAATGTATTGACTTTGTGTATTTTAATTGATTGTATTATAACCCCCCCTAAACAAACTTCGGGGGTATATTATAATCACCTTATCTGTCTGTCCAGAAAACTTTAACCTTGGCCATAACTTTTGAACCAAAAAAGATGGGACCTTCATATTACACATGTGTATTCCTTGTTGCAAGACCTTTCTGTCGGTACCAAAATTTTTGACCTCGTGTTCTTGACCTTGATGTTTGACCTACTTTTGAAAAACTTTAATCCTTGGCCATAAGTTTTGAACCAAAAGAGATGGGGTCTTCATACTTCACATATGTATTCCTTTTAGCAAGACCTTTCTATCAGTACCAAAATTTTTTATCCTGTGACCATGACCTTGAAGTTTTATCTACTTTTGAAAAACTGAAATCTTAACCATAACTTTAGAATCAAAGAGATGGGGCCTTCATATTACACTTATGTATTCCTTGTGGCATGACCTATCTGTCGATACTAAAATTTTTACCCTGTGACTTTGACCTTGATGTTTGATCTACTTTTGAATAAATTTATTCTTAGCCATAAGTTTTAAACCAAAAGAGATGGGGCCTTCATACTACATACGTGTATTCCTTGTGGCAAGACCTGTCTGTTGGTACCAAATTTTTTTATCCTGTGACTTTGACCTTAACATTTGATCTACTTTTGAATAACTTTAACCTAAGCCATAACTTTTGAACCAAAAGAGATGGGGCCTTAATACTACACATGTGTATTATTTGTGGCAAGACCTGTCTTTCAGCACCAAAATTTTTGATTTCAAGACCTTTACCTTGGTCTTTGCCTTACTTCAAATTTTGTTGCCATGGGAGTATTTGTCCCGTTAAGACAGTTCTCGTTGTAAGAAATGTTATATTTAAAAAAGGAGAAGGGAGGGATATACTGGTAGCATATAACAATGAGCTTTGATAGATGTCTCCTGTCGAACTAATGGATTGATTTTGTTAAAACTTGAGAGGGATGAAGCAATCAAGGCCCCTTATTAATGTTGTTAAGTTTTTATTTAAGTTAGTTCTGGCAAGTTAAAGGTTAAATGTTCAAACCCTGTTGGAGGCAAAAATGTTTTTCATTTCATTTTACACCAAAACAAATGTTTAGTATTTGCAGCACTCAATAAATCATAATTAAAGTTTGACATTACCTATTTCACATATTTTTCTATCATGATCTTGATTTATTTCTTGTAGAGAAGCAAGGGCTAAAGGCTTGAATGAGCTATTGTCATAACACATCATTCATCTATCTGTAATGTAAACTTTTCATATTTTCAACTTCTTCTCCTATACTGTCTGACAGGTTTTGATCAAACTGTATATACTTGTTCTACTAGTGGACCTCTACAAAGTTTGTGATATTAATTCAATGGCACTTCCTTAGATAAAAGTATGTCCAAGAGAGTACCCTCCTTTGCAATTCTTCTTCTAATGGGATATATAGATTTAAAAGCTCATGGTATCTGAGTGTTTCAGAAGAATGTAAGATTCAAGTTTGTTCTTTATTCAAATCGGAAAAAGAATTTTTGACTTTACTTTTTGATGTCTTATGGACTTTGTCACTTAAGCCTAATTTCAGGTAATTTCTTAAGATTTTCTCCTTGTATGTTGCTTATAATGCATTGATTTTGTGTATTTTAACTGATTTTATTGTAATTAATGCAATAATAGAAAATGGATTACAAAAATAATTTCTTTTTTTCAGTTTTGTTAGATTAAACAAGCATTCTTAAAGTATTGCCTAGGCAATACTAAATCCCCTGCCATTTTAAAGAAATTTTCTAATTCCAAGGGCCGTAATTCCGTCAAAAATTAGTGGACCGTAATGAAACTCGAACTTGATCTGTAACTTATGGTGGTATACTCAAACACCAAAAATTGGATGAATATCTACAAGCGTTTAGAAAAAAAGTTCAGAAAACGTGTGTGTGACTGACGGACTGATGTACTGATGGAAGGACAGACGGGTGGAGTGCAACCCTTTAGTCCCCTTTGTCGATGCCGGTAGGGGACTGAAAAAGGGAAGGGGATATACTATTTGTCAATGATAATAAAATTGAATGGATTTCTTCACTTGATAGTTATGAAGTGCTCAAGGTCCCCTGCAAATGTTGATATTTTCAACCAGTTCAATGATATAGCTCCCCGAGGGAACCTTTCTTTGACAAACTTCTAATTCAGACTGGCTGCATAGATCATCACCCATATGCATCAAAATGATCTTAAAGAGTGCTTTAAGAAGTGTCGTTGTTTTTGTGATGCCTCGGAATCAAAGATTCAGGGCATCTAGTTTTTGGCTGGTCTGTCTCTCTGTTTGACTGATTGTCTGTGGCAAAACATTTTAACATTCCACATAACTTTTCAGCTGTAGCAGTAGGGTTTTCATACTTCACACGCGTATTCCTTGTGACAAGAACTTTCTGTCAGTACAATAATGTTTTACCTCGTGACCTTGACAGTGACCTTTGACCTACGATTCAAAAACTTTAACATTGGGTATATTATTTCAATGGTTAGGGCTTTCATATTTCACATGTGTATACCTTATGACAAGATCTTTCTTTCTTTATACACCCATTGTAGATGGACATATAATGGTATAGTGTTTTGGGTCTGTTGGACTGTGGGTCCCTGGGTCTGTGGGTCCCTGGATCTGAGGGTCTGTCTGCATCTTGTAAACATGATACAGACCATACCATTTACGCTAGGACTTTCAAACTTGGTACACTTATTCCTTTTGGGTTTGATAATGAAACTCATTGATTTCCAATATCAAGGTCAAGAGGTCAAGTTCATTTTGGGGGCAAAAATAGCAAATTTTGGAGAATGCAACTAGTAAACAGGATACAGACCAAGCTGTTTATGCTTGAAATTTTGAACTTTGCACATTTATTTATTATGTCTAGAAGATGAAACCTATCAATTTTCAAGGTCATATCTTCAAGTTCAAGGTCACAGTGTTTATGTCATTTAGATTGTTGTTCAGGCCATTACTTTTTACACCATGCTTGGATTTGAATAATATTTTACAAAATTGTTGCCCAGGACCCATGGATGTATCATGACCTGACTCAAAGGTCATATCTGCAAGTGTAAGGTCACAATGCATATGATGGGTAAATCTTTGTCTATGCTATAACTTTTTACTCCTTGCATAGATTTGAATAATATTTCATAGAAACCAGGACCAAAGGGTGTGTCTTGACCTTGAACCAATGTTATATTTGCAAAGTCAAGGTTGCACTGCATATGATGGGTAAATCTTTGTATGGTCCATAACTTTTTACCCATTTTGCAGATTTGAATGTTTCACAGAATTGTGGGTAAAAGGGGGATGTTTCTATACTTTCAAATTCATCCCTTCAGAGTAAGCCATGGGTGTATTATGCCACGCTAGGCGTACTTTTTGTTGGTTTTTTTTATTCTATTTCCTAACAATGTTTTGTTTATTTGATACTGTAAACATCGCACAATTTCATCCATATGGCGGTCTATATATAGTAGTAGAATACATAAGAGTCACAGGAGAAACAACTGGCATTTGACGGATACATTAGTATTGTTTCACCACTATGATAATGACCATTGATAGAGGAAACTGAAGAAAAATACCGACTCTCCTACTTGCATAACCGGGATTTGAGCCCAGATTGTCAGTGGTTAAATGCTTCAGTTATCCTCACCGTTATTTACCAAACTATCGAAGCAAATCTCTTTGATGTATTTGATATGAAACACTTATGAGAAGACTGAAGTAAGAGATAATCTCACATTATGTCATAAATTTATATACTATATTCAGGAAAATGTAATGATTACAAATTGATAATTATTGCATCACACCATGTTAGAAATTCAGATGCATACTATGTTTTATCATTTTATGTGCTCGTCAGCCGAGTGGACGGTTTTTGATAGTTTATTAGGCCCATCTTTAATTACTGTCCAAACCAACTTTCTTTGTAAGTCATCCTGATTTCATCTGGTTAAAAACTAATTGACCCAGTTACAATTTTGACAAGGTTGAGCCGTCTTATCCTAGTAAACAGCGTGCTTAGCTGCGGGCCGAGAAGTCTGATCGACCTCTTGACTCGCCTGCGTCCTATCTTTCCAATAAAACAGTGAAATTCGTAGTTTCAGTTAAATATTTCTAAATGCACTTTTTGATGTTGGCATTGTGGGAGGTTAGATCTGTAACATTAACGGGCAAACAGACGAAAAGCTCAACGGAATTCATGCTGTAAACAACGTGACATTCATTTAGACACAGTGTTATTCTGTAAACAATGTGACATTTATTTAGACAGTGTCATGCTGTAAACAATGTGATATCATTTATAAACTTTGTCATGCTGTAAACAATGTGACATTCATTTAGACACAGTACGTGTCATGCTGTAAACAATGTGACATTCACTTAGACACTGTCATGCTGTAAACAATGTGACATTCATTTAGACACTGCCATGCTTTAAACAATGTGACATTCATTTAGACACTGTCATGCTGTAAACAATGTTACATTCATTTAGACACTGTACGTGTCATGCTGTAAACAATGTGACATTCATTTACACATTGTGTCATGCTGTAAACAATGTGACATTCATTTAGACACTGTCATGCTGTAAACAATGTGACATTCATTTAGACACTGTACGTGCCATGCTGTAAACAATGTGACATTCATATAGACACTGTCATGCTGTAAACAATATGACATTCATATAGACACTGTACCTGTCATGCTGTAAACAATGTGACATTCATTTAGACACTGTCATGCTGTAAACAATGTGACATTCATTTAGACACTGTACCTGTCATGCTGTAAACAATGTGACATTCATTTACACATTGTGTCATGCTGTAAACAATGTGACATTCATTTTTAGCTCACCTGAGCCAAAGGCTCAAGTGAGCTATTGTGATCAATCAACAGGCAAAAGTAGGTCAAAGAGGGTACCCTCCTTTGACAAACTTCTTCTTCAGACCGGGGGCATACAGAGACAAACCGAATGCATAGGAATGATCTAGAGGGATGTGTGAAGAAGTGTTGTTATTTTTGGTTCCGTTCCGAAATCAAATTTTTGACGTTTTTTTGACGTTTTTTTGTACTTGGTAGTTTTAATGCAGAAAAGAGGTATTTTTTTCTTTAAGTAAACATTGATGCATTAATTTGGTTTAATTTGATCATTTTGATGGTAAGAAATACTACTGCGAAGAAAATTTTTCAATATTTTATGTTTTGGATTTTTTATGAATTTTTTAAGACTTTCAAGAAAAAGGGGGGTGGGATAATTGGTGTAAACATTTCACAGTTTGAACTTTTTCTTCGGAACCACTTGCTGGAATTCAGTGAAACTTGGCATGCATCAAATACTCAAGGTCCCCGACAAATGTGGTCGTGGCACCACCACAGACAAAAGTAGGTCACAGAGGGTACCCTCCTTTGACAAACTTCTTATTCAGATCGGGTGCATACAGCGACAAACCGACTGCATAGGAATGATTTAGAGGCATATGGGAAGAAGTGTTGATATTTTTGGTTCCATTCCGAAATCAAATTTTTGACGTTTTTTCATTTTTATTTTGGACTTTGTTATTTTAATGCATTAAAGAGTTATTATTTTCTTTTAGTAAACATTGATGCATTCATTTTTTTTCATTTAATCATTTCTATGGTAAGAGAATTTTTTTCGACATTTCTTTGGAAGATCTGGACAATATTTGAAACAATTGTTGTTCATGTAAAGAAAATGACTAACTTGTTGCCCTGAATGACTTCTTGCAGAGACAAAGGAAATGCTTAATATCAAAATCACCTGAATGGATGTGCAAAAAAGTGTTGTTTTTTATTCTAGCCTGAAATAAAATTTGACATATTTTCAACATCTGTGTTGACTTAGTCACATTAATGCAAAAATAAATGAATTCTCCTTCATGCATGACTGATAATCTAGGTACTCAGGTGAGCGATATAGGCCCACTTGGGCCTCTTGTTACTCTGTGTCATACTTGTTTCCATTTTCGGGTAGGTAAAGGATCACTGTTTTGAAAAAGAGGTTGCAAGTTCGCTCTGCAAACCCTTAAACAAACACAACTCGAACATAAAAATGGGTTAAGAGCGATGAATCTCGGACCATAAAAACGGAAGCCCGAGTCGTTTTGTAAGGTCCGTTTTGCATAGATCGAAATTTCTGTGCAATATCGATGTGGCATAAAACAACGCACAAACAACACGAGGTTAAATATATAAATCTTAGACATCGAGTTTAGCTGGACTAATGCTCATTGAAAGTCAAAATAATATGTAGCATGGCATTTGATAATTTTGTGTGCTTATGTATAATGTTGTTGCCCGTCCGTCTGTTCATCTGTCTGTCCACACGAACTTGTCCTGGTTTCTCCTTTTAAACCATTAATAATCTGCTGGTTATATGTAAGAGACTAAAATGTGTAGATGTGCAAGTGTGTTTCAGACAGGGCGTCTGGTCCTCGGGGATGGGCAAATAGTTTGGATATACAGTTGATCTGGTTATGGTGTTTTATAGAGTTCTGCACCCTGGGATTGTGGGACGGAGGAAAAATTGGACTGGATATAGATACAGTTGATCTGCTGCTGGTATTTTATAGAGTTCTGTACCTTGGGACTATGGGATGGAAAAATTGCGGAGTAAGAATCTTACGCAGTTTGATCATTAAAGAAAGTTGTTTACCAGTCGGTTAAACAGTTAAACATTTATCTAACGACAACACGCGGGAGTATAATGTACCCAAGTAGTATAATGTATACATCTGTGTTGAAGCCTTATTGAGTCTTTGACTCTTAGTGGGGAAGGGGGTGGGGGGAGGAGGGAAAGGTAGTAGGGAAACCTGACGCATTTTATGCCCTTGCCATAAAATGGTCGAGGCATTAAATATATTTCCGTCATTCCGTCTCGTAAATGGTTTGCAGAATAACTGTTAACTCAAGTATCTTTCATCACGATCAAACCAACTGTGTATATGATGTTACTGATCAAAAAGGAATTAGGCTATTGATTTTGAGGTCAGTCGGCCAAGGTCAAGGTCATGGCTCCTGAACATGATCTGCTAAAATGAGTGAATAGCATGCCCCCGCCAGGTATAGTATTCAGGTAAGTGTTTGCTTTCTGCGTCCCTCTCATCCTTCCGTCATACATTGGTTTCTGGGTGATAACGCGAGTACCTTTCAACATATTCAAACCAAATTTGAATATATGCTTACTTATCAAGAGAGGAAGAACCCAATTGATGGGGTAAAAAAGTCAAAGGTCAATGTCATACCGGTAGCTGATGAAAAAATACTGTAATTATTGGTTTCCTGATGATAACTCGAGTACCATTCATCATATTTCAAACAAATTTCAATATATGCTTACTTATCAGGAGAGGAAGAACCCTATAGATTTTGGGGTCAAAAGGTTAAAGGTCAAGGTCACAGCTGACGAAACTAGATTGTTATTATTGGATTCTTCATGATAACTCAAGCACCTTGCATTATATTCAAACCAAATTTAGATATATGCCTACTTATAAAGAGAGGAAGAACCTTTCGGGTCAAAAGGTTAAAGGTCAAGGTCACAACTGACGAAAATAGATTACAATTATTGATTTCCGGATGATTACTCAAATTCGTTTTAGCCAACTCGGCTCTTAATTTGATGTGAGGCGGGCGGGCGGTTGGGCGGGCGGACGTCCGTCAACAATTGATTTCCGGACATACGTCCAATATGTTAAGTGCTATTGCAATGAAACTTCATACAATTACCATGAGTGGAAGATGTGCTCTATAGTTTCTGTGTCCAAAGGTCAAGGTCATAGGAGTGGGGTATCATTAATTGGTTTCCGGATCATAAGTCCAATACATTTAGTGCTATTGCATTGAAACTTCATACACTTACTCACCATGAGTTGAAGATCTGCCCTATTGTTTCTTGGATCAAATGGTCAGAGGTCAAGGTCATAGGAGTGGGGTATCAAAAATTGGTTTCCAGACCATAAGTCCAATATCTTTAGTTCTAATGCAATGCCTACACTAACTCACTATAAGTGGGAGATGTGCCCTATTGTTTCTAGGGTCAAAAGGTCAAGGTCATCGGATTGAGGTATCAAAAATTAGTTTCCAGACCATAAGCTGGTTGGTTGGTTGATTGGTTTTTTACGTCGCTTTCAACAATTTTTCAGTTATATCGCGACATGGAAGCAGGAGGTAACCAACCTCTCAAACATAGTGGCGCAACCCAGGATCAGACCAATACCTTTTGTGCTATTGCAATGTCTACACTTACTCACCAAGAGTGGAAGATGTGCCCTGATGTCAAAGGTCAAGGTCATAGCTGTGGGGTATCAAAAATTAGTTTCCAAACCGTATGTCCAGTACGTTTAGTGCTATTGCAATGAAACTTCATACACTTACTCACCATGAGTGGAAGATTTGCCTTATGGTTTCTGGGGTCGAAAGGTCAAGGTCATAGGAGCGGGGTATCAAAAAATGGTTTCCGGACCACAAGTCCAGTACGTTTAGTGCTATTGCAATAAAACTTCATACACTTACTCACCATGAGTGGAATATGTGCCCTACTGTTTCTGAGGTTAAAGGTCAAGGACATAGGAGTGGAGTATCAAAATTAGTAGGTGACTCAAATCTGTCTAAATGATTGATTGATTCATTGATTTTTGTTTAACGTCACACCACGAATATTTCACGTATGTGGTGACGGCATCTGCCTGATGCAGGGCATACACATTTTGACCATTGCAACGGACCCACCCGAAGCAGTGAGGGATCTTTAACGTGTCATGCATACCACGACACGGGGCCTCGGTTTTTACTGTCTCATCCGAGACAGGACTCTGGTTCGGGACTCGAACCCCGACCTCCCGATCAGGAGGCGAGCGCGATACCACTAGGCCACTCCGGCTTCAAATCTGTCTTAAAACAGTGTAGCAAGACATTATTCACTCTGAGGTGCAAGTTTTGCAACTCGGCACATTGCATCTGTGATGAAAATCTCTTGTCATCCTATTCAAACCAAATTTGGAGATATGCCTACTTATTAAGAGAGGAAGAATGCTATTGATTTTGGGGTCAGAAGCTAAAAGTTCAAAGTTGCAGCTGACGAAAATACTGTTATTGGTTTCCGGATGATAACTCAAGTATCTTTCATCATATTCGAAAAAGCCGGCGTGGCCTAGTGGTATCGCGTCGGACTCCTGATCAGGAGGCCTGGGTTCGAGTCCCGCTCTGGTCATGCCGGTGTCATGTCTTTCGGATGAGACAGTAAAAACCATGGCCCCGTGTCGTGGTATGCATGGCACGTTAAAGATCCCTCACTGCTTCGGGTGGGTCCGTTGCAAAGGTCAAAATTTGTATGCCCCGCATCAGGCAGATGCCGTCACCATATACGTGAAATATTCGTGGTGTGACGTAAAACAAAAAGCAATCAATCAATCATATTCAAAACAAATTTGGATATACGCTTACTTATCACGAGAGGAAGAATCCTATTGGTTTTGGGGTCAAAAGATCAAATGTCAAGTTCACAGCTGATAGAAAAGCCTAAAATTATTGGTTCCTGGGTGATTTTCATATATTATCATACATTAACAGCTCATCAGAATTTGATCATATTTCACTTATATATTGTACAGGTCAAGTTCTTTTGAACAAAGATAATTTAAAATTTATCAAAAGGTAGGGATGTGTATAGATTTGAGGGTCAATATGTCAAAAGGCAAGGTTACTGTGGTAATATTTATAGGAGTTGTTGCCCACGAAACTTATAATTAAGGAAAGTTCTGTTGCTGCTATGAATGAAGCCCACATATGGGACATATGTTTTACAAACATGCTCTAGTTTAATAAAGACTTTATTGTATAAGAGATAAACCTGGATTTTAAGAGTTAAAAAGTAAGCAGGGACAAATATGACATATATTTTTTATTTATCATTATTATTATTTGGGGTTTTTTTGTAATGAAATAAGTACCCTTTGGCGCTATATGCCCTAGTTATTGCTAGTAGGGCATCAGATATTATAGTAGTGTTTAATGGATATCGTGCCATTTTTGTTTGTTTTAATTCCTGGTAAATAATTATATAACTCTGGAATAGTGTAATTTTGTCGTTATATTAAATAAAGTCATGTGTAGACATTGTTTCCTTCCAGCTTTTTTAACTGACCTAGATTGATGCTGCATTCTAATTTTGTTATTCTTGATCAAACAAATATGCTGCAAAACAGATGGTGATTTTCATTGTATATGTTTTCATAGAATTTATGAATGCCTTACTGTTCATACTAAAAAGATTACTTATCGCCTTATGTTTTGCATATGCAATGCATTTTACATTATTTTATGTGTTACAATTGATTTCTAATCTATGCATTGTTTGAATTCGTCAATCCAAACTTTCAGTTTTGTAGCAATTCTCGTGGAATGCGTTTCTAGTCATAATTATAATGAATTGTGTATAATTGATCAATCCCTGGACAAAATAATATTAATATTTCGCTAATGATGTAAAACAATGACATAATGATGGAAATTAGAATACTTATCACATGATTATGATCACTACATTCATTAACATCTATATTCCTATTTTATTTATAGGGTTTTAATACTGTAAATGATTGTGAGATCTAACATTAAGTTATGCTGTTATAGGAATAAAAATGAAGGATGATTATGCTGACCTTCAGGATTTCTATAGATAATAGTAATAATACCATTCACGAATTCCACGTTGTAGTATATGTTTTTAATATATGCACAAGTTATACATCCAGTATTTTGAATCTGAAAGACAGAATTGAAGAAGTCTTGAATCAAACGTCTACATGGTTCTAAACGTATTTAACATCAGTAAATAAAACAAGTGAAGCTGCGTCAACTGCTTCCCTAGCTGAATATCTGGAATAGTTGGTGAGTTCGATTCGTAATAGAAAAAACCGGAGTTTAAACATGGCAGTTGATCTGTTGGGTTTATCTTACATGACTAAGAACAAATGTCCGAGTCTCGGACAGACATTAAATATCTGAAATTTCTCAGAAAATGTTTCTAGAAAACCTTAATTACCCAATAGATACTCCACGAATACCTTGTAGACTTTACTAAAGTTGTGATTTTCCACGAACCACACAACAATATGAAAACACAATACACATCAGTGATCCAAAGTCACATTCTACATGAATAACTAAATAAACAACACACAAATCAATCTGAAATCGCGTCAGACCCCATTCATCTAAAAACAACACATGGACCAATCCCAAATCATATAAGATCCCAACAACACTGACTCAAGTTAATTAAAAACGATACACAGAAATATTTTTAAAAGTCACATTACACAACCTTTATACATTACATAAAGCATTTCTAAGTAACATTGATTCTTACAACCTCAAAAAAAAAAAAAAAAAAAAAAAAAAAAATATCGAGCTTTCCAGTTTCACATTTTCAGTTTACCAACAACCTAGCGGAAAGCATATTGATAAATCTAGAATAGCGTTAGACTCGAACAATCTAAAACAACGCGCCAAGCAAATTCAAAGTCACATTACAAACAACGTTAGAGATGAAACATTAATCACATTAGATAATTACAACCTAAAACAACACATGGATTAACCAAAAATCACATTAGACCCCATAAAGGTGTTGAACAACACATTGAGCAACCCAAAATCACATTACACACCAACATCCTAAAAGACAACATTGATTAATTCCTATCAACCCCCACCCCCACCAATCTAAAGAAAGGAAAGCAACAACAACAATAATACAATAATCAATCCTAAATTAGATTAGACTGTAACAAATTAGTAAACGATCCATGGAATACAGCAATCTGAAATCGCCTTGAGCAGTCCGACACCTTTCAATTTATAGCATTTCACCCTATCTTGTTCTTCCTAATAATATCTAGTGAATAGCATTTTCATATTTTCCATGCTTCTGTACTGATATTTACGGAAATATTGTTTCGGTTAAGATTTTTTTACCTGTACATGCAAGATATGCATCGAGGGGTAATCAAAAAGTTCGCAAAGCAGGCGAAATGTCCAGAGTAACACAAGCTTTCAGGCATTTATTTGCTTGTGCCAATGACAAGCTTTCATTG
This sequence comes from Pteria penguin, assembly GCA_035048485.1. Lineage (NCBI taxonomy): Eukaryota > Metazoa > Mollusca > Bivalvia > Pterioida > Pteriidae > Pteria > Pteria penguin. The sequence goes on from CM068580.1 coordinate 13,053,906, forward strand.
CATATATAGATGACGCAACATTTCACTAGTTCAAATATATATATATATATATATATATATATATATATATATATATATATATATATATATATATATATATATATATATATATATATATATATATATATATATGAAAATTCCTTGTTCTAACGTTTTTGTTTGATCCCCATGGGCACTCTTAGCTGTTGACCATCAAGTACTGATGGAAAACCGAAGATTTGAGTTAAAGACAGTAATACAGTTTCTCACTAAGAGGTATTGAATCCAATGAAATAATTGTTAAATAGTAAAACAGCTGAACGTTACTTTATAAGAAAAAAGGTAGGGACGTTTTGAACAAAAATGTATTGCGTCATCACGAAAATGTTCACTTGCATAGCCACGAATTGCACACTTTGCTTTTTCTCTAATTTAAGTACGAACAACTTAATAAGACATCCTATAATTCAGACCTCCCCCATCCCTAAACACTTCCTTGGTTATCACCTGTTTAGAAGTTTGATATTTCATTTACATGGAACCAGATTTCTTGTTATTAAACATGAACTTGAAAGTATCGTAGTGGTATAATTTTAGGGAAAATGAAGACCGACTTCTATTTTAGAAAGATACACAGTCTGCAGTAAAAGTAGGTTAGGTGCATTGATGTTAATGTGGGCTATATGGAAAAATAATAGCAAAATGCTCGAACGAACATACTGATGAATTTGTCTGATATTGGCAGCCTTACTCTTTGATTAAGGTACATGTAATTATTAAATACTATGCAGGAAAAGAATATGGTTTTTTTTTTTTGGTAGTGGTGTGGAAGACGGCATTGTGTTTTGTAGCCTTTCAACTCTGACAAATGTTTAGTGTGATTTCTGGTTATGCGGTCATGGGCTTGTGCATCTGTAAATGTTGAGGGTAAAGTTGGTGGTTCACACTTGCCGCCATTGTATACACATATTGAAAGATTTGTAGTGAAACGATGATTAAACTTACCATTGGTCTGTCCTCATTCCAATTTACCACATTTACAGATCTATACTATGTATGTTCAGACAGCGGGTGATATGTTTAATAATAATAAAAAGGAATCGAAACAATTATATTCGTATGTGACCAACTTCGGAGCAAGTCATATTAGTGAGAAAAAAAGTTATTACCATTCATTTCCGCATGTTCTTTACACGTTTGTAGTAGACGATGTCCATAAATTTGCGGAGGAATTATTCAAATACATTAACGTTTCTATTTATTCATAAAATGACCATAAGCCTAGCGACAGTCACACTCATTTTGACGTATTGAAACATAAATGATGGACAGATGACTTTTAACACTCGTGATTTTCCTTTGATATACAAGTACATTTCTTCGATACCACTCTCTACGAGTTTTCCCATGCATCGTAAAATTGTTTTGATATTTATGCTAAAGTGTAACGGAAATGCTTTGCTGTGCATGTCCTATGTATATAATTATGCGAAATGAATACCTCTAATTCAATTTTCTTGATAAGTGTTCTTAAATGTGTTAGATAAAATTCCAGTTGTGGCTTTTGACATTGCGATGCAAATTTAAGTTTCGTGTTCATTTCAAAAACAATATTTTAATCGCATTTGAATTTGAATATTTAAGATAAAAGCTTTGGTTATGATTATAACTAATTTATTCTGAGATAACCTGCGCAGTTTGCAAATATCCTCTACAGTTTGTACGTAAAGTGTTTTCAATCGTTTACGGTCACGATAACACGAAACGGTCCCGGGCAATGGACATAATGTCTAAATTTGACCGATGTAAATGTAAAAACAACATGTTACTCATACATTGCCTAGTGTGTCTTTTCATTGCGGACAATAAAAAAGCAAGTGTCCATTTTATTGCATGTATTATATACCATCCTTGTAGGTCTTAATTGCATTTTGTAGCCGGTTTGTAAATGTGTTATAATAAAGAAATCACTGATCATCAATTATTTATGACACGCACGTAACTGGGACAGTGGTCAGTTTGAATTCTTCATGTCATGTTTTACATAAACTGATGGATGACCATGCAAATGTAGAACATGACAAATTTTGTTATAATTTGGACCCTCGCCCTGATTTAATGACTTTACTTGTTTATCGTACTAAATGACCAGAAGTTTACAACGTCTCTGAAATCGCTGAACATTTAGATCTTGTTTTACACGATTGTCTTTTACATGCGAAATCAGGTTTATTTTGCTAGTAACGAATGATAATCCTTTTATCTTTAAATTTGATACACACAAAAAACCCCAAAATATTATTTGGCAATATTTTTATTTTATTACGAATGTATTTTAATACAGGACATTAGCTAGAGAAGTATTGGGGGCGTAAATATTATTTAATTTTGTTCGACTTCTGAGCTCCCACGGATTCGAAAGAGGTGAGGGCATTTGCCCTTTGGCGTTCCCATCGGCATTTATTTAAGAAGTTCTGGTTAGGCTTTTGTCAGAAAAAACCCCAAAACTAACAACATTAGATATGAGATTAGGAAGTTTTATGCAAGTTTTAAATTCTAGATTTGAATTAGGAAATTTCTTAGTTAGATTGGAAGTTGCAATTAAAATGCATTAAGAGATTTTGTTTCGGATGCTGGATCCGTCATACTTCTCTCGTTTTAGTGATTGTATTAGGTTTTGGATAAACGTTTAGTAAGTTTCAGACAAAATACGACATAAACAATATTGCATAGATTATGTATTTTAGATTAAAAATATCAGTACATTATTTTGGAATCTTTGACTTTCTTTATGAAGCCGTCACTCGTTGTGCATTTATCTCCGGTGTTAGATTCTTCCTCAGTACTTCTTCCAGACTCTTCACAGAGTCAACTTTTTAACGTGTCCCCTTTCTCAGTTTTACAGTGGTTTTACGTGTTCTTCCCTCATTCCCCTGTTTTACAATGGATTTATGTTCTCTTTCCTTTTTTTTTTACTGAGAGAAAATTTGTCCACGTCTTTTCCGATGGGTGTCACCTGATGTGTTGACCTGATAGTACCTCTAACTTCAAATCTACGCTAGGATAATTATATGAAGAATGCATCTTATTTTTCGCTCAATACCTACACAGAAGATTACAAAAATTCAAATAGTAACTATCCATTTACGATCGCATGTACTATGATGTAATGATATACTCAAAACGGTGTACACATGGAGACTACACAAGATTACAATTCTGTGTAAGAATACTCATTATGCATACGTAACGGAAATGGCCGAGTAGTTACGATTGAACAATCTTAGCCAGATGGCGTTGTGCATCTTTATACCGTCTATGATGTGAATGCTAGTTTTAGATTGGGTTCGATATAATTAACGAAATTCAGCTAGAAAGTGCATGCTCATTTTCAATACTTCAGGATTTGGTTTAGTTCTATCAGTCCAATTGCGCAATTTGTTTGGAGACTTGAGGGGTCCGAGGTACATTTCTGTCTGACAGTGTGATCAGTCAGTTGAATTTCTAAGATATCCTAATATTCTACTATAGATATGTTGACATGTGTTACACTAACAGTTTAAAACATTTATTATTTTTAAACTTACTTAGACCAATATTGGTAAATATCTCCGTCTGTCTACACTATAAGTACTTTGATTGTAGTGGTTTTATGTGCACCTCTTTCCTAATTTTGGTAGCGGTATTCACGACACGTTACAAGAATTATATAGTTCTGATACCAGACAAATTAGTGTAAAGATACTATTAAATAATTCAATATGGCCGCCAATGTGATTTTGATGAACCTGTATAGGAGTGATTTACGAATAATATGTTATCAACCCACCCACCCCCCCTCCCAAATTTTGTCCTTTTTAAAACTGTAGTCTCAAATATAAAAAAAGTTACAAACATCATCTTTACAACAGTTTCTTCCATTTACTAGACTAGTAAAGCTAGTAAAGGATTCTGGATTTTTTTTGGGGGGGGGGGAGCGAAGTTGCGTAAGCAGTATAAACCTATGGTGATCATAAGTTTTAAAACTTTTATAGAAATCTCCTGGGTAAATGCTGGAACCATGAGTATGTCCCTATCTCACACAGAGTTCACAAAACATACGGATCTTTGCAGTATTAATATAACTTACATTAGCTGAATAATTTGATTAAGTAAGATCACAAAAAGATACATTTAAATGTTGCAACACTTTTAATTGTATAAATACGCAAATGTTGCGCAGTAATCATAGGTATGCGCACACAAGAATGTACAAGGAGACCTGTACTATTGACCTACTACAGCAGTTAAAGATCGTTGTAGTGTGTGACTGAACTAGACCGACTTTGATAAGATACAACTACATTTACAAGGATTCCTCATGCAAGCTTGTTAAGAAATTGTTATTTTGACTTCATATGTAACTACATGTTGTAAGTCAAGTATCAGAAAATACTAAGTAAATTGACAATCTTGAGTACTCAGCTTTAGATGAATATTAGGATAGAAATTTAGACGTAGAAGCACACTGTTTAATTCTTGTACATGTGTGTATATGTATAATCGATTCCGGAAATGATCTATTTTTTATACATTTTTAAATGTACGTCCTTTGATTGTTCTGCTGTTACGGTGAGTGGGAAGATGGGCCCGTAAACCGGTTAACCACACCATTTGTTTGGCTTTTGTGAAATTAAATGACCGTCCCAAGTGGGTATCGTAATTGCACTACATTCAAATATTTTTGTAATGTGTTATATGTGCTAGTATATTATTTATATTCATGTATTGTATAGCTCCATGGTGACTTCTGCCACATAACTGAGCCAGTAACTCCTCTTTTTTCTTTCATGTAATCCATTTAAAGATGGTAGAAGGTACGGTCTCTTCCATTGATCTAAACATTATTTATTAAATGTATATACATAAAGCAATCAACCATTTAGAACTATCAGGATTTGGCAACAAGATGAGGACTTTATATTAAGCCATCTTGGACAACATATTTGTCTTACAGGGACCAAACAAAACAGCAGACAGTATACATTTAGCTGGGATGTGTTTAAACCAGGGTTCTCCATAATTTAGGAAATAGCAGAGGATTTTAGAAAAAGTAGGATGCTTAGTAAGGTACGAATGCCAAAGGCGCGAGCCTTCTAGGGGGGTCTGGGGGCATGCTTCCCTAGAAATTTTTTGAAAAGGAGGAGCGATTTCCTTGATTCTAGACACTTAATTGTCTTACTTAATCACTGATTCAGAATGCTGTGAAATCTTTGCTTGAAATGAATAAACAAGAACAGTTTGTATAATGCATTCCAGGTCATCACCTTTTTAAAAAAAATTGAACATGACCAATGCTTAGGCGTTGTCACTTTTTGAATTCCTCACAATCCTTCAATTTCGTAGTTTGGGAGAGAGAAAGGAAAGGAAAGAGCTTGAACAGAACCCAATTATCCTAATGGATTCATACTTTAGTCTTATCCGTGTTATCGATATTATAATCGCCTTTTTATGTTCGTATAAATAAGTGAACAAACTGTCGAAAGAAAAACAGAGACTGGACAAAAAAATAGACCCCGATCTATCGATCAGGGGCATAAAAATTGAAATTGAAAATTAAATTTAATAGTCAATATATTAGATTCTTAAGGGCCTTTCACATTATAAAGTATTGGTCCAGCGTACATGTACATCTGCATTTTGCAAATATTTAGCATTCGCTGGCATATGCTGAAGTACAGTTTGACAACGCTTTGGGTCGTTGTTGTTCGTTCTCATACGTTCGCGTATGTTGTCGTTCGTTACGGTGAGCAAAGCATTTTTTGTGCATGTACAAAATTTGTCGACGTATGCCGACGAATAGCTCTTACTCAGCAACAACGGTAGGCAAACGCAATACAAACGTTTTATTCGTCTGTTTTATGCGGCGAGACTGCAGCAACAGATAGGGTCCTTTCCCCGGTCTCTACCTCGGTATGCTTTCTTTTGTAGTGTATGTCTCCATGGCATCTTCTTTTACTGTATATGATGTCGAGTTGCGACTGAAGTGTCAGGTTGCCGAATACCAAAAACCTTCGTACATACGTCACGTGATCGTTCTGAATTCGCAGACCGTACGCACAATTTGTAAAGACGTTCGTTTAAAAGTCGTTGACATTCATTCCGCAATCGTACGAGATAGTTATTAGTTCGTTAATGATACGTTAGGAATTAGTTATCAATTCGTTTCATACGTTGTCAGTACGTTCTATTTAGTCTCAGAGAATCCGTACGGTGGAAAAGTTGTGCATATGTGGACTTACTCAATTTTTTGCAATTTGTCCACGTACGTTGTGTCAGTTCGTAAGGACCTTACCTAACCTAGGCCTTTTGTTGACAAACTGTTACTTTCTTTATGACATGTACAAAAAAAAAAAAAAAATAGGCGACGATAAAAGAGAATGTAGGCGGCGAAAATCGCCGGGTGCCGGCTCCTATAGAGAACCCCGTTAAGCTATTTGTGATTAATCTCTTCCATTAATTACACTAGCAGATATCCAGACTCATCAGAATATTTAGTTTACATCAAATTTGATTATTAAATTTTACAGTATCTACTTAATATTTTCATCTAGTAAGAATAAAATGTTAATTATTGTGTCCCTGTAGAGATTCTAAAACTGTTATTTCCTCAGCTTTACAGTGATTTTATTTGAGCATTATGTGAGTGACAAAAATAAATATGGAAAGGATATTATGTTACCCATATAAGGCCACTATAACAACCATTTTTTAAAGAATCTTTCCGTTGTATTTTCATATGAAACATTTCAGGAACAACACATGCATAACCTTCAGTAACGCAACATTTTGCATGATTTAAACAGAAGAATTTAAAAACTGTATGCGTTCAATTTCATAGCCATTTTATGAAACTTGACAAAAATTTTCCAGTCTTTAATCCCTACTAACGTACACAACGAAATGTTGTTATATGATCCAGTTTAGCATCCATTGTAGTCGTCTTGAAAAACTGTATTCTTTTTTTCCTTTTTCGTACTTGTTTCGATTCGATGGGCATTCCGCTTTTGATACCCAATAAACTACGTCTGGAAATAATATTAATTTAGGAAATATTGATATGTATTCCAAGATGACAGTCATCTTTGAATAAGAATTCTTAAAAAATGATGATGATGATTAATCATTGTGATATGATAATTTATGCTAGATATAGGGAGTCAGGTATATGGTCAGTGTTCGAACCATTGTGTATGCAAGTCTATACATAGGTATTAAGAATAGTAAAAGATGTGACCAACAGAGCTTCATACTCGCCAGAGTTTTTGGTTAAACACATGTCACACTGTCCAAGTTGACGCTACGAGTTACTACGACAGCAGGCGAGTTATAATTTGCAGAAAACTTCGCGAGTTGTGCTCGATTTCTGATATTGAGGATATTTTGTTCAACTCCTGGTCGAGTTCTCTTCCAGTTTGCTTCTAGAACTATTTAATAACGAGCTTTAACATTGTATGTACGATCATGTGTACGCCACTTTTTTAACAACCTTAATTCAATAACTGTCAATGATTTTAATCGAGTTGTGACAATGTGCACGACTTTATTACCAGTTTTGATGAGTTTGCCATGAAAAATGCACAAATGAAAACGAGTTGCTGGATTCAGGGATAAATATTGTGAAGCAGGTCTGCAATAGGTGTCTGAGTTTTTGGTATATATTCGACATATGCAGGACACAAAACCTTGCACGACAGTTTTAAACCGATTAAAATTATCGTCGCTGCCAGACAAGTACTGGCGTTTTGAAGAGACATCTGGACGGCATGTATTGTAGACATAAAGTCGAACCTACTTAAGGAGATGTATAGCGAGTTGTAGCGCGCCTTAACTCCTGACAATGTGACAGAGCTGAAACCCTTTAAAATTCTGGCCGCTGCTGGTCGAGTACTGACGATATGACGATACATTGCCACTCCATGTAAATGCAGAAGTTGGAGTCCATGCATGACACATGAAGAGATGTGACGAGTAGTAACTCGAGGTCCACACTCATTACTATGCGAAAAATCGTCATATTTTGAAATCTTCTTTGTAGTTTTTATATCGTAATGAATTCCATTGAATTGATTGAACTGTTATAAACAGTTTTAGACATTGAAGGATTGAGGAAAATAAAATATTAAAGATTTAAAGGGTTTCTTCTTCTTGACAATTTTCAGCAAATAAATAAAGCTATCTTTCTAGTCAAGGAAATTTAAACGAGAAAGCGAATTTATTACTTGAATTTCTTTGACCATTTTAGATTACTTTTGTTAATCCAGATTATGATTACTTTCCTTGCACAAGTTTGAAATGTCTCATTTGATTTCTTCCTTAACGGATGCAGTTTTCATCCTCAAGTCTTGATCTATCAGACTTCATTGACTTTTCATACACCTGTATGTTGTATTCAAAATGTAAGCAGAATTAGGCATTGGCATTAAGATTAGCAATTTTACATGGAATTATGTTAGAAAATAGAAAAAAAAACCTGAAGTTACTATGTGTTGAGTTAGAGTTATCAACGTCGCTCAAAAGAAATGATATCTGAAAATTTTCTCCAGAGTTTTGAGTTAGGTAAAAGTAACAAATAATAAATAAACACGTTTCACTAACTTTTTTAATGGATACAAGATACCCGTCCGTGATACTACGTGTCAGGATTGAATATTACGCAACTCACTATAAACTGAGGTGAACATTTAGGTACATTTAGGTCATCTTGGTACGACTTCTAGATAATAATCAATAGTAAGAAATCTAAACTGTAATCAAATGATAGTTATGTTAGTTAAGAAATGAACAATGGAAGTAAAATCGTTTCTTAACCATTTTGAAATGACAGTTTTGATGCCGAAAACGTCAACTACGTTAATAAAGTCAATTATTTCTCTATATTGGGAAAAATAAGCAATGTCTGAGATCGATATGTCCGTGTCATAGATTTAATGAAATTGTTAAAGTAATACGTGTATGACGGGTATAGCAAGGTTTAATTTTACAATTGGCCGCGCGATGACTTTTACTCGTCTCTTTGGTCATCATATTCCACTTGCTCACACCTTTCTTTGTTTAATCAAAACCAAAGGTACGAATTAGGTGTTGAATTACAGCTGCGTACTTTTAAGCATAGACGTCGGTATTGTGTTCGAAGCATGGTCACTGTTAACGGTAAATTATATTCCTAGAAATTGACGGACATGGAAGCACAATAGGCCATTGATTTGCGGATTTTAAAACACCTTTAATGAAGGTGATTATGACGACCATTTTTAGTTTGTCCAACTCTTGTCGCTGTACTAAAGAATGGCAATTTTGAAACCCACATAGGATTTAGTTGCCAAGTACATGTATCTCAAGCCGGCGTTTACATTTGTAATATCATTACAAATGTATAAAGTTTTCTAAATACGATTAAGAAAAATAGGATTTTACGATGACATTACTTAGAATAAGGTATAGTAAGCTTGAAATAAAAGAGGATTTGTAAGAGGTTCCGGATAATTGAAGATTCTAAAACCCGTAGCTGTCAGTCTTCCTCTTCCTCTATCCTCACCATTTCATGTCTGACCTTTCCGAGTCATTGTATAGAATATATTTCGTTATTTTTTTCCATACATTTTACTAAATTACTAGTTATTGAATAATATCTGGATATTCAAAGCAGGCAGTGAATAATTTTAATGCACTCGTCATTAGCCAGAATGTGTAATATACAGGTGTTGTCCGTGTGACTATCCATCTGTGTGTGTTGGTCCATCAGTTTTGTGCCTGGATCGTACACTTACACACTTATTTGAAACCGTGGCCGAGTGTGCGCAATTCAGACGGTAGCATGCCCGGCTCGGAGCTGAGAGCACTGCGGATTCGAGTCCCACGGACGGCTTATCCGTGTCCTGTCTTCCGGACAATTCAGTAAAATTTGAGGACCGGTAGCAAGTTTAAAATTTGAGGACCGGTAGCAAGTTGCTGCTTCGTTATATCAATTAAATTTCTATTTTATGCACCACGCAGATGCCGTCCACATACGAGTGAAATAATCTAATAATGGAGGAGGTGTTTTGCAGCTCAAAATTGATGACAAGTTTTTGGGAAGTTATATGATGTATAGTGGTGTTTTGTCCAAATTTTTCCACTCGTGTTGCAAGTCAATTAAAGAATATTGAGATGATGTGTTGGAGTCCCCAAACTGGCGTGTGATAACTTTAGACGAAGATCGTAGCTTCACAGCTTAGCTTATTGAAAACTTAGATATTGTCCAGCCGATACATTAAGCATATCTCTTCATATCAAGTGTAAATGTTCATTATTCAAAGGCAATGTGTCTTCAGGGTCATTGTCACTATGGGAAGCCGGCGTAGCCTAGTGGTATCGGGCTGGACTCCTAATCGGGAGGCCGGGTTCGATTCGCTCTGGTCATGCCGGTGTCTTGTCTGTCGGATGAGACAGTAAAAACCGAGGCCTCGTGTCGTGGTATGCATGGCACGTTAAAGATCCCTCACTGCTTCGGGTGGGTCTGTTGTAAAGGTCAAAATTTGTATGCCTCGCATCAGGCAGATGTCACCATATACGTGAAACATTCGTGGTGTGACGTTAAACAAAATCAATGAACCATTTTCACTATGGGATTTAGTGGAACTTTCTTATTGGTATGTATTTTCAGTATTCGTATAATATGAGGAAGATCCCTATTGATTTTGGGATTCAAAGATCAAGGTCAATTTAGTACTATGGATTTTGCTATTGTGAGAGGGGTACCATTGCGTTGCCCATGTTTTGTAATTATACTAGCAATAAAGAACGACGCAAAGCGTCCAACGTAGCAGTGAGTTTAGCTCTTGACGTGGACGTGGTTCCATTTCATCACAAACATGTTCGATAAATGCGAGGACACCGCAGGCCAGGGTAGCACATTCACGTTTTGCTGCTGTAGATAGTCAGTAACAATGCATGTGATGTGCGGTCGTGCATTGTCCTGCTGCAGAATGACGTAACGCTGATTGTTGTGAATGAATGGAATGACCTGCTTACGTACAATCTCGTCACGGTATCGTAGGCTGATAAAAATGCCCACCAAAATCACCAATAGGGTAATTCCATTTGTTGTTATTACAGCCTAGACATAACGCTCCCTCTGCTGAATTGGCGGCGCTGAATAACGCAGGCGTCAATGTAACGTTCTCCGACATGACTTTAAGTCTGAACACGACCATCATTGCTGTCGAAATGAAATCTCGACTCGTCCGTAAACAGAACTTCCGCCGTTTGTGTTATTGAAATGACGATGCTTCCGATATCACGCTAACCTAACCTCGCAACACGGTGATGTCGGAGCAGAACAGGACGGATAGCAGGACGTCGAGGACGGATATTGGTCTTTAGCAATCTGTTCCTTGCGGTACGAGGACTTATCCGTCGATGCCACGGATGCTTCTAGCGGTCAAAGAAGCCGATTGGAATGGATTACTCAAATGTGACGTCCTTATATACATATCTTGCTGACGTGACGTTACACGTGGGCGTCCTGATCGCGGGTTGTCCCGAACGGTGCCACTATGCTGATATCGTCTCCATAAAAGCATTTACAGTGTCAATATGAACTCCAAACCGCCTTGCCACATTGCTTTGAGACATCCCAGCTTGCAGAATCGCAATAGCACGCGAACGATCATTTTCAATCATGCGAGCACCTGTCAATCAAAATTTTATTCCAAAAAGCGATGTTTTTCTGTTTCAATATATTGAATACTGTCAGTGAATCAGTGAATGCAAAAAATTCTAATCGATTACTAACCACGTGTCGCTTAGGCTCGAAACTCCAGAAAACGTGTTGTGACCATGAAGGTGAATCGAACGCGATATTTAACAGATTGAGTATTGAAACACACTTTTAGTATAATAAACTATGCCTTTAAGAATAAAAAACGATCAAAGAATACTTTTTATTTTTAATTTTTAAGTATACAGAGTTTCTTTATTCTGCCACTATATTTATTGTTTTACAAGGGGTTTACTTATAGCCTCATTACAGTATCTTCTTCCGCTGAATTGCTCAAATCGGCTTTATCACTACGTCACTTTCGAGTCTTATTTTCAAGTGAGCGACTGAATGGACGAGGTTTTCCCGATTGGATCAGCAGAGCCACATTACATTATAGGAAGTACGATTGGATCAGCTGATTGATTGATTGATTGATTTACGTCTCTCCACGATTATTTCACGTATGTGGTGACGGCATCTGCCTGATGCATTGCATACAAATTTAGACCTTTGCAACGGACCCACCCAAAGCAGTGAGGGGTCTTTTACGTACCACGCCTATCGTGACAGAACACCGGTGTACCCAGGGCAAGAGTCGAACCCGGGACCTCTTGATCACGAGCCGAGCACATTATTCACTAGACCACACCAGCTTAGGATCAGCTGACACAGAGCCATATTACATTATATGGACATACGATTGGATCAGCTGACACAGAGCCACATTAACTTGTATGGACGTACGATTGGATAGCTGAGAGCCACATTACCTTATATGGACAAACGATTGGATCAGCTGACACAGAGCCACATTAACTTGTATGGACGTACGATTGGATAGCTGAGAGCCACATTACATTATATGGGCAAACGATTGGATCAGCTGACACAGAGCCACATTACCTTATATAGACGTACGATTGGATAAGCTGACACAGAGTCACATTACATTGTATGGACAAACGATTGGATCAGCTGACACAGAGCCCACATTTTATTATATGGACATACGTTCGCAATAAAAATAGTTGTGTGACCACTGGTCGTTTCCGCATTTCAAAGTTTTATATAGTGTTCAATTATTTACATCATTGTTTTTGTAAGTTAAGTAAGTTAACTTTCATGAATTATTGCCAAACGATAAATTGTCTATGTTCTAAATTTATCAAACTGTGTTGAATGTTCCGTCCTTAAAACTTGAATCCGGCGACTTAGTTGAAAATACATCCTCTTAAATAGAGGTGTTTTCATGACCCACATTGTTTTGTTTCCGATGCATGGTGTCGCATATATATAAAACAAGTGTCTTAATTTGTGTTTTGTTACTGGTATCCAACATAAAGCGAATACATTTATGGTATATAATGCGCTAACTGCAGTTCTAGGCGTGATGTCCGTGTGACATAAGGAGGGGCCATGACCTACAGCCATTACTCCAACGTCTTTGTGGAGCGTGGAAATTGTTTATATTAAGAAAGTTGTTCAGCTGAAATCTAACGTTTTGGACAAAACAATATGAAAATATTATAGGCATTACTTTTCACTTACGATTTCCGGTTTTGAAAAATATTCCCAAAAGGATTGTTATATCTACATGTGCCTATGATAAGATGATTTGCAGTTTTATAGATTTGATTTTCATATATAGTTTTCATTTTAACAACTATTTCAGTTTGATCAAAATGTATATAAGAACGAAATCAGTAGTATGTGAGTTACATGGTACTTCATAAATGATTTGACCTTTCAGCTCTCCTCGTTTTATCTCACCAAGTGAGCTATTGTTGTAGTGCACCATCCGTTCGTGTATCGTCTTCAGTAAATTTTAACATTTTTCTTCAGAAGCATTAAAAGAATTTTCCTGAAACTTGGTAGTGATTGGATACATAACATCTCCTACATGTGTTTCTTTCTTTTTTTTTTTTTGGGGGGGGGGGGGGGGGGCAGATCCGTCAAGGTGTGGACCTAGGAGGGGGCAACATAAAAACCGGTGAGTATATTCTATTGACAAACTACTTCAGTTTGCAAATATAAAAAATCTCAGGCTGTTATTTTGCATAACTGATTTTATTGAAATAAAGGTAATTGGAAAGAAATGGATTACAAACAAGCATTAAGATTTTTAATGCATTCGCTCAGTATTGAAGAAAAATGGGGTTATATTATTTGCATGTATTTTTAAGTTTTGACGGACTTCTTCAGATCTTCAGAAATAATGAAAGCATTTTGATAAAACTTGGTAGAGATAAAGTTCTCAAGTTCCTCTACAAGTGTTGCTTTTTAGCTCACCTGAGCCAAAGGCTCAAGTGAGCTATTGTGATCAATCTTAGTCCATCGTCCGTCCGTCTGTCGTCTGTCGTTAACTTTCCACATTTTTGACTTCTTCTTCAGAACCGCTCAACAGAATCTGATGAAACTTGGTATGCATGAAGTACTCATGGTCCACTACAAGTGTTGCTGTTTTTTGTCCAAATCGGTCGACAGGTGGCGCCACCACAGGCAAAAGTAGGTCACAGAGGGTACCCTCCTTTAACAAACTTTTTCTTCAGACTGGGGGCATACAAAGACAAACCAAATACATAGGAATGATGTAGAGGGATGTGTAAAGAAGTGTTGTTATTTTTGATTCCGTTCCGAAATCAAATTTCTGACGTTTTTTCGACATTTTTTTGACTTAGTAATTTCAATGCAGAAAAGTGTCATGTTTTTCAGAAAATTGATAATGATGACTTCTTATGGCCTAATTTGATCATAATTATGGTAAGAAATAATCTTGATAGAAATAAATCACTTATGATTCCCTTCACATTCTGTCGTTTTCGTCCAAACCTCTTTACAGGTGGCGCCACCACAGTTAAAAGTAGGTCACAAAAGAGTACCCTTCTTTGACAATCTTCTCCTTCATACTGGCTGTATACAGAGACAAACAGATTGCATAGAAATGATCTAGAGGATGAGTGAAGAAATCTTGTCATTTTTGTTCCCTTCCAAAATCAAATTTTAGAATTTTTTTTACATTTCTTTTGACTTGGTGATTTCAATGCAGAAAAGTGTCATATTTCCGAGTTAATTGATAATGATGATTTCTTATGGACTATTTTGATCATAATTATGGTAAGGAATGTTATTTTGAAAGGATTTTGTCAATATCTCAATTTTTGTATTTTCTATGAATTTTTTAAGACTTCCAAATGAGGGTATATAGGGACAATTCTTCATAGTTTTAACTTCTGCTGTTATACCACGTGAAAGATTTTAATGAAACATGGTATACATGAAGTATTATAGGTCCTCTGTCAATTTTGTACATTTCATCCAAATTGGTCAATAGATGGTGCCACCATGTCTAAAAAATGGGTCTCACCATTGTACATATACCACTTGGTAATTAAAATAAAGAGAGTAGCGGTTCAAATCCAGCAGTGGTAAAAAAAATTTCATTTCTTTACACATCTAAATAAGTTTTTAGATGTTTCTCAACACTCAACATATGAAATTAGGCCATTTTAAATTGGATCTGGACAATATTTGAAACAATTGTTGTTCGTGACCCTGACTTGAAATCAGTGAACAAAAGGCTCCACCTAAAGAAAATGACAAAGTTTTTGCCCTGAATCACATCTTGTAGAGACAGAGCAAATGCTGAATGTCAAAATCACCTGAATGGATGTGCAAAAAACTGTTGTTGTTTTTTATTCTGGTCTGAAATAAAATTTGACATATTTTCAACATTTGTGTTGACTTAGTCACAGTAATGCAAAAATAAATAATTCTTCCTTCCAGCATGACTGATAATCTAGGTACTCAGGTGAGCGATATAGGCCCACTTGGGCTTCTTGTATCAGCGAGATCCGTCTAGTAATAGATCCAGGGCGGGGCATTATAGGCCCAAGAGGGTAACTTTTAATGCACCCCCTAGATCCATATCGAAGAAGGAGGGGTATATTGCTTTGCCGCTGTCAGTCGGTTGGTCCGCACACCAACAGTTTCCGTTCAATTTCTGAAATGAAATTTGACATACAGATACATCATAAGAATATCTAAGTCAAGTAATATTTTGGGTTCGGTCAAAATATTTTTGACAAAGTTATGCTCATTGGGCTTAGAAAATTAAAAGAAATCTATAGTTTCTGCTCATCATCTCCGTCATACTTGACATATCAAAATGAAATTTGGTATACAGATGCATCATTGCAAAATATAGGTCAATTTTTAATTTGGTTACGGTCGAATTTTTTCTATATTTCAAAATTTATTTTCTTTATTTCCTCAACAGATGAATTATTGAAATGAAATAGTTCTGATCTTTTTGGCCAACATATCTGTCTGACTTATGATGTATTATTTTCACTACACATATCATCAAAAATGTGTTGGCAGATATATTTTAGTTTTAATACAAATGACCAATATTGATTAATCTATCAAGTTAGATATTAAGGGCATGGCTAATATAAACATAGTAGCGGAAGGGGGATAAGTGCTTTACAAAGATCTCTTGTTCTTCAGACTGGATGCATAGATCAATAAACTAAATGCATCCGAGTGATCTAGAAAGGGGTCTTAAGAATTGTTTAAGATTTTTTTGTTCCATTTAAAAATCACATTTTTGACGTCTTTTCGCATCTTGTCGCCATTGCGAATTTAAACATAATTTCTTTAATTTTCTCATAAGTTGCTCAAATGTATAATGCATTAATTATACTGTGTATTTTATTTGATTTTAATGAGTAATAATTATAATTGTTAAGAATTTGAATGTAAAATATCTTATATACATTTTACTTTTTTTAAAGATTTAAAGGAAAAGAGGAAAAGCGTTACTAAATATATTTTATAGATTTGGAATAGAAGGCGCCCGTAAACCGCTTAACCACACCAGTTTAGTGGCATTTGTTACTTAATTGACCGTCCTATGTCGGTATCGTAACTGCAATACAATAGAATATTCTTGTAATGTCGTTTTCTATTTATTTGACTATTATCATGTTTTACGTGCATGTCCTTGGTGATATATGTCATACAACTTGGTCAGATGTCTTCTGTCTTCACAAGTAAAAAGCTTCGATTGACTTCTGCTTCAGAACAAAATGAAGGATTTGGATAACACTCGCATGAACGAAGTACTTAATGTCTATTACAAATATTTTCGCTTTTTTGGCTAGATCTCCCCTGGAGATGGCCCATGGTGTGACAAAGTAAATCCAATGAGGTACAATTCTTTGTAAAGAAAGATTTTGATGGATTACTAAGAATGAAAAACTAAATTTGTAAATGTGTTCTAAAATGGAATTGTGTTGTTTTTTCTATTCACTACTACTCATAATATTAATGTTGCATAGAACTGCATATAATTATAGTCTATCATTTTATTGTCGCTGTTTCAATGGAGATTTGTGGTTAAGTTTGTGTATTCTTTGGCAGTAGTTCAATCAAGAAATACTCTTTGTCACTGACTGAAGATCCTACTCCACTGGTTTTAGTAACATACGTAACCAAAATAATGATATCTTAATAATAAGCAGTTGAATTGTCTCTAGTCCTCGTCAGTGAATAAGCCGTCTAGTTATAGGAAGTATTCGATCCAGTTTCAATCTCGCCGGAGACCTTTAATCGATTTTACAATATATTGAAGGCTTATATTACAAAATTTGATGTAACTGAAAGAGATTGTATTAATGGTCATCAGAGAGGGAACACCTGCTCGGATGTGATAATGCCGCCACAATACTTAATGGAAGTCATGTTATAAACAAATGCAATTTCAATTTCTATTTTCACTCAAGCCCTATTTAGAATGTCTATTATATCATGTCGCTGTGATTAAGTTTCAGTATAACAACGTCATTGTACAATTTGCACACATTGTTAATTATATGAGAATTGTGGAAAATTACCCCGAGTTTAATAATTGAACAGTATATGTGATAATATGTGTACAATAAGCCGTACGCTTAATGAGACACGGGATTCTGTAATATAGATTGTATTAACAAAATAAGGACAATTTTACCAAAGTTGGAAATCAGTATGAATTCGGGCTGGTCAACATTGTAGTCGAATACTTCAATTCCTCTTTCACGATATTGTCGACAGTTACTTATACGCGCTTTGTGGTACCATGTCAAAATAACTTGCTGACAGAGAAAAAAAACCTTTAAGGAAAGTAATTTCTGGACAAATTAAGAATGAAATGGAAAGCTTTTCCCCTCATTTGGCAGACAATAACATCTGCGAATGACTCGTGAATGGTCAGAACTTTTAATGAGTAGAAAGTGGGCGAGAAAGCATCTACTTCGTTATCCCATGTTTACGTAAACTGGGCACTTCACCAATATCACAGTTAGCTTATAAGCCGATTCTTCATTCGTATTCCAAGATTATAATTCTGTTTCATAATACTTTTCAGTGCGATGTACAATAAGGGGAAATAACATAGCTGTCTACATCACCATATGCTATATTGAGTTCTTTAAATCGAGAATATCCAGTGTCCTGCTAATTCGTCTAAATACTGCATACATATAAGCAAACGTTATCTTTGTGTTAAAATCTATTACGTTATGGCACATTTTCCATAGAAACTTTCGAAAGCGTTATTACTTCGCTCTTTTCTTTCATTTTTAGCCCCAGTGGTCAAGACCTATTGAGTTCATGCGATGCCCATAACTTTTTGTCCTTACAATAGGTTAGCATGCTCTTCTTCCCTGAGACACATCTTCACAGTTATGAATGATACATCTAATGATATAAGGATTTATCAATTTATTCTTGTAACAAAGTAATAAAATGTAATTCAGTTTCAACATCCCCTCAAGATAAACAAATTATACAAGTCTTGAAATAGTAATGAAATGAACTATAATATGTTTCATGAAAATGTTACAAGTAGAGCTACAGAATAGAAGATCTTTTGTCATTCGTTTTAGTCTATTGAGACGCTGAGTGAATTGCATCATCATTTGGTGGTAATGTAATTAATGTGTCTTTTACCAATATCATTAAGCCATCTCGGTCAAAAGGTCATATAACTGGGATATTTCACATAAGTATATAACATGTGTTAGTTGGATTTTGAATCAACCATAGTAAGATGTAGTGATAAGCCCCGTGTTGAATAGGAGTAGTTTGACCAACTTGGCACCAGTATCAATGAAATTTGTTCTGTCAATGAGGTAGAGTTGTGGCCATTGACATTTAGTCATGTTGTATGCTTTGTACACAATGAAGTTTCGTTAAACTTAGAGCTCAACTGAGCCGAAAGCTCATTTGAGTTTTTGTCATTGTGCATCACCTGGCAGACTGCCGTCCGTGCGTTAACATCTCACATTTTCAACTTCTTTCTGAACGCATTTTGATGAAACTTGATAGAGATGAAGCACTCAAAGTACCTTTCTAAATGGAATTGTTTTTCGACCAGATCTATCGATTGATATATCCAGAACGGGGCGACAAAAACTCCCAGAGAGCACTCTCCTTTGAGATCAGAAAGGGACTACTAATTCAGTGTATTAGGAGTTTTGATTGGATGAATTTGTTTGATCAGTCTATAAATAAGGATCGATTCTGCTGTAAAATCGTGGATTTTTATCTCATTTTGCTAATATAAAAGTTTTGTGACCTAAAAAGTGGTCGTTGTTTACATTTGAATTTTGTCAAATGTTTGGGGGTAACCCCCTTCTAGCAAGATTTTCTCGAAATTATGGTGGATTACCTATGGCAAACTGTTAAAATTCTAATAGAGGAGGGTCTGACAAACATTGTAATATATAGATTCTATAAAGCTGAGATGTAGAAAGTTCTGTAAATGTTGCTGGAATTTTGGTAATTAACATGGGACCCTATGGGAAAAGGAATTACTATACATTGAGATAGACCAACTTTTTTTCAGACCGGTTGCATAGATCGACAAACCGAATGCATCATAGTGATTTAGAAGGGTGTCTCAGATGGTGTAGTTTTTGTTTCCATTTTGAAATGAAGTTTTGACATCTTTTAGAGCTCTGTTATTTTTGCTCATTTTAGTTGTTTTCTTTGATTTGCTTTAAGTATCATGATTGGTTAAGAATGATGTGTAGTTTTGGCTCAATTAAAAAAAGTCTGAAGAAGGAAGGATATTTTCGATAAAGAGTAATTCTGGTATTTTATAAGTTTCTTGTATGGTCAAAATGCTCATATGAGCGATGTAGGCCCATTCAGGTCTCTTGTTATTAGTCCTTATAAATGATTATATTCTAATTTATCATGATTGAATTCTGCGTGTTGTATTATCTTTAGTAGTAGGAAATTCTTAGGTATGACTGGGATAAATCAAATAAATTTCATGAACAACTTCATGAACTAAGTCAGATGACCTTCCTTCAAATTTTCATTTTTTTTTTTACTTATTGTCATCAGGGAAGTATAGTTAAGACTTCTACTAAACTATACATCCTTGTTATCATATAGTGTTTGAAATTTGATATTTTTTAAACTACATGTACTCTGATAACACATAGTGAGTACCGACATTCGAACTCATTGTCCTTATTTTAACAGATTTTGTAAAATGTACACACGAAGTGTATATTGCAGTCAATTTTTGCAGCTTTTTTCTGTATACAATAAATCGTTTAGTTTAGAGAGAGAAAACTTCTGTTGAGGTACCTTCCGTCGATCGATTGAATTTAAGGTCTTTTTAGTAAATAAATCTGTTCAATAAACTCGTGAGATTGATCAAGTAATAGAAACTTGTGTAACATTGCAGTGGGTCATATTGTAAACCATTCAATCAATTGGCTTTAATGTGGAGAGGATATCAGCCACACAATGAGAAGCGTCATTACTCATTGATTTTCATTTTAAGTCAGCAAATCTATAATTTTGAAGGAGATTTAAAACTTTGCGTTGATTGATAAACACCGATCCCGTATGAAGAAATTATTGATTTCCATGTCAAAAGGCAATTTCGAAGGCTAGAGGATCGGAACAATAGGCCTGGCAAAGTTTAAATCATAATGCTTTTGTAATGCGATGAATACAAAAGGATGTCATTAAAATATTGATGCAAAGTTCAATCTGGGTATTGGATGCTGCTGTTGTCAACAATTATCGCTAATTCTCATCTGTAATTGGAATTTTCTTCTCGTTTTGAGTTATTTTATGCTTTAATAGGCCTACTTAAACATTGGACAAAGAAATAAATTATTTTATTTTGCTATCGTCGTCATATTTCATATATTTAGCACAAGCCCACTGGATTTTATCTATTAATTATAACTAATAACATGACTTCAGTTTTCCAAAGAAAACCTTTTATCTTGTCTCGGTTGCTAGACAGTTTTGTCTAGTTAACTTATATTTGAAGTATTTCAAGTTTACATAATTACAACTGAATTACAATGTAGAAGAGAGTTTTCCTTTATTCATCGATTTTATCTTCATCTCGTATAACGGTACCAAACATTGTTAATAAAAACATGTATGTGTGGTTGGGTGTGTGTGTGCCATTTTTTATGAACTTCAGTATAAAATGTTGCCACTGGTTAAAAATGTTAGATTTTAAATATAGATCGTTTACTTAAACCACAAAGCGAAGACGTCATGAGAGCTTTAACAGTTTTGGGTAAATATGATTGATCTTATTATCCAGGTGGAATCGTACAGATGGAAAATGCAATGGCATATAAAAATATATATTATTAGTCCTGTCCATTTAACCTTTAGATTTACCTGGTCGAACAGTCTTCCTGCCAGTCGGTAGTGGATATTACCGGATTACGTCCAATATATAAGAGTTTGATTATCTCGTGCTTCTATATCACGACTTGATTTTACAAAAATGTCATAATCGACATAAAACCAAAATCAGTGTACCAAAAATATTATCATACTCCCCTTCGCAAACATGGTTGGGTGAGGAGTTGGTTATATAGAAATTACCCTGTCTGTCTGTTCAAACGGTGTCCGGACCATAATTGAAGTTCCTATATACTTATTATTGGGAAACTTCCCGTCAGTCCAGGATGCACTCTATTGATTTTGAGTTTAAAGGTCAAAAGTCGAGGACGAGGTTACAGAGCTTGGATAACGGAAAAAATCTTTGCCGTGCTATAACTTAATTCCCTTTTATCGATGTTAAATGTCATACACTGACTCACCATGAGTCAGCAGTGTACCCTATTGAATTGAAGTTCAAAAGGTCAAAGGTCAAGGTCACAGTGGATGGATAACTAAAACTTAAAATGGATTCCGGACCAAAACTGAGTACATCGACATAGAACTTCATACACATACTCACCATCAGTCTAGGGCGCGCCATTCGATTCAAAGGTCAAGGTCACGTACGGTAAATAAATAGAAATCATTTACGGACCATAACTGAATTCCTTTAATATAACGACGTTAACTTTATACATACATTCTCCGTTACCTTGACCTTGAAATTTGACTTCGTTTTAAAGGGTTGTCACAAGGGTCTATCATGACTATTACCCAACATTATTGTCAGCCTATGAACAAAATTTTATTCAAATTTGCTGCTGCAGGGTATATTTGTCCAATTAGGACAGTGCTACATGGCTGTATTAACTTGATATATATGCAATTAAAAGAAAAGTGATATTAACCATTTCTTGTCGGGGTTTTTATATATAGTTTGTGTATTTCTGATGGAAGGAGCTTTTTGACTGATTGCATATAGTTTACCTCGCGATCTTGATTTTACAACAATTAAAATCATTAGTAAGGCAGGATATTCCGAGTTACAATAGATACAGGCTTTTCGAATTTAGTATCCATAAGCGTGTTTGTGTAACAGTATATATTTTTTAGTTAGTAACTGTAATCTTTGAAGCCAGCGTGGCCTAGTGGTATCGCGCTGGATTCCTGTCGGGATCCTGGCCCGGGTTCGATTCCCGCTCTGGTCATGCCGGTGTCCTGTCTTTAGGATGAGACGGTAAACACCGAGGCCCCGTGTCGTGGTATGCATGGCACGTTCAAGATCCCTCACTGCTTCGGGTGGGTCCGTTGCAAAGGTCAAAATTTGTATGCCCCGCATCAGGCAGATGCCGTCACCGTATACCTGTGACGTTAAACAAAAATCAATCAATTAAAACCTGTAATCTTTGATGAAGTTCTTCAACCTTTCTCAACTGGCAAGGCAAATTGTCTATCGGCAACTGCTGTTAGTTATTAATTCGTGCTTCCTTTCATTGCAATAGTGATGTGAATTAGCAAACGCGGCTCTCTGACGAATAATAACAAATATCTTATTGTTCGAAAAAAAAAAGAATTTAAAATCACTGTTTCATGGTTAATCGTTTCTCTGTCAACCCGTTTAGTGTTTAATCATCTGTGTGTCTAAAAACAAAGTATATTCAATATATATATATATATATATATATATATATATATATATATATATATATATATATATAACTATTGTGATTACAAAGCCTATAATTAGGAGTTACCATGCGAGTGTTTTACAAAAACTGACAGGGTATCGGCGACATAGGTATTTGAAGCTCTGTAAGTCCACAACAAACATCTATTATGCCCTATAGTAGTAAACACCAAAGAATTTCTTTGGTGTTTACCCATATAGGGGCACAATAGATGTTCGTTGTGAACTTATAGAGCTTCAAATACCTATGTCACCGATACCCTGTCAGTTTTTGTAAAACACAAGCATGGTAATACAGAATCATCGCTGATTTCTTTGATTTTCAACAGTGTAGATCGAACTGATATTCAGTTTATGCCTCTAAAATTGAAATGCTATAGTTTTCTGTGGTGATGCTTTGTATGAAAGAAAGAAGAATTATGAAAATAAATGATATAAAAGTGTTTCCTTGAAAAAATAGAAAATTGAAGTCATACTTCTATTGTAAATCGACACGAACTTAAAGAAAAGGCACCTTATTGGTATGATAGTAAATGTGCCTACCCACAGCTCTGAACTGTTCATTAAACTGGTCGACGTCTTCGTGCAGTAAAAAACTTTAACCTGGGCTTTTGAACCGCTAGGGATAGAGATTTGATACTTCACACATAGGTCCCTTGTGTCAAGAGTTTTCATTTGATACCATGACATTTGACGTTTTGACCTTGACCTTAGAATTTGACCTACTTTTCAAAAACTTTATCTTAGCTCTTCGTGCAGAAAAAAACTTAAACCTGGGCTGTATCTTTTCAACCGCTAGTGATAGAGATTTAATACTTCACACATAGGTCCCTCGTGTCAAGAGCTTGCATTTGATACCATGACTTTTGACGTTTTGACCTTGACCTTAGAATTTGACCTACTTTTCAAAAACTTTTTCCTAGCTTTTCTTTTTGAAATATTAGAGATAGGGATTTCACATGTAGATTCTTTGTGACCATAGCTTTCATCTGGTTTACTTTTGATATTTACCTTGGATTTGATATTGAATTCAGAAAACATTGAAAATACATACTTCCCCTCTGACAGTGCCCCGGCGGCGAGCTATGCTATCATCGACAAGTCTTGTTAATAATTGTAAGGTGTACCATATATAGCTCGTGATAGCGACACAGAAGTTTGAAACCGTTGAAAATTCTGGCTGCTGCTTGCCAAATACTGGCGATATGGAAAAACATTTTTTTTCGACATTTATTCAAACCCTCCACGTCTGATGAGGAGTTGTTGTTTGTTGTTACTCGCCATAGCCCGTAGCCCAAACTCATGACAGTGTGACAACCACTGAATTAAGGTCAAATTCATCTCGCCTATTTATATGATTTACCAATCGCATTCACTTTTATAAACATATGCTGACTGTGAAGTTAACTTTATTTACGATGACCATATATACACACCATAACATAGCAATAGCAATGATCTATTGTTAAAATGTACAATTTGGAAATAATGTCAATATAATATTGTGCATTGTTCCTTTCAGTTGATTTCATTGATTTATAATGTGTTGTAGTGAAGTTGTTTATTACGATTACGGGCAAACCAAATCCGATTGAATTTGCGATGTTCGTCCGTCCGGCGTCAACAATTTGCGTTTAGATTGATGTTTTGCATACCATTAATGCTACTAATGGCAAAATGAGTTTGTAGACATTAAAAAGTTCTTGCTGACTGACACAGAATTTGGTGACCTTGACCTTGATTTCAAGCTGTGAAAATCACATCTCTTGTGGAACATTTACGTTTTAGTTTGAAAATTGGCGGAAGTGACTAATTGGCTAAGTAATTTTCAATTTTTAAAACCCGCTGCAGAGATTGACATCAAAACGTATCATAGAAGTCGTGGATGCTTATATTAAGTACTCCTGCCTCTCAAGCGAAGGTCTGAGTACCAGGCATGTGATTTTGATCAAATAAAGGTCCAAGAGATAAATTTAACCATTTTCCATTCATCATTGCAGATTATATGGAGTCATCAAGTGCAAAGCTTGAAATGATCAGTAACATAGACATGTAACATACCATATTATAAAGACTAGCATTTCAAAAAAGCACTTTTATTGTCGCCGACAAGAATTAGGTGAGGATATCTAACGCAACAATCAAGTAATAAAAAAGATTCTCCTATATTCGCATTGTCCAGAAAATGTTTACTAAATGATATATCTTCCACTGACTTGTGCTTTGACGGAATCCTTAGATGAAATAAATAGATGAATAGATAAGCAAGAGTACTTGAAAATTTGGCGTAGCCTGCCACCCGTCGTTCGTTCGGCGTCCGTTGCCCGTCCGTAAACTTTTACATTTTTGACTTCTTTTAAACCGCCTGATAGATTTTGATCAAACTTAGTGTATTTATAGAATTAGTGAACTCAATAAAGTTTGTAATTTTTTTTAATCGTATCTGTCAACAGGTGGTGCGACGATGGTCAAAAATATGCCCAAAATGGGATTCTTCTTTGAAAATCTTCTTTAGAAAGGATGTATGGATTTGTAGATTCCCCATGATCAGAGCTTTCATTTTGTACCACGACTTTTGACCTAATGACCTTAAACTTTGACTTTGGCCAACTTTTCAATGGAAAGAAATGGAATACCAAAATAATTTTTATGATCTTTTCCCTCTTTTTAAAGATTTAAAAAGAGGGTGTATCATAAGTATGCAGTAATAAGCTGTCATAGACTTCTGTGACCCAGTCATTTCCACACATTTTTGTGTCATTTTGTTTTGATTTATTTAATAAAGAGAAGTAATAAGGCGTTTATTTGCTAACATTTATTTGAAAATTGTATCTGTTTCAGGGTTTATTTTAATGTGTCATGGAAAAACCTGTTTTCTAGATTTCTATATAATTATGCCCCCGTATTGATAGATCGGGGGCATATTATTTTGTCCTGTCTAATGAAGCCCTTTCAAATGACACCAAGGTCGATGACCTTTTGACCTTGACAATGACCTTCACGCTAAAAATAATTTTTTTACTTTGGTGCCACCGGGGGCATTAGTCTGTTTTTCCAATTTTCGAAATAGGCCAGTTTTAACAAGCTACATACTAGCGGTTCAAACTTAAGTGAAGACAAACCTTTGTTTTGTTTCATTTTACAAAAAAAAAAAGAAAAAAAGTTTTATATTTTTGCAACAATTGAATTCTTAAATAAATCATTTGAGGGGGAAAATGAAAAATTAATTTCAACATTATCTAACTGTTGAGGCAATGTCTTGATTTATTCATTTAGGAAAAGCAAGTTCACAATCTTTTTTGTCAGTTATCAAATGCATGATAAGCAAGGGAATATATCTGTAAATATATGAGTTTCATCAAGCAGTCATTTGTTTGTGAATGACCAGTTTGTTTTCTCAGATGAACGGTTTTCTTTCTGAGTTATAGTTTACAAGATGTGAGACCTCAATTTGCTGTAGAAAATATAGTATGCTTGCACTGAACTGAAATACTAATACAATAGATTTTTCAAAGTAGTAAAGCATAAAATCTGATGAAAACACGATATTTAAGAATTATATTGTAACACACTTGTCTTTAATGGACGGTCAGTGTCTTCTTGAAACTCTGGTTGAGATATATCGAGAGAGTACCACCTATGTATGGTTCACATCATAACCAGTTATAGGGCGTTGGCGGTATAGACACTGATGGGATTTTATACGTGTTGGGTATTTCCTTAACAGAAGCAAGTGATCTGTCCCAGCTATCGGGAAATATCGGGCATTGTTATAATATGTAAACCACAAGTGCAGGTCCAACTCGTCAACTTGAACTTTAAAGTTGATTGACAGCTATTACATTATTACTTGTGGATTACGTCCGTATCTTGCCAACATTGGAGGAATGTGTGATTATCACCTGGGATTTGATTATGTAAACGATATGTATACGTTTTCGTAAGTCTAGAAATCTTATCAAAATCTCTTCTTTTGTGATCTGTGAATTGAGTATTCACTAAACCTTGTATAAAGAACTGATTAATAGCAACCATTTGCAACTTAAAGAAAATTTGATTTTTCAGTGCTCTTATTGACGTGTGGCAGATGCCACAAGCGCGGTTTGTAGACTTATTAGCCATAAGATACTGACCACAGGCCAAATTTGAACTTGTAGGGCGATTAAATCTCGAGCTTATTATTCCTTTGTCATGACTTATGGCTGAAGTTGCTTACCTTCGTTATATAACCAGTAGCAGTGCACTCGCTGATAGTGGGAAGAATATTGAACAAACCTCGTCAAACCCTTCGATTGGATATATGTTTTAATATAAACTTTACTGCTGCCACAGAAATGTTCCTTCGTCCCAAACCCTTACGACTCAAATTTGTTTTGGAGTTTAGTTTTCACATTACTATATAATGAATTAGTTGCATAAGTTATATCTGAATCAACAATGACGCCTTTAAGTGTTACTAGCACAACGGTTTCATTCAAGGACAGAGGTCAAGGTTATTTTGGATTTTGGACATTATTTTGCTTATTGCTTATTTGAGGATTAAGAGATTTTGATCATAACTGACTCAAATGTAATTCTAATTTATATCCACAGACCTTAGCTCAATTTCACCTGTAAAACGGCAACATTATCCAAGTCTTCGAACATGATGTATGATTATTTCACTGGTGAAGAATCTTGGTCATTAATTTAAAAAATATGTACGTTATGACTTAATTGTATTTACAGACTTATTCCCAAACTTTATCAAAGTGATGCATAATGTATTATTAAGGATACTGTGTATTTGGAATATGAAATATGGTTGTTTTTTTATCTATTCACGTGTTGCATAGGTATAGCTTTGGAGCAGTATATTGAGTCTTTTTTGTAAACCAACTTATTTCCCTTTTGGGACGATATCTGATATATAACATTTATGAAGTCCTATAGAAACATCACTTTTGTTCACCTGAGCCGAAGGTTCAAGTGAGCTATTGTAATAGTTAGTTACGCGTCCGGCGTCATCCGTTGTCTGTCATAAACTTTTCACATTTTCAACTTCTTCTTCAGAACCGCTGAACAGAATTTGATGCAACTTGGTATTCACGAAGTAATCAAGGTCCCCTACAAGTGTTGTTATATTTCGTCCAGATCCATTGACAGATGGCGCCACCATGAGCAAAAGTAGGTCACAGAGGGTACCCTCCTTTGACAACTTTCTTCTTCAGACCAGGGGCATACAAAGACAAACCAAATGCATAGGAATGATCTAGACAGATGTGTGAAGAAGTGTTGTTATTTTTGGTTCCATTCCGAAATCAAATTTTTGACGTTTTTTCGACATTTTTTTGGACTTAGTAATTTCAATGGAAAAAGTGTAATGTTTTTCTATTAAGTGATAATGATGAGTTCTTATGGACTATTTTGATCATAATTATGGTAAGGAATATTATTGTGAAAGAATTTTGTCAATATCTCAATTTTAGGATTTTTATGAATTTTTTAAGACTTCAAAAAAAAAAGGGGGGGGGGTTGCCATTTTTCACATTTTCATCTTTTTCTGCAAAACTTTTCGAAGGATTTTGATAAACCTTGGTAGAAATAAATCACTTATGATCCCCTTCAAATTCTGTCGTTTTCGTCCAGACATCTTTACAGGTGTCGCCACCACAGTCAAAAGTAGGTCACAAAAGAGTACCCTCCTTTGACAATCTTCTCCATACAGGAAGCCGGCGTGGCCTAGTGGTATTGCACTGGACTCCTGATCGGGAGGCCGGGGTTCAAGTCCCGCTCTGGTCATGTCGGTGTCCTATCTTTCGGATGAGACAGTAAAAACCAAGGCCCCATGTCGTGGTATGAATGGCACTTTACAGATCCCTCACTGCTTCGGGTGGGTCCATTGCAAAGGTCAAGATTTGTATGCCCTGCATCAGGCAGATGCCTTCACCATATAGGTGAAATATTCGTGGTGTGAAGTTAAACAAAAATCAATCAATCAATCTTCTTCATACTGGCTGTATACAGAGACAAACAGATTGCATAGAAATGATCTAGAGGGATGAGTGAAGAAGTCGTGTCATTTTGGTTCCCTTCCAAAATCAAATTTTAGAAATTTTTTCGACATTTTTTTGGACTTGGCGATTTCAGTGCAGAAAAATGTCATATTTCCTAGTTAATTGATAATGATCATTTTTTATGGACCATTTTGATCATAATTGTGGTAAGGAATTTTATTTTGAAAGAATTTTGTCAATATCTCAATTTTTGTATTTTCTACGAATTTTTTAAGACTTCCAAATGAGGGTGTATAGGGACAATTCTTCACTACTGCTGTTATACCACATGAAAGATTTTAATGAAACATGGTATACATGAAGTACTATAGGTCCTCTATCAATTTTTACATTTCATCCAAATTGGTCAACAGATGGTGCTACCATGTCAAAAAAATAGGTCTCACAATGGTACATATACCAATTGGTAATTAAGATATGGAGAGTAGCAGTTCAAATCCAGCTGTGGTCAAAAATTTTTTTTCATTTCTTTACACATCTAAATAAGTTTTTAGATGTTTCTCAACACTCAACATATAAAATTAAGCCATTTTAAGTTGGATCTGGACAATATTTGAAACAATTGTTGTTCATGACCCAGACTTGAAATCAGTCAACAAAAGGCCCCATCTAAAGAAAATTACAAACTTGTTGCCCTGAATGACATCTTGCAGTGCCAGAGCAAATGCTTAATATCACCATCACCAGAATGGATGTGCAAAAACTGTTGTTGTTTTTTATTGTGGTCTTAAATAAAATTTGACATATTTTCAACATTTGTGTTGACTTAGTCACCGTAATGCAAAAAAAAAACTTCTTCCTTCCAGCATGACTGATAATCATGGTACTCAGGTGAGCGATATAGGCCCACTTGGGCCTCTTGTTTTAAATGTCATTTTCTTGAGGTTTAAACCGGAATACATAGCATTTGATGAAATAACAATATCTTTATGTCAGATACCGTTCGAAATGGGAGGTAACTCTGATTAACGGAAAGACCAAATAAGAGAGATGTCGTCACGATAAATGAAAAATTCTGGACAAATCATACAAATCTGAAACAAATTTTGAAACAATTTTTGCTTTTACTGGGTCCGGTCATGGTCATATTATCTTTCTTAATGCATGACGTTGGATAAAAGCTTCTTCAATTAGCTTTTAATTTAAAACGTTTGCAGTGTGAAATACTAAAGTAAGTGGTGTAAACAAAGCAATGTCATAAAGGCCAAAGTCATTCTGAAACTTTATCAGGAACCATCTGTAAAAGTTACATCCTTTCACAAAGTTTTAATCTTACTATTCCTGGACCAAATACACCATATCTCCATTCTCGAAGCAAAAGTCACAGATAGCCCCAAAGGTCACTGCTTATTGTCAGTGCTAAAGTATAACTACCATCTTATGCATCTTTTTAGCTGGCTGGGAAAAATGACCAATAGAGTCAATGTCATACCCACGGCGTGGGATAATGTAGATAGGTTTAAATTTTGGGGTTTTTTTTCAATGAGCATAGCTCCACTACATTATAATTAAGATTGTTCATATTTACATTAGACACATGACACCTTTCAATTAAAATCTTTTGACCTTGACATTCGATGTAATATGCCCATTTTCAAATACTTTAACCTTGACTATATTAGTATTTTCTTACGATGTGACCTTGACCTTAACATTTACTATGTATTTCAATAGTAAGAGATAATGCGTTTTTGTTTAGCATGTATATTCCATGTGACTGGAGCCTTTAATATATATTTTCTTACCTCTCGACTTTTTCAAAATCTTCAATTTTGACAAATCTAAGTTTGTCATCTTATGACTTTGATCCTTGAGCAAATCGAAGATAAGCATGTTTGAATTTGGAAGAGGTAGATAATTCCTATTAAAAAAGAAAAGTATAAAGGAGAGGAAACTGCCAAAATACCTCATGTTTTTAACATATCCCATCTACCCATTATACTTTTCACAGCGAGCTCTGGGGCCATTTGTTCGAAATTTTAACCATTGGTTAAGCTAACCAGTGGTTAAATTTTATCTGACTATATCTTTGAAATCCTAAGACTTAAAGTCATAGTCTGTGTACTGATTTGCAGCATATGTAACCAGTATTGTTTAGTAAGTTAGATTTTCATACAGAAATCTTATAAATTACATTAATTATCTCTCAAACTTTAACCACTCGTTAGATTATTCAGCGGTTTAAGTTTCGAACAACTGGCCCCTGTTGTCTTCAGAATAGAATACACATGCAGTCCCTCAATTAAAATAATTGCAGTTTACCATCATGCTTTATTATGATAGATGCTTTATTTCAAGAGCTGGAATTTATATAGTATGGACAATCATCTTTATTCCACTTTTTATTTGTCCGCAATGGGACAAATAGAGAAGCGGAATAAAGATATGGTTTTAATCAGATTGATAGTATGGAATACCTCTATTGTTGTTTCAGACTTCTGATCTCTATAAATGCAACTCAATAAGATATAGACATCTTCTGACACAAGATGCGGAGTCCTTATATGAAACCGTTTTAGGATCAGTGTTGTTCGAATTCACGTTTGTGTAATACGAAGAGAAATGTTTATTGAGTATCTCCAACAACACTCCCCCTCCCCTTTCATTTTCCATGCGTACGTGACTAGTTAATTGACAGTGTCAATTCTTACAAGAGTGCGCAAGTTAAACAACTTCAACAAGTTCCAAAGAAAGCTACTGTTATTCCGGATTGGCTTCCAGTATCCGCTTTGAACTTTTACTTTAGGTATAAGAGATGCAAGTTTATACATATGGTAATTATTTGACAGTAAATTGGATAGCAAGTTCTAAAAAAAG
This sequence comes from Pteria penguin, assembly GCA_035048485.1. Taxonomy (NCBI): domain Eukaryota; kingdom Metazoa; phylum Mollusca; class Bivalvia; order Pterioida; family Pteriidae; genus Pteria; species Pteria penguin. The sequence continues at coordinate 13,085,926 of CM068580.1, forward strand.
GATGAATTACCTTATAGAAAATTCGCTAGAACTGCTTCGAAAAGTAAATCATAAGGAAGTAGATGACGCACTCAGTAGTTCAGCAGGGACTCGAGAAGGGTTAGGACGAAGACAATGTACTTTAGAGATACTAATTTAGACAAACTACAATTTTCTTTACAAAGAACTGATTCTTTGGATAAAGTTCTTCATTTATTAATAAAATTGGATAAAATTCTTCATCTATCAATAAAATTTCATTGAAACTCCGTATAGAACTACATCAGGATAATTATTAATTTCAATAAGTAACATGGCCAGCCATGCATCATATTGTTTACATATCAGAGTGGTACATATTGCCCGAGAGCCTGTACATGTATGACTAACTTCATTAAAATTGGCCCCCTTGAAGCTAACGGTTAGAGATGCAATATTACACATATGTAGGTCGCTATAAATGTTACCCTAAAGCTGTAATTTCAATAAAATTATTTTATGTTGAATTGTCAATTAACATTAAATGTAATTTTAGGCATATAGAGAGAAATTTGAAGTTTTTCTATCCCTGAGGCCGTAAATAGTTTAGACAATATGACGCGATGATGGATGAATTTTAACATTTTACAACCTCAAGTCGTGCTTTGGTCATCAATATTGAGTGACCACTGGCCCTTTCAGCCCTTGATGGATAGGCGACCTAGTCAGAGCCACTTAAAACAATTTTCACTGACAATGATTTATTGCTCTACGTTTATGAAAAGTATTTTAACATGTTTACAAAGATTTATGTTCGACATCAAACTTTAAATCTTTTTTGAGTTTTGTCAGAAATTATTTCATGAATTGTCATGCCATACAATCAAAAAATTCCGAATTAAATAATCTTACAGTGTCGTTGTCCATTGTATTCATTTTATGAGCTTAACAATTGTTTATTTAAGAAGTTGTGTTAAAACAAACAAACATACACACACACACACATATATACACACACACACACACACACACACATACACTAACATGTTTGAAAATGAATTATCGAGAATCATTATACTCCCAGCAAAGAGAGTTTGCGGAGGGGTGTATAGGAATCACCCTGTCCGGTTAAGAAGTTAAGAAGTTTTATAAGCTCGTATGTGGTGAAGGGTATGTAAAGGACTTTGATATTTAAGAAAAAAAGTAGGTTGCTTGTGGTAAGTGATATTCTTTGGCGCCATGGTGTTTGACTAGGTGACCTTGATCTTTGAAGTTGACTTTGATTTTTAATATTTCTTAACTATTCTTAACTGTTTATATCTTTTTACTGATAATGATTAGGGGTTTGATATTTCATACATAGATTTCTCTTGACCATAGCTTTCATTTGGCCTTGACATTTCAGTTAGATCTGAACATCTAAAATTTATTTAATGATAAGAATAGAGGATCTTTCAACGAGATTACAACTTTTGACCCGATGACATGATTTATTTATTATACCTTTCATTGGATATGAATTGTTAATAAACTGATTCTTTTCCAACTTTGTCGCCAATGGGAGAACGGGAAAGGGGGAGGGGTATTAATTCCGTTCACAGACAAACTCTAGTTTTACATAAACTATTGTTATCGTAGGATATGCATTGATACAATATGATACGTTTGTTTTGTCTCTATCAGTCGAGATATCTTGTAACGTACACTGTCATCCCTCTTCCGGTTCAAAAAAAAAGAGAGCGCAAGTATTCCGAGACTATTTATCACAGAAAATTAACTACCTTTTCAATTCGTTAGATATTTCATAAATTAATCATAGATCTAATATAGTTTTGCCCATTTCTGTTTGTATCTCTTCAAGAAGACAGATTTAGTTTGGATTGTTTTATTATAATTTTTTATGATAGAGAGGGGTAATTTCATAACTTCTCTGTCTGTTTGTTTGTCTGTTGACAAGTTTAATATTCGCAGAACTTTTGAACCGTGGGAGATGTGTTGTTGCTGTTGTTGTTATTAGTCCCATACTGACGAAGCCGAAGGAGACTTAAGGTTTGCACTCTGTCCGTCCGTCTGTCTGTCAGTCCGCCGGCAAATCTGTTTTCCGCGTTTTGTTTTGGGTTTTTTTTTTTCGTCATGATGGCAGATTATCATTTGACATTTAGTACATTGCTTTATCATGACAAGTTACAGATCATGTTAAAATTTTGTTACGTTTCATAGATATTTTTTGCTAAGTTATGGCCATTAGACTTAGAAAATTAGCGCAAATACTTAGTTTACACCGAATTCATGCTGGCAGTGTCATTTGATAATTAGTACATTGCTTTATCATAAGAAGTTGTGGGTCAAGTTCAAAGTTTGTTCCAGTTCATTGACTTAAGTTATGGCCCTTTGACTTAGAAAATTAGTGCAAATACATGTACTTAGTTTCCCACAATTTTTTTTCAGATTTTCAGACCGCGGATTATCATTTGATATTTAATACAATGCTTTACCATGACAAGTCACAGATCAGTTTTAAATTTTGTTCTGGTTCACATAAATGTTTTTCATCAATTGTAGTAAGAGTCACTTATGCTTTATATATTCCATATGTATTTACAGTATCAGCCTCTTATAATTGGGGTGCATTGTAAAACTTGTTGTGGACGGTAGAGAACATGTATTACTTTAGCAATACTCTCAGAATGCCTGTTATTATTAATTATTTATTATTACTATTATTATTATTATTATTATTATTATCATTATTATTATTATTATTATTATTATGGATTCTAGGGATTTTGTTTTGTTTTGATTTGGTTCGAATATTTTAACCTATTCATGTTTGAATGTTACTAAATTAGAGGTTATTGAAGAACCTGTTAGAAACATTTCATAAAATGTTTGTTACACTTTCGTATTTCAGATGATCATGCATCTCCCAATGAAGAGGCGATAGTTGATTCTACCTCACACGACTCCAACACACCGAAATTAAGGTAAAAGACATTATGACAGTAATACATAAATATTTAATTATGTATGTCCAAGTATTTAAACTGTACTAATGTTGCATAGCTGGGTGATGATGCTGCTGCTGCTGCCAAAGGTTGGTGATTTTTTTCTGGGTACTCCACCTCTAGTCACTGATCACCACTTTCATTGTGGGATCTCCAACACTTAAAACTGATTACCACCTTATTGATGGATATTCCTCCACTAAACACTAATCACTACCTTAATGGTGAGTACCTAAAAGGTGGTATAGGTTGGATACTCCACCACAGGGCACAGATCTTTGTTTGATAAGTGGGTACTCCACTATTGAACATAGGTCACTGCATTATAAGTTGGTACACCATCAGAAGACTGCTCTCCACCCTATAGATGTGTACTCCACTACTAAATACTGATCACCTAATAGGTGGGTACTCTAGCACAAGACACTGATCATCACCTTCAAGATTGATATTGGGTATACAAATGTATCAAGGGAAGATGCAGGTCAAGTTCAATTATGGGTTTGGTCCGGTAATTTCTGACAGAGTTATTGATGCAGGTCAGTTTCGAATATGGGTGTGTTGTGATAATTTTTGACAGAGTAATTGCCCTTGAACATTAGAAATTTCTTGAATTTTCAAATATTAGTTCTCTGGCAATTAGATTTCACTACCTCAGCTGCCAGCAGGGGCACTTGTGTCGCACCAACACATAAAAATTCTAGTCAAATAATTAAAATCAATTACTGTTACAGTAGTGTGGAGGAAGAGGGTACTGAGGATAATAATGAGGAGCAAGAAGTGTATTCTGATGATGGAGAGATAAAAACAGACTCACAAGAGGTAAATATTAACAGTTCTTACTCAAATTGTTTACACACCCACAAACAATAAAGTGATGGAAGTTTGTCTGTCTGTCTGCACTATTTTGTCTGTGCTTCTTCTCCTAAATCAAGAGGTCTAGAGAGAGTCTGAGGATGGCATATAACATCACATGAATTAAAGTTGTGCACCTGTGTTCCAAAGTAAGGGCTAGAGTTATGGGTATGATAAAAATAATCTGGTCCATGTTTTTCCCTTAAATCATGAGACCTATAAAGAATCTTATTGTGGCATATGATGGTATATTTGCAAATGTAGTGCATCAGTGAGAGTCTGACCCCTGGGTTGACCCTAAGGTTGTCTGTAAGAATAAGGTCTGCTTATCCTGGATATAAACTGTATACCCGCGATTGTTCTGTAAGATGAAGAATGGCCTTCCTATCCCGGATAGTTACACAGTGTACAGAGATAATTGTTTATCCAAGGTTGTTCGGTAAGATCAAGAATGGCCTTCCTATCCGGATAGTTACACAGTGTAAGGAGATAATTGTTTACCCAAGGTTGTTCTGTAAGATCAAGAATGGCTTTCCTATCCTGGATAGTTACACAGTGTATGTAGATAATTGTATACCCAAGGTTATTCTGTAAGATCAAGGATAGCCTTTCTGTCCTAGATAGTTACACAGCATAAGATACTTTTTACCCGTGGTAGTATTTTAGGATCCAGGATCCCCTTCCTATCCTTAACATTAACACAGCATTAGGATAAATTGTGTACCCGAAGTTGATCTGTAGGATCAAGAATGGCTTTCCTATCCTTGATAGTTATGCCACATTAGGATACACTGTGTACCCCAGGTTGTTCTTAAGGATCCAGGATGGCTTTCCTGTCATAGATTGTAAGAGGACGACCATTTGATTCTGAGGAGGGAGGGAGAGCAGGGCCTGGCACTTATTGGAAATAAATATTTTGACCCTGAAAATGCTGGAAATAAAAAAAATCTGGCTTTGGCTGAAATGAAAATAAATATCTTGGCTGCCAGTATATACATATACCAGATCATGTAAATATAAAGCTGAATGTTCAATAGAAAACACGTTGATTTTTCCGGCTCGCTTCGCTCTTGTTTTTTAAAAATATATTTGCATGTCCATTTTAAGGGGCAGACAGGGGCTTTCTGAGAGATTTTCTCTTCATGTTTCTTGTCCAATATAGTGTCATTCGCGTCCCCTTTCCAATTTCACATCCCTTTCCCTGACTTCCCCTCGTGTTGTCCGCCCATCATTTATATACTAGGCACTGTGATCGATATGTTACTGTTAAAATGAGTGGCCAAAGGGGTCTTTGGTCAAAGAAATCGCCTCATCTCTCACCGAAGCATACATGCAAAGTTGATATTTAAATCAAGTCGTGTGCATTTCAAAATTTATGGTGGCCATATTTGTTGACAGTGTTTCATTCCTTTTAAGTTTCATTCAAATCAGTGCCACAGGACATTTGTTATATGATTTTAACACATTTATTTAAATATAAAATGAAAACAAACATAACTTTAAAATGAGAACAAAAGTAAAACGAACAAAAACGTGTATCTTCACTTAACATATATGATAACAAAAGTAAAAAGAATCCTAAGTGGGCCTTTATTGTTCACCTGAGACAGAAAATATTGCACAATGATATTGAGCGATGCTTGTAGATGACCATTAATCTTTGATTTCTTTAAAACTTTTAAAACATGTAAAATTGTACAGGAACATCTTTACTTAATAGCTACCAAGTTTTCTCAAAATCAGTCTAGAACTAGAAGGACAAAGTTAAAAATGTGACAAATCAATAAATCATATATATCAAAAATATTTATGAAATGTGTTTTATTATGCCCCCAGATCGATAGTTCAGGGGCATATTGTTTTGGTCCTGTTTGTTTGTTTATTTATTTGTCTGTTGTCAACTTTAACCTTGGCTATAACTTTTGAACCGTGAGGGATAGAGACTTCATATTTCACATGCATACTCAAACAATGAAGCCCTTTCAAATGACACTATTGTCGATGACCTTTTGACCTTGACAATGACCTTCAACTAAAAATATCTGTTTAGACTTGGTGCCGCCGGGGGCATTAGTGTTTTACAAACTCAGCTTGTTTGCATTAAAATGACATAGTTCAAAGTAATTATGAAACGAATAAAATATTATCATTCGGACAGGAGGCCAAAACAGCAGCACTTCCCCACACATCCTTCTTTGTAATAAATGGAAATTCTCCCCCTGGATACCAGACTGAGAGACTGTACACTTCACAAGTATATGTTGGCAACAAAAAAGAAAATAAAAAATTTGTCCTATTATATCAAGGAAATAAGTATTCTATCCTTCAAAGATCTGAAAATAAATAATCTGACTCAACCAAATTTACTAGCGCCCCCCCCCCCCCCTCCATCCTTCAGAATCAAATGGTCGTCACCTTACACATCATTGAAATAAACTATATACCTGAGAATGTTCTGTAGGATCAATGATGGTTTTTTTTTTCTATCCTGAATAGTTTTATAGCATTAGGATAAAATGTTTACCCGAGTTCCTGTTGTAGGATGAAGGCTGGTCGTGCTATTCAAAATAGTTATACAGCATTAGGATAAACTGCTATTCTAGATAGTTGCACAGCATTAGGATAAACTATGTACCCGAGGTTATTCTGTAGGATCCAGGGTGGTTTTTTATCCTGGATAGTTACACGGCATGAGGATATACTGTGTAAGCAAGGTTGTTCTATACTATCAAGGATGGCTTTTCTATCCTGAATAGTTACATGGCATTAGGATATACTGTGTAAGCGAGGTTGTCTATACTATCAAGGATGGCTTTTCTATCCTGACTAGTTACATGACATTAGGATATACTGTGTAAGCGAGGTTGTTCTATACTATCAAGGATGGCTTTTCTATCCTGAATAGTTACATGGCATTAGGATATACTGTGTAAGCGAGGTTGTCTTTACTATCAAGGATGGCTTATCTATCCTGAATAGTTACATGGCATTAGGATATACTGTGTAAGCGAGGTTGTCTGTACTATCAAGGATGGCTTTTCTATCCTGAATAGTTACATGGCATTAGGATATACTGTGTAAGCGAGGTTGTCTGTACTATCAAGGATGGCTTTTTATCCTGGATAGTTACATGGCATTAGGATATACTGTGTAAGCGAGGTTGTTCTATACTATCAAGGATGGCTTTTTATCCTGGATAGTTACATGGCATTAGGATATACTGTGTAAGCGAGGTTGTCTATACTATCAAGGATGGCTTTTCTATCCTGAATAGTTACATGACATTACGATATACTGTGTAAGCGAGGGGCAGGCTTGGTGTAGTGGTTAAGCGCTTGGCTTACGGCGCCGACGATCCGGGTTCGATTCCCGGGTTGCACCACTATGTTTAAGAGGTTGGTAACCTCCTGCTTCCATGTCGTGATATAACTGAAATATTGTTGAAAGCGACGTAAAACACCATTCAACCAACCAACCAACTGTGTAAGCGAGGTTGTCTATACTATCAAAAATGGCTTATCTATCCTGAATAGTTACATGGCATTAGGATATACTGTGTAAGCGAGGTTGTCTATACTATCAAGGATGGCTTTTTATCCTGGATAGTTACATGGCATTAGGATATACTGTGTAAGCGAGGTTGTTCTATACTATCAAGGATGGCTTTTTATCCTGGATAGTTACATGGCATTAGGATATACTGTGTAAGCGAGGTTGCCTATACTATCAAGGATGGCTTTTCTATCCTGAATAGTTACATGACATTAGGATATACTGTGTAAGCGAGGTTGTCTATACTATCAAGGATGGCTTTTTATCCTGGATAGTTACATGGCATTAGGATATACTGTGTAAGCGAGGTTGTTCTATACTATGAAGGATGGCTTTTTATCCTGGATAGTTACATGGCATAAGTATATACTATGTACCCGTGGTTGATCTGTAGAATTAAGTGTAGACTGTCTAATAACTGAATTAAGGTATACTGTGTACCGGAAGTTGCAATATGAATGGTGGACCTCTTTCCTTGATAGTTGTAATAAGGATAGAAGTTGTATTACACAAAATTAGGGTATACGCAACCCCTATTATTCATTATTATAGAGCAGATATATATATATATATATATATATATATATATATATATATATATATATATATATATATATATATATATCTCATCCAGTGTTGAGTCATGCTAGCTGGTTAAGCTCAAGAATCTTATGTAAATCTGTTTAACTACTTGATGCGTTTTAGATTTGCATATTCAACAGACTAAATCGTTTAATTTTGATTAAGTAATTTTTGTGGATAGTCGATCGAGTTTGTATGGTTAACTGCCCCGAGACTGTCTCATCCAGTGTTATAACAAGTCAAGGAAGTAAAGGCCATCATCGTATTAATATCAAGTTTTTAAAAAATGATTTGTCGTGTTGTATTTCACCGAGAAAACCCCTCTTTAAATTAAAGACTATCAGAGCTCGACGGGATCGTAATTATAATGCAGAGATAGGAAACAAGAAGAATTTATGTTCCTTTATATGTTGAGAATCCAAATCTTATTTTCGTATAATTCATGTAAGGGAAATAAGATAGATCCTTTATGTCGCTATAATTGGCTTGAAATTGTGAATTATGATTTTGTTTGTTTTGCTGGGATGAAAATTCTTATTACACAAAGATTGATTTAAGGATGTTTTAGAAAGCATAGCGTCATTTTCATAGACACACTGAAATTAGCAGTTGTAGACCTATACATTTAGTATAATTGGGTTTGAAGACTTAGTTGCCTAAAAAGAGAGACGCCATTTGGATTTAGAGATATTTTACAATTCTGTTAATGCTATTGTATGAAACCAAAAATGGGAATTTAATGAAAGTAGAAAGACAAAGACAGACGTAATTGACAGATCAGTACTTAAGAGTGTCTGGAAAATTAATCAGGAATCAGCCCAAGTTGTTTAATGCTGTTAGATTTCTTGACTTAAAGCCAATATTAGGCTCTAATTGAAGGGCTCAATTGGCGGAGACTTTTAGTTTCCAAGAATGATGAAAATTGCAATTAGATTTTGATGGATATAGTTTCAGCTGTCTGGAATTGAACTTGTGTAAATCTAGTTTGTATCGATGATACATCACAGTCGTCCAGCGATAGACTAAAAAATATTAAATAACAAAGACTGGTTCTGGGTCTAAATCAGACATCCATGTAATTATCAAATTGTCTAGGAATCTCCCAATCGACAACTTGCATGAGTGGAGAAAAGCTTCAAAAATTGCTTTTAGTCCAAACGAGGGATTCATTTCCCCGATATAGAAATGTACAGGTCACTGCTTGGCTATCTTTCACTGTGACCACTCGTATTTCTGCTTTCTTAAACTTGGTACAAGATAAAATGAGAAACGATTTGAGCATTAAAGGCCGTAAATTCGGTTTAGTCCAAGCTTAACATTTCTTTATGCTTGCCTGGTCTCTGAGAAGATTGAAAGAGAATTGTTGACCATCGTTTTGATTAAAGTACAAACACATTTTTTGATTGTGTGTATCAGAAAATTGTCATTTAAATGAGGATAAATCTTCAAACACTGTACTGTGGTTGGAATACTTGGGCTCCAATCATGTTAAAGTTTCCCAGCCATAATTACAAACTATATCTAATAGTCCCTGGACATTAAACACTTTCTTATGTATATATATGAAGATATCACTTCAGAATCTCCGTTTTGATTCTGGGACCTCTACCTAAGTGACTATACGTCATCAAAAGAACCTTATGCAGCTTCAATATCGTGCATAAAATCCAGGGGATTCAGATTTTGTCTCTAGACTTGCGATAGTTCTTAATATATATGTAACTTAAGTAATCACATTGTAGACGTTAATGAATTCGTCTCAGAATCTGTGACTATTCTTTGAAAATCATGTTATTGTAAATACCTTTAATGAAATCCTCGGAATTTTACGTCGTCTGTTGAAATCTTGTGAATTTACGTCTTCTGTCAAATCATGGCCTTGATGGCCTAGAATGTTCAAGTGGATTGGTTGATCATAACGAAGTCATGGGGATGGGAGTCTTCAAAGGCCCTGTAATGACCCACTTTTCCTCCTAAGATATCTGGCATATTTAGGGCCCCGCTTCATAAGCGGGTGCCCTATAGTAATCACTCTGTCTTTCCGTCTGTCTGTTTGTCAGCAAAACAAACTTTAGCGTTGGCTATATCTAATACACTGTCACAGGTAGAGCTTTCATATTTGGCATGTGTGTTGCTTATGTCAAGACCTTTCCGTTGGTACCAAACTTCTTTATCATGTGACCTTTTACCTGCATTTGAAAAATGTAAACATTGAACATAAATATTGAACCGTAAGAAGAAGGGCTTTCATAATTAACATATGTGATCCTTGAGACAAGACCTTTCCGTTGGTACCAAATGTTTTGATTCTGTGGCATTGGCGGTGACCTTTAACCTGCATTTGAACAACTTTTATCATTAACCATAACTATCGAACCGTTGGAAGTAGAGCTTTCATATTTGACATCTGCGTTCCTTATGACAAGACCTTTCTGCAGTTACGAAATTAAGGTCAAGGTCGTGGTGACAAACATCCTGCGGGGCCCTTCTGACTTTATCAGAATTTTTGAGAAAACAAAATCTGAGTAATAAATGAAGCAAGGACTGTTTTTCACTGTTGACTTTATGCAAATTACATATAAATGCATTGGTATATACATGTATTACGAAATATAACCTATTTGGGTTGATTATATATATCTAACTTCCATGCGCCCGTGCGTCAGGGGACAGGCTTGGTGTAATGGTTAAGCGCTTGACTTGCGGCGCCGACGATCCGGGTTCGATTCCCGGGTTGCGCCACTATGTTTAAGAGGTTGGTAACCTCCTGCTTCCAAGTGATATAACTGAAATATTGTTGAAAGCGGCATAAACACCAATCAACCAACCAACCAACCCATGCGTCAGAAGTGATAATATTTAATGTGTGAGTAAATTTTGATTCATTTTCGTGCCACGAGTTATAACGTAGTGGCAGCATGCAGGCATAGGTAGAATATAATAAAAAGTCCAAATGACTTTGTGACTTTTAAAACCTTTTGTACATCTTTGTTAATACCACTTTAAAATGTAAAGTAAAGAGGAACAACATGGCTGTCATTTATTGGCCATCAATTCTTAAAGACATACTTACATTATTTTAATAACATTTGTCGATATGCATGCAGCTGAAAATTAACGTTTATATATCGTCTTGATGAAATATAAAGTGCAATGGACCATCATCTTCTATCAAAGTTATACATTAAATCCCGTGCCATTACAATTTCTGTAAAAATGTGCATGATATTGGTACCGTATAAAGTTATTTCGTCATTTATCCTTACTCCGTCTGAAAAAGAAACGCATTCTATCGTGCTGGTAGCTTTCACACATTCTGACCATTCAGAAGTGACAGTGGTTCTTATCAAAACTCGGAATGGCAGTCTGTTCGTAAGTAACTCATCTTGGGGTCATTTTCATGATTGTTGATGTTTTCGCCTCCAAAGAGATGTTGTGCATAGAATAAACCTCTGTTGGCCGTATTAATGTTCATTAATTTCATTTGATTATTATCATTCTACTCTAGGTAATAATCTTACCCAGAAACACGTGCTAATTGCAAAATTAATCAGAGGCAAATATAATAGTTTGGTCTGGTTAAGTGATTAAATCTTAGTATCATTACATACTGTATATTATACGAACGTTCAATAAGTATTGAACTATAAAAATATTTTGATGGCATAGCTTCCTACCCATTACAGCGCCAGATCTGTATATATGGTCCTTTCCTCGCATCGAGTTGTTCTCACGCTGCCTATTGAATCTTTCACTTTTCTTATTAATTCCATCAGAGATTAGGACAAAAAGAATTTTTGGTTTAGTGGAAATAAAGTCAAAGTTGTGATAAGCGTTATATTGAGGGAATTATATTTTTGCCTCTAACTTTTCTTAATACCAGTCGTTGTCTCTAAATCTATTGATTAATGATGGTTTGATTAAAATCCCTGTTGATTTTACAAAAGATACCAATTTTGCATGTTTGTTTTCTTAACACTTCAGTGCCACTTTGAAAATGCCATCAATTATTTTCTCTAATTCCCTACTAAAACCAGCAATGTCATCTTATATCTTTACAATCTTTTGAATATTTTAGAGGATGATAAATGAGTGTTAATGCTGGCTTTTCTCTTTCTAGCATGCTTGGAGTACTGGGCAAACTCGCCAATGTCTCTGCATTGCAAAATTAGATCAATAGCATCCAACTCTCATTCCACCTCAAAAGATTAAAGCAATCAATATGCTTTCCTACATTTTAACTTGTTTTGCTGACCACACAGATGAAAATTATTTTGATGGAATAGGCAAAAGAAATTGATTTCAATTATCCAAGCTCCCTGTTTAAGAGCAAATTGCTTTCCTTGTCGATTAACTTTTCATGCCTCCTTTATAGAAACAAGTCTTAGAAGTCAGTGTCCGTTCTACTTTGAACATTTTCAAGACAGTCTTTCACTGTCCTGGAATGTCTTGGGATTGATGAATGATCGTGTTGTAGATTTTTTACTTTTATCACAGTACTATACCGGTATATCTTAAGGATTCAAAGAATATGTAATCAATGACTCTATTTCTGTTTTATATTATTTACTCCCCTTTTTACATTGCAGAGTTGGCAAAGTGGTTTTCCTTTTTGCTACTTCCAGACTTTCCGGCCGTCTATCGGTTTGTTTCGGTCACAACAGAAATCTCTCTTTACATTGTCAAGTGTTTTCAAACTAATTTTGATGACACTGTAGAGATCATTAAATGTATATAATTCGTATAATCTGCGCATGTCCACTTGTATTGTAACAACTTATTTTATCAAATTCCATGAAAAATTAAAAATAGATTTGATGTCCGTAGTATGTAGGTCATTGTTAACCTCGAAAATTTCAGAGTTAGAGAATATTTTCGATATTTCATGTAAATTTATATATATTTCAAATAAAGGTACTCTTTATTTGTGTCATTTCCAATGATATATCTTCGTTGAAGAAATTATTATATCATGGATATGACATAGTCTTCTGATGTACGAGTATTCCATTACGTGTATGAATATATTTGATATTAGGTCTGTTTTTGTAATGTATTCATTTATGACCATGGTTACGTCATTTATGACCATGGTTACGTCAAGTGATGAATGGCCGTAATCTGTTACTGTATTGGTTATGTTGAACAAAGTATCTGGTTATATTAGATGATGTCAAACTTACCATGATATGTGGACTCATCATGTGCACTGTTTTAGGTGAATGAGACAAATTCGGTGGATGAAGAGGAAGAGGAAAACAAAGATGAAGATTTCAGCGTCAACCAGATGGAATTACTAGAGCTTGAAATGAGAGCTCGCGCCATCAAAGCCATGCTTAAGGCACAAGAAGTAAGGGAGAAACAACTTTTGGACGAAGGGTGAAATCGCCTAGACAACTTACGACGCTCGCTCTTTCGAAAAATGAAGAGAAGGAGAGTTCCAGAGGAATGTTTAACATGGCGTGTCCCGTGCAAGCTTTTGAACTCCCGTGTTAAAGCGAAAGTGAAATCTAACATGACAAAGTACAGCGAGATAATAACATGACACGAAGAACGGAAACTGGTCCAACTTATTCATTGTAATATTTCAAAGTTCTATATTTTTATCAAGTTAAATCAGTAAAATCATTGTTACTGTCTTTTCATTCTGGTGTGCAATGATTTTACAAACTCTTTTTTCACAATACACGTCGGTATAATACAATTAGGGAGCAACCATTTGATTTTTTAGGGGGGCAGGAAGATTTAGGGAGGGGGGAGGATCCGGCCCGAAGGGCTGGCAAAATAAAAACAATAAAAAATAATCCGGCCATGAAATTGGGCAAAAACTATTCAGGCCGATGAAAGTCTTCCTGCCCCCCCCCCCCTTTCCCTTAAAATCAAAAGGTTGTTCCCTTATTGTGTTCTTATAGGAATGCATTGATAGGTGAGTATCTAAATTAATATTAGGAAGGCATATAGGTGAAATATTCGTGGTGTGACCTTAAACAAAAGTCAATCAATCCAGAGGTTAACTTGGCTACCTAACATTTACATTTTTCAAAAACGTAGCGTTACAAGTTTTAAAAAAATCAGCTTGCATGATTCAAGTAATTTTTTAAATCAGATAGTTTGCTGTCAAACCTGTGTTTCCTTTCTATAATTGATAGTTATGTCTGTGTGTTTGTTTTTTTACTATAAATGATAGTTATGTCTGTGTGTTTGTCTCCTTACTATAAATGATAGTTATGTCTGTGTGTATACCTCCTTTCGACAAATGATAGTTATGTCTGTGTGTCTGTCTCCTTACTATAAATGATATTTATGTCTGTGTGTTTGCCTCCTTTCAATGATGATAGGTATGTCTGTCAGTTTGCCTACTTCAACAAATGAAAGGTATGTCTGTCTGTTCACTCTATATTTCACTTCCATTCCTGTGTTATAAATACTCAAAAACTAATCCACCGAAACTGTATTTGTGTAATAATATAAAAAACTACATAAATAGAAATATGAGAAAAGAAAGCTATATACAAAGCATTAGTCTAATTAGCACTAATCTAATTATGCATAATTAGACTAGTGCTTGTATATAGCTTTCTTTTCTCATATTTCTATTTATGTAGTTTTTTTATATTGTTTTGTCCTGAGGAAGGGGCAGATCGCCTCGAAAATTTGACCATATTTTTTTAGTGTCGTTTGTCGCTTTCTTGTGCTTTTATATTTGACCTCTTTTATTCTTTAGCGACTTGCATTGACCTACGGTGGTTCCGACATTTTTGAATAGTGAACGTTGTTGTTATATTTACTTGCTTATATCGTGACGGCATCCGCCTAATACATTGCAGACCTATCTGCCTACGTCTACCGAAAGACAGGACAAATCGAGCCGCCAGAGGCACTCGAACTCGGAACCTTTCGATCACGTGCAAATCATCTTACTGACTGATCTAAGCTGGCTTCATACAGATTGAAATACTTATATCAAATTAGGAAATGATTTCCTTAAATCTAAGTTTTTACGATACACATTTGTGTGTCACAACTTTAACAGAATATATCAAAATATACGGTTTCCAGTTTCATGTTCGTATCTGTATGTAACTTCGTAATTATAGTTAAGGACAATCAACGAACACCTGTATTATAATGTAATAATTATAATGGTTTAATCAGAACTAAAATCTTGTTTTGGTGGGTAATGGTAACTCCATATAAACATAGGCCTAGAATGTAGCACATCGAAGCAATGTCCTATTTTAGTAGAAACTTTTTTATCCCCAGTGAATGTCTCATTAAGATATGTATAAGTTTGACTCCTTATAAAATGAATAATTGTATAGTGCTTATTATGTAGAACGAAAATAATTACCTAATGAGGACATGTGAGCATGTTAAGAATTGTTTAAATATTTGTTATCGTTTGTGGAATGCCAATTCTATGCGGCGAAGCAAGCAGGAGACACGTACTTCTAACGGACATCTAGTCTCGCCTCAGTTGTTCATAAATTTTAACCATGGAACTTTATTTGTTCCACTGGAACTTATTCCAGAGGTTCCTATGATGTGTTCGACTCAAGTATTACTATATCCCATTTCTCATGTTGTGTAGCTGTATCACTTGCTTTACAGCTCGTGTGCAGTGTTGATTATCTTTTACGTCGTCTGCTTTGAGTAATTATGATCACTGATAACCAGAAGACAATTACCTACCCACCTGGAACTGGTCTCAAAGTTCCATGAATGTCCAGCCTTATACCTTTGTATTTACAATATAAGCCTCATTTTTTTTATCAATCTCTGAATGACAATACAACTGCTGTATTTCTACTAGGGCTAAGGGTTTAAGTACGTTGTATGAAGAGGTTCGGTGTATCTTAGTAACACCAATCGGTCAAATTGAGGTCGCCTAAGATCCCACATTGCTTCGATTAGGTCTGCTACACAAGCAAAAGCATCAGGCAGCAGTCGTTGCCATATAATTATCGTGGTGTGACGTATATCTTCAAGCACGACATAAATTTTGCCCCCCCCCCCCCAAAGAATAAAATGATGTTATATGACAAATTTCAAAATCAATTTTCTGATTTTCTTTGGTATTTAAGACAATTACTTTAGCTTACAATTACGGACTTGCAGATATTCTGTGACCTTGAACTAGTGACCTCATTGTCAATAGGGCTCATATTTGGTTAGTGCAGAGTTTGAACGAAAATTTCTTGATTCTGTGTAGAATCATTCATATGAGGCCATTAGTTGCGGCTAATCTGAAGTCCAACATCAACAGTAACGAATGTTCTTCATTTTGAACTAAAAATGTAACGCATCATTAACGACACTACAATACACAGTCAAATGTCAGTTTCCATTTAACAGCAGTACAAGGATATAATAACATGTCTAAAACTGTACACACAGCAGCAGTACAGGGATATAGTAACACGTCGGACACTACACACAGCAGCAGTACAGGGATATAGTAACACGTCGGACACTACACACACCAGCAGTACAGGGATATAATAATACGTCAAACACTGTACCCACAGCAGCAGTACAGGGATATAGTAACACGTCGGACACTACACACAGCAGCAGTACAAGGATTTAATAACACGTCGGACACTACACACACCAGCAGTACAGGGATATAGTAACACGTCGGACACTACACACACCAGCAGTACAGGGATATAATAATACGTCAAACACTGTACCCACAGCAGCAGTACAGGGATATAGTAACACGTCGGACACTACACACACCAGCAGTACAGGGATATAGTAACACGTCGGACACTACACACACCAGCAGTACAGGGATATAATAATACGTCAAACACTGTACCCACAGCAGCAGTACAGGGATATAGTAACACGTCGGACACTACACACACCAGCAGTACAGGGATATAATAATACGTCAAACACTGTACCCACAGCAGCAGTACAGGGATATAATAACACGTCTGACACTGTACACACAGCAGCAGTACAGGGATATAATAACACGTCTCACACTGTATGCATAGCAGCAGTACACGGATATAATAAAACATCTGGCACTGTACACACAGCAGCAGTACAGGGATATATCAACACGTCTAACACTACGCACGGCAGCAGCACAGGGATTTAATAACACGTCTGACACTGTACGCACATCAGCAGTATAGGAATTTAATAACACGTCTGACACTGATCACACAGCAGCAGTACAGGGATATAATAACACGTCAAAAACTGTACGCAAAGCAGCAGTACAGGGATATGATAAAACATCTGACACTGTACACACAGCAGCCGTACTTGGATATAATAACACGTCTTACACTGTACGCACAACAGCAGTACAGCGATAAAATAACGCGTCTGACGCTGTACGCACAGCAGCAGTACAGGGATATCATAACACGTCAAACACTGTACACACAGCAGCAGTACAGGGATATAATAAAACATCTGAAACTGTACACACAGCAGCAGTACAGGGATATACTAATACGTTTAACACTATACCCACAGCAGCAATACAGGGATATAATAACAGGTCTGACACTGTACGCATAGCAGCAGTACAGAGATATAATTACACGTCTGACACTGTACGCAGAGCAGCAGTACAGGGATATAATAACACGAAAATCACTGTACACACAGCAGCAGTACAGGAATATAATAACACGTCTAACACTGTACACACAGCAGCAGTACAGGGATATAATAACACGTCTGACACTGTACACACATCAGCAGTACAGGAATATAATAACACGTCTAACACTGTACACACAGCAGCAGTACAGGGATTTAATAACACGTCGGACACTACACACACCAGCAGTACAGGGATATAGTAACACGTCGGACACTACACACACCAGCAGTACAGGGATATAATAATACGTCAAACACTGTACCCACAGCAGCAGTACAGGGATATAGTAACACGTCGGACACTACACACACCAGCAGTACAGAGATATAGTAACACGTCGGACACTACACACACCAGCAGTACAGGGATATAATAATACGTCAAACACTGTACCCACAGCAGCAGTACAGGGATATAGTAACACGTCGGACACTACACACACCAGCAGTACAGGGATATAATAATACGTCAAACACTGTACCCACAGCAGCAGTACAGGGATATAATAACACGTCTGACACTGTACACACAGCAGCAGTACAGGGATATAATAACACGTCTCACATTGTATGCATAGCAGCAGTACACGGATATAATAAAACATCTGGCACTGTACACACAGCAGCAGTACAGGGATATATCAACACGTCTAACACTACGCACGGCAGCAGCACAGGGATTTAATAACACGTCTGACACTGTACGCACATCAGCAGTATAGGAATTTAATAACACGTCTGACACTGATCACACAGCAGCAGTACAGGGATATAATAACACGTCAAAAATTGTACGCAAAGCAGCAGTACAGGGATATGATAAAACATCTGACACTGTACACACAGCAGCCGTACTTGGATATAATAACACGTCTTACACTGTACGCACAACAGCAGTACAGCGATAAAATAACGCGTCTGACGCTGTACGCACAGCAGCAGTACAGGGATATCATAACACGTCAAACACTGTACACACAGCAGCAGTACAGGGATATAATAAAACATCTGAAACTGTACACACAGCAGCAGTACAGGGATATACTAATACGTTTAACACTATACCCACAGCAGCAATACAGGGATATAATAACAGGTCTGACACTGTACGCATAGCAGCAGTACAGAGATATAATTACACGTCTGACACTGTACGCAGAGCAGCAGTACAGGGATATAATAACACGAAAATCACTGTACACACAGCAGCAGTACAGGAATATAATAACACGTCTGACACTGTACACACATCAGCAGTACAGGAATATAATAACACGTCTAACACTGTACACACAGCAGCAGTACAGGGATATAATAACACGTCTGACACTGTACACACATCAGCAGTACAGGAATATAATAACACGTCTAACACTGTACTCACAGCAGCAGTACAGGGATATAGTAACACGTCGGACACTACACACACCAGCAGCAATACAGGGATATAATAACACGTCTGACACTGTACAAACAGTAACAGTACAGGGATATAATAACACGTCTGACATTGTACGCACAGCAGCAGTACAGGGATATAATAACACGTCAAACATTGTACGCATAGCAGCAGTACAGGGATATCATAACACGTCTAACACTATACACACAACAGCAGTACAGGGATATAATAACACGTCAAACATTGTACGCATAGCAGCAGTACAGGGATATCATAACACGTCTAACACTACGCAGAACAGCAGTACAGGGATATCATAACACGTTTGACACTGTACACACAGCAGCAGTACAGGAATATAATAACACGTCTAACACTGTACACACAGCAGCAGTACAGGGATATAATAACACGTCTGACACTGTACACACATCAGCAGTACAGGAATATAATAACACGTCTAACACTGTACACACAGCAGCAGTACAGGGATATAATAACACGTCTGACACTGTACACACATCAGCAGTACAGGAATATAATAACACTTCTAACACTGTACTCACAGCAGCAGTACAGGGATATAGTAACACGTCGGACACTACACACACCAGCAGCAATACAGGGATATAATAACACGTCTGACACTGTACAAACAGTAACAGTACAGGGATATAATGACACGTCTGACATTGTACGCACAGCAGCAGTACAGGGATATAATAACACGTCAAACATTGTACGCATAGCAGCAGTACAGGGATATCATAACACGTCTAACACTACGCAGAACAGCAGTACAGGGATATCGTAACACGTTTGACACTGTACACACAGCAACAGTAGAGGGATATAATAGCATGTCTAACACTATATGCACAGCAGCAGTACAGGGATGTAATAACACATCTGACACTGTACACACAGCAGCAGTACAGGGATATAATAACACGTCTGACACTGTACAAACAGTAACAGTACAGGGATATAATAACACGTCTGACACTGTATGCACTGCAGCAGTACAGGGATATAATAATACGTCTGACACTGTACGCAAACCAGCAGTACACAGAAATAATAAAACATCTGAAGCTGTACACACAGCAGTAGTGCAGGGATATAATAACGCGTCAAACACTGTATGCACAGCAACAGTACATGGATATAATATCACGTCTGACAGAGTACACACAGCAGCAATATAGGCATATAATAAAACATCTAACACTGTACACACAGCAGCAATACATGTATATTAACACGTCTGATACTGTACGAACAGTAGCAGTACAGGGATATAACAATACGTCTAACACTGTATGCACATCAGCAGTAAAGTGATATAATAACACGTCTGACACTGTACGCAGGGCAGCAGTACAGGAATATAATAATACGTCTGACACTGTACACACGGCAGAAGTACAGGATGTAATAACACGTCTGATACTGTACGCACAGGAATATAGTAAGAAGTAAATCAGTGTATGCACAGCAGCAGTACAGGGATATAATAACACGTCTAATACTGTACACATAGCAGCAGTACAGGGATATAATAACACGTGAAACACTGTACGCACAGGAGCAGTACAGGAATATAATAACACGTCTGATACTGTAAACACAGCAGCAGTACAAGGATATAAGAACACGTAAATTACTGTACACACAGCAGCAGTACAGGTATATAGTAACACGTCCAACACTGTACACACACCAGCAGTACAGGGATATAATAACACGTCTAATACTGTACACACAGCAGTAGTACAGGGATATGATAACACGTCTGACACTGTACACACAGCAGCCGTACTGGGATATTAGAACACGTCTAACACTGTAGGCACAGCAGCAGTACAGGGATATAATAACACGTCTGACACTGCACTCACAGCAGCAGTACAGGGATATAATAACACGTCTAACACTGTACACACAACAGCAGTATAGGGATATAATAACACGTCTAACACTGTACACACAGCAGCAGTACAGCGATATAATAACACGTCAATCACTGTATGCACAGCAGCAGTACAGGGATATAATAACACGGTAAACACTATACGTACAGCAGCTGTTCAGGGATATATTACGTCAAACACACTAGAAGTACAGCAGCAGTAGAGGGATATAAGAAAACATCTGACACTGTACACACACCAGCAGTACAGAGATATAATAACACGTCTGACACTGTACACACAGCAGCAGTACAGGGATATGATAACACGTCTGACACTGTACACACAGCAGCCGTACAGGGATATTAGAACACGTCTAACACTGTACACACTGCAGCAGTGCATGGATATTATAACACGTCTGACACTGTACGCACAGTAGCAGTATAGGGATATAAAAACACGTCTGACACTGTACGGACAGCAGCAGTACAGGGATATAATAACCCGTCAATCACTATACGCACAGCAGCAGTACAGGGATATAAAAACACGTCTGACACTGTACGGACAGCAGCAGTACAGGGATATAATAACCCGTCAATCACTGTACGCAGAGCAGCAGTACAGGGATATAACACGTTGGCACTGTACACACACCAGCAGTACAGGGATATAATTACACGTCTAACACTGCACACACAGCAGCAGTACACGGATATAATAACACGTCTAACACTGTACACACAGCAGCTGTTCAGGGATATAATATTACGTCAAACACACTATATGTACAGCAGCAGTAGAGGGATATAAGAAAACATCTGACACTGCACACATAGCAGCAGTACAGGGATATAATAACACGTCTGACACTTTACACACAGCAGCAGTACAGGGATTTAATAACACGTCTAACACTGTACGCACAGCAGCAGTACAGGGATTTAATAACACGTCTAACACTACGCACAGCAGCAGTACAGGGATTTAATTATACGTCTAACACTGTACGCACAGCAGCAGTACAGGGATTTAATAACACGTCTAACACTGTACGCACAGCAGTAGTACCGGGATATAATAACACGTCAAACACTGCACGCACAGCAGTACTAAAGGGAGATAATGACACTTTTCTTCGTTTTCTTCTTCCATTATGAAGTGTACTCAATAGTTGAGCGTTATACTCTACTATATTTTCATACAGTAATAATACAGGGATACAGTAACGTTTCAGCCTAACATTTTGTAGTCACAGCAGCAGTACAGGGATGTATTAACACGTCTGACACTTTACACACAGCAGCAGTACAGGGATGTATTAACACGTCTGACACTTTACACACAGCAGCAGTACAGGGATGTATTAACACGTCTGATACTTTACACACAGCAGCAGTACAGGGATGTATTAACACGTCTGACACTTTACACACAGCAGCAGTACAGGGATGTATTAACACGTCGGACACTTTACACACAGCAGCAGTACAGGGATGTATTAACACGTCTGACACTTTACACACAGCAGCAGTACAGGGATGTATTAACACGTCTGACACTTTACACACAGCAGCAGTACAGGGATGTATTAACACGTCTGACACTTTACACACAGCAGCAGTACAGGGATGTATTAACACTTCATTCTTACACATTATTTCGCACATCAACAGTACAGGGAATGTGTCACTTCTGTTTAACACTTCGTACGCACAGCAGCATCATAAAGATAGTAAGACTTCAGTTCATCTCTTTGTATGAGACAAAGATGATAAATGCTACGGCATCGACACTTATAAAATACTTCAACTGGAACGATATACATATAGTTTTGTAATTTTTAGTACCACTTTATTCATAATTTAAAAAGCCTCTTATAAATCCATTGCAAAGAGATGTTGAAAACTCGGATTACTGTATTTATGCAAATTACCTAACCCCAATAACATTTCCTTAAAATGATAAAAAGAATAAAAAAGTGTCCTTTCGTTGAAAATGTATATATGTAGTCCAAAAGGCTGAGAAGCTGCTGCTGTCTTTAAGGTAGGTCAGTGACTTTGACTTACCTGTTTAGAATTAACAATTGAACACCCAAGCCGTGTAGTACTTATTACTGTTTTACCTGTACACATTGCCATTTTCCAGGTACAAATTTGAATTTAACCTTATATACCTTTAAAAATTTTAACTGTTAACAGCAAAGATAAAATAAATGATCAAATTAGGAAATTTTAGTTAACAGTGTAGCAAATTAATATCTTCACACAAATCGAAAGATTTAGTTTAGGTTTTTGTTTGTTTGTACTTTGCTTTTGCTGTAAAGGGTTTTTTGGGGTTTTTTGGGGGGAGGGGGGATTTTTGTTTGTGTGTGTGGTTGGTTGGTTTATGGGAGGTCTTATTAATATCAGATGCACATAGTCGCATCGCTTTAAAGTCCAAATAATCTGATCTTGTATGTGAATATGATATCAAGTAAACTTTGAACAAGATACACATGCTGATTATATTAAACTGATTTTGAGTTGTCTTTCTTTCTGTGTTATAGAAATAACCTAAAACATGTTTTCTTTGAAAAATATACATGTATAAATAAGTAACATTAACAAAGATATGATGTGATTATAGTGTAATGTGCCAATTTAAATTATATGACAGCAAACTTTCATTTTTATGTCACCAGTTAAAGTTTTGCCACTTTCATTAACAGTACGTCATCAATTTGTTTTTTGTATTTGTTGTAATTTACTACTAAATTTTGTATAAAACGCCAAAAGTTTTTCCACCCGGCGTTAATCTTCTCTCAGACTGTCAGATTGCATGTCAGTGGGCTTTCACATGTTTATGATATGTTATGGGCTGGGTAACGGTATCAAGGAAATGTGTTCTTTTGAATTAAATTTGCTCTTTTCGCTTTTTATTCTCCACTAAATTTCCATGTATCAGTTCTACATGTTCAAATCCGCCGGTTTAGTGACACTTACTTTCAATATATTATTAAATGTCTTGTCTATACATGTATGACTTTAGATTCAATATGTATGTACTGCTTTACTCTCATTTGTAATTTTTTATATTGAATTTCAAAAAAAAAAAAAAAAAAATAGGAAAGAAAACCGAGGTACCATGTTACGGTAGGTGGTAGATTCCTCATTTCTTTGAGTCGGTCGGTTGCAAAGGTATAGATTTTTATCCTTCAGGCAGATGCCGTCAACATATACGCGAAAAAAAAAGCGTGGAGTGACGTGAAACAATAACCAATCAATCAATCAATCAATTTTATCAAATGATACATGCTATTTCTATTTTCAGTGTGAGTGTATGTTATAAAATAATTACTCAGTATCCATCATATTTGTGGCGGATGCTGCTGTAATATGTTAATTAGATCTCGAGATGTAAGGTGACATCGTCGGTTTCGACCAATAAAGTTTTCAGTAAGGCAAAAAAAAAAAAAAAAAAGAAAAAAAAAAAAAAAAGAAAAAGAAAAAAGAAGCATACACAAAGAGGTGTTTTCTTGGTCCATCCTCATTACCGATCCATTATTTCTAATGGTCGTTTCCCTACAAATAATGGTATTCAAGCATTTTGAAAAATTCCTTTATTCATTTTCCTCAAGTTGATGACAACAAAGTACTGGGCTTCAAATATGTTTGCCAGTTCCTTCAGAAAAAAAAATTTGCACGTTACATATTTCCTAATACCATTTTGTTTGTCGTTGAACAAAATCTATATTATATTGACTATCATTGTACTCATATACCATATAATACACTTTCACCTTACACAATATGGAGTCCATATAATCAGGGACGTATATATCTAAATTTAGATATATACGTTCCCTGATATAATTTATTAAGTATAATACACTGTAAGTTATATATTCTTATGTAATATGCGAATAAAGAGAGAAAGAAAGAAAAAATTAAACTTTGTATAAATAAAACGAAAACCCAAAACATCTCCCTAAACAAAAACAAATAAAAAACCAAAACAAAAACAAAAAAGTCAAAAATAAAACAAGAAGGAAATTAAATAAATGAATAAATAAATAAATATACCCCCCCCCCCCGAAAAAAAACCCCCAAACAAAACAAAAACTTACAGCGTAGACGATGCATTATACTTTTTATGTGGACTACGGGAGGTAACTCTTATTTTGTAGTTAGCACAGAGTTTGGGAAAATAGAACAGATTAGAATAATAAATATGACTGTATAAAACATTAGCAAATACGATATATCAGTTGAAAATTTTTGGAGTCATATTAATTGGGCCTAGATAAGGGTGGGGGATTAGATCTAGTATTTATCAGTATTATGAAACAAACATTTGAGAATGTGACATAATAATGGATATTGTGCGTATAATGTACGTTTATTCTTTAAAAAAAGTGGACAAACAAACAATGTTTGATTTATTAAAGAGTTCATGATCTTAGTTCCTGAGGGCAGTCATGTTATCTTATCAAATCTTCACATTTGTAAATTCTAAGAAATAACCATAACAAAGGATCGTAACTCTAACATACTTCTTCTAACTCTACTTAATAGTGACCGCCTTCAAATTGCTGAAGTTTCCGTCACTTTGGGGTTGCGCAGGCTATGGTTTTTTTTATAATTAATTTTATTATGAAATTAAAACTATTTACAATGCTTGTGCTGTTTATGGAGTGTATGTTGAAACAGAAACAGCTGCTTTGAACGACTCAACAGAGTCCCTCATCACAATGATCAATGGGAGATGGTTCCAGTCTTTAATTGTACAGGGGTAAAAAGAGTTTTGTCTGATTTGTGTTTTTCATGAAGGGATTTGGAAAGATAATGTGTGCATATTGCGAGATAGTCTGGGAGGGGAGATAAGTCTGTCTGGTTTTTTTTATGGCCGCTCTGTTATTTACTATTTTATAAAACATAGTTAGCCTATAGTTTTTTCGTCGGTCTGCTAATGGTATTCATTTAAGGTTATTTAACATATTACCGACACTGGAGGTGTTGGAATGTCTGCCTGTCACATATACCTTGCGGCCCTCCTTTGGATCATTTCTACTTTGTTTATATCCTCAGTACCGGTACCGGTAGGGGTCCCAAACTGAGCAGGCACATTCTAATGAAGGTCTGACTAATGATTTGTATGCCAGCTCCTTTACTGAGGCGGAACTGATGTTAAGATTCCTATTTAGAAAACCTAATGTGCTGTTTGCTTTTTAGCTCACCTGAGCCAGAGGCTCAAGTGAGCTATAGTCATAGTGCGCCGTCCGTCGTCCGTCGTCGTCGTCCGTCCGTCGTTAACTTTTTCACATTTTCGACTTCTTCTCTGGAACTTCATTGCAGATTTGAATCTAACTTTGTGTAAATAATGTACTCCAGGTCCCCTACTAAAATTGTGTTCGAGATCTATATTCCCTCAGGGGTGGATCCAGGGCGGAACCAAAAGTGCCCAAAACGGTACCCCTCTTCAAACATCTTCTCCTCCAGAACCAGTGCATAAATGGGGAAACTAATTGCATTTCAACAATCTATAAAGATGGGTTATTAAAAATTGTGTTCGGAGTTAAGATCCGTCAAATAGAAATTTACGCTTTTTGACGTGTTTCTGGACTTAGTCATTTCAATGCAGAAAAGTGTCATGTTTTTCAGTTAATTGATATTGATGATTTCTTAATGACTATTTTGATCATAATTGTGGTAAGGAATATTAATGTGAAAGAATTTTGTCATTATCTCAATTTTTGGATTTTTTATGAATTTTTTAAGACTTCCAAAAAAAAAAGGGGGGGGGGGTTGGCCATTTTTCACATTTTCAACTTTTTCTACAAAACTGTTCAAAGGATTTTAATAAATCTTGGTAGAAATAAGTAACTTATGATTCTCTTCAAATTCTGTTGTTTTCGTCCAGACCTCTTTACAGGTGGCGCCACCATAGTCAAAAGTAGGTCACAAAAGAGTTCCCTCCTTTAACAATATTTTTTTTCATACATGCTGTATACAGAGACACACAGAATGCATAGAAATGATCTAGAGGGATGAGTGAAGACGTATTGTCATTTTGGTTCCCTTCCAAAATCAGATTTTAGAATTTTTTTTCGACATTTCTTTGGACTTGGTGATTTCAATGCAGAAAAGTGTCATATTTCCTAGTTAATTGATAATGATAATTTCTTATGGACTATTGTGATCATAATTATGGTAAGGAATGTTTCTTTGAAAGAATTTTGTCAATATCTCAATTTTTGGATTTTCTATGAATTTTTTAAGACTTCCAAATGAGGGTGTATAGGAACAATTCAATCACATTTTTAACTTCTGCTGTTACACCACATAAAAATTTTAATGAAACATGGAATACATGAAGTACTAAAGATCCTCTATCAATGTGGTAAATTTCATCCAAATTGGTTAACAGATAATGCCACCATGTCTAAAAAGTAGGTCTCACAATGGTACATATACCACTTGGTAATTGAAATATGGAGAGTAGCGGTTCAAATCCAGCTGTGGTCAAAAAATTGTTTTTCATTTCTTTACACATCTAAATAAGTTTTTAGATGTTTCTCAATATTCAACATATGAAATTAGGCAATTTTAAGTTAGATTTGGACAATATTTGAAACAATTGTTGTTCATGACCAAGACTTGAAATCAGTCAACAAAAGGCCCCACCTAAAGAAAATGACAAACTTGTTGCCCTGAATGACATCTTGAAGAGACAAAGCAAATGCTTAATATCAAAATCACCTGAATGGATGTGCAAAAAAGTGTTGTTTTTTATTGTGGTCTGAAATAAAATTTGACATATTTTCAACATTTGTGTTGACTTAGTCACAGTAAAGCAAAAATAAATGAATTCTTCCTTCATGCATGACTGATTATCTAGGTACTCAGGTGAGCGATATAGGCCCACTTGGGCCTCTTGTTAGGTTATGTTTTTTATGTGGGAGTTCCAATTTAGATCTGATTGAATGGTCACTCCAAGGTATTTTGCACTTTTAACATGTTCAAGTGTTTGGAAGTGTAGGGTATAACTAAATTTGATAGATTTACGTTTGGAGATAGACAGAACATTACACTTTTCTGGGTGAAAGGCCATTTTCCGTTTGTCTAGATCTTTTTGTAAAGTTTTACAGTCAGAGTTTGATTTGATGACTAAATACATGTATGCGATGATGTCATCAGCAAAGAGACGAATAGTGGAGTCAAGATTGGAATGTCATTGATATAATAAAGAAACAGACTGGGACTCAGTACTGAAACCCCCCCACTCCCCACCCCACCCCACCCCCTGGGGCACTCCAGATAGAACAGGGACATAATCGGAGGTCACTCCCTCCAGAACAACAGCCTGGGAACGAGATTTGAGAAAATTTTGTATTCAAGTATTTGTTTTTCCTTGTACACTGTATGCCATAAAAGTTGAGTTTATGAGTAAGTTATGACTGACTTTATCAAAAGCTTTGGAAAAATCCATAATGAGAATATTTGTTTCTATGTTTTCAGTAATGTCATCAATAAATTCTGAAAGCAGTGTTTCACAAGTTCAAAATCGCCGAAAACCATGTTGGAGAGGATACAAATATTGTGATTGTCTGCATGTGTCATGCTTACAACAACATGTTCTAGCAATTTGCATAGGACAGACGGACAGATATGCTCCAAACCATGGGTACTACTGGTCATAAGACAGGAATGATACAATATAAAGAATAGTAGGAATCTGTTTACAAACAAAATTTTATCCCGGAATAGTAATGCAAATGTATACCGTTTCCATTCTACACCTGATATTTCTATTTCACTGTGTATATCCAGTTTTGACATATAGTGCCGTGATTTTTTTTCTTAGAAAGACTCGATCAACATCTCTGAATAGATTTTTATAGGTAAATTTACTTATCACTTTAATTGCAAGAATCAACGATAAAAAGTATAACATAATCTGAAATACAGAGGTTAGCGGTTATGAAAATCAAAGACATATTGCAGTAGATCTTCAAATACGTGATAATTAAAATGTACTGCCTACGCAAATGAGTCCATATAATTGCTGAAATTACCACTATTTGCCGAAATTACCAAATAAGTTACCGAAATTACCAATAATGTTACGGAAATTAGATAATGATGTTATTTACAACAAAAAATTTTTTTTTTCATAATATTATACTTTCAATGTAGTTATTTCATTGTAAAGACTAAATCAGATTTGCAATGAAGAAACCCAGATCTCGATCTTTGAATTTAAACCATTAATTATTTCACGTGTTTAAAGCAGAGATAAAATATATCACTAAAAGAGAAACCCATTAAAATCTTCTACATTGGTGAAGCCGGCGTGGCCTAGTGTTATCGCGTCGGACTCCTAATCGGGAGGCCGGGGTTCGAGTCCCACTCTGGTCATGTCTTTTGGATGAGACAGTAAAAGCCGAGGCCCTGTGTCGTGGTATGCATGGCATGTTAAAGATCCCTTACTGTTTTGGGTGGGTCCGTAGCAAAGGTCAAAATTTGTATGCTTAGCATCAGGCAGATGCTGTCACCATATACGTGAAATATTGGTGGTGTGACGTAAAACAAAAATCAATCAATCAATCAATCTACATTTGGTGATTGGATTATAATTGGTCATTTAATTGAATCTTATTAGCTATATGAGTTGGCTTTCTTAATTTACGAGTTTGCATACAAATCAATTATTTATTAAAACAGCAAAGCCATTAATCAATAGATTACAAGTTTTAAGATTATTTGTTTTCATAAATTGTTCATACATCATTCAGAACATATAAAACACAACATTTAAAATTTACATGCATGTGCAGATATAACGATACTGACATAAATAAACAAGATCAAGTTTTTTTTCACAAATCCATGGTAGTCTTTCAATCCAACATTTTACCTGAAAATAATGAAATTAAAAGTAAAATATTTTGAAAAAATCTTTTTTTGTGGTAAATACCATTATTATCTACCATGTATGAGTGGTAATTTCGGTAATTTATTGGTAATTTCGGCAACCTGTTTGGTAACTTCAGTAAATAGTGGTAATTTCGGCATTTATATGCACCGCTGCCTACTGGTCCCGACCCCGGTAACAGCTCCCGGACAATTTCTGGCATACCATGATTTCTGAAGTTTCCGGCAAACAAGTTTTATAACACAAGACCATAATACATGAAGTCTGGCAAAGTGCATGATTTACCCTTTATGTCGGTGCTACGTAATGAAGTCCGGAAGAAAATTAGGGGGTTTGGGGGTTTGGAAAAGGCATCCGGAGATAGCTTAAGATAATATCTAATACATATCCAAGTTTTATCCAAATATATTGAGTGTTTTGATTTTATAGGCTCACAAAGTTTTCCGGGTGAATTCCAATTTCTGAGCACTGTTATACTGGATGGATATCTGTTTCTTGATTATGACAAATTTAGGATTTGGGCATTATTTAGTTTGGTATCATTTTGTTTACTGACTATATATCACTAGGATGCAGACCTTAATCATGCAAGTTCACAGGAATGGAACACCCCCCCCCCCCCCCCCCCCAAAGGTTCTACCTCTTACCGAAATTACCCGAAATTTCTGAAATGACTCATTATTCTCCGAAATTACTCAATAAGGTACTGAAATAACCCTTTTTAATTCTTATTTGACCTGATATGGATAGAAGGGTGATAGTTACATGTAACAGATGACTTTTCATGCATATACCACTTTGTAATAGATAATACCGATGGCTAGAATTTCCTCTGTTGCGCCCAATACCTAAAGAGCAATAACTCCAGGTTTTTTTATGGTGTCTAATAATGAATTTTTAGAATGGGGTTTAAAAACTTATCTGATGTGCAATTTCTATCTATGAAAAACATAGCAAATTCTCTAAATCTGCCACTGCATGTATATTATATTAAATTTGACATGTATATTATATTAAATTTGACGTGTATATTATATTAAATTTGACATGTATATTATATATTTAAAAAGGTATTAAGAGGTAGTTGATCAACTAATAATGTCTAATTTTTTACATTTTATTTGTTCATGATATGAAGATGACCATATTTTACAACCTGAAATGGCAGGAAAAAGAAAATGTCATATTTATCAAATTAAAATATTACTTAGTCATTGTATGTGTAACAAACTAATATACTGTATAAGGCAGTTTGGGTCAATATAAAGTGCCGTTTTGGTGCGGTCTGATGTTTACTCTGTCGTTCCTGTGTTTAGGGTGCCATTTCCGTGTTTCGACTCACCGCTTTATGTATGGACCAATAGACCTTCTTTCAGAACACAGAAGACAAAACTCCTTCTTTCCTTGTACTATTAAAGACTGGAACCATCTTCCCCACTGCACTGTAATGAGCATCTGTGTTGAGTCGTTCAAAGAAGCTGTTTCATCCTCCACATATATAACTAATCATTAAAACTTG
Source organism: Pteria penguin (assembly GCA_035048485.1). Taxonomy (NCBI): domain Eukaryota; kingdom Metazoa; phylum Mollusca; class Bivalvia; order Pterioida; family Pteriidae; genus Pteria; species Pteria penguin. The sequence goes on from CM068580.1 coordinate 13,117,267, forward strand.
TTGTAAATAGATTTAACCTTTACAGTTTAAATTTGTTTTTGCAACTAGCATGCGTAATCTGAAGTGACATAATCTTCAACAAGTTGAAAGCGGTCGCTGATGCAGTAGAAGTAGAAATGTCAAACTTTTGACAAAACTCATGCATTAACTACCCCCCCCCCCCCCCCCCCCCCCCCCTCCTTTAGGGCCATTTTTACTGACGTCAGTGAGTGTAATAGTTTCCAGATGCTCTAGTCTACTGATATTATAAGTGGAGAAAAAGACAGTTGATAAAAAGTGAAAAATGCTTCTAATGAAAATATTGCATTATTTGAACTTAAAATCTGATTTTAGGTTCATTGATCAAGAGCGCATTTCCGTGTTTATGGATATTGAAAGTACCGGTAGGTCAGAATGTGATAAAAAAGGTAGAAGGTATAAATGTAAATTCCACTAGAAAAATCTGATTCTCTTTCAAATATCATTTATTTTATATTAAAATTTTGGATGATTTCTTGTGCATTATGCTCAATTTACCAGCAAAACGTCTGGGAACTGTTACTGTCTGGGAACTGCTACATGCGCAGTACCAGTCCTTTAATAACACTAAAGTTGTTAATAAACATGTATTTAACATGCTTACAGCAATATGTTTACATCTCATTGTCAAGTTTATTTACAATTTTAGGGTCGATATGGGATGCAGACGTAGAATTACATGTTTAATACAGTTTTTTGGTTACATGTATTAATGGATACATTTTCATAATGCAAACCTCTGATCTTAGTAAGTTTTGATACAAAAACATTTTCCACTTTGTAATGAGACTGGTCAAGAAAGGCAAAGAACACTTACCAGCTACTTTCATAAATAAAAAACATGAATTTCATATGTAAATTGTGGATTGCAGACAATCAAATGAAATTTTTTTGGTAAATTCACATTTTAAAACTGAAATAACATTCATGTTTAAACCAGAAAGACAGAATCCAAAACAGAAACACTGAATCGGCAACTTCTTTCATTCTACACAAAAGAGGATAGTACATCCATGCCCAACAAAGGTGTTAGTCCTTACACTAGTGATACCTTTAATGCAAGTCAGCCAAACAGGAGTCCACAAGTTACTCAGAAACATTGACACCTATACAGGTCCAATCAACAGGACCTGACTGAATCCAAAACAGACTTCTACATGAGTATGCAGACAGGATTGCCCCAGCACTGTCCAAAATTGTCCGTATCTCACAGCACTCGGGCACCATACCAGATGATTGGTCCACAGCTTCTATCTTTCCACTATACAGTGTTTTTTTTTTCTTCAAATCAGGTCCCAAAATTTGTCTAAATTTTTCCCAAACACTGATCATTTAGAAATATGCAAATGGGACAAAACACTTCCCAAATGCAAGGGTACAGGCACCTTTGAAAAAAACCCAAAACAAAACAAAAAAACTGGTATACATTGTACAAGAAAGGGGATAGATATAGGGCCTCCAACTATCGACCAGTATCTCTGACCTCCATTTCGTGCAAACTGCCGGAGCATATCATTCACAGTCAGGTAATTGACCACTTCGACCAGCATTTTATTCTTACCAACACTCAGCACAGCTTCAGATCCAAGCGTACCTGTGTAACTCAGCTATGTGTAGCCATCACCACAGACAGCTTTGTTCACACCTTTGATCAAATGGGACAAGTCGTGACTGCTAGACTTCTCGAAAACATTTGACAAGATGCCACATAAGAGATTTCTATATAAGCTTCAGTACTACGACGTAAGAGACAACATCCTGCTATGGATTAGAGACTTCATGAACAACAAACAACAAGAAATCTGATAGACAGTCATGTCTTATGGAGCACAAATGTTCTATCTGGAGTGTACGTTAGCAGCAACAGAGGATAGCAACAGTTTGCAAGTACAAGACCTTGGAGAAGTGGGAAGAAGAATGGCAAATGACCATCCATCTGGAGAAAGGTGTTGTCATATAGGTGGCTTCAAGGTGAGAGACTATCAACTCAGACTACAAACTACACAGCCACAATCTTTAAATACCGGTGGTCGACTTAGGCAGTTACTTGGGTGTTATGATCAGCAACACATTGAAATAGAATAAACATACCGATGCCATCACAGCGAAAGCTTAGAGGACTCTCAAGTGAAATCTCAAAGTGTTGAACGTCTGCACATGCCAGAAGCTATTGTATGTCCAACGCTGTTGTATGTTGCCTCAATATTGGACCCTCATACTATTGTGTTTCCAACACTGGAGTATGCCGCCTCTATATTGGACCCTCATACTATTGTGTGTCCAACACTGGAGTATGCTGCCTCTATATTGGACCCTCATACTATTGTGTGTCCAACACTGGAGTATGCTGCCTCTATATTGGACCCTCATACTATTGTGTGTCCAACACTGGAGTATGCTGCCTCTATATTGGATCCTCATACTATTGTGTGTCCAACACTGGAGTATGCTGCCTCTATATTGGACCCTCATACTATTGTGTTTCCAACACTGGAGTATGCCGCCTCTATATTGGACCCTCATACTATTGTGTGTCCAACACTGGAGTATGCTGCCTCTATATTGGACCCTCATACTATTGTGTGTCCAATGCTGGAGATGTATAATGCTCATCATATGAGTACAGTTCGTGACAGCCACACAATGTATAATACTCATCATATGAGTACACTTCGTGACTCCCACATGATGTATAATGCCCATCATATGAGTACAGTTCGTAACCGCCACACAATGTATATTCTAATGCACTTTGTTTGTAACATGCGATCTCATTGGCTGTCTGATATAAAAACTGCAAGGGTATTCACGATACCCCTGCAGTTTTTGATATGACGTCAGGATACCCTGCAGTTTCTGATTTGTGACGTCACGATACCCTGCAGCTTTTGATATGACTGTGATTAGCGAATTGGCTTAGAAAACCATAACTCTGTGCTTCTAGTTGTAATTATTTTGTCAAATGCATTAGAATGGGGTTACCATGCTTGTGTTTTACAAAAACTGACAGGGTATCGGCGAATACCCCTTCAGAAATTGAGTTTCACTGCCAGGCATTTTTGTAAAACACTCGCATGGTAACCCCTAAATGCTCATCATATGAGTCACTACGTGACCACCACACATTGTATAATGCTCATCATATGAGAACACTACGTGACTGTCACACAATGTATAATGCTAATCATATCAGTACAATACGTGACCACCACACAATGTATCATGCTCATCATATGAGTACACTACGTGACTGCCACATGATGTATAATGCTCATCATATGAGTATACTACATGACTGTCACATGATGTATAATGCTCATCATATGAGTACACTACGTGACTGTTACATGATGTATAATGCTCATCATGTGAGTAGACTTCATGACTGCCACACCATGTATAATGCTCATCATATGAGTACACCACGTGACTGCCACATGATGTATAATGCTCATCATATGAGTACACTATGTGACTGCCACATGATGTATAATGCTCATCATATGAGTACACTACGTGACTGCCACATGATGTATAATGCTCATCATATGAGTACACTACGTGACTGCCACATGATGTATAATGCTCATCATATGAGTACATACGTGACTGTCACATGATGTATAATGCTCATCATATGAGTACACTACATGACTGCCACATGATGTATAATGCTCATCATATGAGTATACTACATGACTGTCACATGATGTATAATGCTCATCATATGAGTACACTACGTGACTGTCACATGATGTATAATGCTCATCATATGAGTACACTACATGACTGCCACACAATGTATAATGCTCATCATATGAGTATACTACGTGACTGTCACATGATGTATAATGCTCATCATATGAGAACACTACGTGACTGCCACATGATGTATAATGCTCATCATATGAGTACACTACGTGACTGCCACATGATGTATAATGCTCATCATATGAGTACACTTTGTGACTGTCACATGATGTATAATGCTCATCATATGAGTACACTGCGTGACTGCCACATGATGTATAATGCTCATCATATGAGTACACTACGTGACTGTCACATGATGTATAATGCTCATCATGTGAGTAGAGTTCATGACTGCCACACAATGTATAATGCTCATCATATGAGTACACTACGTGACTGCCACATGATGTATAATGCTCGTCATATGAGTACACTACGTGACTGTCACATGATGTATAATGCTCATCATATGAGTACACTACGTGACTGTCACCTGATGTATAATGCTCATCATGTGAGTAGACTTCATGACTGCCACACAATGTATAATGCTCATCATATGAGTACACTACGTGACTGCCACATGATGTATAATGCTCATCATATGAGTATACTACATGACTGCCACACAATGTATAATGCTCATCATATGAGTATACTACATGACTGTCACATGATGTATAATGCTCATCATATGAGTAGACTTCATGACTGCCACACCATGTATAATGCTCATCATATGAGTACACTACGTGACTGTCACATGATGTATAATGCTCATCATATGAGTACACTACGTGACTGTCACATGATGTATAATGCTCATCATATGAGTACACTGCGTGACTGCCACATGATGTATAATGCTCATCATATGAGTACACTACGTGACTGTCACATGATGTATAATGCTCATCATGTGAGTAGAGTTCATGACTGCCACACAATGTATAATGCTCATCATATGAGTACACTACGTGACTGCCACATGATGTATAATGCTCGTCATATGAGTACACTACGTGACTGTCACATGATGTATAATGCTCATCATATGAGTACACTACGTGACTGTCACCTGATGTATAATGCTCATCATGTGAGTAGACTTCATGACTGCCACACAATGTATAATGCTCATCATATGAGTACACTACGTGACTGCCACATGATGTATAATGCTCATCATATGAGTATACTACATGACTGCCACACAATGTATAATGCTCATCATATGAGTATACTACATGACTGTCACATGATGTATAATGCTCATCATATGAGTACACCACGTGACTGCCACATGATGTATAATGCTCATCATATGAGTACACTATGTGACTGTCACATGATGTATAATGCTCATCATATGAGTACACTACGTGACTGTCACATGATGTATAATGCTCATCATATGAGTACACTATGTGACTGCCACATGATGTATAATGCTCATCATATGAGTACATACGTGACTGTCACATGATGTATAATGCTCATCATATGAGTACACTACATGACTGCCACATGATGTATAATGCTCATCATATGAGTATACTACATGACTGTCACATGATGTATAATGCTCATCATATGAGTACACTACGTGACTGTCACATGATGTATAATGCTCATCATATGAGTACACTACATGACTGCCACACAATGTATAATGCTCATCATATGAGTATACTACGTGACTGTCACATGATGTATAATGCTCATCATATGAGAACACTACGTGACTGCCACATGATGTATAATGCTCATCATATGAGTACACTACGTGACTGCCACATGATGTATAATGCTCATCATATGAGTACACTTTGTGACTGTCACATGATGTATAATGCTCATCATATGAGTACACTGCGTGACTGCCACATGATGTATAATGCTCATCATATGAGTACACTACGTGACTGTCACATGATGTATAATGCTCATCATGTGAGTAGAGTTCATGACTGCCACACAATGTATAATGCTCATCATATGAGTACACTACGTGACTGCCACATGATGTATAATGCTCGTCATATGAGTACACTACGTGACTGTCACATGATGTATAATGCTCATCATATGAGTACACTACGTGACTGTCACCTGATGTATAATGCTCATCATGTGAGTAGACTTCATGACTGCCACACAATGTATAATGCTCATCATATGAGTACACTACGTGACTGCCACATGATGTATAATGCTCATCATATGAGTATACTACATGACTGCCACACAATGTATAATGCTCATCATATGAGTATACTACATGACTGTCACATGATGTATAATGCTCATCATATGAGTAGACTTCATGACTGCCACACCATGTATAATGCTCATCATATGAGTACACTACGTGACTGTCACATGATGTATAATGCTCATCATATGAGTACACTACGTGACTGTCACATGATGTATAATGCTCATCATATGAGTACACTGCGTGACTGCCACATGATGTATAATGCTCATCATATGAGTACACTACGTGACTGTCACATGATGTATAATGCTCATCATGTGAGTAGAGTTCATGACTGCCACACAATGTATAATGCTCATCATATGAGTACACTACGTGACTGCCACATGATGTATAATGCTCGTCATATGAGTACACTACGTGACTGTCACATGATGTATAATGCTCATCATATGAGTACACTACGTGACTGTCACCTGATGTATAATGCTCATCATGTGAGTAGACTTCATGACTGCCACACAATGTATAATGCTCATCATATGAGTACACTACGTGACTGCCACATGATGTATAATGCTCATCATATGAGTATACTACATGACTGCCACACAATGTATAATGCTCATCATATGAGTATACTACATGACTGTCACATGATGTATAATGCTCATCATATGAGTAGACTTCATGACTGCCACACCATGTATAATGCTCATCATATGAGTACACTACGTGACTGTCACATGATGTATAATGCTCATCATATGAGTACACTACGTGACTGTCACATGATGTATAATGCTCATCAAATGAGTACACTTTGTAACAGCAGAAGAAGAGAAGTAGACTTCGATAAGTATCAATATAAATTACAGATGTTCGGTGAGTTTGGGATTATTTGGGGTTCCAGATAACTGAAAGGAGTCATTACATTGTTTACTTTGTTATATCTATGATGATTATACAAATTCAGTCGAATACTTGCTTGTGATTTATTAAGTTAGTGTCATTGAAAACTATATTTATATTTGTTAAACATATGCCCCTGTTATTGGCCTATTTCATAGCAGCAACAAAGCTTTTCTGACTAACATTTTAATTATAGGTTTCATGGGCCATAATTCCTACAAAAGTATAAATATTACCAGTAGTAACCTTGCCTTTGACATATTGACCCTCAAATCTAAATTTGATAAGATATTAAATTACTTCTGTTTAAAAGTTCTTGACCTGTAAACTATGTGAAATATGGTTAAATTCTGATGAGCAGTTACTGACACATGATAATATATGAAAATCACCAGGAAACCAATAATTTCAGAGTTCAAATTTGGTTTGGATATGATGAAAATTACTTGAGTTATCATCAGGACACCAATAACTACAATCTGTTTGCTTCAGCTGTAACCTTGACCTTTGACCTTTTGACCCCAAAATCAATAGCGCTCTTCCTCTCTTGATAAGTAAACATATATCCAAATTTTGGTTTGAATATGATGAAAAGAACTTGAGTTATCATCTGGAAACCAATAATTACATTCTATATTCGGCAGCTGTGACCTTGGCCTTTGACCTTTTAACCACAAAATCAATAGGGTTCTTCTTCGTTTGAAAAGTAAACATATATCCAAATTTGGGATGAATATGATTAAAGTACCTGAGTTATCATCAAAACCACTGTGTGGATAATAAAACTAATGGCATCTGAGTGATCCAGAAGGATGTATCTTTCAAGTTTGTTCATTTAGCTGAATTCAAACATTTTTACATCTTTTTGGACTTTAACATCTTCATTCAGAACAGCATGGTTTTCTACAATATTTTCCCTAAAGTTAACTATTCATTCACTGAATTGCTCATCTTATCCAGAATATATCAAAGGAATGTTCTTTAAAAAGAACTTTGACAAAATTTAATTTTTGGATATTTCATGAATTTTTTATTACATGTATTGCAAAAAAGGTAGACTGGGGGATATTTTTATGTGCAGTGTTTTTAGCTCACCTGAGCCTTTGGCTATAGTCATAGTGTGCCGTCCATCGTCCTTGGTGTCATTTGAAGGGGCTTCATTATTTAAGTGCAAATGTGAAGTCTCTATCCCTCACGGTTCAAAAGTATAGTCCCAAGTCCAAAAAGTTATTTTTAGTGAAAAGGTCATTGTCAAGGTCAAAAGGTCATCGACCTTGGTGTCATTTGAAAGGGCTTCAGTAGTTTAGTACGCATGTCAAATATAAAGTCTCTATCCCTCATGGTTCAAAAGTTATAGCCAAAGTTGAAGTTGACAACAGAAAAACATTCAGACAGGACAAAAACAGTGTGCCCCCAATCGATCTGAGAGCATGAGAAATTACTACTGATTTAGTCTTTTTTTCAAAGTTTTGTGTCATTTTCTTGATTTATTCAATATTTATTGAGAAGCCATAAAGCATTTATTTGCCAACTTTTACTGAAAATATCTATTTGAAAGATTATTTCAAAGTTTTATTTCAAAGTTTCTTGGTTTATATTACTTTTGTTTCCTAATTTTGTTATAGGGTAGTTCTGGCATTCTAAAGGAAAACAGTTCCAAACCCACTAAAGACAATTTGTGTCTGTGTGTGTGTGTGTTCATTTTACACCAAAACAAGATTTTAGTTATTATTTAAGAAAGAAAAAGTGGAAAAGGAATTCTGATTTAATCTTTTCACATGTTTTTGTGCACCTACCATGGACATATTATGGTATGGTGTTGTGAGTCTGTTTTTTCTGTTGGTCTGTTTGCCCCTTGTAATCAAGGTACAGACCATACCATTAACTTATTACTTGTTTCAATATTTTATTTAAAAAGACAATATCATCTGTTAGGAAATATTCTTTCTTTCAGTATAATCAAACCAGTGAACGCCAAAGACATCGGACCGTCGGACCGAACGGACACTTTTATGGTCGGTCCGATTTACGATACTTCCGACCGGACCGAAATGTCCGATGTAGGTTTCAGATTTATTATCCTCAATCTGAGTCTTACAAACGTTTGTTTGAAAGGAAATTTAGAAACGAATTTAAGTTCAATCGCGACAACGATAAGGTTTGTTTATCTCGGATTCTCCTATTCGTCATTGGGATAAGCACAGCTGTAATCTACACAGATGTCTTTTTTTGATAAATTGAAATATGTAGAGGGGGCTATCCCTGGAAAAGCATTGAAAAGGAAACATCCGCAGAACGAAAAAAGACATTAATATATGAAGAAAAAGAAGAGGATAATGACTACTTTGAAGGCTATGCATCGGAAGATGTTAACTGGAAATTAGTTGATGAATATGCTAGAACAGAATAAAAGAGACTTTTAAATAAGATAACTCATAATAGTTTTTTTTTCGGTCCTATAGAAAATTATTCGGTCCTGTGAAAGCCTTCTTTACATAGGACCGAATGTCCTATGGAGCCCTAAAAACTTTGGCGTTCACTGTCAAACACACTTTTGCTATTTCATAAAATTTAAAATTACATGGTCAACCTTAGGTAAGTAATTTTTATCTTCTATTGAAAAGTGTACTCAAACTAAGCATCATGTAATTTTAACCGAATTGCAAAGCAAGTCTGAACTATGAAATGGTGATATCTCTCTGTATGTTCCACAATTCAGGTTTAGCTGTCTGTCCATCTGGCATCAACAATTCATATATAGCTTGATTTCTTGTATAATATTAATGATACCTATGTAAAACTTTGTAGGTTTGTGCACATTGATAACTTCTTCCTGACTCAAACTTTGGTGACCTTGACCTTGTTTTACACTTCAGTTTAGAACAGATTGATTTTGTGTGCAGTTTGATCTCTTGCATGCCATTAATGATATTTCTACAAACTTTGTTGGTCTGTAGACATTGATGAGATCTTCCTGTCTGATATGAGATTTGATGACCTTGACCTTGATCAGTTCAGTGAACACAGACTGTTTTCGCATTTAGTTTAATCTCTGGGGTAGCAATAATGATAATACATCAATATTGATAAATTTGTAGACCCAGAGTTCTTTGATATTGAGAACACCTGTTGAAGACATTGATGAGTAAATATTAATGGTATCTTCTTTGCAATCTGGTCATACTGTCTTTCATGTTTCTTTCTATTTTCAATGAATCCAAACCCTTAGAATTCTGTACGCTGTTTACTCTGGACACCAGACACATTCTTTGGTCCATTTTTGACCAAATCCTATTATTATACCTGACACATGTATTGCCAAGTTGATAATATGTTTGACTACTTCCATTGTGTATGTAAGGCATACTACCTGTGCAAATGACAATTGCTTATTGCTAATTATATCTTAGGGTGTATCTATGATTAATGCATGAACATTACTTAAGCATGGCTTTATACTGTGTTTCACCTTAAAATTGATACAAGTGATATGAAACCAATATACGCCGAGAAAGAAATTAGCAAAGAAATGTTTGAGAGTTTATCTGTGTTTTGTATAATTGTGCCAAAATATTAGTTATGTCTGTTAATTGTTATAATGCTCCATAACTTATATGAATAAACATTTCATTAACCAGTAACCATTGATAAATGCACCAATATCTTAAGTACATGTAAGTCTACATTGTCAGTATGAATTAAGATATATTTGAGCTTACCTAGGCATAGATGTAAGGAATTAACAATAAAAACAGTATTGGACCAATTAATGGTGAATGTGTTCCAAGCTTATCTATAAAAATGCAGTGATCAGAAACACAGATGACGTAACAATTGTTATTGATATCTGCATGAAATTACAGACTCTTAAATCCAGGTAGACTTTTTCATTCAGTTTCTGAATACTGTACATATGTACAAAGCAGATAAAATGTCATTCCAGGTGACTTTCTGGTTTGGACAGTTTTCAGTTTTACAAAAGGCATACATGTATACTTTGATAGGTGTTAAAACAGTAGTAACACTCTGACTACATGTAGTATTAATAGGTAAAGACATTGATAGTCAAGAAAGTTGAAGTTTAGTGTGGGAGTTGTATATACATGTATTAATGAAGTATGAAACAGACGTAGACTACTTTCTGTGTCTATGTCTTTGTATGAAAGGTGAGTCATGACTCATGTATCACCATAAGGTGGGCATGCATGTTGCTTTAGGTCTAAGTGAGCCATGTATCACCATAAGATGGGCATACATGTTGCTTTAGGTCTAGGTGAGCCATGTATCACTATAAGGTGGGCATGCATGTTGCTTTAGGTCTAAGTGAGCCATGTATCACCATAAGATGGGCATGCATGTTGCTTTAGGTCTAGGTGAGTCATGTATCACCATAAGATGGGCATGCATGTTGCTTTAGGTCTAGGTGAATCATGTATCACCATAAGATGGGCATGCATGTTGCTTTAGGTCTAAGTGAACCATGTATCATCAAAAGATGGGCATGCATGTTGCTTTAGGTCTAGGTGAGTCATGTATCACCATGAGATGGGCAGGCATGTTGCTTTAGGTCTAGGTGAGCCATGTATCACCATAAGGTGGGCATACATGTTGCTTTAGGTCTAGGTGAGCCATGTATCACCATAAGATGGGCATGCATGTTGCTTTAGGTCTAGGTAAGCCATGTATCACCATAAGATGGGCATGCAGTTTGCTTTAGGTCTAGGTGAGCCATGTATCACCATAAGATGGGCATGCATGTTGCTTTAGGTCTAGGTGAGCCATGTATCACCATAAGATGGGCATGCATGTTGCTTTAGGTCTAGGTGAGCCATGTATCACCATAAGGTGGGCATGCATGTTGCTTTAGGTCTAGGTGAGCCATGTATCACCATAAGATAGGCATGCATTTTGCTTTAGGTCTAGGTGTAAGCCTTTGGCCCTGGCCCTTCACTGTGTACTGAAGCAGGTTGGTAATCTTCCTAATGACTGTTACAATAAATATAGAATATATATACCATTTAATTTTGTGCACCATATGCACATTTCGACAAGTTATGTCTCTTCAGTGATGCTCGTGGCTGAATGATTGGAATTCTCAAAATATATGAAAATATGAAGAGCAGTGTTGAAGCCAAACTGACCGAAAAGTGATCCAAATCATCTTTCTAAGGACAGAGCTATGCATGAGGGAGATACTCCTTAGTTTTAGAGTGATTTACTTAATTTGATGACTGAAAATTTGAAGTATATATATATTTAATGTCAGTACAAAAGCACTGAAAACTAGACTTATGATGCCCTCGGGGACTATCAGTCCACCAGCAGTGACACCGGCCTAGTGGTTATAATAAATATAGAATATATATACCATTTAATTTTGTGCACCATATGCGCATTTCGACAAGTTATATCTCTTCAGTGATGCTCGTGGCCGAATGATTGGAATTCTCAAAATATATGAAAATATGAAGAGCAGTGTTGAAGCCAAACTGACCGAAAAGTGATCCAAATCATCTTTCTAAGGACAGAGCTATGCATGAGGGAGATACTCCTTAGTTTTAGAGTGATTTACTTAATTTGATGACTGAAAATTTGAAGTATATATATATTTAATGTCAGTACAAAAGCACTGAAAACTAGACTTATGATGCCCTCAGGGACTATCAGTCCACCAGCAGTGACACCGGCCTAGTGGTTATAATAAATATAGAATATATATACCATTTAATTTTGTGCACCATATGCGCATTTCGACAAGTTATATCTCTTCAGTGATGCTCGTGGCCGAATGATTGGAATTCTCAAAATATATGAAAATATGAAGAGCAGTGTTGAAGCCAAACTGACCGAAAAGTGATCCAAATAATCTTTCTAAGAATAGAGCTATGCATGAGGGAGATACTCCTTAGTTTTAGAGTGATTTACTTAATTTGATGACTGAAAATTTGAAGTATATATATATTCAATGTCAGTACAAAAGCACTGAAAACTAGACTTATGATGCCTTCGGGGACTATCAGTCCACCAGCAGTGACACCGGCCTAGTGGTTATAATAAATATAAAATATATATACCATTTAATTTTGTGCACCATATGCGCATTTCGACAAGTTATGTCTCTTCATTGATGCTCGTGGCCGAATCCATTACTGTTGAAGTAAAGCCTCATAAGAAAAATAGAAGTTTGCCAAGTCAATCAAGTGGTGATTTTGCCAACCAATTGAACCAAGAACATCAGAATGAAAGTTCTGTATATGTACACTATAGATTTCATTTTTGTGTTATCACATGGCAATTGTTATATTACAGTGGAAGTTGATTCATCAGTCAAGATGCCATTTACAACACGTTGCTGGAGATGGGGAGTAGTAATGCCGAAACATATTAAGACTATCTGCCTTTCACCAAGTAATGTTCCATTGCATAGATGTTTTCCAAGCTCTGACATAATCTCAGATTTGAGACATTGTAAGAGGTCAGAGAGACAGGATTACAGAACACATAAAGCACATGAAGGATATCTTTCTCCTCTTCACAACTCTGCAAACATTCAATTTTATTCCACTTTTCCCATTTCAAACAAAGAGAAATTGGAAGATACCAAAGAAAGAAAAGAAACTTCAGTTGTTGAGGAGGTGGATCTTGACAGTTGGAGTAATCCCACCGAAGCAGAAACAGATTCCGTGTGTAGCCAAATATTAGAAGAGTGTAGGAAAGTTGATGTGACATTCTATAGTGTGAAGGTACAGCAGGTTAAGATATTTTTACAGTTCCTGATGTCACATGGTCTTCAATTACAGAAGTGTAGAGCATTACTGAGTGACAATGTGTGGTTATTAAAACATGATAAATCCTCAGAGGTCATGGGTCTGCTGTATGACATGGGATTTAGTTGGAAAGTTATCAGTAGAATAATAACAGGATATGGGGACATTGTAGACAGAGAACTGAGTGAAATTACAGAAATTATTCAATATTTACAAAAACTGATAAAAAATCAGCAGAAAGTAAATGAAGCCATCTTACTGAACCCTCTAATACTATCTACTACACCAAAGCACATAAAGGAACGTTTAAACATTCTCAGCGAATGGTTTGAAAACTCCAGTGTGAGGGACTTGATAATAACATGTCCATCAGTGCTGTTCAGTGATATTAAGGAGATGGAAGACAAACTGAATTATGCAGGAAATATCATGGGAATTCCCTCCAATCAGGTGGTAAAAAGTTACCTCTTCCAACACTCCCTGTTCCATATCCAAGAGCGACATACATTTCTAGTGAGAGCAGGGTTGTTTAGGAGGATGAGAAGGCACAAGGGAGAAAAAGACAATAATCCCACATTAAATGACATGTTGGAATTGAGTGATAAGAAATTTGCTGCCAAGTATGGGGGAATAAGTGAACTGGATTACAGGTGTTTTGTACAGTATTTTGCAAGAGAAAGAAGCTTCATAGATGATGAAGACTGATATCATGTCAAATAATGATAAAGCTTGAAAATTGTGTAACATTGTGATGAAGGAATAAAGTAAATTTAAAGTGAGAATTGAATTTAGTATCTCTTTGTTTTCAGTAAAAAGAAATTTATCCAATTTCATTAAATTGATTGCTACTGTCTGTTCAATTTATGATGGAGCATCAAACAGAAATGAACGATCAGCTGATTTTGATCAGATTGTGATGTTACTATGATTTTGATTAGATTGTAATGTTACTATGATTTTGATCAGATTGTAATGTTACTATGATTTTGATCAGATTGTAATGTTACTATGATTTTGATCAGGTTGTAATGTTACTATGATTTTTACCATCAGGCCCATATATGATTGTTAACATTTTCTTTCACAGTACATGTATATGACAAAATGGTTTTTGATTGCATTTGCAAAAATGATACTTTAAAGAGGTGAAGTTTTTCATAAATGCATGAGGAATGTCACAAATGATCATTTTGATTGGTATTTACACTCAATGATTAGTAAATTACTAAGTTTGAGGGCAAATTCCTACAATTTTAAGCCATAGTTTTACAGAAAATTGGAAAAAAAATACTCTTTCTATAAACAACATTGAACAAAAACAATTGTTGCTCCACGCTATAATTTTGAAGATTATAATTTTCTGAAAGTCTATATAAATTGTATTAAATAACCTTTCCATATGCCCGTCTTCAGACGGGGCATATTCTGTTATGGCATAGTCTGTCCAGCGCCCATCCAATATAGTTTGTACTGGCCATAACATTTCATCCCATGCATGGATTTAAATAATATTGCACAGAATGGTTGTCCAAGACACAAGGGTATGCCATGACCTTGAATCAAGTTCATATCTGCAAAGTCACAGTGCCTATGATGGGTAAAACTGTCCAGGTCATAACTTTTAACCCTTGCATTAATTTTAATATTTCACAGAATTGTTGTCCAGAAGCCAAGAGTGTGTCATGAACATTGTTATATTAACCAAGGTCATGTTTGCATGGTCAGAGTTCTTATGTTTCCTGCTTCAGTATAAGCAATAAACGAAATATGCAACGTTAGGCATTGCTTGTGTTCGCATTTTTTTAGCTTAAGTGTAAAACATTTGATGACTAATAACATACATATTTAGTGTCGATCTATATTCATTTCATGTGTCCAGTGTAGATTGCCATACTAAGTGTATAAATACACATGCTATTGTGAGTACTATAGTGTAAGTGTCAAAACACTAGTTCCTTTTGGATTTTAAATATTGTCATGTTAATTCCCTTTTGCAAGTAGAACTTGTAAAAGTTTCCATGGGAAAGTGTGCCTTGATTTCTATATATTGTATGTGCTTATAACGCTCTGTGAGTAGTGTTGAAGTATTTTGTGTTGTCTGTTTATGTCATTTGTTTGTGAGCATCCTTAGTAGATATGGCTAACCACTAAGGAGAAGCTAACTAGGTCAGGACACTTGCTTTTCCTGATTTTAAAGGTCTATAAATGATGATACATTGTTGTGAGTGTCTTAGTATCATTTACTTTTGTATTTGACTCTTGTAATAAGGTTCTTAGAGAGCACTGGCTTTATCTAAATATTTCCACACTACCCTTGTACCCCTTTGGCCAAAACACAACTGTGCATGCATGGTACCAAATAGACGATTGAATTCGTACCCAGATGATTGAAATCTATGAATTACTTCTTTTTTATGCCCCCTGCCTTGGAGACTAAGGGGCCATAAAGCTCTTCAGTGTCTGTCTGTCATTCTGTCCCACTTTCAATACAAGAGGCATAACTTTGTAAATGTAGATGATAGGGCTTTCATATTTCACAGTAGAATAATATTTGACCATCTGACCTTGACCTTGAAATATGACTTATATTTAGGAAAAAACCCTTATGCTATTTGAATGCTAAGTAATGGAGTTTTAATGTTTCAATTGGATATCTTACGGACATACCTTTCTACTAGTACAGAAAATTTTTTGACCTTGCCACCTTGCCTATGGAGTTTGACCTAAATTTAGAAAAATAGCAGTTCATGCTATAACTTTTGAATGGTACATGATAGGACTTTAATATTTCACATGTATTCCTTGTGACAAGACCTTTCCCTCGGTACCAAAATGTTTTCCCTCTTGACCTTTGCCATGACCTTTAACCTACATTTTAAAAGCTTAAGCATTTGTTATAACTTTTGCATCATAATAGATATTTCACATATTATTTGTGACAAGATCTTTGCATCAAAACAATAATTTTTGACCTTGAGAACCTGACCATGATGTTTGCCCTTCATTTAAATAACTTTAACATTGGTAATCACTTTTGATTTGTAAGACATAAGGCTTTCATATTTCACATGCATGTTCCTTGTGACAAGACCTCTCCGTTAGAATAATAATTTTTGACCTAATGACCTTGACTGTGACCTTTGACCTACATTTCAAAAGCTTTAGAATTGGGTATATCTTAATCATAAAAAGTAGGCCTTCCACATATGTGTATTCCCATTGGGTGGGGTGTTATCAAGATATAAATCATTGCAATATTTGCCTTATTTGGATTTTGTTGGTGAGAATCAACACCAGGACTGCCTACGTTCTCCTCGTCTAAGGTTGGTGAGAATCAACACTGTGAATGACTACGGAATCCCAGTCTATGGACGTACATCTGTCATAACCTATGGTTGGTGAAAATCAACACCGTGCCTGCCTACGGTCTCCCAGTCTACGGACGTACATGTCATAACGCGAGGTTAGTGAAAATCAACACCTTTACTGCCTATGGTCTCCCAATCTACGGACGTACATCTGTCATAACCAAGGGTTGATGAGAATCAGCACCGTGACTACCTATGATCTCCCAGTCTACGGACGTACTTCTGTCCTAACCTAGGTTGGTGAGAATCCATACCGTGACTGTCTACGGGCCCTCAGTCTACGGACGTACATTTGTCATAACCTAGCTTTCTGAGAATCAACACCATGACTGTTCACAGTCTCCCAGTCTAAGGACATACATCTGTCATGCCCAAGGATGGTGAGAACCAACATTGTGACTATTCAGTCTCCCATTCTACGGACGTACATTTGTTATAACATAGGATTGGTGAAAATCAACACCGTGTCTGCCTACGGTCTCCCAGTCAACGGACGTATATCTGTGATATAAACCTATGGTTGGTGAGAATCAACACCGTGACTGACTACGATCTCCTAGTCTACGGACGTACATCTGCCATATACTATGGTTGGTGAGAATCAACACCGTGCCTGCCTACGGTCTCCCAGTCTACAGACGTACATCTGTCATAACCTAGGGCTGGCGAGATCACCACCGTGACTGACTACGATCTCCCAGTCTACGGATGTGCATCTGTCATAACCTAAGGTTTACGGTCTCTCATTCTACGGACGTACATCTATCTTAACGTAAGGTTTGTGAGAAACGGACGTACATCTGCATGCATCTGTCATCACCTAGGGCTGGTGAAAATCACCACCGTGCCTGCCCACAGTCTCCCAGTTTACGGACGTACATCTGCCATTACCTAGGGCTGGTGAGAATCAACACCGTGACTGACTACGATCTCCCAGTCTACGGATGTGCATCTGTCATAACCTAAGGTTTACGGTCTCTCGTTCTACGGACGTACATCTATCTTAACGTAAGGTTTGTGAGAAACGGACGTACATCTGTCATATCCTGGGTTGGTGAGAATCAATACCGTGCCTACCTACGGTCTCCCAGTCGACGAACGCACGTCTGTCATAACCTGAGTTGGTGAGAATCAACACTGTGCCTGCCTATTGTCTCAAAGTCTACGGACGTACATATGTCATAACCTAGGTTTTTGAGAGTCAACACCGTGACTGCTCACAGTCTCCCAGTCTACTGACGTACATCTGTCATAACCTAGGGTTGGTGAGAATCCACACCGGTCTGCCTACGGTCTTCCAGTCTACGAACATACATCTGTCATAACCTAGATTTTTGATAATCAAAACCGTAACTGCTCACAGTCTCCCATTCTACGGACGTACATCTGCCATAACTTAGGTTTGTGAGAATCAACACCGTGTCTGACTACGGTCTCCCAGTCTACGGATGTACATCTGTCATTACCTAAGATTTGTGAGAATCCACACCGTGAATGCCTACAGTCTGCCGGTCTACGGATGTACATCTGTCTTAACGTAAGTTCTGTGAGAATCAACACTTTGACTGCCTATGGTCTCCCAGTCTACGGACGTACATCTGTCATAACCTAGGTTTTTGAGAATCAACACCGTGACTGCTCAGAGTCTCCCAGTCTACCGACGTACATCTGTCATAGCCTAGGGTCGGTGAAAATCACCACCGTGCCTGCCCACAGTCTCCCAGTTTACGGACGTACATCTGCCATTACCTAGGGCTGGTGAGAATCAACACCGTGACTGACTACGATCTCCCAGTCTACGGATGTGCATCTGTCATAACCTAAGGTTTACGGTCTCTCGTTCTACGGACGTACATCTATCTTAACGTAAGGTTTGTGAGAAACGGACGTACATCTGTCATATCCTGGGTTGGTGAGAATCAATACCGTGCCTACCTACGGTCTCCCAGTCGACGAACGCACGTCTGTCATAACCTGAGTTGGTGAGAATCAACACTGTGCCTGCCTATTGTCTCAAAGTCTACGGACGTACATATGTCATAACCTAGGTTTTTGAGAGTCAACACCGTGACTGCTCACAGTCTCCCAGTCTACTGACGTACATCTGTCATAACCTAGGGTTGGTGAGAATCCACACCGGTCTGCCTACGGTCTTCCAGTCTACGAACATACATCTGTCATAACCTAGATTTTTGATAATCAAAACCGTAACTGCTCACAGTCTCCCATTCTACGGACGTACATCTGCCATAACTTAGGTTTGTGAGAATCAACACCGTGTCTGACTACGGTCTCCCAGTCTACGGATGTACATCTGTCATTACCTAAGATTTGTGAGAATCCACACCGTGAATGCCTACAGTCTGCCGGTCTACGGATGTACATCTGTCTTAACGTAAGTTCTGTGAGAATCAACACTTTGACTGCCTATGGTCTCCCAGTCTACGGACGTACATCTGTCATAACCTAGGTTTTTGAGAATCAACACCGTGACTGCTCAGAGTCTCCCAGTCTACCGACGTACATCTGTCATAGCCTAGGGTCGGTGAGAATCCACACCGGTCTGCCTACGGTCTCCCAATCTACGGACGTACATCTGTCATAACCTAGGTTGGTGATAATCAACATTGTGACTGCTAACTGCCTCCCAGTCTACGCACGTACATCTGTCATAACCTAGGGCTGGTGAAAAGGAACACCGTGAATGCCTATGGTCTGCCAGTGTACGGACTTGCATCTGTCTTAACGTAAGGTTTGACTGCCTATGATCTCCCAGTCTACGGACGTACATCTCTCATAACCTAGGTTGGTGAGAATGAACACCATGCCTGCCTACGGTCTCCCACACTACGGACGTACATCTGTCATATAAACCTAGGTTTGGTGAGAATCAACATCGTGACTGCCTACGGTCTCCCAGTCTACGGACGTACATCTGTCATATAAACCTAGGATTGGTAAGAATCAACACCGTGACTGCCTACGGTCTCCCAGTCTACGGACGTACATCTGTCATAACCTAGGGCTGGCGAGATCACCACCGTACCTGCCCATAGTCTCTTAATCTAGGGACGTACACCTGTCATAACCTAGAGCTGGCGAGAATCAACACCTTGACTGCCTATGATCTCCCAATCTACATGTACGTACATCTGTCATAATCTAGGGCTGGTGAGATCACCACCGTGCCTGCCCACGGTCTTCCAGACTACTCACGTACATCTATCATAATCTAAAGTTGGCGATATTCAACACCCTAATTGCCTACGGTCTCCCACTCTCCCGTTGGAATTATTCAGAAGCCCCTATACCACTAACTATACTATGAATCCTGTAACCGGTTTAAAGTAGAGCGCGTTAAATATAACATCACAGTGGACGAGTGAGCCAGAGCGCTGAACTGGATTCCATTTCACATATTCTCACCTTTGTAAAGTGGGAAGTCGATTCCTAATTCGGGAAGCCAGTGGTTTTTACCCTTGTTGAGTGGGAAGTCGATTCCTTATTGGAAAAGCCAGTGGTTTTCACCTCTGTTTAGTGGGAAGTTATTTCCCTGTCAAGAAGCCAGTGGTTTTCATCTTTGTTAACTGGGAAGTCGATTCCCTGTTAAGAAGCCAGTGATTTCCATCTTTATTAAGTGGGATTCCTTTTTTGGAGAAGATAGTGAGTTTCACCTTTCTTAAGTAGGAAGTCGATCCTCTGTTAAGAAGCCAGTGATTTTTACCTGTGTGAAATGGGAAGTCGATTACCTGTTAAGACGCCAGTGGATTTCACGTTTGTTAAGTGGGAAATCGATTCCCTGTTAAGACGCCAGTGGATTTCACGTTTGTTAAGTGGGAAATCGATTCCCTGTTAAGAGGTCAGTGATTTTCACCTTTGTTAAGTGGGAAGTCGATTCCCTGTTAAGAAGCCAGTGATTTCCATCTTTATTAAGTGGGAAGTCGATTCCTTTTTTGGAGAAGGTAGTGGGTTTCACCTTTCTTAAGTAGGAAGTCGATCCTCTGTTAAGAAGTCAGTGATTTTCACCTGTGTGAAGTGGGAAGTCGATTCCCTGTTAAGAAGCCCAGTGGTATTCACGTTTGTTAAGTGAGAAATCTATTCCCTGTTAAGAAGTCAGTGATTTTCACCTTTGTTAAGTGGGAAGTCGATTCCCAGTTAAGAAGCTAGTGGTTTTTACGTTTGTTAAGTGGGAAGACGATTCCCGGTTGGAGAAGCCAGTGACATTCACTTTTGTAAAATGGGAAGTGGATTCCATGTTAAGTAAGTCATTGATTTTCTTTGCATTCTCTTCACCACTAAACACCAGCTTGTAAATATTAGTTGAATTTTCTCCCTTTCTAGAGGACTTTATGAAACTGAATGGGAATGAACGACTCATTATAGCGGGCTAACGCTGATTATGCATTTTAGAAAAGGATGTTTCGTAATCAGTTTGGCATTCTATTTGAAAATATTAAAATTGAATTTTCATCTTTATTTTATAGGGGTACATGAATGTCAGTCTGTTGATAGTAGTACATGACCAACTTGTGAAAAATGAAAAGATTATTATTATAGTGACTAGAACAGTGGTCGGAACTCTAGACTCATTCAGGTATCTGGTTCAGTTTTTATTTGCCTGTAATGTTAGACATCAACAACCTTTTTGTTAACGACTTCGAACTTTCAGCGTTGTCACAAACTTCACCGTATAACGTTTCTGGCATCTACAGAATTCGAGTTGTCTCTCTTCCCACTGTATGCCAATCTCGTTGCGGTGATATATAAATGTTATTCGTCATTGCAATTTATTGTCATCTAAAATTATATATTGTGTAATACCAATATTTACAGGAAAAGATTTCATGTGAGCATCATATTCCTGTCTGTTTTGTATGAAAACGAACTTCAATTTCACAAATGTATTGTGTATATGACAAGGGCTAGGGCTCTATCTAAATATCACACGAGACAGGATTTTGATTCCCAAAAATTGTTGCGTATCTCCAGAACTTCACATCATTAGCACGACAATAAATCAAAGTACTATATAATAGATATAGACTGTCAAAGAGATTAAATCTTGCACTTTAACATCCTGTAGAAATATGTACGTATTCAATACATCGCCAAACACGTAGGTGATGGAAAGAGAAAGTATGAAAGTTGACAAGGGAGTTCATCCCAGTTAGAACACTTTCCTGAAAAATGCATGAAATGACAAAAGGTTTGAAATGGCCAGTGTTTCGTATACTACATTACACCAATGTCAACATACCTACGCAACCAACTGCTGTCCGTGCCACCCAAAGCTGAGATCCGACATATAGTTATTGATCAAATTAGCGAACATAAGAAATACTGAATATTATCATGGCTCTCTGTGACTGTCATTGCCCTCTGTTACTGTCGTGACCCTCTGTGACTGTCGTGACCCCCTGTGACTGTCATTGCCCTCTGTTACTGTCGTGACCCTCTGTGACTGTCGTGACCCTCTGTGACTGTCATGACCCTCTTTGACTGTCATTGCCCTCTGTAACTGTTTTGGCCCTCTGTCCTTCATGGCGCTCTGTGACTTTCATGGCCATCTGTGACTGTCATGACCCTCTGTGACTGTCATGACCCTCTTTGACTGTCATTGCCCTCTGTAACTGTTTTGGCCCTCTGTCCTTCATGGCGCTCTGTGACTGTCATAGCCATCTGTGACTGTCATGACCCTCTGTGACTGTCATGACCCTCTGTGATTGTCACTGCCCTCTGTAACTGTCTTGGCCCTCAGACTGTTGTAGCCCTCTGTGACTGTCGTGGCCCTCCGTGACTGTCTTGACCCTCTGTAACTGTCATGACCCTTTGTGACTCTCATTGCCCTCTGTGACAGCCGTGGCCCTCTGTGACTGCCATGACCCTCCGTGACTGTCTTGACCCTCTGACTGTTGTAGCCCTCTGTGACTGCCATGGCCCTCCGTGCCCGTGGCTGTCTTGACCCTCTGTGACTGTCATGACCCTTTGTGACTCTCACTGCCCTCTGTGACTGCCATGGCCCTCTGTTACTGTCATGCGGTGATCACAGTCTTCCCTAAGTCTCGAGCCTCTTGCAAACGTCCCACAGATTTCGATGATACCATTACTTCTTTTAATTATTTTGTAAACTGTATGAACATTTTCGACAGACATTCTCTACCACAACCTTTGACTTTGTTTTTTAATTATTGATTTATTCTCAGTGTTTCTGGTAACATCTGTGCCGGTACGGTATGACCTGATTACTGATTATCATTATTCTAGAAGTGAGCATCTAAATCCCGTCTTCGTAAATGTATAAAAAAGTAGGTAAATGTTGCTGAACATTGGTTTCTTGTGTTCTATGCAGAATATGTAAGAGTTGTAATGCAAACATCAACTCAGAGATTTAACGGATAAAATTAAAACCAGTAGAATGTGTGCAGGCCAAACACAAATAAAGAGCTTTTACTGCATCTACGGCAAGTTTGTAATCCAATTTTTTGTAGGATCAGTGGGAATTAGATATGAAATAAGATGAAAATGCTTTGATTTGCGTCGTTTTCATCATTATTGCTATCAAATCTTTTGATAAACCCTTCGTATTTATTACTTATTTAAGTTAACACAATATGATATAATACAAATGGGAACTTAATAGCAAACTTCTCTGTTTTCAAAACTACAGAGGTGTAGTGGTGTTTTTATTATGCTCCCGGATCGATAGCTCCGTGGCATGATGTTTTTGTCATTGGTCCTTAGTCCAATGGTCGTCGTAATGATTATGTGAATTTTAAAGTATTGAACATGGCAACAATGAAATTCATTAATTGATTTGTAAATTGCGATATGAACGAGACATTGTTAAATCAATCAAGAAATGAGTGGCCTATTATTTGGTGATCATGTAAAATGAAATCCCCATAACGTGCCCAAATTTCATAAACCGCAAACATGTTTTTTCATAATTCGCACTTGACGCGCCGGCTTCATTTTCCATGAATACCAACAATAAAACATTCATTTCTTATTTCCATTATTGTATATATCTGCAAATTATACTTTGTGATGCGTAAGATGCATTTCTGCTTGATACTGCCACCGCTCTCCCACTAAATCTGTTTTGTACTATGACAATTAGATATATTCTCGCAACCTCGTTATTTTTAATGGTGTGACGATATGACGTAATCGTACAGTAACACAATACACAATTAATTCATCGTGTACTCTTATTTTCAAGTGTGCAACGGAAATTGACGAAGTCTTCCGATGGAATCGTACGTTGTACCCGATGTACAAATTCCACCCAGAAGTCGGACATCCGGGTATTTGTTAACGGGCATTCGAAATATTTGGGGAAAAACTTTGGATTTCTCACAGAGAGCAATGCATATCTCAAGAGCAATTTTTGAAGTACAAAATAATTAAAATGTTATGTCATTAATGATTCAAACAAATTAAAATTTGAATATAATTTCACAAATTTCCTATCGTAGTTCATGAGCAAAACCTGTAAAATTGATACAGAGAAGCTTAAAGTTGTGTTGTCGCTTACGATAAACTCCGAGTTTTACCCCAAACGTCTTGGCCAGACTCCTCTGGTATCTACATAAAGCAATAAAGAAGAATACAGTGACGTCACGCCGACATTGTTGTGGGCGCTACGGAATACGAGCGCTACTGTCCCCTGTATATTGTAAAACTGTATTGGCAAAAGAAATATCTTGAAATGAATTCCATGTCGCGATATGTGATTTAAATCTAACATTTATTGTTAATGCAACATGAAATAATTTCATGTGGCAATATGAAGGAAACATTGTTAAAGCAACATAAAGCTACAAGAAACCCATCTCCACTCCGTAGCGTAGAAATGCTGCACCTAAAACAACATGTTTAATTCACATGGGATATATTCCACTGTAAAGAAGTACACTTAATGTTTAATGGAACTATATGTACTTGGTTGATTTATATTGACTTAAGACAGCCAACTGTAAAATATGGATAGTTTGGCGAAACATCATGCCAATTAGATACCATTATACATTTATATGCCGTTTATTCATGAAAATTGTAACCCTAAGCTAGGCCGCTTGGAGCCACAAAGGTTCCCACACGGCAGCGCTGAGACATGATGGAATAAGATAGAAATTAGTATGGTAAATAGTCACGCGATACAGTTAGTATGATTTTTTCATAGCACTTTTGAGCATCTCCAAAGACTCCGTTTACAATACAGCGTTTCGTGATAATGGATAAAACATATTAGACAGCCATTAAGCGGGCTTACTCTTGCCAAACATATATTATTAATTTATTTGCCACATTGGTGATTGGGTGTTACATGTATTTGATCTTGCAATTTTTGTTTTGTCATAATCATGTTAGCCCACTCGAAGATATGGTTTTGAAGCTGACACGAGTTTAACAGACATGACTTTGTACGATGTTGAAGGTTATTTATTCTGTCTCTACGCAGTGAAGAAATTACCCAATATATTTTCAGCAAACAGGACAAACAAGTAGTGGTTTACATCGTATTTATTTCTTAGCCACTCCATCGTAATTTTGTATTTTTTGAACGATTGAATAAGTCTAGACCAATTTGTGTTCACGAAAAACTTTGATGATAACAAATATTTGACGATAATATATCTTAGAACGACTTTAATATTTTGCATTAGTAGATATGAGTATACAAGAAGTAATGTGATTATGTATAAATTGTATTCGATGTGACTGAACATGGAACGTTAACGCGGATTTACCATCAGTACGAGATACATTACCGCGGTATTTTATAAGATAAAAGTTTCACAAAACTGTAATTTCGGTATTTGCCAATTTAAATATAAGGTTGAACTGAATATACTGAATTTAGCATTAAATGTATGAAAACTATGTTTGTTTATTTGATTATGTTTTACGTCACACCAAGCTTATTGTGCTTTTAGTGATGACATCTGTCTGACGTTTGTACAAAAATTTAGATCTATGCAACGGACCCACCGAGGCAGGAAACTAATGAGCCATCGGCGTGACTCGAACCCGGGACCTCTGGTGGCCACGAGTCAAGTATAATACCGATTGAGGTGCACCGGCTCTGTTTGATTTGAACTTGGTGATGTATCAAGATATTTGTACCTATCGTAAAGATTGCATTGAAGAAAATAAATATTTAGTTTTCAAGTGTGGAATTCTAGTGTCTACGTGGAATATTATTCTGAAGTGTTTAAGTTTGAAATTGCATGGAACCATATACCGGTACTTGTATGGATTCGATTTTAATTTGAAAATGATCAGCAAGAAAATAATTGAAACATCATTATTTCTTCAATACAAAATGTACTGTAGAATTATAAGCACAAAATTTACTGTAGAATTATAAGTACAAAATGTACTGAAGAATTAACAAAAAGAAATTGGATGTGTGTTTTTAAAAACTTAATATAACAAATACCCTTGTGTTTTAAAATGTGTCATATTGTTTTTTAAAAAATTAGTGATTAATTGTGGGATTTTGAATTTTTGATTGTCTTCTTAATGTTTAATTGCTTTTTAAACCTTAGTTTGTCGTATAATATATTACAGAAACAGTGTCATACATTTTTATATGGGCATTTAACGAATATAACGGAAAAGAAAGTAGTGATTCCATATATCACTGTGTTAATGTCCATGTATTTCAATACAGGCAATTTGCGACAATGTTTAAATTGCTGCCGAGTAGTCCAGCTATGGACAACTAGGGTAGGTGCTAGTCTATCGCCGATTCCGTCTTGCATTCCACTCAACAGATTGCACATAGATAATATTTATGCCAGTTGTTCGCTTATCTTGTGACAGTGGTGAGTGGTTCTAAATTTGATTTGCCGGCGATCGCTTTAGCTATGATCAGCCACTGTTCCTGAACATGCCAATCCTTTCATTGACACAAACTCCAAGTCAATATTCGATTTTGAATTCTATTGTTTCCCATAGGTTGAACTACATATATACGATTATGCTTTCGTGGATATCATGGGACAGTACTGAGTTGAAAGTCGTTCCGTATTGCTACATGTATTTTTGTTCGAAGTGAAGGCTTCAGTATGACAGTGCTTCTCCACAAAGTTTGCTGATGTATTTGACGTCGGTCATATGGTGGTTTTTTTTTTTTTTCTTAATTATCCAAGATTATTTGGCATGTAACGTATTTTTCGAATTATCGGGAAGACTACATCGTGATTTAATGATGCAAGTCGGCCATCACATCTGAATATATTCGTGATATCCTTACATTGATTTATGGTTCATCCAGTTGGAAATTGATTATTCCAACCAATACAACTATATTGCATGTGGTTGTCAGCTAAAAATGGATAATAACTATGCGTTTGTGAAAGATTTGCTTAAAACGAACTTGCGGAGATACATTCAAATTCAAACAGCGGCGTCATCACGGGAATTGTTGTATATGCATGTTGCATATTGATCTCTCCAGTGGAGATTATGAATCTTCAATGATTTTTTCTGACAGACCCGTAGTTAAGATGATGGATTGAAAAGCTTTACGTTGCTTGACATTTGATTAAACCCTTCCCTCAAGTCTTCTTGGACAATGAATTCTCTTCAAATTCATTTATTTCATCGTGTATGCTACTTACTATGGAGGATAGCATTTGTACTGCCGCTTATAGATATGGAAATTCTGGCTGAATCGAGTATCGGGTCGATATTGCGCTCTTATATCGTCAGAATTCCGTCAGACCATGCTAATTTATTGTCCCTGATTAACGTGGTTATCTGCCCAAGTTTTACGTACAGGATCTCCTAGAAATCCTTAACGTTGACGAATATTTATCATTATCCGGCCAACATACGGTCGCTCTGTAAATGTTAACGATTCACTATTCTTGGTGATATTTATTTTTTCTATAGAGTAAATGCCAGCAGTCAATCGAAATATTGCAGAACAATTGTCTAATTTGATGGAATCGATTCTTTCGTCATCTGGTGTCCCTGGGGCGTGCAACAATGCCCCTGTTTCAGTCAGGTTTACCATTTGACCTTCGAATACAATAGAATAATCGGACTCTTTTAACAAAGGACTTAATGTAAAACTGACTCCGTGTCTATGAAAACCTCTTGTAGTTCTCCAGGGAAATTAGTATGGTAAACAGTGTACATTATTTTGCCTACTACTTCGTTCTATTTTAGAGAATATGTATCGTATGCTTTTAGGAGAATTTCGTCCTAAATTTGGGTCATCTCATTTATTAACAATTATAGCAGAATACAGAGGTGGGTGGTAAGTTATATACATTTCACTGCATTAACTTGATAGAGAAAGGTTACATCCGATTGAGGAATAGGCTCCTGGAAATTCATACATCGAGTTATCTAGAATTGAGGTCATCAGCGTGTAAGAAGTGTAAATATTCAGAGGAGATTTCCGTTTCTAACTGTGATTGGCCCTAAATGTCCATTAGCGTTACTCCTAACACCATGGAAGAGATATGTATGTGTACAACAAAACTGAATTACAAAATGTAGTGAATTGTTTATATGTTATACTAACGTTTAAAACATTAATTATTGTTATAATAACATCTAAACATAATAAATGTTTTAATCTTTAGTAAAACACACACACACACACACACACACACATATATTATAGTTTGATACCTGAGGTCTTTTCAACGGATTTACATATTAGTAAGGTTTCGGGTAGCAGACCGCAGGCTAATTGTAATATGCTGCATCCTGTCATAAATCAGAGCATATTTGCCTCGGAATGAATACGCTGTCAAATCTAATAAAACCATGAATAATTCAGCATTCTGCCCTCGTGTAAATCTTCTGCTACACTAACATTACGTTTCTATGTAAACACTAATTACTAACTCCATATAAGGCCGTGTTCATTGCTAATTCATTGCAACAGAATTATGAAGTTCGAATCAGAATTTATTGCACATAATTGAACCTTTAATTAAGGTCCCGTTGGTCTCCCCTGAGATAATCCGAATGATAAAGTCGTTGTTCCGAATTCCCAAGAGATTTCTCGATTTTCGAGTTCACTCAGTAGAACCGTTTTAATCTAGGACCCTGTAGACCCTGCCTATGCTGTATAAGGAAATTAATCATGTACATGTATGCAATTTGATAGATTTCGTTCTCAATGCTCTCACATACATGTACATGTACTAAGATATATATACATGTATATATATGAATTGTATATTTTGTTATTTTCCATTTGTTTTTCATTTTCACTGATTTTGTATGTCCTATGGTTTCATGATTTTTGGACTTGTGGTTTGGATTTATCCATCATCTTTACATAGTATCATTATTCGCCTGGAAGTCATACTTATAAAAATATAATTAAAACACATTGGTGATGTATAATACAGACTCAACTTATTAAGATTAAAGATATATTTCTAATAACATTATAATTGAATGCAGTTTACTACAAAGAGTTACTTATTTAATGCCGTTGAACAGATCTTTATCATGGCAACAACGATCTTAATGTTATTAGAACATCAGATTGATATTATTAGATCTGATAAACTACTGCTTTATTTTCTTAATGTGCTGCAAAAGAACTTCTCAAAAATAGAAGTTCTATGGTCACAGGGGTAAAAAATGAGGTTAATGAATATATATGTATAGAAATGTTACATAATAATTCATTGAAAAGACGAAAGAAAAGATGACATTTTGAATAAATAAAAAACAAACTTCTATTCAAACTGTTCGAAAATAAAACAGAAATTTATATATGTAACTATTTCAGGTTTCGATGACGTCATATCTCAGAATTAGAATTATAAACCAAAACATTGACAGAATCACTCTAATTCAAAAAAGCAAACCGAGAAGCAACTCTATCTGATCGATAAATACCGAGAAATCCGCAATTTCAGATTTGTCGCCATTTGATGATTTCCTATCTCTAATACCGAAAGTACCGGTATGAAAAGAATGTCCGCAACAAAGTTTACGGGAATGATCTGCCATTTTGAAAATCATAGCTTGTACTGGTATATGTAATATATGTATCAGGTAAGATACGCATATTCACTGTAAGTTGATGAGTTTAATAACGGTATAATTCGTGTATAATGTTATCAAAATCATCAACTCTCGGAAGCAATCTCAAAACAGTACAGGAAATGGACTGAATATACACGGTACACTAAATTCATGACTACGTTCAACTATGCAAAAACTCGCGAGAACATTGTTTTTAGAGTACAGAATGGGAAGAAATTCTGCAATTCATAATGATTATAAGAGTCACTGGAAATTCTATGCTCTTTCTAAACCCCAACGCCTATCTGGTATACAAGTGTTGATTAAAAAAGATAAAAGGCAATTTTAAAGTTTTGATGACGTTAGATATTTGGATATCGGAAGTTTACGGAAAATGTTTTCTTAAGACATTGAACTTCGATCCAGCAAACTTAGTGAAAATAAAGATATATGAGAATTTTTAAAACACTCCCTTGAATATCAATCCACGTCCTATTCAAATATCCAATAAAGAAACGGCAGTTATAGCAGTTGCTCCCCCCTTTTCTTTTCTATTACGCATTATCTGGAAAGGGTACGCAATATTCAGCAGAAGGAGCCTTGAGCAAAGTCATACGATATTATCTACGCTTTTCCTGAAAACAAATGCATGTATGGAGGTTATCCCAGGGAAAATGTCCGTAAATTAAGATTTTTCCGATTTTGATGACGTCAATATAGAAGTACAATACCTTGAAAACATTATTTTCTCACAAATGTGAGTTCATCGCTCTTAAAATTTTATGAAATAAATTTTTTTTTTCACTTTTTAAATTATACAGATATGCGATTCAGTAATAAAAAAGGTATTTCTGTTTGTGTGCATGTACATGAATGTGTTGATTTCTTAAAGTTCAATACCAAACGCTGCATAAAATGGGGACACGCATTACTTGAAATATCATACATACAGTGAATACCGATAATCCGGAAAATTCATACACTGAATTGAAAAAAATAATAAATAAATAGATAAATAAATAAAAGCCAAACCAAATTACACGTATAGAAATAATAGTCAAATGTTAACAACTTCAATGGTGTATGGTACGATTCCATCTGATTCAGTCCATATTAAATAAAGATTGTCTGTATCTCATAATATGAGTCAGTGGACTATTTGCCTCATGATGGAGAGGTCCATGGTTGGCGTCCCGCTGCCGATGTTATAGACTGAGACTTCCCAATAGCCAAACTTTCCTCTGCCTCTGGAAGTCTCACTCTAGAGTGAGCCGTTCCCCGCAAGTCTCACTCTAGAGTGAACCTTCCCCCGGAGGAAGTGTCACGCTAGAATAAGCCTTCCCCCGGGAACTCTCGCTCTAGA
This sequence comes from Pteria penguin, assembly GCA_035048485.1. Classification (NCBI taxonomy): domain Eukaryota; kingdom Metazoa; phylum Mollusca; class Bivalvia; order Pterioida; family Pteriidae; genus Pteria; species Pteria penguin. The sequence continues at coordinate 13,148,683 of CM068580.1, forward strand.
GTGAACCTTCCCCCGGAGGAAGTGTCGCACTAGAATAAGCCTTCCCCCGGGAACTCTCACTCTAGAGTGAACCTTCCCCCGGAGGAAGTGTTACACTAGAATAAGCCTTCCCCCAGGAACTCTCGCTCTAGAGTAGGTTCTCCTCTTTCTACGCCTGTTATGATATAATTAGGACCAACGTTGAGATAAGAAGCGGTTCAATGTATTGGTTATCCAGATAACCATGCCATTAAATTTAAAGATGGCCGTCCTGAGTCGAATTCGGACTCTCCAGCATTCAATTAGCTAGAAGAATTTTTTTGTTTTTAGGTCAAAGTCAATAATAGCCATGTCTATCTCCTTTCGATGTCTTTTTAGAGAACATTGAATTTTAAGTCTAGGGTCAAGATTTACCATAAATGAAACAGATTTGTTTTCTTTTCTTTTCATTCTCCACAGAAATGACAACTCTTGTTATTGAGGATTTTATTTCATTGGTATGTCATTCTGTCTGATAGATCAGATATTTTAATGTATCTGTCCTTTTATATTTCAATACCATTTTTGTCGGTCTTTTACATGTATGCATGTCTATCTTACAAATAGTCACCACATCGACACAAATTATGAAGTGACAAAATATCGAATAATTACACATTATGAGTTTTGATAAGACCAGACAGACCGGGAGACAATAAAACGTAGTAGAACTACTAGATAGACGAACAACACAGAAATGCAAACTTTACAGAGAGAGAGAAACACCAAACAGCAGGAAATACCACACAGATAAACCAGACAGACAGACTAGACGATAGACGATGAATGGATAGGTAGATGAATGGATAGAAACATAGATCAATCGATCGGTCGATAGATAGATAGATAGATAGATAGACGGATTGACAGACGGACGGACAGACAGACAGACAGACAGATAGATAGATAGATAGATAGATAGATAGATAGAACAATACAGTCATCCCAGGCAGACAGATGGAAAGAGTAATGGTTAAACCAGAATAGTCCCTCCAACCCGTTGATAGGGGAGGGTGGGGTATAGAACTAATCATTATCTTCTTCTATTGATGTATAGCCGTATTACAAAGTATGTAGACAATGACATATATATTATAAAAATCATGCATAGGATCATAACAGTTCCTAAATAGGGGAAAGTCTTACTCTAAATTGCTCCAGGGGTGGGTGAAGTCTCACTGCAGAGCCTCCGAGGGGAGGTCTGATACTCGGGGAAGGCTCACTCTAGAGCCAGACTTCGATGGGGAAGGGGGGGGGGTTCTGATACTGGAGGAAGTCTCACCGCAGAGCCAGACTTGGGGAGGTCTGATACAGGGGGAAGTCTCGCTGTAGAGCCAGACTTGGAGAGGTCTGATATTGGGGGAAGTCTCTATAACAGCAGCTCGTCGGTGTCCTGTCTTTCGGAAATCTTTTGTCAAATTAGACATTGGCACGTAAAAATCACCCAACGCTTCAGTTGGATAATTCACATGATACCACAGGTAACGCTCAGTTCTGTGGGATAATTCACAGGATACCATAGGTAACGCTCAGTTCTGTGGGATAACTCACAGGATACCACAGGTAACGCTCAGTTCTGTCGAATAATTCACAGGATACCACAGGTAACGCTCAGTTCTGTGGGATAATTCACAGGATAAACAGGTAACGCTCAGTTCTGTGGGATAATTCACAAGATAACACAGGTAACGCTCAGTTCTGTGGGATAATTCACGTGATACCAGAGGTAACGCTCAGTTCTGTGGAATAATTCACAGGATACCACAGGTAACGCTCAGTTCTGTGGAATAATTCAGAGGATACCACAGGTAACGCTCAGTTCTGTGGGATAATTCACAAGATAACACAGGTAACGCTCAGTTCTGTGGGATAATTCACAGGATAAACAGGTAACGCTCAGTTCTGTGGGATAATTCACAAGATAACACAGGTTACGCTCAGTTCTGTGGGATAATTCACAGGATACCACAGGTAACGCTCAGTTCTGTGGAATAATTCACAGGATACCACAGGTAACGCTCAGTTCTGTGGGATAATTCACAGGATAAACAGGTAACGCTCAGTTCTGTGGGATAATTCACAGGATACCACAGGTAACGCTCAGTTCTGTGGGATAATTCACAGGATACCACAGGTAACGCTCAGTTCTGTGGGATAATTCACAGGATAAACAGGTAACGCTCAGTTCTGTGGGATAATTCACAGGATACCACAGGTAACGCTCAGTTCTGTGGGATAATTCACAGGATAAACAGGTAACGCTCAGTTCTGTGGGATAATTCACAAGATAACACAGGTAACGCTCAGTTCTGTGGGATAATTCACGTGATACCACAGGCAACGCTCAGTTCTGTGGGATAATTCACGTGATACCACAGGTAACGCTCAGTTCTGTGGGATAATTCACGTGATACCACAGACAACGCTCAGTTCTGTGGGATAATTCACGTGATATCACAGGTAACGCTCAGTTCTGTGGGATAATTCACGTGATACCACAGGCAACGCTCAGTTCTGTGGGATAATTCACAAGATAACACAGGTAACGCTCAGTTCTGTGGGATAATTCACGTGATACCACAGGTAAAGCTCAGTTCTGTGGGATAATTCACAAGATGACACAGGTAACGCTCAGTTCTGTGGGATAATTCACAAGATAACACAGGTAACGCTCAGTTCTGTGGGATAATTCACAGGATACCACAGGTAACGCTCAGTTCTGTGGGATAATTCACAGGATACCACAGGTAACGCTCAGTTCTGTGGGATAATTCACAAGATAACACAGGTAACGCTCAGTTCTGTGGGATAATTCACAGGATACCACAGGTAACGCTCAGTTCTGTGGGATAATTCACAAGATAACACAGGTAACGCTCAGTTCTATGGGATAATTCACAGGATACCACAGGTAACGCTCAGTTCTGTGGGATAATTCACAGGATAACACAGGTAACGCTCAGTTCTGTGGGATAATTCACAGGATACCACAGGTAACGCTCAGTTCTGTGGGATAATTCACAGGATACCACAGGTAACGCTCAGTTCTGTGGGATAACTCACAGGATACCACAGGTAACGCTCAGTTCTGTGGAATAATTCACAGGATACCACAGGTAACGCTCAGTTCTGTGGGATAATTCACAGGATAAACAGGTAACGCTCAGTTCTGTGGGATAATTCACAAGATAACACAGGTAACGCTCAGTTCTGTGGGATAATTCACGTGATACCACAGGTAACGCTCAGTTCTGTGGGATAATTCACAGGATACCACAGGTAACGCTCAGTTCCGTGGGATAATTCACAGGATACAACAGGCAACGCTCAGTTCTGTGGGATAATTCACAGGATACCACAGGTAACGCTCAGTTCTGTGGGATAATTCACATGATACCACAGGTAACGCTCAGTTCTGTGGGATAATTCACAGGATACCATAGGTAACGCTCAGTTCTGTGGGATAATTCGCGTGATACCACAGGTAACGCTCAGTTCTGTGGGATAATTCACAGGATACCACAGGCAACGCTCAGTTCTGTGGGATAATTCACAGGATACCACAGGTAACGCTCAGTTCTGTGGGATAATTCACAGGATACCACAGGTAACGCTCAGTTCTGTGGGATAATTCACGTGATACCACAGGTAAAGCTCAGTTCTGTGGGATAATTCACATGATACCAGAGGTAACGCTCAGTTCTGTGGGATAATTCACAGGATACCACAGGTAACGCTCAGTTCTGTGGGATAATTCAGAGGATACCACAGGCAACGCTCAGTTCTGTGGGATAATTCAGAGGATACCACAGGTTACGCTCAGTTCTGTGGGATAATTCAGAGGATACCACAGGTAACGCTCAGTTCTGTGGGATAATTCACAGGATACCACAGGTAACGCTCAGTTCTGTGGGATAATTCACATGATACCACAGGTAACGCTCAGTTCTGTGGGATAATTCACAGAATACCACAGGCAACGCTCAGTTCTGTGGGATAATTCACAGGATACTACAGGTTACGCTCAGTTCTGTGGGATAATTCACAGGATACCACAGGCAACGCTCAGTTCTGTGGGATAATTCACAGGATACCACAGGTAACGCTCAGTTCTGTGGGATAATTCACAGGATACCACAGGTAACGCTCAGTTCTGTGGGATAACTCACAGGATAAACAGGTAACGCTCAGTTCTGTGGGATAATTTACAGGATACCATAGGTAACGCTCAGTTCTGTGGGATAATTCACATGATACCACAGGTAACGCTCAGTTCTGTGGGATAATTCACAGGATACCATAGGTAACGCTCAGTTCTGTGGGATAATTCACAGGATACCACAGGTAACGCTCAGTTCTGTGGGATAATTCACAGGATACCACAGGTAACGCTCAGTTCTGTGGGATATTTCACAGGATACCACAGGCAACGCTCAGTTCTATGGGATAATTCACGTGATACCACAGGTAACGCTCAGTTCTGTGGGATAATTCACAGGATACCACAGGTACCGCTCAGTTCGGTTTTAAACAAGCCTTTAGGGGGTCAGTACAGTACAATTTTTGAATTGCTTTCGTAAATAAATATAGAAAAAAATGGGAACTTAAAGTTTTGAGAATAAAAAGATCTTTGACCTTGTTGATGGATGCAAGATGTGGGGTAAAATAATTCATGCTGGTATTTAGGGTAGGATATTCAATATAATTAAGTCCTTATTTGATAATGTAAATTTCTGCGTGAAACATATTGGAGTCTTTTAAAAGTAATTATTTCGAATCCGCTTCCTGTTTATGTCATGCTTTCTATACGATGATTGTCCATATATAGAAATGCACCTTATTAATATCTTTTTACTTATGTATGACGATGACACAGGTTTGATATCTGAATCAGTTGATGGACAATATAGTATGTTACACTCCTTATATAAACGATGCAACTTAACTGTAAACACTGATAAGGGGACGACCATTTGATTCTGAGGGTGGGAAAGGGTGGAGGCTGACAGTTTTTGGAAATCAATATTCTGACCCTGAAAATGCTGGAAATAAAAAATCTGGCTTTGACTGAAACGAAAATAAATATTCTGGCCGCTAGCATGTACATATATCAGATCATTTACATATAAAGCCGAATGTTCTATAGAAAACATGTCGAGTTTTACCTGGCTTGCTTCGCTCGCCTGATTGCTGCCTATATTATATTGTGTTGTAATTCAACTGTATGACTCGCATTTCAGTGGAATTTATAGCATTTGACGAATCGTGCCTTTCAGTATGTTCGACAAAACTTAATAGAATTGTTGCTTTAAAAAGTATTTTTGCATGTTCATTTTGAGGGGCTGACAGGGTACAAGGGCTCTACCATCTGCTTTCTGAGAGATTTCTTGTCAGGTTCTTGTTCGGAATAATGTCGTTCACGTCCCCTTGCCGCAAATTTCCAACCCTTTCCTTGACTCCCTCTCGTGTTGCCCCCCCCCCCTCCCCCATTTATGTGCCAGACACACAAAATATTTAAGATGTTGAAACGAGTGGCCAAAATGGGTCTTAATTGAATTCATCTCATCTCTCACCTGAGCATCGAATGATTTTAGCACATTTATTCAAATGTAACATAAAAACAAACATAACTTTAAAAATGAAAAGTAAAGTAAAATCAACAAAAACATGTATCCTGACGTAACATACATGATAACAAAAGTAACAAAAGGCCCAAATGGGTTTATATCGTTCACCTGAGACATAAAACATAGCACAATGATATTGAGCAATGTTTGCAGATGACCACAAGCCTTTAGTTTGTTTGAAATTTTTAAAACATCTAAAATTGTACAGGACCATCTTTGCTTAATATCTACCAATTTTCTTCAAATTCAGTCTAGAAGAAGCAAAGAAAAAGTTGAAAACGTGAAAAATCAATATAACAAAATAATATATGAAAATGCTGTTTTTGCAATATAATGACATAATTCAAAGTAATTCAAGCCCTCTATAGTAATAGATGGAAATTCTTCCCCTGAATACCAGAGACTGAGAGAGGCTATAAAGACCTATGCCATTAAATTAGTGAGTGTACTTTATATATGCATGTGCTTTGTTAATGGTTTATATTTACAATGCAATTCTAACAAGTATTTATTGACGACAAAAATCTAGAAAATAAATAATCTGTCCCAGGTTATCAAGAAAATAAATATTCTATCATTCAAAGATCTGAAAATAAATAATCTGACAAGACCAAATTTGCCAGCCCCCACCCCCCTCAGAATCAAATGGTCGTCCCCTAAATCAAAATTGTACGAAGCCGTTTTCATGCCATCTTAAAGAAGATTTTTTTAATCTCGTTCGAACGAGAGAAAATCTCGTTCGAACGACAAAGTATCTCGTTCGAACGAGAAACTATCTAGATTTAAATTAATCTTAAGTTGAGATGTATGCAATTATGCATATAAATGTATCATTGTATGTATCAATTGAAATGGTTGCTAATTATATTTTTTAGATAACCAAATACCTTAACGAGGCCGTTCTGGGTAAAAATATCTCAAAAACTACAATAGGAAAATTGATAATTTTTTCGTCAGTGATGAAATGCTAAATAAAAATAGTTTTCAGAGAATTGTAGAAAAATTCACCGCTTGGTTCAATTTTGGGGGGAAATCTAAAAAAACACTATTTCTAACGTTTTGAAATGTCGTAATCAGATACTATAGGAATTAATTTCGATATATTAATGTTGGGTAGATACATTTCGGTTAAACTATGTTGATTTTGTAATTTGTTGATAATTTTTTAAATATTATTAATGTTTTTAAGACGCCGACTATTTTAACTATTACAATCTATTAAGTAGAATACCGAGTTTATTGTAATTATCTGGTTTGAACGAGAAATTATCTCGTTCGTACGAGATTTTTCTCGTTTGAACGAGATGCTTTGTCATTCGAACGAAATAAAAAAATCCTTCTTTAAATGGCACGAAAACGGCTTCGTAGAAGTGTTTATATTTAGAAATTGTTAAAAGAAATTCAGAGTGCATTAATTTCATTGTAATGACAGTAAGCTTGCGCTTGTTACAATATCCTCGGTATTCTACTTAATTTAAATAGAAAACTTTGAGCGACACACAAATTTATAGAGGACCAAAGTAGAAAGGCTATATTTGCAATTGCAAGTTCACTTAAATCTTTTATTTTGAATTACTAAAACTAAATGTTCTGTATTTGATACTTATGTGAGTAGTATTCTTAATTATGAGCTGAAGTCTGAGGTCTTCATAAGGCTAGAGATACAGAAAAAGTAAATACTCTTTTTGCAAAAAATATTCCAGGTTTAAAGAAAGTGTACCTGCAATAGTCTTCTATATTGTGAACTGGGAGATTTCCTTTCGCTATCACATGTAAAGTAAAAATCTTTTAAATTTTGGCTGAAGTTACAATCCACAACTAACTGAATCCTTAGGGCTTGTTACTAGTATATTGAAATGCTTGACTGGCTTGTAAATATTTAATATGAATTCAACAGCTTGGACTCATCATATTTATTTACTGAAGATACGTGTGATATATAATAATAATACTATAATTCTTACTGAGAAAAAGTTCAAGGATATTTACCAACAAAGCATTGTTCTAGATATTGCAAGATCATCGAAGGGACTTCTGTATCCATTTCTAATAGACAATCTTACCGTAATTTTTTTTTTCACTTAAACCAATTCCTTTGATAAATAAAAAGTACATAGATAAATTTAGAGTATCGTCTCATAAGCTTCGAACAGAACGTGGAAAATATGATGACGAAAACAGGTCTAGCAGATTAAGGGCTTTTCGCTACAACAATGATATATAGAAGATGAGTTTCATTTTATACTTATTTGTCCATTGTATTCTACATCATGCCATCGTTATATCTAGCTTTACTATTGTAGAGGACCTAGTATTTGGGTAAATACGTGTATCTTGTCCGTGAACTTAGACCTTAATGTTACTCACCCACTCACTCTCCCCTCCTTTAGATTATATCTTCATATTGCGATTGTACATATTTGTGTATGAAGTGTATGTGTTTGTGTGTATGTGTGTGTGTGTGTGGGAGGGGGGGGGGTATGTTAATTGTACATATTCTACATACTTTATATTTTGGATTTTTTACATGCTGTATTTGCATTTGAAACTGAATTGGTCCGTTGCATATGTCTTTGTATCTGTGCTATTTATCATGTCATATGTCTTTGTATCTGTGCTATTTATCATGTCATATGTCTTTGTATCTGTGCTATTTATCATGTCATATGTCTTTGTATCTGTGCAATTTATTAGACATGTGTTGTCTTCATGTAAATGAAATTATGTTACCATGATATAAGAGGCAGAAAAACAAATGCTTTGTCATAAAAATAATAATAATATTTATACCATATCTTAATGTAAAACATTTTGTCTTTAACTTAGATTGAAATGCAGGCATACTATATATTCATGTTTTCTTAGAACCCAAACCTCCCTACTTTTAGTATCTTAGTCTTGTTGGGAATTATTATTTGAATGTTATGGACATTAACAACATAATTGTATCATTTGATTCTGTAATTGAGGCTTACTTTAAACATTTGAATGATATAGTTCTTTAGAATGATTTATTTAAGAGACGGGTGTCAGTCATTTTTTACGGATGTGCATTATAGAAATCTAATGACGAATTGAACAAGGAAATACTTCAGGATAATCTAGGCGAATTTACCGATTTCTTTCTTTAACGTTATAAAATTATTCTTCCAGAACGTTAATTAGGGCATGGATTTCATATGTTATTGAAATATGTAGCCTAAAATTGATATAAAAGAGATTGTTTACGGTACGTTTTCATCATTCGCAACAGAAATTAAACGAACCCTTAAAAGACTTGATTCAGGGAACGCGATTAAAACACGGGAACTAATACATCTTCTGCGTAAACCATAGAAAGCCTTGTCCGGTATGGTTTCCATGGCGTGCCATCGTTACTGCACCTTATCTGATTCTACTAAGCGTGTACGCAATGGATTACCCCTGGCACGAGCCAACGTAAAAGACAAACTTTGAGCAAAATTTCAATTAAGGGAATTACTTGGTATAGAAAATAATTCACGGTGATTGTTAATCGATATGAAATATAGATTTCTCGGGTAATTATCCTGTCCTTATTCGTATCCTAAGCTGGCCTGGCAAGACCCTTAGCATGCAATGTATCACGCACGGGACTGTTGTAAAAGGATAAATAAATACAGAACAACGCAAATTTCACATTGACTACGTAACTACAAGACAAATACTTAAGATGTTAAAATGGCTAGATTTATGAAAAAGGATATAAAATTGGGTTGTACAATGTCACAGTCTATGAACTTGATCTTTTTTGTGAGATTAATAAAAAAAAAAAAAAAAGACCTGTGTATTCATAGTCAGGAACCAAGGCTAAGATTACCATTTAAAAAAGAAAAAAAAACTGTAATCAAGGTCGACAGTGTCAAAAACTAATATTGCAAATCATCAACACTAATGTCAGTCCAATAGGAAGTTGCCTGTTTCAATGCCAAGGTCAAGATACTAAAACATCTTTTACGATATCTACTGGACACAGATGGAGGATAAGCTCCGAGACCACCAAAATATAGAGAAAAATTTCAGAGATTTACCTTTTTCTCTTTTTTTTTTTTTTTTTTTGTCTAGGTTTTGACTTAAAATATAATCTTGCCCAGTAACACAGTGGAAGGTAATAAGCTGTCTCCAATAGACTAGTGTAATCTAAAATCATACGTTGGGGGAAAAATAGGTGTTAAAACTCAGTTTTCCTTAGCGAGCTTCGCTGGCTAGAACTGTACATAATCTAAAAATGTATTTTATCATGATGTATTGTTCTTCATCGGTTCAGTCATGAACAAACCTACCAACAAACCTACCATATTTTTTAATTGAATATAATGACAAGTTTTATCAGCAGACAGTTTGAATTCCTATTGGTAATAGCTTCGCACCTCTTACGAGCAGGTTTGTTTCTGTATTATGTGAAAGATTTCATGCATCTTATTAAAAAATCAAAACTTTTAAATTTGACCTTATGGAGATGTTCAATGATACCTCTAGCTACATTCACATGTATCTTGTCAAGTTGACGACATATTAATAATTAGTTACCGATAACACCGAGTTTGAAAGATTTATTACTGACATATAGTCACCGGAACTTCAGTTAAACAAAGACAATATTTGTGATACAGAAGCACCTTTCTTGGACCTATACACTAAGATAATTAACAATAAAATTCATACAAATAATTACAATAAACGTGGCGATTTTATGTTTCCTATTGTAAATTTCCCTTTGTTCGATGGCCACAAATGTTCCTAGACTCCCATTATATGGTGTTCATGTAACCATCCCCCTTCCTGATTATCAAAAACTAGCAAAACTATGGGACTTGACATCTTGCTCACTTTCGATTTAGCTGAATCCGAAGTTGGGGCTCATGAACCAGCGTAGTTCTTTCGGTAACAAGGATTCGAGTCCCACGTGCGGCGTGTCAAACATCTGGTACACGTTTTTATATGAGATAGTGAAAACTGAGAGTCCGTTGTCACGACAAAGATTCTTAAATGCTTCGGGTAGGTCTGTTACATGTAGCAATAGTTATAGGCAGTGCATCAGGAAATAACAGAGTAATTTCCCGACGAAGGTTTTTAATATTAAAATCTTTAAACATGGACAAATTATACCCATAAAACAAAACAAGAATCTGCATAATACTTTAAAGGAAATTGCGTGCACGTGGAAGACTTTGATGTGTGAGACCTACTAAAATTAATGATGGCATTGTGTGCAATTCCGTGCTACTCGGAACCCAGTGATATCATTCATTGACGACTGCGATGTCATTGTGTGGTAGTTGCCATTACATAGAACCTCCTACGACTTCAGGTTACAATAGTGCTAATAACTGATTGGGTGTCTGTTTGTCGATCGAATTGCTTGTAACATTAACAAGATTCAGCCAAGTGATTAAAGTAAAGTATTACTGTTTACATTAGTTGCAAAACATGTTCCAATTCTACTTTCACATAAAGCAGAAGCCGACAGTTTGGGACATCTTTCACATGGGTCTTAAAATAAAGAATCTATACACACATTCTATATTTGCTTCTAAAAAGACACATAGAAGAACAGTGAGGGAGTTGGAAACGATGATAGATTTAGTGACGTTAACGCTAAATTCAAGGAAGTGAGACTACTATTTGTATGAACTCGTTCTGAATGAGTTTGTTTACCAATTACATAGAGTATCTGCCCAGTGTGTACTTTACTCATCAACAGTGTAGTAGTTTTTGTCAGAAAAGCTTCGTGTTCGAAAAGTGTGACGATTAAGCGACCCCATTAAGAGTCACTCTTCGAACACTTCGAACAAATATTACCATGTTTCCATGACTAACTTGTGGCTTATTTTTAATATAAAACTACTCGAGCACTGTTTTCCGCATTCGAGCAAATAACATGATTGTATATATATATTATAAGATTAACTTTTTTGAAGTTGAAATATTGTATGATTTAAATCATCGAGATTACAATGTACAGTTTTTTTATGATTTATTTAAGAAAAAAGTATTTTAGCAGTATTTTGATTTATCAAAAATTATTTGAATATATCGTTGTGAACCAACTATTTCATAATGTTCTCTGCTAAGCAGAACATTATCCAAAACGAGCTTGCAGTGCATCGTATGAATATTTCAAGTTGTCCAAAATACTACAGAATAAATTACATGTACGTGATTATTGACGAACAGATGAATTATAAAATAAATAGATTAGAATTTATGTAAAATATTCCCTTAAAGTCGATACATGAACAAAAAGATTTTTTTTTTTGTTGACTCATTCTAGTCTACACTATCTACGCCATTAGCTATGATCCCCGGGATTGTACAGCGACCTGATGATCAAACCCTTGACTCATAGCTGTTGCACGACATGCAATAATTGACACCATTGATTTTTTCTGATCAATTCTGTTGAGGAATTTGTTTGTGACTCACTCTTTTCAAGAAAGAATACATTATTGAATGAGTCAACTATATCGTCGGCTAAAAGAGATGGGTCTAGTGCGAGATTCAACAGGCTACGTGACGTAATATGGAAATTTATTGCTGTATAATGATGATAAAACATTTTCATATTGCCAAGGTTAGATTTACCAAACGACAATACCTATAAAACTTTGATATGATGTTACGATAATAGACAAATATTAATTGATTGTTTAATAACTTATATAAAAGTTCAATTATTTTCAGTGGTGCATTAATAAATAGATAGATTACAAGTCAACAATTGAACAAGTAAAATAGATATCAAGTAAAACTCTAAATGACTAACTGAAATTATGAAATGTATATATTCAGTAATATGTGTCACAAAACATCTTAACATCTAGAACACTGAAAAACTAAGGGGTTTCCTTGCTTCTTAATATAAAAGCATGTCCATATATGAAATAGCTGGACAACAAACGACTCTATATACTATCGAAGCTTTAGTTTCGACGTTTGAAAAAAAAAGAATTGTACAATTTCTGTTTTAATGTGGTTCGCCGCCATTTGTTGCAGTCCTATTTTAAAGACAGCAAATAAAATTTATTCCCACAAAAATGATGTCAAGAACAATACAACGTTATTATGACGTCATAGCCGATCACAGTTATGAATTTTAAAGTGCTATTAGAATGGTAACAATTTTTCTTTATTATGTGCCTATCTACATAAAAGATTCGCTCACAAAATATTATGCTCATGCGTGACGCCGATCTCAAGATATATACAATAAGCAATAAAAAGTTTGATAGCTTTTTTCAGTGTTTAATCGCCATAATATGTGACGTCAGAAGTTGTACAGGTGCAACTTTTCCCTGATTTTTCATTATTAACTTTGAATTTTGACGTCATACTAAATGACGTTAAAAGTTGTACAAAGGTTTTGTAACAAGTTAAACCGGAAGTCTTTTATTTTGTTCGTGATACTAGGCAAATCGGTATTTTAAAACATCTCCCAGAGAAATACTGAAGCAGGGAAAGTTGTAATTTCTATCAATGGAGGAATAATTCAATTAGTATTACATGAAAACTCAAACTTCTCCAGCATTCTAATAGCACTTTAGGAGCAGGCGTGGTGTAGTGGTTAAGCGCTTGGCCTGCGGCGCCGACGATCCGGGTTCGATTCCCGGGTTGCGCCACTATGTTTAAGAGGTTGGTAACCTCCTGCTTCCATGTCGCGATATAACTGAAATATTGTTGAAAGCGACGTAAAACACCAATCAACCAACCAACCAATCTAATAGCACTTTAAAAAATTCCTCATAATAAAGGTCTCAGCGGCGAACCCCATTGTCATCACGTTCATTCTCTTCAATAAATAAAGTTTACCAACACGACTTGTTGTTTGATTATTTAATACAAGCAAGAATTCAAGATGTCGATTTGATTGATTGATTGAATATTGTTTTACGCCACTCCATGATTATTTCACGTATATGGTGACGACATCTGCCTGATTCATTGCATACAAATTTAGATCTTTGCATCGGACCCACCCGAAGCAGTGAGGGATCTTTTACGTGCCACGCCTATCGCTTAGGGCTTGAGTCGAGCCGGGACCTCTCGATCAGGAGCCGATCACCTTATCCACTAGTCCACACCGGCTTAGATATCGGTTTGAATTGATTTCAAGGATGTTTTTGAATTTGATAAATTGTATTGTTAGAAAAAAACTGATAAGTTATTTGGTCTATTTTTCATTATATAAAGATGAAATGACGTATAGATAAAATATACTGTATACTGAATTTATACTAGGGAATAACCATTTCATTTTTTGGAGAAGAGGGGGTGGGGGAGGAAGGCTTTACAAAAACAAACAAAAAAAACCAAAAACAAAAACAAAACAAAATTCCGGTTCCGATTTTTTGCGGTAAAAAAATAAAATAAACAATTAACTCAATAAAAATCTTGTTCAATGGGTCTGAAATATACTATAATATATTATTATCCCAGGGTAATGCCAACCTATCCCAAGGTAATGCCGCCATGTCCCACGGTAATGCCGCCCCATCTTAGTGTAATGCCGCCGCATCCCAAAGTATTGCCGTCCTTTCCCAGGGTAATACCGCCCATCCCAGGGTAATGCTGCCCTTAGTTCTATAACATACAATCCACACGCCCACCGTTTTATTATGCTGCTATTTTTATTGTGGGCGTTTACAGTATAAAATAGCAGCATAGTAAAATGGTAAATGCGAGGTGTCTGTGTTATAGAACTATGCTGCCCTATCCCTATCCAATGGTAATGCTGACTTATCCCAGGGTAATGCTGCCTATCCATATCCCAGGGTAATGCTGTCGTATCCCTATCAGGGGTAATGCTGGCACTCTTTGGAAATATATACTGTCCTTCAAAAACCTTAAAATAAATAGTCTGGCCTCTTCTGGCAGGATAATAGGTATTTTGAATACCACGTATAGTAAATCAGCATAAACCTACATATTAAAAAATTATGTTCGCTTCGCTCACAGTTTGATGCATATTATGAATTGTAGACTCATTTCCTCTGGACTTTTGCAGCATTTTGTGCATCAAGCACAGACACTGGTTACTTAGAGTAATTTATTATTACTTACTTACCCCCAAGAAAGTTAGGAGGACAAACAGGTTCTTGCACCATCTCTGATTTTTTTTTTCATTTTCTTAAAGTACGAAAGCCTATTGAGCTCATTTGGTAGGGAAAAAATTTTTCTTTGCGTAATTACGCGAAACTATCGCGTTATTACGCTAAACTATCGCATTATAACGCGAACTTTTGCGTTATTATGCGAAACTATCGTGTTATTACGCGAAACTATAGCGTAATTACGTATAAAAGTTGTAGGATCAAAGGGCTAAAAAACCCTGATTTGATTCGCTTGCCAGATTTTCATAACAACAATCGGTCTTCTCTGATTTAGCTCCTTGATTATATGTACTTACAATACTTCTATCAATGCCAATTTTGCCCAAATTTCATAGGAGAGGACCCCAACCCTGTTCAGGAGTTTAGATTCGGACAATTATATATATATTTTCCACAAAACAATAAGATCTCCTGTGGTTATTTTGTGTATATGACATGACGCATAACAAGCATGGATAACAAGGTAAACAAATTGTGAAAGTTCAATAAACAGTTTCAGTTTTAAAGTGAAAATAAGTATTCTGGCAACAAATATTTCCGCCAAGCTCGTGTTGAAAATAAATATTCCGACCGTATGGAATTTGCCTGTCCTCCAGTATCAATTAAATTGCCATCCCTGAAGTTCTTTCCCTTATCCTATGTTGTATTATCTTGAGCGAATTATTCTTGTGTATCAGGTTGTTATTAATGAACTCGGTACTTGTTTCTGTCATTTGATAACTTTTGATTTTTCAGATCTAAAGTGATCACATGACAAGTTGTCATGTGATCACTTTTGATCAGAAAAATCAAAAGTTATCAAATGACATTTCCATAGAAACATATTGGCGGATTATTATTATTATTATTATTATTATTATTATTATTATTATTATTATTATGATGATGATGATGATGATGATGATGATTAATTGATGAAAATATTAAATTGCATGTATAATAATAATAATAATAATAATAATAATAATAATAATAATTATTATTATTATTATTATTATTATTATTATTATTATTATTATTTCTCTTTTTTCAGGCACCCCGTCCCCTTCTACACGCCTGGATCCACTGCTGACACTTTGAGTCTAGACATTCATTGTTGACACTCGTTTCCGTCGCTTGTACTTAATAACCTTTACGCTGAATTACTAAGATTAACATTTTACTTCGTGTCAAACTTTCTTTCTCAATGACACCTGCATCCTCTGATGTAAATTTCGCCGAGTCTTTGTTTCATTCTATTTTTAAAAGTTAAACATATTCTGGTGCATCGATTTTGGGAGGCTTAATAATTAATTAATTTATTTATTTATTTATTTATTTATTTATTTATTTATTTATTTATTTATTTATTTGGGGATGTCATTTTGATGTGTTTGACATAATTTTAGTCAAATAGTATAGTAAAAAATTGGCTCAATTTTAATAGTATGTATTTAAGCAATACAAAGTAAAAAAGTGACACGTTTTAGTATATTAACTAGTAGTTTTCATACACTCGTGTATCAATATATGTTCTTTACAGTTTTTCCTTTTAAATTTACACCTTGGATAGTGTAATTAGATACTCTATAATATTTGAAAATCAAAAGAGGGGAATGAAATAAAGTAATAAAAAATAATAATAATAAACTCAAAGCACAATTTACTGAATGAACGGTGACGTAAAATTTACTTTAAACGCGGATTTCTAAATTCTGATTTCACCATGCAGATTTGTTTATCAGTTTAGCGATGGTACGATTCTTTGTTCTACAGTTTTGTCTGTTGGATAAATATACGTTGGGCATGTTCGATTGTTTTCCTTAAGTTGGTTTTTTTTTTCAAGATTTTATATATTTATTCATATTTTTACCTATGTTTGATTATATTATATTATAATATATTCTATATGAAACCAATAGAATAGAAAGGGAAATCTGTGATATGATATAAGATGCATTACTGCTTGAACAGACAAATGACATAGTAGATAAACGAACCCGTATATCTCCTCTGATTAAAACTTTTACCCAGATCGATATTGCGCTTGATTTATCCAGAAAAGAGAGAAATGTTGACGTATCAGTGCGCTACAAAATTCATCTCCGACGTCCATCATTTGTCTTGCAAAATATAGAATATTGTATTGATTGGAATATATTTGTTGTCATTTCTTCTGCTGAAGTCAAGCCGGTGTGGTCTAGTGGATAAGGTGCTCGGCTCGTGATCGAGAGGTCCCGGGTTCGACTCTCGCCCTGGGCACACCGGTTTCGGACGAGACAGTAAAAACCGAGGTCCCGTGTCACGGTAGGCGTGGCACGTAAAAGATCCCTCACTGCTTCGGCTGGGTCCGTTGCAAAGATCTTAATTTGTATGCAATGTATTAGGCAGATGCCGTCACCATATACGTGAAATAACCGTGGAGTGACGTCAAACAATAATCAATCAATTAATTCTGCTGAAGTCTTGAATAGTCCCTACTTATACTTATTTAAAAGACCGTTACAGTTTACTGACAAGGTTTGAATACATATAAAGGTCCTGGGATTGACATATTTGAGAAATCATTTTAAATATATAATATATTATTTAAACTATATGTACAGTAGTTAAAACAAAATATTTTGTGATGTCGAAATGCCGCTTATCCGACCCTTAAATATCAGAAAGTGATGTAACTGAACTAAAAACATACTGCATTAAAAAGTATATATCCATGCTATGATACAGTATCAACCTTATGACTGATTGATTGAATATTGCTTTACGTCACTCAACGATTATTTTACGTATATGGTGACGGCATCTGCCTGATGCATTGCATACAAATTTAGACCTTTGCAACGGACCCACCCGAAGCAATGAGGGATCTTTTACGTGCCACGCCTACCGTGACACGAGACCTCGGTTTTTACTGTCTCATCCGAAAGACAGAACACCGGTGCGCCCAGGGCGGGAGTCGAACCCGGGACCTCTCGATCACGAGCCGAGCACCTTATCCGCTAGGCCACGTCGGTTTATCAACCTTATGAAAATAGGCAGCGTTAACAGGTCTTCTTAATCTTGGTGATGTTTAATTGGCAGGTAAAACTTCTTTCTGTTTATCAATCAGATTTCCAATTTAACAGTAAAAGTAATGTATAGAACCCACGTGCACGGATGGACAGTCGTCACCGGCATAGCATAGGCTGTAATAGCCCCAAGTTTTACGGTTCCAAAAAGGGCAACTGTACCCTCGAAACTCGACGTCATTGGCAAGATAATGAAGAAGTACATGTATACTATACAAAAGACCTACACTACTAAAAAGAACAAATCTTGTGCTCTAAAGTCCTGGAGAATTATGTGTACGTACTCATTACATATTGCCAAACACATGGGCAAAAGAAAGAGAAAGTAGGAAAAGTTGAGAAGGGATTAAAAAAGAAAGAACAAAAACCCTCAAAACTATAGTATCATTACAACCGAAAAAATATTGATTGATGGTAACGTAAGAAATATTCAGATAAAGGGTTTGATTGTCCATACAATAGACTACCGTACGGATTTGGTGGTCCATACAATAGGCTACCGTAGGAGTTTGATTTCCATACAGTTGACTACCGTACGGGTTTGTTGGTCCATACAATAGGCTACTAGACGGGTTTGGTGGTCTATACAATAGACTACTGTACGGGTTTGGTGGTCCATACAATAGTCTACCGTACGGGTTTGGCTGTCCATACAATAGGCTACTGGACGGGTTTGGTAGTCCATACAATAGACTACTGCACGGGTTTGGTGGTCCATACAATAGACTACTGTATGGGTTTGATGGTCCATACAATAGACTACTGTATGGGTTTTGTGGTCCATACAACAGACTACTGTATGGGTTTGGTGGTCCATACAATAGGCTATTGAACGGGTTTGATGGTCCATACAATAGGCTAATGGACGGGTTTGGTGGTCCATACAATAGACTACTGTACGGGTTTGGTGGTCCATACAATAGACTACTGTATAGTTTGGTGGTCCATATAATAGACTACTGTATGGGTTTGGTGGTCCATACAAAAGACTACTGTGCGGGTTTGGTGGTCCATACAATAGGCTATTGGACGGGTTTGGTGGTCCATACAATAGACTACTGTACGGGTTTGGTGGTCCATACAAAAGACTACTGTACGGATTTGGTAGTCCATACAATAACCTACCGTATGGGTTTGGTAGTCCATACAATAGACTACTGTACGGGTTTGATGGTCCATACAATAACCTTCTGTACGGGTTTGGTGGTCTATACAATAGGCTAGTATACGGGTTTGATGGTCCATACAATAGACTACTGTACGGGTTTGGTGGTTCATACAATAGACTACTGTATGGGTTTGGTGCTCCACACAATAGACTACTATATGGGTTTGGTGGTCCATACAATAGGCTACTGGACGGGTTTAGTGGTCCATACAATAGGCTAGTATACGGGTTTGTTGGTCCCTACAATAGACTACCGTACGGGTTTGGCTGTCCATACAATAGGCTACTGGACAGGGTCTGGTGGTCCATACAATAGACTACTGTACAGGTTTGGCTGTCCATACAATAGACAACCGTACGGGTTTGGCTGTACATACAATAGGCTACTGGACGGGTTTGGTGGTCCATACAATAGACTACTGTACGGGTTTGGTGGTCCATACAATAGGCTACTGTACGGGTTTGGTGGTCCATACAATAGACTACTGTATGGGTTTTGTAGTCCATTTAACAGACTACTGTATAAGTTGGGTGGTCCATACAATAGGCTATTGAACGGGTTTGTTGGTCCATACAATAGGCTATTGGACGGGTTTGGTGGTCAATACAATAGACTACTGTATGGGTTTGGTGGTCCATACAAAAGACTACTGTGCGGGTTTGGTGGTCCATACAATAGGTTATTGGATGGGTTTGGTGGTCCATACATTAGGATAGTGTGCGGGTTTGGTGGTCCATACAAAATACTACTGGACGGATTTGGTAGTCCATACAATAACCTACGGTATGGGTTTGCTGGTCCATACAATAGACTACTGTATGGGTTTGATGGTCCATACAATAACCTACTGTACGGGTTTGGTGGTCCATACAATAGGCTAGTATACGGGGTTGATGGTCCATACAGTAGACTACTGTACGGGTATGATGGTCCATACAATAACCTACTGTACGGGTTTGGTGGTCCATACATTAGGCTAGTATACGGGATTGATGGTCCACACAATAGACTACTGTACGGGTTTGGTGGTCCACACAATAGACTACTGTATGGGTTTTGTGGTCCATATAATAGACTACTGTACAGGTTTGGTGGTCCATACAATAGGCTACTGGACGGGTTTGGTGGTCCATACAATAGGCTAGTATACGGGTTTGCTGGTCCATACAATAGACTAACGTACGGGTTTGGCTGTCCATACAATAGGCTACTGGACGGGTGTGGTGGTCCATACAATAGACTACCGTACGGGTTTGGCTGTCCATACAATAGGCTACTGTACGGGTTTGGTGGTCCATACAATAGACTACTGTATTGGTTTGGTAGTCCATACAATAGACTACTGTACGGGTTTGGTGGTCCATACAATAGACTACTGTATGGGTTTGGTGGTCCATACAATAGACTACTGTACGGGTTTGGTTGTGCATACAATAGACTACCGTATGGGTTTGGTGGTCCATACAATAGACTACTGTACGGGTTTGGTGGTCCATACAATAGGCTAGTATACGGGTTTGGTGGTCCATACAATAGACTACCGTATGGGTTTGGTGGTCCATACAATAGACTACTGTACGGGTTTGGTGGTCCATACAATAGGCTAGTATACGTGTTTGGTGGTCCATACAATAGACTACCGTATGGGTTTGGTGGTCCATACAATAGACTACTATACGGGTTTGGTGGTCCATACAATAGACTACCGTATGGGTTTGGTGGTCCATACAATAGACTACTGTACGGGTTTGGTGGTCCATACAATAGGCTAGTATACGGGTTTGGTGGTCCATACAATAAGCTAGTATACGGGTTCGGTGGTCCATACAATAGGCTACTGGACGGGTGTGGTGGTGCAAACAAGAGACTACTGTACGGATTTGGTAGTTCATACAATAACCTACCGTATGGGTTTGGCTGTTCATACAATGGACTACTGTACGGGTTTGGTGGTCCATACAAAAGACTACTGTACGGATTTGGTAGTTCATACAATAACCTACCGTGTGGGTTTGGTGATTCATACAATAGACTACTGTGCGGATTTGGTAGTCCATACAATAACCTACCGTATGGGTTTGGTGGTCCATACAATAACCTACTGTACGGGTTTGGTGGTCCATACATTAGGATAGTGTGCGGGTTTGGTGGTCCATACAATAGACTACTGTACGGGTTTGGTGCTCCATGCAATAGGCTAGTGTACGGGTTAGGTGGTCCATGCAGTAGGCTACTAGAACCATAATCCATTCCGTATTATACGGAGGAAAAGAAATGTCTCCACATTCCAAATTATTGTACAGCACGTTTGTCGTCACTGTTGTGCCCTGAAGAAGGAACACTTGTGTGCTGAGAAATGCATTATGGACAATTGTCAGCATCTATCGAGCTTAAATATTAATTTGCAGAAATACAAATCAAAAACTGATTATGATCAGTTGATTGCTCCTTAAACACCATGCTCTGAATGCTGATCTCATCGCATGTAGTGATTTCACTACTTACAAAATCGCTTCGGTTGAATATTGAATATTATTATTCTTAATATATATTTGCTTTTATTTAACGACTTAGCATATATATATCATTAAAGTATATATGGGAAAATCGCCAAGGACGTACTGGTACGTAAGCAGCACTTACTGTCATTTTCTTACTTACGGCTTACTGAAATAGAGCACATGAATAGTTTCATGGCTCAAATGAATTCCAAGTTAGTAAACCACAATGCTTATTGACGTATATCTGTATCTTACTGTAACCTATTGGGCTCAATTTTGCAAGGGAAAAATACTTCAGTGTAATAATGCGAAACATATGTGTTATAACCCAAAACGTTCTCGTAATAATGCGAAATTTGTACGATTTAGCACGTGACTTCCGTTTGAATCGCGAAACTTTCGCGGTATTATACGAAACATTCACAATATTCAATAAAATGAGACATTTACGCGATATAACATACGTTTTCCGTGTACATATTATAAAATGTAATTGTATGTAGGTGTGGAGATTTAGACAGACAATGACGGCAATTTCTCTGAAAACTAAGCCTTTTATCATTATATTTCTCTATTACGCAGAATTTTTGTTCTCACAAAAATGAGCTTACTAGGTATTCGTAGAATAACACTTTGGAATATGGTCTTAAAAATGATTGTGAAAAAAAAAAAATAAAACGCTATAATAACATAATACCAGAAGCATATATACACATGTGTAAACATGTCTCTGCATAATACATGGTATTATCTGCGATAACAGGAGGGCAGAATTTCAGGAACCAGAACTTATAGATATTATTTTTCCGTGATTTCAGAATTGTTGAAGTAAACAATCATAAAATCCGACATCTTCAAACGTGATATATTAAAAGTGGCGCGATTATTTGGTGCATGTTAGAATTTGCATGATTGGAGTACATGTATTGACTCCATGCTGCCAAGAATCTAATTATATCCGTTCAGGTAATAATCGTCATCGCCATCAGAGTGTCATCAGCTTCAAGTGGCATTGCAACAGTATATTCGCATACTTATATTATAGTTATGCCGTTCATGCACTGATATTCCTTCGTATCATCCCTCCTCAACGGAAAAAGATAAATAAGCTGTCCTAGACGGTGCTCATATCCAGATATAAGAATCGATTTGCTCCGCTTGTATGAGTAAAATTCCATAGATTGGAAATAGCTCAGTTTTCGAATGGTCGCCCACTTACCATGCCAATCGTGAGCAATATGGGGTTTCTGAAACAAGACTGTGACCTTTATTTATCTAGTTTGATTTGTTTATTGAGATTTATAGATAGTTTTCGAATGCATGAAATTTAATTGGATTACTTCCCTTTTCCGCCATCTTGGAGGTATATGGCCGAACATTTGTGCATAAATTAACCATATTATGTGAAGAATTTCTCCAAACTAAGGATACTTCTTGAATATTTGCAAGTGTGACGCAATAATAAAGCCATTGTACTATATTAAAATGTTTCAGAGGAGGGAAGATACGAACAACTTTCCCAAAAACATTCCATATATTTGGTACGAATATGAAGCCAAAACTCCAGCTTCACCTCCAAAATGGCGGAAAAGGGAAATAACTCCGATTGAATTGCATGAATTCGAAAACTATCCATTGTTACTTCATAAAACAGTTGACTTCTTCAATACTGACTTGACTGGTCATCAAACGAAAACAGACTACGAGGCGACATAAAAATACCTTACTACTACTTTTCATTGTAGAATATAATGATACGCTTATATAAGACGATTGATTAGACAACAAAATTATTATCCCGGACTTATTATCGTTCAGTTTTATCCTTTATTAAATTTCTAACCATAATAAGTATATTGTTTGAGTACACATGCAACTTACATCAGTTCATTTAAAGCCGGGGGCAGACTTGGTGTAGTGGTTAAGCGCCTGGCTTGCGGCACCGACGATCCGGGTTCGATTCCCGGGTTGCGCCACTATGTCTAAGAGTTTGGTTACCTCCTGCTTCCATGTCGTGATATAACTGAAAATTGTTGAAAGCGACGTAAAACACCAATCAACCAACCAACATTTAAAGCCGGAGTGACTCAATGGGTAAGGTGCTCGGCTCGTGACCCAATGGCGTAGTAGGCACACTGGTGTCCTGTCTTTCAGATGAGACAGTAAAAACCGAGGTCCCGTGTCACGGGAGGCGTGGCACATAAAAGATCCACCACTGCTTCGGGTCAGTCAGTTGCAAAGGTATAGATTTCTATGCAATGCATCAGACAAATGCCGTCACCATATCCGTGAAATAATCGTGGACTGACATAAAACAATAACTAATAAACACATTCATTTGTTATAATACTGACTTAAAAGTCAGGGACATTTTCATAATAGCCCGGGATCTAGAATCCATTCCTCGGGGTTTATGTACTGAACTCTATATGTTTGGCGGTAATGAAATTAATCGTATAATAAGTGAATAAGAGAAATGCATCATATATATCAAGATGAAAACTCTTGTATGAACTGTTCAAATTGGCATATAATACAGTGCCTTGGTCGAAGATAAAACAGTAATAACATGTAGAGAGCTGAAACATACGAAAGCCTGTTAGGATCAACCTAGGGGGAAAATGGCGTAATAACGGAGAAATCTTAGCAACTCTTGCTCATTCGGATGGAATTATTCTTAGTACATCTGATGGACTGGATGTTGCCAGTTTCCTTCTCGCTCAGTTTCAGACATCGGCTTCTGTATAACTTTTAAAACAGGTAATAACGCCTTTTGATTTGCGATATAACGCTTTGCACTCTGTGTTATTATGCCTTTATTCGCACTATAACGCTTTTTATAAAGACGTTTTGACGCCTATTAGCTTCGCAGTACTATGCCTTTTAAACTTTTATAAAGGCATTATCATGCATTTTTTTCCGCATTATAATGCCTTTTAGATTGCATTAAGAAAGGTGTTAAATACATGCATAACGTCTTTTGGCGTTAGTATACGTTAGTATGCCCTTTTTGGCGTTACAACTTTTTTTCATTTCGCGTCTTTATGCTTTTATAACGCCCTTTTCGCGTTATTATGCTGTTTTTCGCGCTATAACGTCTTTCATTTCGCGTTATAACGCTTTTTTTCTAAAATGATCCTAATAGGCTTTCGTAGAAACATTAGAGATATGGAAAATATAATATTCGTTTACTAAGAATCTCCCTAAGAGCCAAAGATACAAAGTCATTGTATGTATATTTCTTGAATCGCCGGACAGTCTAAGAAAACACTTTTAGCAAGATGGATGTCAGCCGTAGATCTTGAGTTAGACCTCCTGATGAACTGGTTGTTTGTCTGCATGTAATGATACGATCGTAGATATTACTTGTTTGCTTTCGTCGGATTTCGTGTTCGTTGAAATAATTTCTATAAAATATCAGGTCATGAGTGGATCCGGGTCAACAATGTAAAATGTTCACTGGCCTGTCACAAAAGAAGCACCTTTACCATGTCCCCCTAAAAATGGCAAAATTAAATACGTTAAAACTGATTCATTAAATTTCATATGATATACGAGATGTGTGGATCCAATCCCGCACCTTTTTCTTGGATCAGTCAATGTTTTATTCAAATCCTTGTAAAACGTTGATAACGCCATATCATTAACGCAATGCTAGCATAAGTCTACATGAAATGCGCATATCTAAACCTAACAAAGTGTGCATTCTACTGGACACTAACTACAACTATTCCTTATCCAAATTAGAACTATTGAAAGCAACATTAAAATTCCAGCAAATAATTTCAAACCAATACATTTAGTAATTTTTGAGCAGGTCTGTAGGAAGGTAAATCAAGCCTCCTCCTCTATCTCCAACAAATATTGATAAGAAAAACAGTCCTTTTGTTTTTGTAGATTGTGAAAATATATTAATTGGGAAAGGGTAAGGCATTTATTAAATATAATCTACAATTAAAATTGATTCATACATAAAATGATATACATAGATTTCATAATAACATTTACTTTGTACAAGGTTTGTAGAACTGATAGTTTGTATGTGATGATAAAGTCACTTGAAAATCAATGCATATATATACACATACTAATGACTTGCACTAAAACTACTTACATACATCTTAGTTTAATTAGTTAAATGTATTACGAAGAGTTGCTACAGTCGGTTAAACAATCAGCCTCTGGGTGTAAGTATGGAAATGGTTACCGTGATTCTTTAGTAATATTAGAATCTGCTAAATGAGGTTGGAACATGGTTATAACCCTTGCACATGACTGGTGTCGCCCTCTACTATGTCTAGGACCATGAGATATGAGACGTAAATGTGTCGGATGATTTCGTTAATTACGCGGTAATTATCTATATAATTTAGTTGGTTATAAGGTCAGCGAGTTTTATAGCACATGTATACGTGTATGCATTTCATATAAGTAGATCCACGTGCTTGGCGCAGCATTATGGAGGCTAATTCTTGTACACCACAGCTGTCTACGGTGGAATCTTATCGCCGGAAACGGGGCAGATAAGGTGGTACCATTGCCGGTCCATACCATATCTTGCCATCTCGCATGGCAGTCAGAACGTTATCACTAGACAGATATTCCCTATCGCAGCGAAGCAAGAGCACACATATTAAATGACAATATCTAATGGAAATATATATAAACACAAATCTTCCATTAGACAGACAGATCTGATTGGAACTATCGCAATGTCCAGCCTCCTTCGTGTTGTTTTATCATATTATTCATTTTTTCTTGGGAAATTGTGTAAATTAATTATTCTATTTATTTAGATATTTCTTGATTTATTTATCATCTGTATATTTGTAGTACTAATAAGTTCGGTTTTGCTTTATCCTTCCCCCGTATTTATTTGTCTTACTTTCTTTGCTTATTTGCATTGTTTTACATCAATTAATTCCCACAGCCTTATGCACAATTTTCCACAGGGAGACGAGACTATATGGGGTGGGGGGACGCCTTGTCTCAACCTTTTTAGAGGAAATAAGGCCATGGACCTCGTCCTTTCTGACTGGTTTAATCGGGACTCCTACAGATCAGTGACCTTAGCTTGCTTTCAGACAGGTAGGACACAGCTGGCTCACTTTGATGTCACTTTTATCTTTTTGATGTGAGGTATATATGAAACACCTGGGAGTACTATGGACCTTGGATCTCCGAAGAAATACCTGTAGAAATAAAAACAAATTAGACAAACATATAAAGCACAAAGACACTACAGCTAACAAGGCACTCTATCTTTCACTTATATTCGTTTCCCGTCTGGTACTCGAACCCACGACCTATGGTACCGAATCACCTAGCTGTCATGCATCCGACCCTCTAACCGACTGAGCTACCCGAGCTCCACAAAAATGGAACTTTAATAGCCAAATAGAATCAGTGAAACACCTGGGAGTACTATGGACCTTGGATCTCCGAAGAAATACCTGTAAAAAATAAAGACAAATTAGACAAACATATAATATAGGGTGTTTCACTGATTCTATTTGTGCTTTATATGTTTATTTCTCTTTCAGTGATGTATTCTCTCAGAGGATCCGCCTGCGTTTACGTCGGGTAAATTCCTTCACTTTCCGCGGCCGTGTTTTCATGCATACGATTAGCAAATGATTGGCTATTAAAGCTCCATTTTTGTGGAGCTCGGGTAGCTCAGTCGGTTAGAGGGTCGGATGCATGACAGCTAGGTGATTCGGTACCATAGGTCGTGGGTTCGAGTCCCAGACGGGGAACGAATATAAGTGAAATATAGGGTACCTTGTTAGCTGTAGTGTCTTTGTGCTTTATATATATAAGTATTTATGACCTTTGAGTAGCCTGATTATTGTTCTCTACGTAGAGGATTATTTGCGTGTTGGGTGCTTTTGTGGTGAGTTTGAATGTGGGCTCATAAACCGATTAACCACATCAAATGAGTTGATTGGTGTTTTACGTCGCTTTCAATAATTTTTCAGTTATATAGCGACATGGAAGCAGGAGCTAAGCAACCTCTTAAACATAGTGGATGCAACCCGGAAATCGAACCCGGATCGTCGGCACCGCAAGCCAAGCGCTTAACCACTACATTAAGCCTGCCCCCATCAAACGAGTGATAAATGTCATTTCAATTCACTATTCTAGTCATTATTACAACTTCAATACAATCGAATACTTTTTATAATGTCTGTCATTTGATAACTTTGATTTTTCTTATCCAAAGTGATCTCAAGACAACTGTCATGTGATCACTTTTGATCAGAAAAATCAAAAGTTATCAAATGACATGTCTTTTTTGTTGGTTTACTTTATTATTATTTGTACATGGTGACCTTTCTCATATAACTGAGTCGGATGTCTTCTTTCCTGTCTTAATTTTGCCTTAGCATTTATACTATATATTTATTAAGTCTTTTCACTCCTGATCGGCAATATCAAATGTACCACATGTGAGCTTCAATTTCCATTCGATATTATTTTAGTATACGTTAAGTAGCACTGTCTCTGTTATATCTGGACCTATCTAGGAGTAACAGCTGCTGATCCTATACAATCAGTGACGTAGTAAGCTATGATTGGGAACCTGTATGATATCTCAGATCTCAGACATGATACTGTACCAACTCTGTTTTGTTGTGCATAAAATGTTTATATAGGTGTCAAAGAGCAAGTACACAAATCGTTACCAACCAGCGTAAACTGCTGATAAAGAGCTATTGAGAAAGAAAGATTTAGCATTGCTCGGATCGAGGACTCTCCTGGAATTTCGGGTTGTATTTTAGTGAGGGGGATCTTGGTCAGAATGACATCACATGTTACTAAAACGCATTTTCATCAGTGATACATCGGTGTTTTATCTAGGATATGGCATTCAAGACTTAAGTTGTGAGTGCACGTCGAAAGGGTGCAGTTCAAGGTCGTGTGACGTATTTCAAAAAGGGGGTGTTAAAACTTGAACTACGTTGTGTTTTGTAACGTGATAAAAAATCAACCCGCGATTGACTAAAAACCCTCCAACCCCGCTGTTCCTACAGTCATACAATTTGCATGTATTCTATTGTGTCAGTTGTCAATAAACTGAAATGCAAATGCTTTAAATAAGGTACATAAACTAGAAAGTAATTGTGGACATCATAGTATAGCTTGTGTCAACGAAACTGAATACAGATAGTCAGTTTATTATATATACATGTATATATATATATATATATATATATATATATATATATATATATATATATATATATATATATATATATATATATATATATATATATATATAATATCTGTATACACGTATGCACTGTTTGTTGTTTTCTGTTTTATTTTACTTGTTAATTGATTGATTTATTTATTTGTTTATTTATTTATTTATTCATTTATTTATTGTTTATTTATCTATCTATTTATTTATTCTGTACATAACCATTAATTTTCTTTGTTGATTATCCCGCTTTATGAAACTTCCATCTACATATGCCATATGGCGACCTGTATTTATGTATGTATATTTATTTATAAACATGTTTATTCGGTGAAGTCTTTTGAGATTATGTCGTGATTGAATTATATTTATCAAAAATGTATTGATTCGACCCGAAATTTATAGCAGATGGAAAATCCAATAAAGATCATTCCTTCTAGAGAAACAATGTCGGCGACAAATGCTTTCACGGTTATTTATTTGTCACTTTTTTCAAAAAGAATCTAAGACGCCACAGAGAACAAAATGGAAGATGATTAGACTTTATGTGATATTTCCTGCGAGTCTGTCTGTAATGATCAAATTTCCTGTATATCAAATGTACGTTTTAAGATGCAACTTTTTTGCCAAACTCCCATCAGGTGTGAAAATGGTTTCCAAGGAAACAGTAATCATTGTTACATTTTACATATCTACAAAATATACTTTGAAGCGTCGAGTTTTAATGAGAAAACATGTGTGATAACTGGATTGCCATCTGTTTAGAGTTCATGCAAGTAGAGATGATAGTTAGTTAGATAGCACGCTGCCAAGAGCACAAAGGTGGATCCAACAACTTGTGTATCGCGGTAATGCTGGTGTATGACAAGAAACAACAGGGACACGTTGCCTATCTCCCCCGCCTCGACACACCCAATTTTTTAAAAATGGGGGCAAATGTATATGTGTTCCATCACCGTTCCGGTTTTACACCGAAGAATTTTTATTTCCACAGGCATGGGGAAGTTGCTTAATAGCTTTGTTTGTTTTATTTATCATTATACCCCCGCAACAAAATTGTGGGGGATACTGGAATCAGGTTGTCTGACTATCCGTCTGTCCGTCCGCCTGTAGACCCAATAGATTCCGAGCTCTATAGTGTTATCCTTTTCACACAGAGTCGAGATACTATACATATACAGACTCCCCATTGGATGAGGATGATCCCTGTCGATTTTGAGGTAAAAAAAAAAAATCAAATGTCAAGTGTACTGGACATTGATATAAGTAAATGGTTTCTGGGTTTCGTAATGTTATCCATTTTATTAGAGTCAAGATACCATACACACAGGCTCTCTTTGGGATGAGGATGATTCCTATCGATTTTGGGGTAAAAAGGTCAAGTGTACTGGACCTTGATGCAGGTAAATTGTTTCCGGGCTCTATAGTGTTATCATTTTCACCTAGAGTCAAAACATACATGCATACATACAGACTCCCTATAGGATGAGGATGACCCCTATTGACTTTTGAGTCAAAAGGGCAAAGTTCAACAGTACTGGACATTGATAAAGCGACATCATTTTGGGTTCTTACGTGCCACTTCTTTCACTTAAAGTCACCATATCACACATATGGACTCCCCATGAGTGATCCACTCCCCATGTGACAAGGGTGATCCCTATCGATTTTGGGATCAAAAGGTCAAAGGCCAAGTGTAATGCACATTGATGTATGTAAATGGTTTCTAGGCTTTCACATGTTTAACAATATCAATATTCTTCAAATCCGTACAACAATTTCCCATATATATTTAACCTTTGTCTGACACCTAAAGGTGTGTGTGTGTGTGACAAGTACTTCAACAAAGGCCTCTGCTCTTGGGTCAGCATCATCACATCACACATATCTCTCAGAGAAAGCAACTACACAAGATCATACTACCCACAACTTCCCTTTCTCATTTTGAGTTTTGTCGTACCCTTGATCTTATCTCAAGGCCATATTCAAAGAATCATTCTGCCGGCGGGAGGTATCTGTGTCTGCCCCATGGCGACAATTCTTGATATTGTTATTATTATTGTTGTTGTCATTGCTGTTCTAGTTGATTACTAGGGGTCTAATCTAGGGGTGATTATTATATTTGTTTTGGGGTTTGGTCTGTTATGTTTTTTCCTTGTCAGATCATTCACTTTATTGGTCAGTATTGTTTTCTCAGTTTGGAGTTGCAAATTATGGCCCTCCACATCAGACACAATGCACCGAAATTTCTATATTTGTCCCGGAACATTGGATGCAGTGAGGAATATGTTACCTATCAACGTCTACCGAGACGCAGGACCTCGGCCATCTCATCCCGGTTTTCGGGGGGGGGGGGGGGGGGGGGGGGGGGGGGGGGGGGGGGGGGGGGGGGGGGGGGGGGGGGGGGGGGGGGTTTCCGACCTTTGCTTAGTAATTGGTAATTGAAACAATCTAACGATACAGATAAAGACATCTTAAAATGTCTCTGATATAAGCAAAACATGTTACGGTGTATATAATAAACATTCCTTGTTCTATGATAGACGGAATTAACGCTTATAGTAAAAATGTTTGAGAAGATATGATGTGTTTGAACTCTGGAGCCAGAGATTCCGGAGATTTATAAAAAGATAGTCAGATAATTCGTACTGTGAAACTGCTGAGCAGTGACCTCTTTGAAATCATAATCAAATCATTCCGGCAGATTTACTTTACACATATGTTAGATTCTTGGGAAGCTTCTGGTGCTTGCCAAAATGTTGAAATTAAAACGTAAAATGCTTATAGATATATATACGATATTTAGATAACGCTTTTTAAAATTAATTTTCCGCATTTCCGCGTTCTGACATTTTGTAATTAATAATGTCTTATTCGCAAAGAAATTTGAAATATGTGCAGTGTACCCAAGATAGTAAGCACATGTCTGCTGTTCGAATGCCGCCGGAGTCCTGTCTTTCGGATATGACATTAAATACCGAGGTCACGTGTAATGGTGGGCATGCATGGCATGTTCAGACGAGCTCTCATTGCTTTGAGTGAGACCGTTTCAAAAGGTTTACATTTCTGTACATTGTATCAGACATGCCGGTGTTATATAGTAGTTCCACCCCCCCCCCCCCCACCCCCACCCACACTCTGAAAAATGGCTATATGGCAGTTTTCCCCCATGGCGGAAAAATTGTTATATAGTAGTCTTTCCCCCATTGTAGTTTTCCCCCAGTACGTAAAGGTTTGGAAGTTATAGATGTTCGTTCTTGTACAATCAGAAAAAATATGAAATACAAATGTACTATAGTAATAGCCTCTGGATCAAACCGATAGTGTTATGGGTTTCTATATACTGTTAAGTGGTTTTTGTGGGTGTGAGATTGTGTGTGTTTTTTTTTTCTGTTTGTTTGGTTGGTTGGTTTTTTGTTTCTTTTTTGTTTTTATTTTGTTTGTTTGTTTTTTTTTTTTGTTTCTTTTTTGTTTTTGTTTTTCGGTTTTTTTTTTTGTTTTGTTTTGTTTTGTTTTGTTTTGTTTTTTTTTTTTTTGTAAATGTTTACAAGTCTTTATTTTTATATATTTACCAAAGTATGGTATTTTCTGCTATTATTTCATTGTAAAAATTGTCTTTCATTTGCGTATAGATGTCATTCATGGCGTGACACTATGACTCGAGATTTGATCCCAGGCAACTTTTCGTAATACATATTAAGTAAATTAGGAATTTATTAATGAAAATGTTCCAATGATAAATATAAGAATTGAACGTGCAAGAATTCCTTGCACGTTCAATTCTTAAATAGATAAAGGCTGATGCATTATATATATCACAATATCACTCTTCATTTAGAGAGTACATGATGAACATGAGAATAATAGAAGGGAATCCCACCCAGGTGTCCATGATTTGCAATCTACGACGAGGCTTGCCTAGAGATTTCCTTCTCCCTTCCGCAAAGTATGGAAGGTCTCATCACAAAGAATCTTTATGCGAAGTTTCAAAGCTCTACACACTTTTGTGTAAAAGATATAGTCAAAGTTATAGTTTTTGAAAAGTAGGTCACACTCCAGTGTCAAGGTCATTAGGTCAAAAGTCATGGTCCCAAATGAAAGATCTTATCACAAGGAATCTATATGTGAAGTTCCAAACTTTTTGGTACAAAAGATACAGCCGAAGTTCATGTTTTGAAAACTCGAGCTCCAAGATCAAGGTCACAAGTTCAAAAATCATATTCCCAAATAAGAGGTCTCATCACAAGGAATTTATATGTGGAGTTTCAAAGCCTTGCACTTTTTAGTATAAACGATGTAGTCAATGTTTTCGCCACAGGGTAAAAATCTAGATGCCCGAATTTCATTCCGGAGGCATAGAAACGAACTTGTTTTTCTTTTTCTGCTTGCATAAATGGAGATTTCTCGGATTAAATAAAGATATCTCGAATGAAATTCTAGTAGATATATCTCTATTCTAAATATCTACATCTGTATTTGGAAAAGAGATTAAAACTGAAGACATTTCTATTTAAGAAAATAAGATATCTGTAAATTCAATGGATATATCTCCCTATCCAAAGTTCAGATATTTCTACAATAAATAGAAACCCATTTATAGTTAACAAGGTAACGACCTTCATATACTTATGCGTGAACAAAAGTTCCGGAATTTCACATTGGGAGGAAATTCACTATATAGTAGTTTTTTCCCGGGGGAAAAATGGCTATAAGAAGGGGGGGGGGTTGGCTATATAGCCAAATTTCCCCCGGGGTGGGGAACTACTATATAGCTATTTCTCCGGGTAGGGGGGGGAGATACTTCAAGAAAAATGGCTAGGGGGAAAACTACTACATAACACCGGTACCATATACGTGCAATAATCTTAATGTGATGTTAAACAATATATATATATATATATATATATATATATATATATATATATATATATATATATATATATATATATATATATATATATATATATATATATATTATATATATATATATATATATATATATATATATATATATATATATATATATATTATGAATACCTTTTTGCTAAGACGAAGTATAAATTCTGGCAAGACGTTAAAACATCATGTGTAAATTCTGAGATTGACAGATGTGAAGTACGATATTTCAAACATGCGTAGCCTCAACCAACCAACCAAATAAAATGTCCCAGTCCATTAAAACATCAAAACATAAGAGAATGAGGTTTGTCTCGACTCACCACAGTGGATACATATGTCAATTATATGTGATAAGTTAAGTAACTTAATTCAATATTTCTTTTGAATAATTGATCGAATAGCATTGATCGTGAACCTGGATATCTGTCGATGAGAAAGAGTGGTAAATGAACGATCAATAAGTGATGCATCGAGACTGTTACTTGTTTTTCTATCAAGGTCACATTTGACACGTTACTCTAGCCTAAATTATGTGACTTTAGCAGGGTAGGCAACAAACATCACCGGGAATGCCGAAGGTTGTGCCAAATTGATAATTTGTTTTTGGAAAAAGGGGGAGGGATGTTGTTAGTGATTTGTTATATTATTATTTATAACTCTAATGGAATAAGTAGTTTTAAATGTAAATTTATAATTTCTAAAGCCAGACTAGAACAATTGCATACATTTAACCAACTACATATACATGTATAAGGATTACAGAAATGCCAAAATATATATAAAAGGATTAAAAGAAATGCCAAATCTCTCGACCATGAAATTTTTTGAACAATTCTGTAGTCGAAATGAATGTATTGAATATAGATCTACATGTATTTGGTGTCCCATCGGATAAAATCAACATTGCTCACAAAGGTGAAACCAGCGTCCATAGCTATTTCCAGGATCCGGCTCGCTGTGCAACTTTAATTAACTTGATACGAAAGAACACTGATGTTACCCCAAACTAATAAAAGTGTATTCATTTAAATAAATTTGTAATGAGAAAGTTTTAAAATAAGCCCGATTAATTAGTAGTAATCATGAATAAGAAATACATTGCTTATGATGTTTTGCGTCATGTCCTGTGTAATATGTGTATCCATTACTGTATCGAGTGAATTTTAAGTGTCATTAATTTAATGAACGTATTTCTGATATGTTGGTTAAATGTTTTGGTATGATAGCTTATCTGAAAAGCAATGTAGTGGATGTATACTTAATGACTGAATAGTGTTTACATAAAACACACACACCTGATAAGCGGTGGTTACGGGCTACTGCAAGGTATCGTATTCTGCCAATTCATCTATATTAACTCATCAGATTTAATCAAATCTAATAAAATCGATCTCTAGGGGGAAATGTGTAAATATAATGTAAATGTGAAATTATTTTTTTTATGTTTAGCTGACGACGATTATATAAACTACCTCCCCCTATTTTCAATACCAGAATTCATACTTTCGCTTTCAACATGTAAAGATTAAAAGAAAATTAACCCAACTCAACTCAATATAACTCTTTTATTTGGAACCTAATTTGGTAACCGTATACTCTAATACGAATTATATGATATTCTACAATTCGAAACGATTCCTTTGTTCTCTTTATTTGTCGATATAACAGATGCACATTAATAGCTGTCCCATGTAGGGATCTGAAATCGATAACATTCTCTATGATGAAAAGAATTTGGTGATCGATAAAGTTATTCTGTTTATACATCTTTTGTCATAGCAAATAACACAGCTCCGATATATGTACCAGCAGTGCCATATAGGCCATGCTTTGTTCGCGCTGGCTTCTAGCCTATTGTCTGTGCTTTGTACCGTCACCGCGACAGCTGTTCCCTCCCAAAACCGTTAGCGTATGCGTACACCAACACACCTTGGTCGTTATATTTATTTAAAGGCAATGTAGAATGTGAAATATGTTATTTATAAAAGATGTAGATGAGTAATACAACAAATCAACAGCCATATGTTACAAACACATCATCCTTTGTCCCAATGATACACCATGGTAACAAGTTTTACCTCCGAGGTCCAAACGTTGGAAGTAATAAAAAAGCACCATAAGTATGACGCAAAGCAATTTTACTTCCAGAATAAGTCAAATTGTCTGGACAGTAAACAATAGAAATAAAAATGTGCTTTTACTCCATTAGAAAAGAAAAAAAAAAACCCCAGCAAACAAACAACATATAACTAGGGACCTCCCTGCTACAATAAAAAACGGTATGGTTAAAATATTATACACAATAGTTCAGCTCCTATAACAATGCAGCCAGAATGTCTGGAACTGCACAGTATTGAAATGTTTGATCGATTGAAATGCCCAACCACGGGGAACTTTACTTTGATCGACGTAGATGATAGATAGTCGGTAATTCCTGTTGTATAAGCTAGAGTTCTAGTAATCAATACCGCTCCTTTAAAGATGCCAACTTATTGATTCCATTTTATGGAGAGAAACACAAATGGAGCTAGGAAATTGCTGGCACGCAGACTTTTTTTGTTCCGTATACGGTCAATGTCAGTGTGCTTAATTAATGGTAAAGTGTTTGTAGTGGGCTTTTTCCTTTTTATCGTTTGTAATTAAACCAGGAGCTGCAATGTAGTGAAAATGAAGTATTTGACAGCTAACCCTCTAAATGCAGGTATTTTCTAAAACCTGAAACACGGAACACCAGAAGATGGAACGAATGTAACATGGTCACAAGTGCCTTTCTCTCCATTACTTCTTTACAGACTAAAGTACAACTATAATAAAACTATTCTTTTTTTCTTTTATTATTATTTCACATGTAAAAGTACAAATATTGCTTACAACCAAACTACATAAGAACCATACAGATAACAAACTGGGGTCCTGTCCCAGTATGACGACAATGAAACGGCTTCAACAATTCATGGTTAACCTAGGACAAAGAACCAATGCAAAGCAATGATTAAAGCACACATAGTAAAGCAGTCTAAATACACTGAAGTATAATAAGAAACAGGGACCCAAGACTTCAACAGAACACAAACATGATGTCAAATTCCCACAAAGTATTCAATAATTACTAAAGGAAAACAATATCTCACTATAATAATACAGGAAACAATCATAGACACCCTCCCTTACATCTAATCTTATACTTATGCGTTTATTAATATTACATTGATATACACTTTTTGTGTATTTTCTTACAAAAAAAAAGTTATGTCATGACTAACAAAATATTAGAGTCAAGGGTCCACAATACAAAAAGGTAGATAAAAAGATGAAGTTTGGTGCTTCGTTTGCATTTGCTTTCCATGTTTGTTGTCATACAGGTGTGAATATACTTGGAACCCATGTGTAAAAATATAGCACTAATAATTACTTGGTGCAAGTCAAACACAAGTTTTCCCTTTTTTTCTACAAAATAGTATGGAGAGCAGATGCTGATGTTTGAGCTAGGCAACCAAAACTTCATCATGTTGGAATGAATTATCAACAATAATCTAATTATTTATAAACAATAAATATATGAACAAGTAAATTCATTAAGAAAAAACAAAGAAGTCAATATTGAACACTTAATGCAAAACTGGATAAAGAGAAAAAAGGTCACTAAAGACAACGCATTGAAGAATAAATGGTGGTGGGTACCAAAAAGGTCAGCAATCAATATCATAACTTTTGTTGTCATCTAAAACAAGTACATTGAGAGTATTGAAACTAAGCGCCATCAAAAGATGGCACACTTCATTTTTAACAAATACATTGGCACAAATTTGATTCTCCTCCTTGCTGGCTAAACACACAGCTGACTCTTAAACAAAGTTCATGGAAACTCCATATTGCTTGTTTACAATGCTTCAAATGCAATAACATCTGAATTCAATTGGACACCACAAACACTTAGTTCTAGACAAAAAGTTTCAAAAGAGAATTAATATATATATATAAAGTTGCATATTTGGTTATGAATAATAATTGCTTAATCAAATGTTCTGGAAGTCCAATTGTAATTTAGTACATGATGGTTATTTTTGAATAGTAATCAAATACATTATGAAATTACATGTACATGATTTGGAAAAGAAACATTTCATGATGAACTACCCCAAAATGAAAATTTCTACTCTCACACTAAAATTAAGGTGTAATTTATGTGTACATTTTCAAATATGAATATAACTTTAAATCAATAATTGCTTAATCATAACTATTTTGGTTTTAGTATTTAGTGTAAAATTGATCCCATACAAGTTTTAAAAATTTAAGGAAAACTGCCTCTACATTCACATATATACAAAAAGGGCAAATATGAAGAAAATATATCCTTACAAAAAGGACTACGCTTTTAAATATTAGGAATGTTGAGTATATCAAACTGATACCCCTCTTTCTCCAGTATCACAAAAGGCATTATCTGAGCGATCTTGCCAAGAGACAACTTGATATATAATTAGATTTATTGGAGTATGTTTAATGTCCCATTCGAAGAAAAACTTTCTCCAACTTACCAACAATGAGAACTGTGACTAAACCATCCACATTTCTGTATAAAAACTTGAATATATTTAGGAAGATCATTTGGCATTTCATGCAATGTGTTGTGACCCAGCATTAGATCATCTCAGCAGAATCATTTGGTTGATGGGCGGCCAAATACAACTTTGACCAGTGAACTGAAACTAACATGTATATGTAGAAATAAGGATTTGTTCTGATAATTTGAGCCATAAAAATGAGAATCAGAACTGAAACAAGGTAAACTCAGTAAAATACTCTCAACAAAAGAAGACAAACAAAAGTTATGAATGATTGTGTGTCTGTTACTTTTAATGAAGACTGAATGGTTCCTTATAACTTTTATGAAATGTTCATATTTTAAATTAAAGTCGTGTTGAAAATAGATAAACTGGTTTGAAAACAAGCACAAGAACTAAAAGCAAAACAGCAGTCATGAATGTTCAAAACATCTATTAGACTAAACACAAAAGCAACAGATGTAAAGAAGAAAACAGAGGATATACAAGTGAATTAAAAAAAAAATTTCATATCCCAACATATGAATTCATAAAATACTGGCCTTAGACCAGACTATTTCTAAAAGCAACAATACTATAATAAATTAGGGATAATATATAAATACACATAAATAAGTTTTTAATAAATGAATACAACCAATCAAAATACCAGAATTACATTGAGATAAATCTTATGTTAAATATCAGTTCTTTTTTTTAAAAATGATTTTAAAAATTTATAAAACCATAATCCTTATAACAATAAAATTCCAGCTGTTCACAGTCATTTGACTCTGCATTAAACCTTTTCACAAACCTTATAACTCAAAATGAACCGAAAGATAATGAAATAAGTATAAATTAACTGTCTATACAAAAACTGTCACTTAAATGGTAATATATTGTTAATAATTATGAGACTAGATCAAAAGTCTATAAAATTCTACTTTGTGTTCTTATTCTAAATATCTTTAGTGTTGTAAATCCAAGTAACCCGTTTGGCAACTTTCACTTCCTTTTCTTAAGAATTAATGTAAATCAGATCTCATTATGCTGTAAATGACTAGAAATTTTAACATGAGTAGAAATAAGAGCTGGGAAATGTTCTTATGACTTGCATTTGTTTGTCTTGAATGAGACTTGTAGGACCCGATTTCCGAGAGCAAATCCATTTAAACTCTGGATCGCCACTAAAGCTTCATCATAGTTTGTCATGGTAACAAAGCCAAATCCCTTGCACTTCTGTGTTTGGAAATCTCGAATGACCTTGACATTCTGCACTGCTCCAAATGGCCCAAACAACTGCCATAATGTACTGTCCTCTGTTTCTGGTGCCAAATTATACACAAATATACACCAGCCAGCACCATTAAGAGCACTGCCAGCTGCAGCTGCTGTTGCTGTAGGAATTATGGTGTTAGTTGTACCAAGTATTGATCCAGGATCAAGAGGGGAGTACCTGAAAATCAAAAAATAGTTGTCATAATCTCACCTAAAAAATAATTCCATATCAAGGTGTCAACACTGCATATGCAACATACACTTATCAAATGATGGGTTATAAGGTATGAGATCACAAAATGCCAGCAAGTTACGCTACTCAACAGCTAAAACAATTTTGTATTTACTAGGAGGGATTTTATAGCCTTGTACATTTTACAGTATTATTCCATATATTGGTAGCATTTCTTTGATTTCATAGTGTAATATAATTTTGCTAAGGAATTTTGTGTGAATTACCAAAGTGAAAAAAACATCACTCTTTAAATTTTAATATATATGTAATTACAACCATTATAATAATCTTTGTGTACAAATTAAATGTAACAATTTTTTCCGAACATATCAGTATGTATATGTTAGAAAAGAAAAAAAAACCCAATAAAAGGATAAAAAAGCTTGAAATACTTGCATGGTTTTCATAATTTTCCCACTTGCATTTGAAAAGGCAAGCTTTTGCTAACTATTTCAGAGAGGAAGTATTTCTTTCCTTTGGTATTTAATTTAACCAAGATGTTTTATATTTCCACTATTACTGTAATACTGATTTAGTATGCTCTAATTGATCAGATTATTCATGATATACGGTATATATAGCATATGCAGTGTTTAAATCAATATACAGTACATCTTTATTAAGGTGAGTGACATTCAAGAGTAAACATAAATATTCAAAATGCTTTGTTAGAAAAAAAGAACAAAAGTATAAGCAAAGTATATACAAGTTAAAGAGATGCTTTCATGATCTAAAGAGAGCAGAAAATGTCAGTTACATGTAAAACAATATTTTAATGCATCTAAAGATATATATTTATTTCAGAAATTACAATGAGGATTCAATATGTATGGGAAAAACAGAAAAAGAATAAATTGGCATTCCACAACACACAAAATGTTAATAAATTTAATTAATAAATATTTTTTCTTTTTTTCAGGTATAAGATAACTTCTATTTTAACAATTTCATGAAAGCTTAGAATCAAATAACACAACTTGAGATACAACTGATGTTAATAAAAATGTGCAGCAATGAGTAGGAATAGAATGAACTAAGACCATAGAAATCAAAAAGCTCAAAATGTGGAAAATATCTCAGCAATTAGTAGTAAATAATTTCATCTCAACAAACTAAATTTCTGTCAAAGAATTACCCCTAACAATAAACTTGCAGCATTCTTGTACCATTTTTGATGCTCATTTTGTGTATTTTCAAGAGGTTTGCCAATTTCTGGGGTTGTTTTGGAAAATATCTTCATCAGCTTATATGTAGACCGAGGAGAAGGGGGTGGTACAAGAATGTAATAACACTATGAACCTGAATCGACTAGATGGGTGATGAATTGGTCCTAGTAACCTGCGTGTTTGTGGTAAATATGGTGCCAACGTCAGAGGTGTCAGGGCTGCTCCATTCTTGTTGGAACTGGGAGAATTAGCAAACTTGACGGTGATAGGTTCTGAAGCGCCATCTGGAATGGTTCCATTCAGCTTCTGAATTGCTCTCTCTGCTTCCACACGCTGGTCAAAGCGAATAAAACCTACACCCTTGGATAATCCTATAAAAAGATATACATCAATTACAAAAATTAGCATTACCTTAAAATATATATATGTATCACTATATATATATATAACTGATGAATATATGTAGTACTATATCCTTTACTGTAGTCTAGGAGTGGAGATGTATCAATGTCACATACAATCAGAAGACTGACTGGCACATATAAATAAATGAATATAAATATGTATCCTTTCCTATTGCTGATTTATAGAAAGTATTAAATTGCTAGAAA
The DNA here is from genome assembly GCA_035048485.1 of Pteria penguin. Lineage (NCBI taxonomy): Eukaryota > Metazoa > Mollusca > Bivalvia > Pterioida > Pteriidae > Pteria > Pteria penguin. The sequence goes on from CM068580.1 coordinate 13,190,119, forward strand.
TACATTTAACGTATGTGTAAACATATATATTCACATGAACCAGCATATGTACTTGAAGCTTGTTAATATGTTTATATATATATATATATATGAAATTATGAAAGCATTAAGCCATCAACCAACATGCAGTTCAAGTTAATGCATGTAAAATTTAGAAATTAATTTTATACATAATTCAAATAAATATTTAATGTGAGTTTCGATGAAAAGCTAAGTAATAGGCAACAGTAGAATAACATTTAAATGAATGGTGGAAAACCCATTGATAATAAAGAAAATCAATGAAAACTTCTACAGAATCAAATCAGAAGTAAAATGGCATAAAATTTCAATCCTGTACAATCAGTTAGTATAGATGTTGAAATTTGAAGATCTTAGTCTTGTTTTGCAAAAAGCATGCAAGCAACAACAAATTTATGACAGACCTCTAACCTGTGTTATTATCATACAAAATGCGAGAAGTTATAATCCTTCCACATTGTGAAAAGAATATTTCAAGCTCCTGTTGAGTCATTGACTTGGGAAGGCCACATATATACAAGTTTGCCCCCTTTATACTTTCACTACTGGGTCTTGCAAGTGATACCTACAGAAATGACATTAAGAAGTTTAATACCAGGGAGTTCAAGTCATATTAATACTCCCAGGGTCCCTCCTATCACCCTCTTCCTATCACACATAGTATGTATATTAGATGGGATTGTACCTGTATTTTGGTCATAAAGTATTCTTGATGTGATTATATTTCCACAATCAGAGAACAATTTCTCTAGGTCCAACTGAGTCAAAGATTTTGGTAGTCCACTTATGTATAGGTTTGCTCCTTTAATACTCTCGCAGCTTGGGCGAGCTAATGAAACCTGAAAATAATAAAACAAAATTGAAAAAAAAGGGTCAAATAAAAACTGAAATAAACAAAACTGGGCTTTTTTCTCTTGGATGTCAGAGTTTCGACTTACTGACAAAAAGAAAAAAATCTAAATCAATGAACTAAGAAATAAATTCATGCATAATTGAATAATTTTGTAAATTTTTGATGAATATGGGCCAAATTCAGACCTGATTACCACCTTAATTTTAGACACAACACTAATATGTTGTATTTATTTATAAATCAGAAATCTTACCAAACAAACAAACAAAAAAAAAAAACAAGAAAAAAAACCAAAAAAGAAAAAACCCTCACAGACAAATAAGAAAAATTAAAAAGAACCCCAGAATACAAAACCAAAAATCAACTATGTGAAAATGTGAAAGGGTGTTAGACCATGTATAGGACATAAAGTATAAAGTAATTACTGAATGTTAGAAATAAAAAGGTTACAAGATATTAACAGCCTGAAAAAAAAAAAAAAAAAAAAAAGGAGAATTATTAATGCACAGGAACTTTTCATAAGGTCATCTGCATACTGTGCAACCTTGACAGTGCAGTGGCTGAAAACAAAGAACTATATATATCAAGATTCCAAAATGAAAGTTTCACTACAACTGGAAAATAATGTTACTAGAGAAAAAACATAAAAGATTTCTTGGAGTAAACCATCACCATGTAAATGGTACCAATGTACGTAATAAAAAACAAAAGATACACGTATATATGTATGACATATGCTATAGTCCCAGGCAAATGAACTGTGTTATGCAAAAATAAGTTTTCTATACTTGTATTGCATTCCTGGGTTAGCATAAAAAAAGATAACAGTTTGTATAACAGAACAGAATATGAAATTCATGTCCCATACAAAAATGAAAGAGAACATGTGCATTCAACTAACCTTGATGAGCTTGTTTTGTAGTCTCAAGCCATTAAGTGTATTGATAGCTTTATCTGCATCTGCTGGGTTCTTGTAGTTAACAAAGCCATATCCCAAACTCTGACCTGAAAAGTTATCTACTTTAGTGACAACAGCTCAATCTACAATACTTATGAAAACCTCAACATAGCACAATGCTTGAAAATACATTATGCTGAATTTTGTTGTCAGTAAACATCAAAAACTTCAAATTTTTAATTCAAATGATAGAGTATAAAAATCTTATGAAAAGAAAAGAAGCTGAACTTTTTTTTTTCGAATCATATTACAATTTACATCAGCACATAATTTAAAGCTTGTTGAAGGCATAGCATAAAAGCACAAAATAAAAGCAACAGTAAAGAAAAAGAATGAATGTATATATACGAAGTAGAATGTTGAAACTGCAAAGAAATATTGAAAGAATTTACATATAAGTGTAGTTTGTGTATAATCAGAGGTAGAAGAGTGTACAAATATAATAGTATGCATAATATATAGAAGTACACAGCAAAACAAAGGCAGCATTTTCTACACAAAGTGCACTAGATTATTTATGAAATGTGTATGAAAATTAGATCACCGTCACCAATTGTGTTATTTTTGGAATATAAATATAAGTTTTACTGAGATTGTTAAAAGTGGAAGACATTGGTAGAGTATATAATCTACAATCTAATTAAACACAATTAAGAAAATAAATATGCAATAGTCTCCACTTCAGACTGCTCATGCAGAATGGATTTCTGTTCTCAAATAAACAACAAAGAAGTAACATCAATAACAATATAGAAATACTTTAAAAGCTGCAAAGGGCAGCTGAACAAAAACAGGAAATGAAATTTGAAATACTTTTTGTTGCTTTAAATATGACAAAGCAAACTAAAATTCAATGTAAACTGGTGTTGCCAAATGAAAATAACTTTATACAAGTATCACAACACGAATAACGTATCAACATTGAAAAAAGAAACTATATGTAATCGATTCTCCACAAGGCTGTCTGAAGTGACCATGCACATGGTCCTTACTCGACAATTGGTTTGGCCGATCATACGGTGAAAACCTACCAGTAGGTTTATCACGGATAAGCTTGCAGCTTTCTACTTCACCAATACTTGAGAATAGAGCACGAATTTCTTCCTGTGTCATGGTTTGTGGAAGGTAGTTTACAATGAGGTTGGTTTTGCTGGTGTTGTCGTCCGTCTGTGAACCCGTTGAGGAGGGGGAGGTAGTTCCTCCATTTTGGTGGTGCAGGTGGGAGGGAGGTCCATGGTCCATTTGAAGATCAGCAAGGTTTGGTTGCTGACTTATCTGCATTAGGAGAACAGTATTAACAAGCAGCACTTGCATATGTACGATGTGTTCTATAAATATAATGCTGCTATTAATTAGTAAAGCTGATTGTTACCAATAACTCAATTTATTATTACATCTACAAATGAAACATTGTTATAGGCAATTGGTCAATCACTTTTTTTCGCCCCCGTAACATGCCTTCGCCCCCACAGGATCAGTGTTCTAAGTAGGTAAAATGTAGGTAATAGACTAATAGTAGAGGGTCAAGGTCATAAGGTCCAAAAATTATGGTACCAACGGAAAGGTCTTGTCACAAGGATTAAACATGGAAAATATGAACATGCCGCCTTGTACAGTTGAGAAGTTATGCCCAAGGTTAAAGTTTAGTCTACGGACGACGACAACATCGCCACCTGCGCCGTGCGGTACAACGATCTCTCCGTACATTTTATTCCGGCGAGCTAAAAAGGAGCTCACAATGTATACCTTACCTTACATGATTCTACAAGTAGTACCAAAACAGCAAGAAAGATTTCTTTACAAAAATTCTTAATACATGTACCTCTAAAACATTTAATGAGCGATCTATTTAATCATATGCATTTCATTCGCTATTGTAATAAGAGAGATAACATAAATCCCTGATCATATAAGACTGTCGCCCGGTCGTCAAAAACAACCTAAAATCTCTTCGAGCGACTTAAAATTTCAATAAATAATACTGAATATAATGGAGGTCGTCCAAATTTTCTTTGAATATGAGGACCCAAAACTTTTGAATTTTTGCCAATTTCGAGCCCTGATATAATATGTATATATATATACATGTATTACTTAACATCTTTATATATTGGTCCGTATGTCTTTTGAAATTTGTTCTCATATTTTTCTAACAATTCTTCTAGCCTATAAAAACGCTTTTACGAAATATTTCATGGTACGCCTGTCTACAGGTCTGTAGAGAGACGGATTACACTACACTATCAATTCTTTCATTTATATCATTATACATGTATCTATACGATGGATTAAAAGAATAATCAAATCCCTATAGAGTCGGCGGTGTCCGATCCTGAGCATACTTGTCTCGAGGCCTACATACCCCCCCCCCCTATGATCAGTGATTTATGGGACCTCTCTTTCAACCAAAACGGTAAAAATCGAGGCCCCGAGTCGTGGACCCATGGTAAATGTCGGCACATAAAAGATCCCTCAGTGTTTGTGCTATGAATCTGGAAAATTTTGTCACTATACAAGTATCATAATTCTGACGCAAAACATTTCACATTTATAGGAACTTTTATAGCAATTCCTCCACATGTCTAATTTTGCAGAATACTGAATCACTGATCATATTGATACACCCCTAATGAATACAGTAACATGTATTCTGTTTCAACTTCTGGTAAATATATAAATATATAACGTTAAGATGAACATACTCTAAATATTTACGTATTACGTAAGAAATTTCGTTTTAAATTCAAAATCCAAGGCCAAGACACACAACTTCATAATTTCTTTCAATAAATATTCGAGTACGGGCGAATACTCTAATAGGAACAAGATAAAGAGAACGTACATGTAAGTATTAATCCCCTAGTCTGTCTATATATCCTAATTGACTATTGAGATGAAGTAAGCCAAACCCGATTTACATTTGACGGGGCGTTTATAACTTTACTTGGCTCACAAAAAGCCAAAAACGGCATCTTCGTGACCTAGCGGCTACGCTGCTCTACGACGAGCATACCGTAGTGGACGTAGCAGCTCTACGATGAGCGTACCGGAGTGGAACACTTTGCTCGCGAAGATGCAAAAACGGATGAAACAACAATACCACAATTCCCTTACTCTGACTTGCGGATAACTTGAAAACTACAGATTAAAATGTGTAATTTTATGTAAATGTTCGAAGGGACTTAATTGAGTTACGGTTATGATATACAGTGTACATATATCTCAAATATCAATTGTCGTTTATCTCTAGAAATCGCAGTAGTTTCATCAAGAGCATCAAAAGATGTAGATTCAGGTTAACAAGCCGGGATATCACAAATAAGATTACGGACTATTGTGGTCGCAAAGGTGGTAATCTCATACCTCTGTCAATATTGAATATTAAGTTAAAAATATGTATGTACAGCTTCAAGGCTGGATCAGAAAATGAGAAATTAGGATGGGCCAGAGTGAGAGTAGAACTAAAAGTATTTAAAATTTAAAATTTAAAAAAAAAGAAAGAAAAAATATTGCATGGGGTAATAATAAAATGAAATTCATATAAAAACTCCATGTAATTAATATTAAGGCTGCAAAGATGTGAAGGGCTCATGAATCGATATGTACCGCGATATTACTTTGAACTGTTCCAAACGTCATTACATGACAAAAAACCCCTTACATAAAAGATAAAGGAAATACATGTACATCTTGTTTATTAAAAATTTGAATCATTGTTCAAGAAAATTATATAGTTCTTATGAAATTCCAAATATTAAAACCTGAATTATTTGGAGTGTTATAAATTCTTTCGAAACAAATCGAAACAGAAAGATACAGATACTACTAGTAGATGTATATCATTCCGTAAACCGAATCTTCACTAAAGATCGCGATAAACCGAGAATCGCGGTGAATCGTTTCACTATACAATTAAATATTTTTCCCAAATATTTGTGTGCGAAAATGGACGAGTTGTTACGATTGCTCCTTTCAGTCTTGGAACGATGCGATTTATTTTTATATAGATCTGATGCAATTACAATACTATTCTTTAGAAATGACTTTCTAGGGAAACAAACGAGTGAACGAAAACAAAACAACTTTCTGATAATCTAAACTAGGGAATAATTATAATTTTGTCAAAACCAAGTTGCTGTAAAAGTGTTAACTTTAATATCAATGCAATGCGTTCTTTCAGAGATTAAGCGGTAGGCTACTGTATTCATAACCCGAACTACAACTGAACTAATTGAATATTAAATTGAATTGGAGATAGGAACTGTCGATAACCTTTCTTCCCTCCCTATTCTTCTTTAAAAAAAACCTGCTAGCTTTAGATTCTTAGAATACAACCGAAATGATGTTAGATGATCTTGTAATGAAAAACAAAAGCACAGCCAGTAACGTCCCCAGAGTCGGAGAATCCTTCTTCATGTACGTGTAGATTTATTAGCACTATATCAGTAACGCATTTGAATGCACGTGGTGTACCTTATATAACGTACATCGTCGAATGCCAAGCATCGGTATGTACAACACATTATTCTTGTGAATGGCTGGTAAGATTAGTGCCAACAGACAAGAACTAATGTCAGCACGGGGCAAATTTACATGTTTTCTATTAGCGTACACGTACCAATAAATAAACTTCGGAAGTTCGGTAGTTCACGTCATACATTGTATAGGATATTATGACAACTAATATTTTTTAAGAACATATAATATAAAAATGCAGCGAAAAAATCAAATTCAATGCATAGCAAAATAATATTACCTTTAAGCTTCCATATCAGATTGTCAAAATATCGATACTAGTAACAAATTTTAAATTGTGCTGTCCTTGATGGCTTGAAGGTGAAGTACATTCATCTTTCTGGGTTTTCTTTTATCTTTGATTTTCATAGGGAATTTAAATGTGACTGATATGATGATCAGATTTATATATTTATCATCGAATTGTTCACTTAAGCTAGAATGACATTTATCCAGAAATTCTACAAAACTACAACAATACGTATTTATAAGTGACAAATAAAATATATACTAACTAATTTTTGCTGCGGCAATGTCATCAAATTTGGAAAAGAAATCATCTTTGTAGCTGAAAATAACGTTCTACTGTGTCTGTAATCCGCAAAAAACCTACAAAGAATGACAAAAAAGCTTTGTTTCTTATTGTTAAAACTGACATACCTGTACTAATTTCAAATACTGCATGATGTCCTTTTTGCAATATTGTACAGAAAACGTAATTTCACAATGCATACACGATATGTGTCAAACGAAAAATAAACGTAGAACAGTATACCGTCCTGGGAAAAGATAATCAATAAAGTTGTGTCAATTAAAATTGTTTGGATTTGACCCTGTACACTGAAATATAACAACACCTCCAGATGTTCTCACTAGCCAATCAGATCGCGACATTCGTTAGCGACACGAGCCGATTGCACTGAATGGGACACAGATGACAGGAAATTTACAAAGGGTAGCAAATAGTAGCAGCTGGCGAGTAATGAGATACAGAGAAATCCTACCTCAAGTCATTCCTAAGACAAAATTTCTATACTGGCACAGCAAATTAAATAATTACTTTGATGAAAGTAAATAAACTGACTTAATTCTATGACAATTTGTGCTAAATTATTGTATTCAGACGCAAATTATTCATAATCTATAAATTATTATAGTGCATACCATTATTGATACTATCGTGTATCAAATATTGAAATAAGAGGTAGAGTCTACAGAAAGAAATGAATTCAAGAATTTGTCATCAATATATATACGTAACACATAAGCTAAATACACAAACAAAAAATCTTAAACCAAAATCCATAATATAAATAGATCTCTATATAGATCTATAAGACTATATATTATTTTTCTTCTGTAAGTATAATATCACAACTAGATCTATATCAGTAAAACTGCTTACCTACTACAACAAAATGCCAAGAAACAGAATCAGAGAAAGATGTCGGATCTACGGTTCTGTTGACTCCATAAAACAACAGATGAAAAGCCGAATGCGGTTTACACAGCCTCTGAATCCAAAGAGTCTGGAATGAAATCAGCCAGTTCTTTCGATAATTATTGTCGTTCGTTTTATTCGGTTACCAGTTCTTATTCAAGCAGTGCATCAAAAGTAAAGAGTTGGGTATGTAATGTAAATCCAATAAAAAGAATGAAGGTAAAAACTCAACTTGGAAATGCTACTACTCAAACTGAATCTTCCAACGTCAGTGGTAGAACGAAAATAATCGCATGAATATAATAGGAAATAGACACTATGAATAATTAACATAATAAAGGAGGATCATTTTGAGTTCAGATTAGATAAATGTACGGACTACTACAAAATTACCAGTCTAATAAGAAAAGTAAAATGTGTTTCTTAAGTAATTATTAAAACTCATAAATGTGGTTTTTATTTTGGGACTTTATTGTCAACGCGTAAGAAGAATATGTAAATGAGGTGTTCTTAAATTTGATAGTGGGAGAGAGTTTTAATCTCGTACTGAAAGACAAAATAATAGTATTTTCCTCTTTCTTAAATAATAATTGATTCAAATTATGAGTGATCTTATGATTCCTTTTAGTCCTTTCATTTTCTTTTTTAAAACAAAATAACTGCGATTTAACCTTTGAACTTAGACATATATTAGTACAAGAGGGAAATATGGCCGACAAGAAAGGCGACTCTGGTTTGTTTACAGTTGCTTAGTTGCAGGAAGCATGATACTGCTACATTTGTATACTTTGCAAAATTTTATTATAAATAGTGATCATATTTACTTACTAATCATGAAAAAGGTATAAATAATTAATTCCCCATAGTATAAGTTTTTCTCGATATAATTCGCTCGAATTTCTTCCGATTATCCAGCTATCTTCTGCAAACCCTCTCGCGAAGATGACGGGCGATATGCTTGGGTTTTAGATTGCTTAAAGAGAATGAATTAGGCAATATACTGTCATCTGCCCTGTAGCCTTCATCTGTTGTATAAAAAGAGTATATATAATGGATATGTACGTATGTAATGTCTATTAGTATTACTGTCCGCGCCACTCACTTTGTAAACCGAAAAAATCTGGATTTTTACTTATTTATCTTTAAAATAGTTTTACAAAATTAATATTAATCGACAGATCTTGTTTAGTCGTAACTTTTGGTGTATGTTATATGTTTCTAGGAAGAAGCATTCGTATTTCATAGGGAAAAAATCATTTTAGATAGGGCGTTTTCTATATTATTCTTGATGTGACGTCGCCGATATTTAATATTGAGTCTATGGGAAATTTGGCGATGTTCAAAATTTAACATGGAAATCGCCCTATCTAAAATTGATTTTTTTGGTATAAAATTTGAACGCTTCTTCATACAAACATATAGACCTTTTTCCTTTAACTGCGGAGCTGAAACATTGGACGGCAAAATCATAAATGTTCCCTCCAAATCGATCAGAATGACGGCAAAATACATTATGACGGTCACGTAATAAAATTGGAGGGAACATTAATCAATTTGCCATCCAATGTTACAGCTCCGCAGTTAAAGGAAAAAGGTCTATAGCATACACCAAAAGTTATGACTAAACAAGATCTGTCGAATGGTTTTGCCTTTTTGAAATTATTCTGAAGATGAATAACTGAAAATCTAGATTTTACAGTTTCCAGAGTGAGTGGCGCGGACAGTAGTATTACTATTAAACTAAAAATTACAGGGTTTGAAATCAGCAGCCGTCCGTTCGTTAAAAACAACCTTAAAGTTTTTTGGGCAACTTAAAATTTCAGTAAATATAGTGGATGTCATACAAATTTTCTTTAATTTTGCCAATTTGATGACTCAACATATTTTTTGCCAATTTTGAGCCCTGAAATTGCATATTTTAATTATTTTCCATTTACTTTATTTTATATTATGTGGAATAAAACTAGACATTGTTCAACAGTTTCAGAGATCACGGGTAAATGACAGGATATTTGCCATGTGTAAAAATTTAAATCTAATATTAGCAAATTTTTCGCAAGTTGAAAACAAATTTACAGGTAATAGTTATATGTTTAAGGGCCCTGAATTGGACAATAAATTCTATTCTGTTTTGTTTTACACCCCCTTATATTAGTCCAGAACTGATATACTAAACATAAGAGAAAAGTATGTGATGATTTTAGGGCTAACTTTGGAAGCCTATGCAAAAGACAATGTGAAAAATTGTGGCCGTACTAGAAGATAGAACCCAGAACCTTCTATGTTTAGTTTTGATGTTCTCACAATTGAG